>OY294068.1:67522641-68722641 GCA_958510875.1 Endomychus coccineus
GATACCTCAGCACCAGACTTGTTTTTAATGGGAAATGCCCAAACATATTTGGAAAAACAATTAATTACAACTAATATATATTTGTAATCCTTATTTTCTTTAGAGTATGGAATCATTTCAACAAGATCTGCCTGATATAAGTCATTTAACGATTTCAAAATAACTCTACGTCTTTTCATATTAATTCTAGCAGGTTTATGTATTTCTTCGACAACTTGTCTTTTTGCTTCTGTGATAAATTTAGACATGATTGTTTTATTCAATGATTTCTGCTTCTCGTAATTCTTCCACGATGGAATTGATTTCGTTTGTATGACCAGTGTGGCCGGCGTTTTGTGAAGCGATTAATAATTGTAAACGTTTTATAAGTTCATTTGGGTCATCCCAAAATACGTAATCTATAGATTTATTGTTTACTTCCATCAATAAACCACGTCCTGACATTGGTGCAATTATTTTCCTATATTTCTGTGATCTACATCCATCAATTTGTTTATTCGTTTGATAATACCTATGTTTTGCAGCTGTTTTTGTTAGAATTTCATTATACGCCTTTTTATCATTTAATGTATAATATTTTGGTTGTTTTTTAAAAAGTAATTCGTATAATCCTCTAGTACCAGTATATGTTTTGCCTTTTACTACTATGTCTGTACCATTTATTTTTAAACTTGAATTCCCAATTGAAAATTTCTCTGTCATAGGATTGTGACGGATTCCATACTTTTGATCAAAATCCCTCAAGTCACCCGTTATCATTTCCCTTATATATTCTCGTGGTAATGGTTCGTATTGTTCTAAATAGTCAATAAATGATTTTTCGGCTATATCATCATTTCTAGTTCTATTAATATTTACTTTATCATTGTAATCATCATCATCATATTCTTCTAATTCTTTAATTATTGATTGTTTGAAACTGTCTGTTGGTAGTCGTTTAGAATCAAGTTTTGGTGTTGAAGAAAATATTCGCTTTGATGTACTAGGAGTATGTAAATTATTTACATCTGAATCAATATTTTTAATAGGAACATTAAGATAATCATCAGACTGTTCATTTTTTGGTGAAAAATATTCACTTTCTTCACCACCACTAAAATCTGTATAAATATCACCAGTTTTCTTATCTAATTTATTTTCTATATTTTTCAAATGTTTAGTTATCGGTGAAAAAATTTTTTCCCTGAGAATTTCACCATGTTTCAATACATCCAATTTATTTTTTATCTCTTTACGCTTCTTTATTAGTTTTTGTTTTAAATGTCGTTGCGTAATATTCATATTAACGATGATGTTCTTCACTCTACGATATAATATTTCCAACTAAGTATGTTTGAATAAAGTAGATTGATATATATCAAATTAACGAAAAATTAAACAGTTTCCAACAGTTATTGAACAGCTTAAGAACAGCTTTTGAACAGCTTAAAACAGCTATTAAACAGCTTCAAACAGGTATTGAACAGCTTCAAACATCTATTAGATAGTTTCTCATCAGTTTTTTCTTTTACAAAAATAGTTTATAGATGTATGAAATTATCAAAACACTTTCTATATCTTCCCTTATCAATAGCATCATCTTTAACAATACATAAAAATTCGTATGGTTCCTTCCAACAGTATGAACATATATTTTTGAATTCTCCAAAAGTCATATCAGTCCCCACATGATCATTATATATGTGTTTCAAATTAAGATCGTCTTGTTTAAAGAGAACAAATAAATTGGCATTATCTCTTATTAAATGTTTAGGTATTTTTGCATAAGTTTGACATAAGTAAAAACAATCGATGTGATTATGTCTTCCCATACTAAAATATTCTCTTATCACCTTCTGGTTGGCACAGGACACATCGTCAAATAAAAATATTGAATTTTTCTTAGCCGCTGAAGGTTCCAATATATTTTCACTATTACTAAAACCATAATATCCAATACCTTTTATTGGTTTCAATAGTTTCTCTAAATATTTATATTTCGGTTGATATAGAGACTTTGAATATAAATATACGTTTTCAAATTTTAATCCATTCTCATGTTCAATCAGACTGATCATTACATTTGTCTTACCACAGTTTGAAGGACCTACAATGATAGCCCTTATCGTTGAAGGTAATAATATACCATGTTTATGATTCTTCTTTGTTTCTATATCATGATTATTAACAGGTAGTGTGATTTTTTGTTTAGTAATTTTCATGATGACGTTCAACATGAAACTAATATATAAACCTCAGGTACTGGGATATTTAAATAGTTTATCTAAACATTTTTGACAGTAGACAACTGAAAATGAAGTATTACGTTGGAAATGGATTCGTTAATAATATGATCAACAGTTTACCATTTGAATTACATTTACCTGGTTATAATTTTTGTGGTCCTGGAACAAAACTTCAAAAAAGGTTAGATCGTGGTGATAAACCTATTAACAATTTAGATAGAGCATGTATGGAACATGATATTGCATATTCACAAGGAAAAAATTTAAGTCAGCGTCACGAAGCAGACACTACATTAGCTAAAAGAGCGATGAAAAATTTTCATTCTGGTAGTGCATCTCTCGGTGAAAAGTTAAACTCATTAGGTGTAGCGGGTATAATGAAAACAAAAGTTAAACTTGGAATGGGTTATGATGATGATGATGAACCCACCAAAAATTGTTCTAAAATATTGAGTAGATGTAGTGGTTTGATAAGAAAGTCTAAAAATGCGTTGGAAAACAATTTGAAAAATCTTGAGTTGTGTTTGAAAATATTGAAAAATTCCAAACCAATTTTAACAAAGAAAATAAAAGCAAACAATATTATTCCAAAAAAATTGATTCGTAAATCTCTTGTGAATGATATTATACCAAAAAAATGGACTCCTAAGTTGAAAAAACGAAAGGTGAACTCTGATGATAATAATGATGATGATGATGAAGATTATAATGATGATAATGATGTACCGTTCAAATTTATTAAACCAGATTCCAATACAAAAGTGATAAGGAAAATTCCGTTACTAAAAAGGAAACGCCTCAGCAACAACAATAACAACAACAACAACATTGATGATAATTTCAATTCAAAACAACCTAAATTGGAAGAAAGTGACATAATGGATTATGATGACATGATAGCTAATAGGAAACGTAAACTACAAGATAATGACAACGAATTTGAATCAAATAAAAAAGTAAAATTGTTTTAAATATAATTGATTTTTCATTTTCACTTCATACGTAAAATAATTTTTGCCAGAACAACAACAACAACAACAACAACATTTAGAAAAATGGCTCCTAGAAGAAAAAGCAATAAAAAACAAAGTAAAAGAAAGATTTCGTTTATTACTCTAACGAATCGTATAAAAAAATATATGCTTCATCATAAACCAAGAGATTTGAAAAGTGCAATTGCATTAGCGTTGAAAGCTTCCAATAAGCCTAATCAGAAAATAGCATTACCTAAATCGAGAATAATTAAGATTCCGAAAACAGGAGGATTTTTACCTTTGATACCGTTATTCGCTGGTTTGAGTGCTCTGGGTGCTTTGAGTGGTGGAGCCGCTACTATTGCAAAAGCCGTGTCAAACGCTAAAAGTGCAAAACAACAATTGGAAGAATCGCAACGACACAACAAAACAATGGAATCTATTGCATTGGGTAGAGGTGTGTACATGAAACCTTACAAGACTGGATTGGGACTTTTTTTAGCACCACAACAGCAGCACCCCTCAAAAAACTATCGATAACATTACCTAGACGACCTTTGACAAATATCGATATACTAAACTATGTAAAACAATTGAAAATTTCCAATTTTAGAGGAGTTTTTATGCGAGATAGATTTCCAAAAACAATACACATTAATGAAGCTGGTGTAATAAATATGGATGGTATCAATGGACCAGGTACACATTGGTGTTGTTACAAAAAATGTGTGAATAACGTCTATTATTTCGATAGTTATGGAAATTTAAAACCTCCATTGGAAGCTATCAAATATTTCAATTCAAGAGGTCGTTGTAATATTTTATACAATCACGATCGTTATCAAATGTATAATAGCTATAACTGTGGTCATTTGTGTTTACAGTTTTTGAATAATAAATAGCAACTATTTATATAATTAGTTTTATTCAAGTTCCATCATCTTGTAGATGAACATGTCCTACACATTTACATTATCAGACCGAAAATCGGTTATTTCTTCAAACATATATCCTTCTGTTCGGTTAAATGATAATTCTAATTATGTTTTAGGATTAATTGACTTTGTGACTTATAATTCAATACCAAATGTTGATAAAAGTAACAATAAATTCCATTTGAATGAGAAAGTTTTCCTAGAAATACCAGAAGGTTCTTATGAAATTGAAAACATTAGAATATATATCAATCATCATTTGATTAATGTGGAAAAAGAAGTTAAAGAAAAAACTTTTGTAGATCTTAAAGCTAACGTGAACACTTTGAAATGTGAACTAAAGTGCAACAAGGACATAGATTTTACCTTGCCTAATAGTATTGGTAAATTATTAGGATTTAAGAAGAGAAAATTGAAGAGAAACATCAGACATATATCGGATTATCCCATCAATATTTTTAAAGTGAATGCGATTGGTGTAGAATGTAATTTAGTTACAAATTCATATAATAATGGTAAACCTGTCCACATGTTATATATGTTCTATCCTAACGTGTCGCCTGGTTATAAGATTGTACAAAATCCTTCGAATGTTATCTATTTACCAATCAACACACGTGATATTAATGAGATTGTGCTTAAAATTGTCGATCAAGATGGAAATTTGGTCAATTTTAAAGGTGAAGTGATAACGGTCAGACTGCATCTAAAAGAAATTAAGTGAGAGAGAGAAAGAAATGGTTTTTAGATATAACATCGATTCAAATTTTGCAACTGATATTTGGAGAGATATAAAACCCAAAACGGAATGCAACAAATTCAGTTCTAAAAGAAAACTTAAAGCGTTAACACCCGAGAGTAGAAAAATTTTACGTGACTTAGGTTTTATTCTACACAGTCAACATCGGTGATAAAATCCAAAAATTTTGGTGTAATCTGAAATTGAATATTAGAATTGGCATAGAAAAATTTATAATATATTTACGTTGTTCGTGTAAATATAGTGAAAAAAAAATATGAATAGTAATATTTTGAAAATTAACGAATCAGTCTATTCTGATAATTCAATAATAAATTCAGAGTACCATACTCATCAACCGTATGCAGCTACAACATTGAATAATAACGATGAAATAAGAATACCAATTCAAACACAAGACATATACACGCTACCTTCACAGAGTTACTTATATCTTGAAGGAACACTAACAGATGAAGCTGGTAAGCCTTTACCAACCGTGACTTTCGTCAACAATGGAATACTTTTTCTATTTGAAGAAATACGATTTGAACTTGGTGGTACTATTATAGACAGAGTTAAAAATCCTGGAATTACATCTTTGATGAAGGGGTATGTTTCATACACAGACAATGATAATAAACGATTGAAAAATGCATGTTGGGAGATTGGAGATCAACCCCTCAAAATTGCTGATGACAAGGGTAATTTCAGTGTGTGTATACCATTGAAAAGTATTATGGGATTTGCAGAGGATTTCAATAGAATTATTGTGAATATACGTCAAGAATTGGTATTGATACGGAGTAACTCTGACTTGAACTCAATACATACGATAGTTGCAACAGATAAACCTAAAGTTAAGTTGCAGAAAATTTTATGGAAAATGCCACATGTATCAGTTGCAGACGCTCAAAAATTACAATTATTGAAATATATCGATAACAACAGAGACCTCGATATTGCTTTTAGATCGTGGGAACTGCAAGAATATCCTCTTTTACAAAAAACAAAAAATCATACATGGGCAATTAAGACTACATCTCAACTGGAAAAACCACGTTTTGTTATATTCGGATTTCAAACAAATAGAAAAAATGATAAAACAAGAAATGCCAGCTACTTTGATCACTGTAATTTGAGTAATATCAAATTATACTTAAATTCAGAAGTGTATCCATATGATAACCTAAATTTGAACTTTGATACTAATCATTGGACTTTGTTATTTCAAATGTTTGCGCAGTTTCAACAGTCATATTATCATAAACATCAAAGTGAACCTTGCATATCACCAGAATATTTTAAACAAATAACACCGTTAGCAGTGATAGATTGCAGTCGTCAGAACGATTCGTTGAAAGGTGGTGCTGTGGACATTAGATTAGAGCTAGAGACAAATACAGATATTCCTGATAAAACATCAGCTTATTGTCTAATAATACACGATCGTTTAGTGAAGTACAATCCTTTAACCAGTGTAGTGAAAATATTATAAAAAATGTTTGTGATTGACATTCAGGGATTTCAATATAAAGACAGCAACTTTATAATAAAAGAAATCGCAATTTTGAATATCCTTACATACGAATTGAAACATTTCATAATTCGTCCAATACTCACGGAAAAGTGTCTTTCAAGACAATTTTTAAGTCAGATTGGTTGGTGTAAAGAAAGACTTCACGGCTTAGACTGGAATTCTAACAACAGCAACAACAACAACAACAACAACAACAGCACCTGCTCCTCCTCCTCCTCCTCACCCGACTACATTTATTTAGAAGACTTTAGTAGTAAGCTAGTTGAAATTGTGAAAAACAAAGATGTGATAGTGTTTGTTAAAGGATCCGAGAAGAAGACTATATTAAATAGATTTCTATCAAACATTATAGACTTGAACGATTTGAAATGTCCTAGCTTGGAAGAATTAACAAAAAATAATTTTGATAATCCTAAAGTTGATTGTAATTGTCACTATCAATCTAATAGTTATTTGAATAATATCAAGTGTGCAAAAATAAATGTATTTTATTTATATGAGTGGCTTGTGAAATTTAACTTTTAATGTTGAATGTTTATAGAAAGGAATAATAAAATTATATTATGTAATTTATGAGTTTTATTTAATCTAATAATAATACTATTAATTTTTAATTTTAAAACAGAAAAAGAAAATGATAATAATTACACTTCTTCCTCCTCTTCTTCTTCATTATTTTCGATAGTGAGAGGAGGTAGAATCATCCTCTTTCCATTAAATAGCTTCTTTGATGGTGTTCCCGAGGATGATGATGATGTTGATGCCTCTGCTGCTTCATCCTCTTCACCGATCATATTCACACCATATCGTTGAACAATTTTTTGCATTATTTTAAATTCTGCTTCGTTATCTAATTTGGTGCGAATATATCGCAGAGGTAGGTTCCCCAATTTTCTTTTCAACGTAGCCGCCCTCGGGCAGTACGTTAAATTCAGATGGACTCTGTCGCTTTTTACATCCATAGATTTCACACCATATCTGAAGAAACAAAAACATGTATTGAAACTCAAGAAAGCAACAAAACCATAGTCTGCGTATACAGTTGTTATGAATTTATAATAATTATAAATTGTAAGTAAATAATCATATCAAACATTTTTTTTCTTTTTTCTTTTTACTTGAAGGAATTATTTTCCAATAGTTCCAAGTACTAAAAAAAAAAATAACCTATTGAAATTAACAAATTCATAACATGTCTGCACATTTGATCAGAATATATATTGATTAAGACTTGGTAAAATATATAACATTTGCTAAGAAATTAAAAAAAAAAATCAATAAATGTAAAAGTACTTACTGGAACGAATGTTTCAAAACTACATTCACCCATGATATGGGGAAATTCACTTGATCTTCACTGAACACAACTATCGAGCATGGAACGTTTGCCATTGTGAACTGATGTAGAATATTGAAGTTCCCTCTCATTTTATACAATATGTGGATCAAAACAAACTACGTCAATGCATACATTTTTCTATTAACAATTCTGAATCAGCGAACCGGTACTACACACATTAGATCCGTGTACTTTTCCAATGCAGCTATTTATAATTCACGTAAGACGTAAAGGATGATGCAATAACAACAACACGTTGCACATATTTATCGAATAGGATGCATTTATCTCTATCTTGCATAACAACAACATGTATCAATTGCATGTATGCACGTGTACATTTTTATTTATGATGCAATCACATATGTTGTTTGCGGAATAGTTTTGCATATCAGCACATTTTACATAAAAATTTAGATTGACGTCAATCTGGATATGTTTAAATAGCTGTGGCATGTGAACAACGATCACAGTTCGAGTTCGGTAGAAGCATCAAGTTCAAGTTGAAGTAAGTTCTTATTATGGCCAGAACAAACAATGGAACGAATTCCCATACACTTGATGGTGTTTCGATCGACATGGTTGTTTCAATTGAAATGGTGAGTAGATTAATTAAGACAAAAGATGAATATTTAAATCAAATTGGTTTTTTAAAAAGGAATATTTTCAAATTGAAAAGAGCTCTAAGGAATAGATTAGATTGTATAAATAATTCTGCAGTTGTTGAATCTAATTTGACTATTTTGAAAT
Source organism: Endomychus coccineus (assembly GCA_958510875.1). Lineage (NCBI taxonomy): Eukaryota > Metazoa > Arthropoda > Insecta > Coleoptera > Endomychidae > Endomychus > Endomychus coccineus. The sequence continues at coordinate 67,531,144 of OY294068.1, forward strand.
ATTACTTACAACAATTTAAATTGAAATTAAACAAAATTAATGCTAATCGGAAATTGATTTGGGAAGATATTGAATCTTGTTTCAAAAATCGTATAAAAACGGGGGCTATAATAAATTTGAAAATAAAGGAACCTCATGTTTTTTTCAAACAAGCATTTCGTATATTTGCAAATAGGATTAAGAAGGAAGTTCAAAATTCTCTTTTGAAAGTGAATACAACTTTTGTTGGATTATTTATCAAGCCGCAATCTGGTGAAACATCGATTAAACATTTCACCACTAAAAATAATGTTATCGAATCAAGTACAAAATTGAAAGATTGGTATAAAGAGTTTGTGAGTGATAAACTTTTAACAAAACTTGAAGAATTTCAAGAAAGGGACAGTGGTTATGCCCTATTGGAGATTTGGTACTTGAAAGTTAACATAAATTGTTATAATCCAATAACTGTTGGGTTCGGTACTTACTTGAAATTGCCAAAATTTGTGAAAATTACTAAAAGTGTTATTAATATTGAAAATAATGATATTTATTGTTTCCTATGGTCAGTTGTAGCAGCACTTTTTCCAGCTCCAGCAAACAAAAATATGAATAGAGTTTCTTCTTACCCTCATTTTAGTACAGTTTTAAAATATGAGGGTATCAATTTTCCAATTTCTTTGAGAGATATTTCAAAATTTGAATCGTTGAATAATTTGTCAATAAATATTTTTATTATACAAAATGAGAAGGAAGTTTTACCTTTGACTCTTAGTAAAACTGAATTCTCTTCAACTATCAATTTACTTATGATTTGTAATGAAATGAATGAGGAAAATACAATTTACCATTTTACCTATATAAAAGATTTATCTCGATTGTTACATAAACAGGTGGGAAATGTAAAGAATAAAAAATACTTTTGTGGAAGATGTTTAAATCATTTTATAAGTCAAGAGAATCTGAACAAACATTCTGATGAATGTAAAGATGTAAACAACACTAAAATTATTCTTCCAAAAGAGAACGATAAAATATTATCTTTCAAAAATTTTTCTCATAAAATTGAGGTTCCTTTTGTAATATATGCAGATTTGGAAAGTATTTTGATGAATCATACTGATAATACTATTTCCAATACCAGAAAATACCAAAAACATGAACCATTCAGTATCGCTTATTATTTAAAATGTTCCTATGATGACTCATTGTCTAAATTTTCTTCTTATACTGGTCAAGATTGTCAAATCTGGTTTGTGAAACAACTGAAAGATATTGCTTTTGAACTGAAGGAAATATTTTCAAATGTTGTACCTATAACAATGTCTTCACACGATAGATATACGTATGACACTTCAGTAATTTGTCACATTTGTGAAAAACCAATTTTATCTAGTGCAGAAAAGGTTAGAGATCACTGTCATTTCACTGGGAAATATCGAGGTCCTGCACATTCAAATTGTAATTTACAATTCAAAAATGTAAACACAATTCCTGTAATTTTCCATAACCTCAGTGGATATGACAGTCATTTTATCATTAAACCTCTCAGTACGGAAATGAAAGGAAATTTGTCTCTCCTACCTGTTAATAAGGAGAAATATATTTCCTTTACAAAGTATGTTGAAGGATCCAATATATGTTTTAGGTTTCTTGATTCTTTTCGATTCATGCCGAGCAGTTTGGAAAAGTTGTCATCTTATTTGAATGATGAACAAAAAATTGTAACAAAGAAATATTTTAATGAAATTGAAAAATTCAAATTGGTCACGAGGAAGGGTGTTTTTCCATATGAATACTTAGATTCATGGGAAAAATTACAAGATGAGATTTTACCTTCTCGTGATAAATTTTATAGTAAATTAAGTCAGTCGGAAATTTCATTAAGCGATTATCAGCATGCCGAGAATGTTTGGAAGAATTTCAAAATTCAAAATTTAAGAGAATATTCAGAATTATACTTGAAAACGGATGTTTTGTTATTGACAGATATTTTTGAGAATTTTAGAAAGACTTGTTATAGTACATATGGTTTAGATAGTTTGCATTATTTCACTACTCCCGGTTTGGCATTTGACAGTTGTTTGAAAATAACACAGGTAAAATTGGAATTAATCACCGACGTGAATATGATTATGTTTATTGAGAAAGGAATCAGAGGAGGAATATCACAATGCTCAAACCGATATGGAAAAGCTAACAATAAATATATGAATGAGTATAATTCTGAAGAAGAATCATCTTATTTAATGTATTTTGATGTTAACAATCTTTATGGTGCAGCAATGTGTTATCCTCTTCCAACTGGAGATTTTACGTGGGTAGCAGTTGATAATATTTCTACAGAAAACATTCTCAATATAAGTGATACTAGTGAAATTGGATATATTTTGGAAGTAGATCTTCATTATCCTAAAAGTTTGTTCAATTATCATAAAGATTTACCTCTTTGCCCTCAACATTTAGTTCCACCTGTAGCTATTTCGGAAATTCCAAAATTGTTAACTACTTTATATAATAAAGAAAAATATGTGATTCATTATAGAAATTTACAGCAAGTTCTCAAATTGGGATTGAAACTGCAGAAAGTTCATCGTTGCTTGAAATTTAGACAATCTCAATGGTTAAAGAAATATATAGATCTCAATACCAATTTGAGAAAACAAAGTTCGAATGATTTTGAAAAGAATTTTTATAAACTAATGAATAACGCTCCTTTTGGAAAAACTATAGAAAATGTGAGAAAATATAAAGATGTGAAATTGGTAACTAGATGGAAAGGGAGGTATGGGGCAAATTATTACATTTCTCAACCAAATTGTGATAACGTTACAATTTTTGGGGAAAACATGATATTAATTGAAATGAAAAGATTAAAAGTGTATTTTAATAAGCCCATATACGCAGGTATGGCAATTTTGGATATTTCAAAAACTATTTTATATGATTTTCATTATAATTACATCAGAGAAAAATTTCAAAACAATGTTAAATTATTGTACACTGATACTGATAGTTTAATATATCAATTTTATGTTGATGATATTTACGAATGTATCAAGCATGATATTCATATGTTTGATACGTCAGACTATCAACCTAACAATGTTTATAATATTCCTCTTTGTAATAAAAAGGTGATAGGACTAATGAAGGATGAAAACAATGGTATTATCATGACTGAATTCATTGGGTTGCGTTCCAAACTGTATTGTTTCAAACTAAATTCTGATAAAAATGAAAAACTTAAGAAAATTGCAAAATTAGTTGAAAATAAGTACAGTCAAAATTTTATTGAACAATTTGATTCAAATTTTGGAATTACAAAAAAAGCAAAGGGTATAACATCAGCATCATTACGACGAATAACTTTTGAAGATTATTATAACTGTTTAATGCATAAAACAAATGTAGATGTCGTACAAAATATGATTGTTTCAAAAAAACATGAGGTATTTACTGTTAATCAAATTAAAACTGCTCTAAATCCCTTTGACGATAAAAGGATTGTGAATTATGTATATACAGATACTATTCCATGGGGATTTAATGATTAATGATTTGTTGAAACATCTTTTGTCTTGGTTATCTCTCTCTCACTGTAATAACAATAACAACAATATAGAATGTAAGATTTTTTATTATTTTTGAATAAGTTTATTGTTATTATACGTTTTTTTTTTTTCTTGTAGAATAGTTCTGTGATTATTCAACCAAAATTCATTGAAATTGGAGAATTCTTTGAAAAAAGTAAAAAGGTATTTTTGTTTTATTACAATTTTATATGCATCTCTAATTTCTTTTCTTTCTTTCTCTCTCTCTCAGATTGATAAATTGGAAGAAATTTGTCTTAATAGAGAACGAGCAGGTAATAATAATATTGGTTATTTGAAACAAATCAGGAAAATTAGGCCACATCAGCTGCAAAAAAATTTGAATGGGACAAATTATTGCTACTTTTGTCAAAAATATTTCTGCTACTGCACCAATTCACTTTATCAACACGGAGTTGTTTCTGTTGATAATAATAATATCGACAATCTAAAGGAAGAAGAGAGAAAATATATTATTAATCATTTTTCTGGAGATGGTGATAAAGATCTTGAGGAACTAACTGAAAACCAGAGGAAACAAGTAGAGTTGCATAATTTTATGAAAAATTTGTTGTGTTCCAACTGCTACAAATTCAGTTGCATTTGCCAAATTCAAAAGACAATAGACGTTCTCGTTGATGAATTACAGTGTAAGGAGGAAATGAAAGATTCCCCCTTCTAACATCAATCAAAATTCTATATATTTTCGGTTTATCAAAACACACAATCATTTTTTGCTATGATAATATACAATAGAGATCAATTAAAAGAACTACGTTATAAGTTTGTTGGTAATGTAGCAGATCATTTATTTTTGTATCAAAGACAACCCTTTTTGGATGAGGAATGGATATTAATGGAGGAAAGATATAAACAGGCTAAAGAAAATGACATAATTGGAAAAGACCATTATCGATGGGTGAAATCAAATAATAATTACAATAAGAATATTTGGAACTATTACAATTCCAGAAACAAGAGGAAGAATCAAAATTAACGATCATTAAATGAAAATTCGTATAAAGTAATAATAACCAATCAGTTTGTGAGGATGTCGTCGTCGTCGTCATTGTCCCAGTTATACAACAGTTTTGTTCGCAGTGTGCTAACCAGCGTTTACGATGCAAAAAAATTCGTAAACGTATGTTGTCCGAGTTTGATGAAATACGTGGAAAAATTACAATTACCATCTGAAAATTGGTTAATCGCTGGAGAATTTATAACGTTCATTATTGGAGCAGCAACAGTAGTCACCTCAACCAATTGTGGTCATGTGGATATTTTATATTTCGGAGGAGATTTCGATCCACCTGAAGAAGATTGGAAGATAATTGATATGAATGTTGAAAACGAATTCATATATCAACATAGAAGATTGAATTTTTCGTTACACCAAATTTCAGGTATCGTTCCAAAACCAAGATCTTACCTACTAGATTGTTTCAGAGTGCTACAACGTTCTGAAATTGATTTTTATCGGATTGCACTTCTACCATACAGGTGTGAAATAATGGATCTGCGTAACATACGGAAAGATACTCCCAATTCCTTTGACGTTAAGGTGCTTCAAATGCTTTGTGGGAGAAAGGGTGAAGACAACTATAAAAAAAGTTCAACACATCCACCACCAACATTACAAATTTTGTGTTTCAACGTTCTCTTTCAAAATTTCGATTATATCAAAGAAATATGCCAGTAACAATAAAACTAAAGTGTCTCACATGCAAAGGTGAATCAGACATTTCCATGTATTGTCTTCATACTTTGACTATAAAGAATAAAAAAACTGTGTATTATGATAGTGCGTGTGTGTACGCTTTTGTGTTATGACATTAATTTAAAGTTTGTAAACCCTATTAACATAAACATAGATATAATATTAGTGTGTAAGTGTAAAATCAAACAATTATCATTATTATTATTAGTTATCACTGAAAATATAAATCTTCTCAAGTTTTAGTTAACTTTAAAGATACTGTAGTTTAGTAGTAGTAGTAGTAGTAGTAGTAGTATACGTTCTCAATCAATCACACAGAAAACAAAATGGAACAATTTGTATTGGAATATCTCAAAAACCTTGAGACGTACAAATTAAGAAGTTTATGGAATCAAATACCAAAACACATTCAATCTGAATTATATGAATTTATGGTACCATGTACGGAACATTATAAATTTTCCAGTGGAAATGATGAAATTGATGGACCTGTACCTCCTAAAATTAGATGTCCACTTTGTATTAAAGATTGGAAAACTAAAATCTAAACATCATAATCAAAACCTACTCACAACGTTAAACAGTAAGTTTCACACGAATTATTTATTAATATATAATAAAAAAATTGTTTTTTTCTTCTTTTACAGTAATATGAGTAGAGGCAGCAACCTCAGTTATGGAAAGCAACTTCAACGATTGAATCAACTTAACAAAGAAATGGAAATTATGAGGGAACGTATCAAGAATCATCATGTTAAAGAACGACTTGACCAATGGACTCTCAAATATGAAAAACTTAAAAAACATATTATATTCGAGTCTGTAACTAAAAGTTTCTCTGAAATAAAAATACAATAGAATGTTTACATTTCTTTATTATTTAAAAACCTAACAATACAGTATTTTAAAACATCTTTAAGTTAATTACATAACAAAAAGTTATCAATGTATCTCATCCAAATTATCACTAAAGTACATTATTCAGTCTTTTGGGTAGTTATATTCGGTCTTTTCGGGTGTTTCTCACCATAGATTCTCTTTACATAATTTTCATGTGCACAAGGAAAACATTCCAGATTAGGATGGTCTGTTTCACCGCCACATTTTTTACACTTATATTCTACCGGGATTGGCATTATTTCAAATTAGACTGTTTATACTAGTTTAAATTCAAACCTTCTAACTTAAGCAGAATGAATTTCCTTTCCAATTATTCAACAATTTATGAAAAATAAAATGGAGACAACAAAGATATTTGAAACATGTACGTACATCTATGAATCGACAAGTGGAACTAATTTTAGAACAATTTATAAAAAAATAAAATGAAGACAACAAAGATATTTGAAACATGTACGTACATCTATGAATCAACAAGTAGAACTAATTTTAGAATGCAGATTACTCTGAAAATAGTAAGTAGAAATAAAAAAAATCACCTTGAAATTATTATGGGCGAGGCTAGGCTCACCTTTACCTACTATCAAGGTGACATTAATTAGACCCACGTGAGGCGGGCACACCCTCTGGTCATTGACGACCACTTCTTCTTCAGCAAAGGAGCCTCTGGTCATTGACGACAACTTCTTCAGCAAAGGAGCCTCTGGTCATTGACGACAAAACACAAGAAGTTGGGGTTGGTGGACACAGGCGGATGGACATGCCATCGAAGTGTCACAGTATCCCGCTTGATATACTACTCACCTGTGTTTACTTATATTAATTTGTATTTCATTCGTCAATCTCTAGTCAATATTCACGGACGGAGTAGATGAGTTGAAAACTGGTTGTCACTTGAATTATGAATCGATAACCTGATAACTAGAGCTCGGGAAATATGCACTTAAAAAACCAGTTGTAATATGCACTAAAATAAGCTTTTATGCATTTATAAAAAACGCAGTAATCTTTGTATTGAAGGTATTTTATTTATTATATGCTAAAGTCACAAAAAATATTTATTAAAATTACTATTAAGAGCTAGGTATACCTACTTATTACTTATTATTGCTTATATTCTATTACTACTTAACATATAACTTATACTATGTAGATTTGTTTTATTTCTTCATTATCAATATTATCATCAATCATCATTATATTCATTAATTCATCATTATTATTACAGTTAAAATTATATATATTATTAAATGTTGTTCTACATTTTCTAGAGTAAAACTGTGCCGTCTATCCGATAATAATTGTTTGTACGTGGAAAAACTTCTTTCTACTTCTCATGAAGTTAAGGGAGCAAACTTAAAATATTGTATAATTGGGGGTTCTACCAGTAAAATAGAATTATCTTCACAATTTCCCATTTTAATAGTATTATTTATTTGAATTATCTTTTGATAACCCTCATTTTTCTTTAACACCGTGCAGAATGTTTCGCTTTTCAAATTTCGTAATTGATTCAGCAATATTTACAAAATTGGTTTGCATATGTGCCAAATGACTAATAACGGATTTTTTAAGACTTCCACACATTTTTTTATAGCATCTGAGCTATCTACATCGAAAATACAAATGACGTCTCTAATTCCCTTAAAATTATCGGTTATGTAACCACGTTCCCCATCTAGTTATCACAGGTTCAGGTGGTAAAGGCACATTAGGTAAACGATCTTTATAAATCTGTACTCGCAGAGAGGTTTTAAAAATATTTTTTTAATTTGATACAAGACTATTGACCATTGTAAATTGTGCCCTTACAACTTCTGCTACTTTATTTAAAGCGTGTGCTAAACAAGTGACATGTATTATATTTGGAGAAAATATTTTTAAATTTTGTCCAGCTTGGATCATATATGGCGCAGCCTCACTTAACAATAACAAACATTTTTCTGCTGAGATCGGCTCAGGTAAAAAAAAGTTGCTGAGTGATTCATTTACAAATCTAGAAATAGTTAGATTGTTAGTTTTTTGCAACTCCTTAGCGCAAACTAAATATCCGGTGCTACATTCACTCCAGTTTAAATTTCCTGTAACCAAATTTGCAATATACCGTCCTTTAACATCAGTCGTCTCGTCAACAGATATCCATATTGGATTATTCCCAATTGCGGTTTTAATCGCTTCAACAGTAAATTGCATGTTGGAATCAACATATTTCTTGTATGGTCGTAGCAGAAGGAACCTGAACATCTTTGCAGTACTTGGTTAAAAATTATTGAAATAATGAATTATCCAATTTTGCAATTGGGATATTGCAACCGACCAGCAAACTGCATAGATCCTTATTAAAATTTTGTTGGTCCGAAACTTTCGTTTGATTTGTAGTGATGAGCTGCTGAAGCTTTTGTACACGAGCAGGGACGCGCCGTCCATATGGGCAAGGTCGTGCGGCGCACGACGGCGCCAAGGCCTTAAAGGCGCCGCTCACCAATACCCAATACCGACCGCCGACCGCCGGTGAAATATTTCTACTCCTATTCCCGAGGAGTGGGGGAGCGAACATCCGCGTAGCCTTCGACGAGCAGGTTTGAACTTGCAAAATTTTGCGTGTTCGTAATCGATTTAACAGGTTGATTTTTCATTCTTGTCTTGATGAGCGCATAAGACATATAGGGGCCTTATTTGCTATTACGTATCTACCGAAGTTGTGAAAAATAGTTACAAATAAGGTAAGTAACTGATAATTACCAGGGATGCACATATGGAAAATAATTGTTTTCCTTTTTAATAATTATTGTTTATGAAACAAATAAGACTCAGTGCTTAATAATTTTTATTTATTTTATTTAGATGGCCAGAGAAGAAAAAAAGAAATTGTCTGGTTACCAGAACTTGCTCAACAAGCGAAAACGGGAGGAAGACTTGGAGAAAACCAATTTCAAAATTAGTCACTTTTTTCTAAAGACCACACAAGACACTACTTCTGATAACAAGTGATTTTCTAAAATCAACACAATCAAACTTGCCATCAGAATTAGAAAAGCAAGCTAATGAGGATGAAGATCCAGAAGAATTAGATCTTGATACGTTTCAGTCAGTGTCGGTAACATCATGTTCGAGTAAGCAAGACGAATTATGCGAAGAAGCGCCCCTTTCTCACGATCCAGGTCTTTGGCCAAGTGTATTGTCTTCAATTCAGGTGCAAGAGCTTGTCGAAAAAGGTCCAATGCAATATCAAAATAAAACTATGTATCAGTATCCTAAAGATAAAAGTGGACGTAAGTTTTCCGATATATATTTTACTCGAATTTTGTTAAATGGTGAAAAGGTTCAGCGTCATTGGTTGCTATATTCTAATGAAAAAAATGCAGTTTTTTGCTTCTGCTGTAAAATATTCAATGACCCCAACAATCCATTGACTTTAAAAACACTAAATTAAGTAACCAAGACGGATTCAATGATTGGCATCATTTGAGCGAACATTTGAAAATCCACGAAAAAAGTAAATCTCATTTTCAAAATTTACGTGTCTGGTCAGATTTACTGGAACGATTAAAAACTAATCGAACCGTTGATTCTGAAATGCAAAATTTATTAAAAAATGAAACCAAACATTGGCGCAGTGTCATTGAAAGAATAATGTATACTATTCAATTTCTGGCTGAACAAAACTTGGCTTTTCGTGGTCCTAGTAACAAATTATTCGAAAGAAATAATGGAAATTTTTTAAAATGTATAGAACTGATAGCAAATTTTGATCCAGTCATGTCTGCGCATATTAATAGATCTCAAAAAAATATTCCACTTTACCATGGGGATAAAATTCAAAACGAAAGCATTAAATTAATAGGTGACAATATAAGAAATAATATTTTAAACGAAGTTAAAGAAGCGAAGTATTTTTCTATATTACTTGATTGTACTCCGGATGTCAGCCGCCAGGAGCAGATTTCTGTTTGCTTAAGATACGTTAATTTAAAAAACAATAGATTTAGAGTCGAAGAACGTTTTTTAACATTTAATCCTGTGAGTGATACAACAGGTGAAGGTTTAACCAACTTTTTACTAAAAACTTTGGAGAATTATGGTTTAGACATTTATAATATGCGCGGCCAAGGTTATGATAATGGTTCAAATATGAAGGGTAAACACCAAGGTGTACAAAAAAGAATTTTAGACATTAATCCACGAGCAATGTTTGTTCCTTGTTGTAACCACAGTTTGAACCTTGTCATAAACGATGCTGTGAAATCCAATATATCTAGTATACATTTTTTTTCAACTGTTCAAGAATTATATAATTTTTTTTCTGCCTCAACCAATCGGTGGTCTGTTTTGAAAAGTAACATTTCAAGTCTGACGTTAAAGCCTTTGTCAGACACTAGATGGTCTAGCCGAATTGATGCAATAACCCCTCTTAGATTCCAGTTGGTCGAAATTTACGATGCTCTTTTTGAAATTTTATCCAGAAATAATTTTGACACTAGTACAAAACATCTAGCTACCTCCTTAGGTAAAAAAATTATGAGTTTGTGTGTATGGTAGTCTTGTGGTACAAGATTCTAAATAAAGTGGATGTTGTTACTAAGATTCTGCAATCAAAAACATTTAATATTTCCCAGGCTTGCGAAAGTTTGAGTAAACTCAATGAATTTGTAAAACAATATCGATCTGACAAAGGCTTTATTGACTTATTAGTAGATGCCAAAGAACTAGCTTCTTGCTTAGAAGTTGATGCAAAATTCATATCCGCAGAAATGTTAAGGCCATGAAAGATTAAAAAACAATTTTCTTACGAAGGTGACGACCAGCCGATTGAAAATCAAGAAATGAAATTTAAAGTAAATTGCTTTTTCGGAATGCTAGACATTACTCTTTCATCAGTACATGAAAGATTTAAACTATTATCGTGTCATTCTGATGTTTTCAATTTTTTGTGGAATGTTGAGGATTTCGGCAAATACTCTGATCAAGATCAATTTAATTTTTGTAAAAAACTGGAAGAAACCTTAACTGACAAAGATCGAAACGAGAAAGATATAGATGGAACAGAACTTTTACACGAATTACAATTTCTGCAAAATGGCGACAAAAAGGCGACGTCTGTAGTAGAAACACTTAATTACATTGCAATAAATAACCTAACTCACTCATTTCCAAACATTACGATTGCATTGCGCATATTATTAACCATTCCAGTTTCTGTAGCTACAGCCGAGAGGTCATTCTCTAAATTAAAGTTGATTAAAAATTATTTACGATCTAGAATGGGCCAAGAGCGGTTGGAAAATCTTGCTATTATTTCTATAGAATCTGACTTTTTAAAGCAACTTGAAATGGAAGACCTTGTAAACGAATTTGCAAAAAGTAAAGCTAGAAAAGTCCAATTTTTGTAAATCCTCTTCATCATGTATCATGATCATATGTATTATCTGTCTTAAAACAATCGCTATTTTATTTCTGTTTTTTTTTCAATAGTTTGTATCTTTGATACTGTTTTTGTTTTGTTACTGTTGTTTCATATTCTATTAATATTTTTTGTGTACTTTTCGTTTGTCACAAATAAATATAGACATATATGGTCATTAGTACTAAAGAGTTTTCATCAAAAAGTTCGACAGTGAACTATGAGAGAATATTATAATATTGGTGAAAGGCGCCTATCATGATTCCGCACGACAGCGCCGAAAATACTTGGCGCGTCCCTGTACACGAGATTTATGAGTTGCAGTGCTCAAGTGTTAGTCAACTTGAAACTTTTTTTCACATCAATCTGGAAATTGGAAATAAAAAAGTTAACCAATAAACTTGTACTACTTCGCCAGTTTAAGACTAATTTGATTGGTTTTTACCTCTACTAAAATTGTATATACAGGATGTAAAACAAAGGGCGGGTTTCCTCGGTCAATTTTGATCTTGGGAACAGCGTTAATCAAACACACTGCATATTAGAATTTTATAAAATGTGCTTCCCGAAGTGTCTCCTATAAACTATTTTTTGAATTTTGATCGTAGAATTTTTCTTGAAAAAGATCAGAGGTTTTAGTAAAATGTCACATTTTCATTATAAAATAAAAAATAACGTATCAATTTATGACGAACAAAACAATGTATGCAAGTCAGTGTCAATACCATGTTTACACCTTTGCTAAAAATAATTTTAACACCAGTGCCTTAAAATAAATAAATTTTAGATACTGCCAGTACCTATTCTAAAACTTATATTTTAACGTAAAGTTACATTTGGCTTATATTTTTAGAAAAATGTTTGAAAATTAAAACTATAATTACTTAATTAGACATAATTAATACTTACCGGTTAGTTGCAAACTGTGCAACTTTACTTTACTGAACTAACTAAAGACAGGACAGAACTAAATCCTAGATTCTTTTCAAACTTCAAATTTTAAAGGTGTGATTTCATTGGCTCAATGTCAATAGTTTCCTCCACTTATAAAATCTAAAGACGATTCCAATTAGGATATTTTGGTAACACAAATTCTGAAAATTTGTTAAGCTTTCAGGAAAAACCATATTGATTTTATGACGGGGTCTATTGTCGTATTATGCTAATGCCGATATGGGATATTTCCGAGGGATACCTACTTCGCTTATTTCATTACATGTTTCCACAGTTGTTTGTCCATATTGAAAATTTTTATTTTTTTGCAGAAATCCGAAAATACCTAAAAATATGCACTTATAGAATTTATTCAAAACATGCAAATATGCATTTTGCATATTTCCTGAGCTCTACAGTGATAACTTATTGTAATAACCAGATAATAGATCATTTTTCACTCAGTGATCCTAACATTAATTACCTTTTTAATGACATGTCAATCGCATTTTTCAATAATAATACCGGGATATCATCTTGGTCAAGGGTTGTTGTGGAATCTAAAACGTGTGTCTTACTTTATGTTATCAAAACTTGTGTCAAATTAATTAATTTGAAGTTTCTAAAAGTGAGAAATTTCGCAATTTTATACGAATGTTATAACACTCAGAAGTCTCTAGCGCTTTAGACTCCGGGATTTTCACGTGGCCTATCGAAATTAGAAGGTTCGAATTGTATAAAAACACAATTGCCTGAACGCCAGATGTCCTATGTAATTAGCTACGAACTTAATCATTTTGACATATGCCTCGAGGAGCTCGCTACGCGTCAGTTAGAGTTTATACTTTTTACCTCGATCTTGTCAATTCGGGGCCGTTTTATGCCCCGTGCGGCCGGCGCCAGTTGTAATCATCGACATATACATATGGACTGCGCCTGGCAATGATAAGCGCGGCTAATGCAGGCGAGAGAGAGGGAAAACGAAGAGGCCGGCTCTATCGCGTTTCTATTGGCCGCTGCGTACTGTAGCTAGTATGTTTACGTCCCGAGCCGGCCTTTTCGTTTTCCCTCTCTCTCGCCTGCACTAGCCGCGCTTATCATTGCCACGCGCAGTCCATATGTATATGTCGATGGTTGTAATAGTGTTTTCGGCTATAGGCCGCTAGCTTTTAACCGCTTTTGGGTATATTTTACGTCGCACGTTAGACGCGCGTAGCTGAGACCTGAGAGTACCTGTTTCTATTTTAATTAAATTTTCCAATTTAATCGACATTTTGGGGCCTGAGACTATGCTATTTAGTTGGCCCCGTTCATAAACTAACGACATGGAGCGAAAACCGCATGTGAAAAGTCCTCGTAAAGACGTTCTGTCTGATTTGCACTTTTCTAACTCGCAAGCTACGCGCTCCTCACGCGAACGTCACTCGATTTATCGAAAATTAACCAATTTAAAACAGTTTTCGACCCCGTTTGTGGCTATTGCGACCTTGTAAAAGGTTCAAAGTTAACATTTCGTTTTACGTTCCACAACCACCCTTGACCAAGATAATTTTTAATTTGTAGTTCATTATTGTTTTACAAGTGAAATAAATAGGTATGGAATTTGTAGGTTATTGATGATGTCAGTGTGACAGTAACATAATTATTTCAAACGTAAAGTAAGACACACGTTTTAGATTCCACAACCACCCTTGACCGAGATAATTTTTGATATCCCGGTACCTCCTTGGAAACTAGTTAAGGAATGTTGAATGAATTCTTGGAATATAAAAATTAGTCTAAATTCATGAGGATTGTCATGTTTGAATTCAATCAACAAGTATAATATGAATATAAAAAAAAAACACTTGAAAGTGGTTGAATACCCATTTTAAGTAACATGTCTGATTACAAAATTCTGTAATTCGACCCCAACTAAAATTTCTAATTCCACTATATGGTAAATAAATTGGAAAATTACCATCAGTTTTATTTATTTTCTTTATATCACAAATATATATATTACAATACATAATTGTACTAGAGTATACTTAAATGAAAACATTACAAAAATTAAATTGTCTAAATAAAATAATATGTATATCAAAAAAATTATTATCTACTAATATAAAAATTGAGCAAATCAATAATGTAGGGATTTTGGTGTATTCAACACTTTCAAAGGAGTACTCCTGTCAATTCTAGAGTTTGGAGTACGACATAGCCTCTTAGGAGATCGAGATAGTAAAGCTTTCTTGATAGGAGGTGCATTCTTAGGAGTATATTTCATTGGCGATAATACCTTTGTTCTCGCATTATTATATGGATATGCATTTTTAATCACAGGTGAAGTTTCTCCCGAATTTAATATTGAATTATTTTCTGTCAGCTGTTTTGCCAGTATTAATTTCTCCTTATTGGATAAATTACAAGCTCTTCTTCTAGGAGATATATTGTTTTTACTCGTTCTTTTGTCTTCACCTCTTAGAATGCGAATTCTCTGAGATATCTTGATTTCTGAATTGCGATTTGCACCAATCTTGTATGAAATTTTACTTTGCCTAGGCGTTTTATTGGATCTATTAGTACAAACAGAACCAGAAGAATCAGAATCTAAAACATTATCGAATAATTTAGCTTTGGCGAGAACCATGCCGGCATTCTGACTTCTCAGTTTAGCCAGAGATGGACGTCCATTTGCAGAAGTATTATTAGGGCTTTTTATAGAATAAAAGAAACCCTCTGCACTAGTCCAATGAACAGATGAATTACCAGAAAAGTTGCTGTGATTTTGGGAATTTAAACTAGATCCGGGACTCATTCTGAACGAATCGTTAGTTTTAGGCAATGATGAACGTAAAAACCTTTTCGTTCCTGGCAAG
Source organism: Endomychus coccineus (assembly GCA_958510875.1). Lineage (NCBI taxonomy): Eukaryota > Metazoa > Arthropoda > Insecta > Coleoptera > Endomychidae > Endomychus > Endomychus coccineus. Next base: position 67,546,528 of record OY294068.1, read on the forward strand.
TTTGGTGTTGAGGTATTGTTTGCAGATGACACATTACCCATATCTCCATTTTTCAACGTAGTAGGTAGACCTGTTTGAACGGTATTAGGTTTACCACGTCTGAGATTAACTTTCGGAGCAAATTGATCTGTACTAACATGCCACGATTGGGTTCTAGTTATTTTAGAATTTTGTTTCTCCAATTCTTTTGACCTTCTTCTTAGACTTCCAATTTTTCTAGCACTTGGCGATCGTATCCTGACATGTTCAGAACTCTGTCTTATTTTTAATCCTCTACTTAGTCTTTTCGCTAATTGGTCAGTAGTAAGACAAAGAGGTTCGGCCTGAACTAAAACTTGTTCATAAGCCGTTTGTACGTTCTTTATATTATCATCTCTATTTTTCGAAATTGGTTCAGTGGCTTGAGATTCCATATTATCTATTTCTATGGAGATTCGTCTTTCAATTGCAGATACCCTATTCTTTATCTCTTCATATTCTATTTTCGGAACTCTTACATAATCGGGTTCTGTTGAACTCTGCGTTTCTGATTGAGGATTTAGTGATTCATTTTCTTTCGAAATGTTGACAACTTCTAAAGGTTGTTTGAACTGTTCCTTCTTCGAATAGTGCTGCGGTGCTGTGAACGAATTTCTCTTATTCTTTCTGAAATTAGCTACTTGACTGACTGCGGACCATCTTCGTTCCAGAAGAGTTCTGGGACCCATACTATTTCTTCTACTTGTTATGTCATCTTCAGTCTTTGCGTTTTTAACATTCTTATTTCTCAAAGTCCAATGGGACTTCTTGTGCTTTACCCTAGAAATAAATAAGAAAGAAGTATTAAAGGTAACTTTAACTTTGGATGAACTATATCAAAATATGTCGAAGCTCGCATTTATTCAGGCTTCTCCACAATGGTTACAAAATATTTAAAAGGGAGCTTGATCAGATATCATAAGTTCTAACTTAAACTATTTTCATGTTTTACTTGTTTCAAATTATGAACTATATAATTGATTTGTATCATTCAAGTGAGGACAAGTACTTCTTGCATTGTAGATAAAAATCACCTACTAAGATTCCAAAATCCCTTTACTTTTCACATCCTTAACCCTAGATCCATATTCCATTTATTACATACAATTTAAATTCTTGTATTAGTATATTATATGTATTCGCAATAACAAAACGTTGGAAGTTGTGTGAAATTATCATTATATACAATTAAGAACAATAGAATATTCTTCACAAACTACTACTATAAAAACGTAGAGCAGTTATTTTTTGAAACTACATCGTCGTTTAAATTACAATAGACACCATTACACAGTATGACTTTTCCCCAGGAATTTAAATCAGTTAACAAATTGAATCTATTTTTTCTTCAATTTAATTGTGTTATTAATATTTTCAATATGACAGTATTGAATTTAAAAATGTTGATTGCAATTTTGAACTTGCAATGCATCAGATCTAGGAGTGTATTTGAATGATTGATTATTCTAGAAGTTGGATAGGGAATAAAATAAAGGTTTAATTCAAAAGTGGGAATATACTGGAGATTCCAAGATGTGATGTTGGAATGAATTGATGAAATGTTCTTTATATCGTACTTCAAACAAGCTACTTGTCTGACCAATGTATAAGGCATCGCACTCTTCACAAGATAGCTATAAACTAATGATCTAAGATTGACAGTTTTGGTTTCAGAATTTGAAAATATATGAATTTTTAAAATGGTCTACAAGCTATATTTAAATTTTATTCGGAAACAATATTGAAATTTTATCAGAAATTACTCCAAAATACGTCACAGATACTAATTTTTGTTAAATTTTTCTTTTACTTGAATACTGTTTATAGTGTTTCTGAGAGATTTTTGTGTGTATCAATTAGTCAATCATTCCTGTCGCTTATCGATTTGTTTATTGAGTGGAATTGAAGAGGCTCTATGCATCATGGAGCAGAAAGCTGCATTTTCATGTTTGAATCTAAGGGGGTAATAACATCGGCAAATGTGGATTTTCTAAAAATATTAACATTGATTTCTTTGTTGTAATTTATTAGTATGAGGTCTAGGAAGTCAATCGTTGATTATTTAATATGAATTTGATTTCTGTATTACCATTAGGATAGCTATGAATATTTATGAGTTCCTCTTCGTTTCCGGTGAAACACGCTACATTATCTATGCCAAAATATAAATTTATTTGTTGATAATAAAATATTTTTCCGAAATTGGACACGAATACAGCAGCAGCCAATTTGGGACTTAGTGGAGAGTAATTTTCTGCACGAGTTCAAATAGATTCAGAATTTTGTTTTTTACAATAATATTGACATTCTATTTTTCCAAATGATTTTTAATTAATTGCAAGCATTCTTTGTTGGGATTTTTAAAACATATTAGACACTTTGAAAGAGACTAAAATTGCGTTATTGGGAATGTGCAAGTTTTTGAGTTTTGGTGATAGTTCAAGAGAATTTTGATGCAGTATTTTAATTCTGATGCAAAGTTCGCGTACTTTTTGAAATTGATGGATATTTTTGAGAATTGAATTTAGTTTGATGGAGATTTCTCTAAGGAGTGAATTAATTTAAGAAATCACAGGCCTGATGGGTTCTCCTTCTTCATGGTTTTTAATGAGTCGACATAGTTTCGGAGCTGGTGGATTCATATTTGGAACGGCGAATGTACCTTTTCTATTGAGAATTGAGCGAGTTAATTTCAGTTTAATTTGAATTTTTGAAGTCGGATATGTTTCAAGTACTGCTAGGTTTTCGTTTTTGATAGATTGATTCGTTTTGCCTCGATAATTGGATTTCTCTATGATAGTTAAATTTCCCTTATGGTGAATTTTGACATGTGGTTGGTTCATTTCGGGCAATTGATTTGTTCTCTGGGTAAGACGCGTTCCTTACCCAATACATTTAATTAATTTTTGGAGAAATTCACGTTGGACAGGTTGATTACTCGATACGGAAATTTGGATTAGGCAATGAGTTTCAATTCTGGCAAATTTTTCAGCTTTTAGGTTGTGTTTTGTATTTTGTTTGAATTATAATACTGATTGTTTCCCAAAATGTATGATCGGATACATGAAATTCTATCAATTGAGGGGAAGGGCTTAGCCCCCAGATACACTTAGGCCATTCAGTTGTACCCATTGTGTCATCCGTAGTCAGAAGCTTATTCTATTCTAGCAGGTTTGTGGCGAGTTAGAAATCAATATTGCTAACGCTGGCTTCCAGAAGTTCTTTTGGTAGCAGTTTTGTCTCGCCAAAGTAACGGTGCCTGAGGTATGTCAAAACATGGCATTCCAACAGGATGAAGCCGTTTCTTCTACCTCTGCATTTCCTACATATAGGATCATCTATGATGCCCGTAGTATGAAGATGTTATCAAGACTACAGTGACCCGTTAGGATTCCAGTCGTCCCTATGATGTTCCTTCTGTTTAGAGAAAGATGTTTCTTTGAAAGTCTAGACACAAGCTCTTTGATAAAGAGCTTGGTCTGCCTCATACTGGTGATTCTCGCCACAGGTCAGACCACTCTTTGTTCAGTTGGCCCAGAAGGGCGACTGAAACAAAAACTTAGAAAATTCCACCGCCCTTGCTAAACATTGCTTTGATTATAACCATCAATTCCATTACAAAAATGTTAATATTTTAAATAAGGAAACCAATTATTATAAAAGATCTATTCTGGAGATGATTCACATAAAACGTGACTCCAAATCTGTCAATCATAGGACTGACGTTCAGACACTAAGTCATATTTATACTAACTTAATTAATTAATATTCTTGCAAATTCCTACATGCGTCCTTATAATGTTAAAAGTATATTTTAGGTAGAATGTCAAAAGTATATTCCAGAGACCAGACCTTCTTTTATTACCTAATAAATCATGACATCTGGTTCGAAAGTAAATACTTGAGCTCGTCTCGTTTGTTAGTCGTTCATAGACCTTGATGACATGTGTACGTATTTTTTGAGAATTCTACTAAACAGTGGATTCTTGATATATTATACTTATAACATTGTTGTGTTACAATTTCGATTTCGTGTTTCTGTTCGTTTTGGCGACGTTGGCATTTTAAACGAAATTGGTGCGATTAGGACGCTTTATGTTAATACAATTAGTTATAAGTAATCAGGTTATTGAAATAATAAATTTTCTGATGATGGTCGTGAGACCGAAACGTACGTAAAGACGAAAATATAAAACATAAGTGTTAATGTGACCTATTTCCCGAGAATTTATATATAATTCATACCTGGGTCAAGAATCTTCATTATAAAAAATTGTACTGAACGAATAAGTTTCTGAACAAGAGTGATTCATTGTGAGTATATAGTTAAAAAATAGTATTTTTAGTGGATAAGGGTGATTATTTCTTATCAATAACTGTAGTAATTGTGAATTGTCTTATACAGACACGTCATCCTATCTGTTATCCCAGACTGAACGCGTCTTTCTCTCATAATGAATAAATTAACCTTTTTAAGCCTCGGCTCAGCAATATTTTACAAATCTTGGAATGTAATGCTAGACACCCTCATGTAGTCAAGAGATAATTTCTCTCTGAAGTAGTATTTATCAGTCGGTAAGCCGCATTTCATCTAGAAGATTATTTTCAAAAATGTTAGAATCCAAAATCTCTGTGGACGACTTTCCATTTGTTTTTTATCGAAATAAGCGAAGAGGATATTATTATTACATTTAACAACTGAATGTGTTAATACCTATGAATTTTTCGAATCAAATCACATTTGCCATGAACTGTATTTTCATAAAAGTGAGATTAGAAAACATGCGATATCGGACAAAAAATAAATTATTTCTAATGAATAATTCCACTATGAAACACTTTCCATCGTATCGTCGGAAATCGGAAGCATTAGAATTCAGCTTTAAATAATAATAAAAACCAGTATTACGAAATCATGTATATTACCTCCTCCTTGATAGCCGTTTCGATCTTCAAGGTATCATGAAACTTCGATGGTTTGACATTGCCAATCAGGCTGAACAATTTGACCGAAATGAAAAAGGATTTTGAATTTTTGCAGAATAGAAGTTTCCAAAAGCTCTAACAGAAGAATTCGAAGTGATTTTGGCTTTATCTATAACTCATTATAGATTACACGAAGGCTTGTTTCTAAATGTTCGAGAAATCAAAAATGGTATAGAAATAAAACCAAGGATGAAACTTTGAAATTGAGAAAGCTAAATTAACAGCCTTTTATGTGATCTGAGGGTTTCTTAATAAATATTAAAATTTTTTTGTGGACAGATTATTAAGAACCAGTGAATTGAATCACATATTTATAATCATATAATTTGAACCAAAGCATACTCCAAAATCATTGGAACTTATTCATCAAGACGGACAAATGATTGATTCTGTTGTATTTTTTTACTCTAAAATACAAAAGTTATTTCAAAATAATTCAATTTTCAAGAACTAATAAAATCGATAAGAATAGTAATGAACGACATACCTTTCAGTCTTCTCTGTGTTACATTCTCTACGATCCATAACGCGCAGTTTATCGTTTCTTGGGCTGTAAAATCAATACAATGAGTATTTAAATTTATGATTCAGATCAACTTACTTTGGATGTCCACTAATAGGAGTACGTATTGGGGTAAAGGGTGTGTTAAGTACATTCTTCTCAGGTAATCTATCGATCAGATCTTTCCTGTAATATTTCATTTCATATTGGTATGGTGCAATTAACGTGGGAATCACTTTAAAGCAAGAAACCCCAACCCTCACATGCGACTACATTCATTATCATATTGACTACTCACTTTTTCTTTGTTGACAAACCGTTAAGATCTACTTTTCGTTTCTTCACAGATCCGTTAATAGATGGTGTAAGTAATAAGTCTGGGGTAACAACTGTAGAGGGTATGCTATCATCTGTTTTATTTCCAACAATTTTCTTTAAACCATTGAACATTCCTGTTAATTCATGAACATCAAAAATGTATTACAGTGAATTTGAATTTTTTAAATTTAGGTATAGTAAATACATTACTTGTTAATGATCCACTGCGACGTTTTTTCTTTTTATCTGATGTCAGGTCATCTTCAGAAGATTTGAAGTTCCCAACATGATCAATTATATGTTCAGGTATTATTCCTATTTTATTGGCATTGTCTATCAGCAGCTGAAATGTTTATATTATGTAATTATACGATAGTCTCCCGAATAGTAAAATTGAAACAATTATATTACTTAAACTTTTGTAGAGAGAAGCTGATATCATACAACCCAAAAACATTGCATGCTGTGATTTCCAACTTACTAATTTTAACAGTTGATTATTTTTCTGTTGGCATTACACCCTATCCATCGAGTTATTGAAATTGCTACGAATTTTGATACATTCAAATTAGATTTTCTATTTTGTAATGCTCAGTTGATAGCCCAATATGTTATTTAATTCGCGATAAATAACATACCATCAATAAATTTTTTGAGGGGATAGGATGACTTGCAGATATGATAAGGTTATTTTCTGCATTATAAGTACAAATAAATATTTGGAAATACAGTATTTCTGATGGAAATATTCCTTTTTTTATTATGTATTTATTTTGTACTATAAATTGTTACTCAATTTGTTATTTAAGGGGTGCGTCTTCAAAGGATTATTGTATCCCCCTCTCGGTACCCTTGCGAGCACCCCATTGTGTTAACTTAGATGGTCTTCTCCCCTACCTCTGTCCCAGATCTTCTGGTCTGTATCACTTCCCTCATTCGTCTGGATGAGGTTTATCTATATTCCTATTCCTGAGGGAATCGAATATAATGGCCTGTAACGCGTTGTCAAAGGATCCCTCGATGTCAAGGAAAGCACACTATTTTTTCAAAGATTTTTAACTTATAGGTCTATGAGACTGGAGAACAATGGATTTTCTTTTGCATCGTTTTGTTATGAATCCCACCTCCACCCTACTCCAGATTTGAAGGATATATCCCAAACCTAGGCTACTCCTATAAATTCTCATGAGTGTTGGGATAATCGTTGATTCCCTTCTAAAGAAAGGCGACACAACACCCGTAGACTTATATGGACTGAAGGACTTGTAGTCCAGGCAATAAGCCGGGAAAAAGGCCATAATAAAAAAATATATATAGTAAGCTAGAATTTCAAAACTTTTTTGCATTTTGTTCCTAATACCCCATAGATCATTCATGACAATCAAGACCGCGGGGGTCGACCTTTCTACCCCCTCAAAACGGGGTTTCAACCCCTCAGAGGAGTATTCTTATAAAAACAGTCCAAAATTAATGAATTAAGAGCCGAAAATGACTCCTAGTATGTTTTTTGGGTCGCTGATCACGATTCCGCAGCTAGTTTTCTCGGAAAATTTGGAAAATTTATATATAATATATATAATTTATAATTTTGTTGCAAAAATGACCTCTAGTAGGTTTTTTGGGTCGCTGATCACGATTTCGCTGTTATTTTTCCCAAATTCGGGAAATTTGACTAGAGGTCATTTTTGCTCAAATTTACCGAATTTTCCATCTGGAGAGTTTTTTGGGAAAAATAACAACGGAATCGTGATCAGCGACCCAAAAAACCTACAGGAGGTCATTTTTGCAACAAAATTGTAATTTATTATTCACAACCGTCTCAGGAAAATCTCAAATTTTCCGAATTTTCCATCTGGAGTTTTTTTGGGAAAAATAACAGCTGAATCGTGATCAGCGACCCAAAAAACCTACTAAAGGTCATTTTTGCAACAAAATTATAAATTGTATATTATATATAAATTTTCCAAATTTCCCATCTGGAGGGAATTTTCCGAGAAAACTGACTTCGGAATCGTGATAAGCGACCCAAAAACATACTAGGAATCATTTTCGGCTCTTAATTCATTAATTTTGGATTGTTTTTATAAGAATGCTCCTCTGGGGGGTTGAAACCCCGTTTTGTGGGAGTAGAAAGGTCGACCACCGCGGTCTTGATAGTCATGAATGATCTATGGGGTATAAGGAACAAAATGCAAAAATTTTTTTGAAATTCTAGCTTACTATACTTTTTTTTATTTTCCGGTTCGTTGCCTGGATTGCTTGATTGTCTAGTACATAATAACATGACAATCCTAGAAAATATTAGAAATCCATACCATTTCTCGATCCATCCTTGGAATAAGGATGAGTAATATCAATGTGAATATATACGAAGCAGTCAAACTACACGTACCAGAAGGTGTTTAATCTATTCTTCACTATGAAAACCATTGTGAGTTACGAGGGCAAGGTGAAAAGTCTCTGAAAAATGAAACAAGAAACGCTTTTTTTTTTATATAATTTTTCGATCAATTCCAAATAATACGATCTCGGCAATTCTTCAAAATAGGCGTTTGTTTCAGCGATGACCTCATTGTTGGAGCCAAATCTCTTTCAGCCGAGATATTTCTTAAAATCGCAGGAGTCCAAATCTGGAGAATATGGTGGAGGACGAACCAATTCGTAGCGCAATTCATGCAATTTTGCAGTTGCGACTGCGAACCTATGCGTTGTCCTGGTTGAAGATCACTTTTTTCTTTGCCAAATGCGGCCGCTTTCGCTTCAAATCGGCGTCGAATCGATCCAACAGTTCTGCATAATATACGCCGGTGATCGTTTTACCCTTTTAAAGGTAATTGATATGGACGATACCGTGTTCATACCAAAAAACTGTCGCCATGACTTTGTTGGCCGGTAAACCCACTTTGGCCTTTTTCGACTTCGATTCGCCAGGACAAGTCCACTGTTTCGACTGTTCTTTGGTCTCTGGTGTGTTGTGATGGATCCATAATTCGTCCACGGTTGCGGAACGGCGCAAAAAGGCTTTCTTATCGCGCTTGAACATCGCCAAATACTCCTTTGAAGTTGTCATACGCTTACGCTCTGCCAACAGAGAGCAAATGCGGACCCATCTGACATATAGCTTTCTCATATTCAAAAAATTATGCAAAATATTCCGTACCCATTCGGTTGAGATGCCCATATCCTCAGCAATCTTGTGCACTTCAACTCGCCGATCGTCTAATATCATACCATGGATTTTATTGACGGTTTCTGGTGTTATATCCTCAATTGGACGACCAGAACGTTCGGCGTCCTTTCTGGTCATACTACTACAACGGAAATCAGTAAACCACTTGTAATCGTTCCAATCCGATGGTGAGAAGTCCCCATAACGTTTAACAAGCGATGCTTTGGTTTGGCTAATGTTTTTTCCACGCAAGAAATAATGTTTTATCAAGACGCGAAATTACTTTTTTCCACGTTTACATAAATCTTCAAGGTTGCTCACTTTCGATGGGTGTCAAAACAGAACTGAATAATATATCAGTCTGAAAATTTTAGTGCGTTCTAGGTAAAGATGTTAAATCACTAATTTCACATGGGATTTTCGATTGTGACGCCATCTGTTTTATTTTTCATGGACTTTTCACCTTGTACTCGAATTATGGTTAACTAATAGATGTCTGATCCACTTCTAATCAATTTTTAAAATAGCATATCATTTAAGACTACGATACTGCTTTGTCGATGCAGATAGGTTGCTTTTTTTAAGAATCTGGGTCCGTTTTGTTTCTTGAAGTTATATTTCGTATCGTTTGATAATGATGGAAACACTGCAATTAGTAGTTATCTTCATTAATTCACTTAATTTATGGCAAAATATGTTGATTTTAATAGCCACGATTAGCTCACAGATGTCCACACTCGGGTCGTGAAAGTCAAGAATGAACACAAACTAGACGGGCTTTGCAATGCGCGCCCATTGACTAATTACAACCTTTCGTCATATCGTGGAGCGTCAGGTAACGTTCCGAATACATTATGGCTATTCTTAATCACTCCAACGAGTAGTTATCAATATCATGAATTCCACGACACTAATTTCGTTTGTGGTCTTTCTGTGTTGGCCACATCCCGTTTTGGCTGTTTTCGTAAGTGCCAAAGCAAGAATAACTCGTGGATGATTTTTGAGACCACGCATTGTGGACGTTTTTCGCTCAATGGGCGCATTCCTTCTTTGAGTCTAATGTATATATTGATAAATGAAATGTCTTGATCTCCGGACGGGTTCCGCGTCAAAATAGCACGACTTTTGCCAACCATTACAGGTGGCATCTTCAGGGCATGCTTGAGACTTGAACTGAAATTGATTCTTCTGGTTTATTGTAGGAAAAAACTTTCACTCTACATTCATTGTGTGCTCATGTGGGAAGGTAATATTCTGAGTCTCGGTTTAGATTATTTGGATGTTTTAGGATTTCTATTGCTTCCAGAATTTTTCGCCATTAGAAGCTCGGGCTAGGATTTTGTGTTTTCTAAAAGGATTTGATGATTCGTGTCAAACTAGAACAGGGAATGCTATAAACACCTTCTGAATAGAGGAGGAAGGGGTATCTTTGACAGGTTTGTAAAACTGAGATAGTTTTGGATGTGTGGAAAACCGGGTAGAAATATATTATGTTTTTTAAGAATTTTGGAAATTCCATATGTTATATTTTCAATATATGGAAGATATAGATAAAGGGGATTGTGGCTCAGGTTGATTTGAAAATTTAGGTGAAGTGTATTTCTTTATGAGTTTAAGAATGTTTAATTAAAGAAATTATTTGATAATAAGGGAGATGAAAGGTGTCTTGATTTTAAGAATTGGGGTTGGGATAAGTTAACAGCAATGTGGGCCGAAGAGTTTATGACAGATTACTTTTGGGCAGGGGGTGGTGGGAAAAAGACCATTGAGGTATCTACACAGAATGTCTCAAAGTACCGTCAGTCTGTGTCGTAAGTAAACCTTTCGATTCAACTTCCATGGTGAAACGGGTATTAGGATGTAATGAATTTAAATGATTGAGGAAGAGAACAAGATTTTCGCGACCATGTTGCCAAATTCTCTTCTAGTCCAGTCATTATAGGTTTAAACTGCGGAAAAATTCCTAGTGAGCTGAATTTTGGTATACACCTTTATTACAACATTTTAATGAATATGTGAAAAATCGACATTGATATCGTGCCGGCTAAAAAAGTTAAAGGTCAAAAAAGGTCACGAAAATCAGTTTTCCGCGAATATCTCGCGACCTATTGCTCGGAGGTCAATTGAGGTCACAACGAAAATTGTTCATCGTGCAATTATCTACAAATAATGCCTATTGCGTTTTTCTGTAAGATCAACCGTTTTTCGTGACCTTTTTTGACCTTTCAACTTTTTTAGCCGGCATGTGCATCGATGTCGATTTTTCACATATTCATTAAAATGCCGTAATAAAGGTGTACACAAAAATTCAGCTCACTAGGAATTTTTCCGCAGATTGGGGCTTAAAACTTCTAAAATGACTGGATTAATCTTAAAACATCCAAATAATCTGAATCGTGACTCAGGATATTACCTTCCCAACATTAGGAAACCCATCCGAAAATCGAAAATTCTACTTCGCACATGATCACACAATGGCAGGGTCAACCACCGCAATAAAGGCAGTGAACTATGTAGCGTGAAAGTTTTTCCCACATCAAACATTAAACGCCACAGAAACCAGAAAAATCAGCTTCAAGCCTGCCCTGAAGATGCGACCAGTCGTGCTAATGTAAGGTGGAATCCATCTGGAAGCTAACAATTTTCAAGATTGGCTATCCGCGGAAGTCTACTACTCAAGATATTGATAAATGCTGTTCACTCAATGTTAAAACTTCATCAAGTTGTTGGATTCTCAATAAACTACATGTACATTAATGTAAGTCCCCTAGTATATTCATGAGAGTGCAAGCACATAAATTTGGAAAACAAGAATGTAGTTGCTCAAGACCGCCATGATTGCTTTGTCATAAAAAAGTACAAATTGTCAACTACTGTTACCTGCACCAATTCACATATTTTCGTCAGCTTATGTTGTGTATTAATAGTGGACTTTTCCTGGAATGGTATTATATTAGGCCCAATAACAACAGCAAGATTGTAAGAGTTCATTTTATTGGTATCTGCATGTTTAGATATTGTATTGAAAAACTGAAATAAAAAATATCACTTTAGTACAATATGCATTTTTGATGAAAATTATGATTCATCTCGAGGAAAAACAATTACCCATAGTAATACACTAAAAGAGTTTGCAACTGAGGCTACACTAAAACCCTAATAAGTACGAAATAATCACCCTTATCCACCCACATACTATTTAAGAACTAAGGACCTTTCAGCTACCAAGTTAAATTCTGAGCGAACTTAAAACCTCAAAATCAAAACGGTTTCCAAAAGTTTGGCACACATATGTCTATGATATTTTCGCAATTATAAGTAAAGATCTTGATCTGCATGGTTTTGTGAAGAGACGCTTAATCACCAATTTGATTCAATAAAATTCACCGTAGAATTAGAAAGCAATAAAACCAGCTTCTTTTTCTTGACATTAATATTATTAAAGATGGCTACCATTTGGAATTCGGCATATACAGAAAACCTTCTCAAACGATATATTCCAACGGATTCATGTACACCAATTAATCATGAAATAGCTTCATTCAAAAGTTTGTTTCATAGATTATTAAACTTCCTTTGAGTCAGAAAAATTATAACAACTGCAGCAACGGATAATCGTTACGACAAATATTTGATAAATAAGTTAATTTCTAACCAAACCAGTCATTACTTTCAAAAAATTCAAGGAAATTCAAAAGTTTCACTCATCATCCTTCAGCAATCAATAAATTTCATGGCCACTACGTACCTGAAAGGTCCTTGGTACTTTCATAGTATTTTTAGTGGTGAAGGGTGATTATTTCGAATTATGCATAGAAAGTATAAATACACACACTCACAAATCGTAAGGATATTTAATAAACATTGCTTATTTTCACTTTCCTCACTAAACATAGTATATAGTGTAAGGGAAGTATTGTAATAGTCCCAATTTTTTTCGGGATTTTCGTGGGTATAAGCAATTATGAATCGATCTAGATTATTTTTGATGATCTCTGTGTGCGTAATGTGTGTGTGTGTGCGCCGGGTGCCCTTGTGTGGGTAATCCACTTTGGAGATGATTGCGACTATTAGTCCATGGATTTGAATTGATTGTGCATTAGATGCATAAAACAAAATTTTGTCCAACTGTTGCTGCATAGAGAATCACAATAGGTTGTAGAATTCTATCCAGGTGCACATTAGCATGCACAAACATTTAATTTTGTTTATTGAATCAAAATCGTTAGTTGTCTTCGAGAACATTGAAAATCTGTCCATACCGACAACAATGGCGACATTGATCCATGACGTCACATCATTCTTAACGTAAATATTCAACCAATTGTACCATCATAAATAAGTTACTTTGAAGACTAACTTGAAAATGGAGGGCCATCACAGCCGTTAGAGACAGAGTTGGTGCACCTTTAGAACTGAACCTCAACAGACAATAAACGTGAAAGTAAACGAAGCAAAGATCAAGCAACGACAACGAGAAGTGGTTGTGGATGTAGATGCTTTTGAATGAAATCCGCTGGTGCAATGGTTCCAACAACTTCCTAAATTGGTTTGAATGCCAACTTTCAATGAATTTGGAAGAAACCTCCACCATCGTTATGGATAATGTAAGTTGATACAGTACTGTAATGAATAATGTGCCCACAACCACCTCAGAGAAATGTGATTTATTTGAATTGTTAAGTAGAAATAATATGCAGCGTGATTACACACTCTTGAAACCAGAGTTGTTAGGCTTGCTAAAAATGAATAAGTCACAACCAGTATACATAGCTGACATGTTAACTGAAAGATATGCCCAACCGGTGCTTTCTCGTCCCTTACCATTGCATTTTTAACCCCATTGAACACATCTGGGGTACAACTAAAAGCTACTACAGGGATCACTTTGGTGCAAATGATAGTTCCGCGGGAAAAGCAGAGTTTATGTTGAAAGATGCTCTAGAAAAAGTAACTATTCGACATATTGATAAAGTGAATAAGTTTTGTGATTGTTAATGTAAAATATTTGAAGCAACTGTATTGTTTAAAGCAGTGAAGTGATAGTTATTATTTAAATGTGAGTGTGCAATAACGTCAGCAAATTTAATACAAATAAATGACATCGATTCCTCTTCTGAAGATTAATTTCTCATACTTACCTGTACTTGAAAAACTGGTAATAGTTTTATTTTTATTTCTATTAATGAACCTCTTGTAAAAATTGTGCAAGATCTAACCGAAATGAATCTTCTCAGATTAGCCAAAGTAGATTTGGAAATCGTGCATTGGTTTGAACATTTTGATAGTCGGGTGTTTTAAGCGTTTGTTTCCATAAATTATAACGCTTATCTTTTTACATTACATATGTAAAATAATATGGATCAATATGATCTACTTTAAACTGAAAGTTAATTTTCCATATCTTTATCTAAATCTGTCAGCTGTATGAGCAGTTTTTATTCAATTTCAATCGATCAAGTAAATGAATCTTCTGGAAAATACTTCCTTTTGCTATTCACTTGGTTTTCATCATTTAATAAGTGAATTTAATACATAAATGTATTTTATTTTGGTACTATCGAATTTGGATTATACTTGAAATTTGATGGGATATTAGAATCATCAGTGTTTCTGATGATGTGGAAACCTGTTTTAATAATATACAACTAAGTAATGTTTGTGTGAGTAGAAACAATTAGTGTTATTTTTCTATTTTTAATAATTAAGTCCATTTATTCCTATCGTCAAACATTTTGTAAGCACAGCAAAAATTTGCAAAGTACATTTAAAATTACAAATAATTTGTATTATTTGGTATAATAGGTAAAGTGTGAACTTTGTATAACAGTTTATTGAATCAAATGTTTAGTTGTGTTCAAAAAAAAGAAAACCTGACAACACTGTGTCATTTTCAGCTAAGACAGACCCACGGTCGTACATACAGGTATGGGAACTCGAGGCTGTTTCCTATGTGAGAAGTGAGTCCGCTAAGCGTCAGTCGAAGAATGATCTCTGACACGTATACCACCGTGTTCTCTGGCAACTGTCATTGTTGACTTGTAAACACAAGGAATACCGGCCTTTTTAGAAAAAAATTACGAAACCGTGCATTGCATTATGCCGAAATGCAAAACGGGGTACAAAAGTGTAAAGCAAGAAACTTCTGTTTTTCAAGTGCCGAAAAATGCGGAAATGCGAAAAAAGTGGATGTGTGCGAAAAAGGGGAAGTTATTTTTAAGGTGAGTAATACATTTTGACAAGAGTAACAGTTCTATTCCTCTCTCAAATCAGAATAGTAAATATTGCGTTGCGAGAAAAATTATTTTACTTAATAATGTGGTTGTTGCCATACTTCGATCCAAGCGCTAGCTAGTGGCTGAGCGAGTGACTACGAGTTTGACGACTTGTAAGAGACTCATGTCAAAAATACGAGTTCCCAGACCTGTATGTATGACCGTGGACAGACCATATAATTGTGGGTGGCGCTTCGCGCTTGGTATGTATGTAAACTTCCAAGTAGCAAGTACGAAGATAGCGATATCGAAACCTAGGTTAGGTGAAGCCTGATTTACATGTTTAGAGTATAGCTTCCTAAAATTGTCTTGCTTACTATTACGGAAATCAAAAATATCTACTCAAGTTATTAAACCTCACACACTTCACTAAAACTTTGTCTGGGAACTACTTCAGGAAATATTTGATATGAGAAACAGAACAGTAGCAAGATTAAGGATGTTGGGCCCATTTTGATGGAAATAAAGTTGATGGAATCGAATAGACGTTGAAGGTTAAAAATACTAGAAAAAAATGTATAACGAAATATTTTGAGAAGCTATTTCTTGCCCAATACAATGAAATATATGATTATAACTTCTAATGATTTCAAAAAAATATATACGTTTCCAGGTTGACAGTAAAAAAAACAATCTTTCACATAAACTTGGCAACATTGGATTAACGACAACAGCAATGTAAAGCTGTGCGTATTTGTCAGTACACTAGTGTACTGTCAACTTTTGCAACTTCTGGTCACAAGTACCCATACCCACCGCTTCCGCCATCTATAGTCGGACCCAACAACCTTAAAGGTGACCACGGTTACGAAATTTATGATTTATGTAGCACAGATCATAGCTTGGATACAAACCCTCAATAGATATGCTAATGTGTTCAAATGTTCCATGGGCAGCATCAGACATAACAGTAAAATAGCGTCCAATTTGTGTTTCTCTAACAGGGTACATCGTAGGAAATATTCATGAAACGTCAGGGGAATAAGAGGTTCTGGTAATTCCCTAAGGAAAGTCTTCAAAATAACAGCCACATCGATAACATGATATTCACCTTGAATTCTGCATCCCGCATTTAACGATAACTGAAATAATAATAATAGAAGCATATTCCAATTAATATTCAATTGATTTCTCATGTCTTTAGCACAATTAAATAATCCATTGCAGTTATGTTCATTTATAATCTTGCAGCCGACATCGAACACTTTGAAAACAATGTATAAATTTTGATGATGTGAGAAATTTTTGAAACCCATTTACCAATCATCAAATATGCACAAATATCTCAAATCCGATGCAATTCCACCAAGAGATCTAATTCTTTTATTTGGTATTTTTGTTCCTCAAAAGAATATCGAATATATCAGCAAGATGGCTCTTTACCTAGGTATGCATCAAATGTTCGGCCCTACTTGAAGAAACTATTTCTCAATACCAATTAGTGGCATAGCTGTCCTGGGTATGAAGGGGTAGCTGTCTCTGGGACAGGCAGCTCAAGGGTCCAATAAGTCACTTGGCACTTCTAAGTCAAAAGTATTATAAAGACGAAAAATAAGATAATGCAATAAAATAACTTTTGCATTCATTTGAGTGAAAAGGTGTTGTCCATTTCATCATTAAACTACAAATAAATTAATTCAATATATCCGAAAATTGTGAAGCATTATTGCACAAAAGTGATATAAAGTTATAGAAGATGTTAAGATGAGGGCAGTAAGTACAGTTACTTGAAGGACCCCTTTTAATGATTCAACCCTGGGCCCCTTCGTCATACCTAAGCCACTGATTGTTATAGTATTTCATACATTCTTGTATTCTCTATTTTATTTTCCCATTTAAAAACAGTTTTTCAGAAGTGAAGGAAAAATGAGTGCTTATTTAGATTTTTTTTAAATGTAATTTTTTTGATGTTTTATTAACATTTGTGTGTATTGAAAAAAATAACAACTATTGTTAAATGATAGATTTATTCGTTATTAAGTCATATTAATTATGGAGGAAGGATGAAAAACTGCCTTATTTTTCATATAAATATATCTAATTCTTTGATTTATTTCAATGTATAACATCATCTTCAGGATAAATACTAGGAAATACGGAATTCAATAAAAAATAAGCATCTTGAATTTACTTTTAGTATCTCAATTAAATATCTAATTCTCAATAAAATGTTACTACAGTGCAAGCCCTGCAAGAGCTGACTGGTAATCCAAAATTTCTACCCTTCATTTGCTTGGTTCTCTGTTCAATATTGACATGTTGTGCTAGTGTCAACTAATGAAAACAGTACATTGAAACCTACATTATTTATCATATTGAAAGTTCAGAATTTTAGTAAAATTTTCTGAAATACTATGATTTTAGAAATATATACGGCTCTTAAAATAATTTGTTGCTGAAATGGAATACTCAGTCAACCTATCAAGAATTATTCTTGTTAATTTTATATTGTAACTGAATATTCATTTATTATATTGTATTCTACAAAATCTTCTTAATACTTATTAAAATTGGCTTTGAAAAGTAAATAACTTGAGCTTGTTAAAAAATTAAAATATCATCTAAGTAAATTCCTTAGAGATTCAGAACATCTTACAAATATTAAAAGAAAAATTAATACTTAGTAGAATACTAATTTAAATAGTGAATTTAAATAAATTAATCGGAAAATAATAGGTAATGTGAATGAATGAATCTCCAAAATTTACTAAAATTTCACTGAAAATAATTGCAGCAACATCCATAGTGTTAAATTTTAATTCTGTATTTACTAGCAAAGACTATTTGCTAGTAAGTTATAAACGCTATTACCATTATAAGTAAGATGCAGAATATGATTTGTATTCCATAAGATTCTGTAATCATAATTGAATATGTACTTTTAATGTATCATAAAATTAACATAAATGCTAGTAACCTTTATTTCTTGTTGTCTTGACTTTGATCCTTCTTTTCGAAATATTCCTTCTGTTTCCATTTGTAATAGAACGAAGGTACAAAGTGCATGAAGGACAGTAGGAACAACTAATTGTTGACCATCGTTTAAGGTTACTAGTTGTGTGGGCAACAAATGTAAATGAATCTTGAAACATTTTGTAGTCTTCTTATTATCCTTAAATTAAAAGTAAAACAACATTGCTCTCTCGTCATATAAAATTATCAAACAAATTTAACTAACCTGCAAAGCTAGTTTGAACTTCTTTTGCCTATATTTCAGACCGATTTTACGTAAATCTTGAGTGGCAATATTCCTAATCTCGTCCTTTTTATGAACATCGCTTATAAACATCTTAAAAAATATTCCTACTGTTAGTAACGAGACTACATATTTTTCAAAATTTCGGTTTTTTCCATTTCGAATCAAATTCCATCCACAGAACTATAAATTCCAACTGACAACTACATAGAAAATAGAGTTTGATGATAAAAAACCAACTCACAGAACGTCATAGTTTATTCATAAAACCACAACTTAAAACAAATTAGGCACAAAGTAGTACTCTTTAACATAGTTGTGGTTGCTCATTCACTGGCACTATGATTACATAGCAATTTCTATAGTATGTAGATAGCAAAAAGTCAAGATAGAGACTTGGTACTCTGACTCTCTGACTAATATTAGAAGTCTGAGTCTTTGTAGGTAGGTATCTCAGATCAAGGATTTTCATTGTTCTGAGGTAGGTATTCTCTATAATGTGCTACGATGTCAGATATCCCACATTACAATATTTGTTCTGCAGATAATAACAAGTCTCAATGCAGGCGCGGATCCAGACTTTTGTTTGGGGGGGGGGGGGGGTCACTCCCAGACATGCATACATTAAAATTGACAAAAGTTTGTCTTAATCACATACGATATTGTTTAAATTAAAATCCTTGGTATAATCAAAATAAATTCGCTCACAGATGTAGTGCTGACTTTACAATTTTTTGTCGTTTACCATATCAGTTTATTCTCCTAGATTTTTTTTTTGTTCATCATTGGGGGGGGGGGGTCATGACCCCCGCGACGCCCCCTGGATCCGCCTAGGTCTCAATGTCTGAGAGGAATAAATAAATAATTCCTATCTGTTAATGTTATTACAATGGAAGTAAACCACCCACCAAAGTTGACCAACGTGTAAGCGTTCTCTAATAAGTATGTAGAACACTATAAAGAAACAATCACCCTTATTCCTTACCCCAAAAACGGATTTATATTTGTTTCGGTATTACAAACATATTCGATATACTCCTGAGCCAGTATACATTTTTCAGTGGCGGCTCGTGAGTTATGAAAGAGGGTGGAAACAAGAAAAAATCGCTAATTTGGCTTAAAATAGTGTCACAAACTTCCTTCGCAATAACAGCTGTCGATTTTTGTCTTTTCCTAGCAGGTTCTTCATTATTGCGTTCTTGATTGTCATCTTCAATGGAATTTCTAATTTGAATAATTTGCAATTGCCTTTTCAGTTGAACACTGTCAATTCCGCGCATTTGAGTCTGATTAAATAATATTTCAACATGTGCCATGATGAAATGAAATATTTTCAAACAGTAGAGAAATTTCGGGCAATTAAAATGTTTCAATAAACCACTTGCTTCACTAATAGTAACTGAATCCATCCCATCTTCGTCAACAATTTTGTCTGAACATTCTTTCTAGTGTTCGAATAATTTGTTCAAAGTTAGACTTTTGAAAATCTAGCGTGTATGAACAGGGCGTGGTAATCTACGTTTGACTATTTCATCAAGAATCACCGTTCGTTTTGGCGATCGACAAACAAGCTTGAAAATGACTGCAAATTTGCAAAGAAATTTTTTACTTTTTTAATGCACTGTGCTGCTCGTTCAATAATTAAATTAAAATGATGCGCGGAACGGTGAATGTAAGGTGCATGTGGAAATGTTTTTTTGATAAGGGCTTGGATATCATTTGTCTTACCACTCATCACAGACGCCCCATCGTAACTTTGGGAGATTAGTTTATTGTTATCAGACCCAGAAGAATTTAAAATAGTTTGCAATTCATTCAGCAATGTTTTTGCTAATACATCAGCAGTATGTCCACCTGGCTTAAAAAAAGACCAAAAGCGTTCAAAAATTTGTTTATTAGGCACGTATCGAATAATAACAACCATTTGCTGTAGATTAGAGGAGTCTAGTTTCATCGGCCATGAAATTTTCAGATTCAATTTCTTTTACTATTTCCTGCTTATAAATTTGCATCATTACATTTACCAATTCGTTCTGCATAGTTTTTGAGGCGCCTTGAAACACTTGTGAACCCGAATCTGTCATATGTATTGCAAGCACAACGTCTAATTCAGCTGCAAAGTTGATAGAACCTACATAAATATCTGGATTTTCCAACGACAATGTCTTATCATGGCCTCGTAACGCCAATTCACAGGCTCCGCAAAATTGTAGGTATACGCATAATTAGCCGGAGCCAAATATGACGATTTTTTTCCACATCTTCGTTGTACTTAATTTTATGTCGCAAATAAGCACTGTCTAACTGTTCACATTATGTCCACTTTGCCTAGAACACTAAAATCTATGCATGTCTTTTAAAAGATTTTGTACACAATTAACTTCAATCATTGATAATAGACGCACTTCAGACTCCACGTCTTCGAATTGAATTCACACATTGTACACTATGAAGACAAGACACGATGCTTTGTGCCAAAACCGACGGTATAAGCGCGTATGGCGAAGATAACCGTAGATAGCCGAATCATACTTGAAATAGGTAGACTTCAGAACGTTCCCCGGAATATAGTTTTGAGCGTTAGAACTGCATGCGCCTGACGTGCGGAATAAAATAGCGCATAGTGAATTACATGCGAATTTCTTCCTGTGTTTATCTTAGTGGTTGGGTGGGCACGTGTCTTTCAGTACAAGCCGCCACTGAAATGTTTTCCCTTCAATGCCCTTTTTTACGCCAAAATGACCATTATATTCCTTCGACGCAGCGAAAAAAACAGCAGCCGGCGGTTCGGTCCATATGCATTATTAATGACTCGTGGGTCGATGAAATTAACATGCCCACATTTGAATGTGTCCTTATTTAATGATGTCACGACTCAGCGCGCATATACATTCACGTTCGTACGTGGCTTTACTCTTATAGCGGTAACTATACTTTCATTTATTTCCCATATCGTATTTGACAACTAGCCCAATTTCTTTAGCGACTTGGAACATGTGCACGGCCATTCAGGTAGATATCGAAAAAGACTGAACATAAAACATATTTTCTTTTATATATTAATCATTACTCTACAATACATGATAATAAAGTAGTATTTTCATAGGACAGTATTCTGAACATTTTAAGATGATCTTTAGATAAAGTGTTCAAATTAATTTAGAATATTTATATAAAAATTTAAATAATGTAGAAATCAATGAAACGCAGTCAACTTGAAATATATATTTCTAATAATTTCAATAAGTACATATGTGATGCAATAATATAAATATGCACTAAATGTACCTTAATCAACATTTATAAAAATTATTGTAAGCTGTATATCAATAATAGTAGAAGATCAAAACTAGTTTTATTGTAAACGAATTTTTTGGAAATAGTCAATTATAATTACAAAGAATATAATCACAGTAAATATAATTAACAATCAGTAGCTCATCCGCCAATTAAAGTTTCCTCAGCTTTTTTTGCCCATGAGGTTTATATAAAACTTTTTACTACTGATTGTTAAATATTCTACGGTAAAATCAAGATTAATACATTGAAAATTATAATAAACATGTGACAATTCATTCTACCGTTTAATGAAAAATATTGTTGAACATTTTACTACTGTGGCAGAGTAGTTTCAAAATCTGTTGGATACGCGAAATCACACGATGAGGGGTCAACATCGAAGTTGGCTTCAACTTTACGTAAGCCCATGTCCCATATCACTGAGGAAAGGTTTTTGAAAAATTAAAAATGGAGATACACACTTTACATGTTTTGTTGCACAGTAACATCGTCAGAATTATTAAATAACACTCGTTAGTGTGCTGTGTAACAAAACATGTTGAGTGAACTTATTAATATAAGTGGAATCTCGTTTGTAAGTTTTTAAAAACCATTCCTAACTGAATGTATATTATAAAACTAATGATTGTTGATTCAATATATTTACAATCTGAAAGGACTAACTGGGCTGGATAATATGATAAATTGCATAGCAATTATACAAATTTAATAGTCGACACATGGTCCACCAGGTTTTCAAACTACCCACATTTTTGCACAGTCATGACTGGAAAATAGTACTAGTAACTATAAGATAATACAAATACTTAGCTTCAAATGTGAACAGTAAATTGTTAAGGCATTGGAAGGACGGATTTCTAATGAAGTATTACAAAAAGGCACAATTTCTGGAATGTATCATAAAAATCATTACCGTCTCCTAGATTCACTTAATTAATATGCATAGACATTTTTTTACTTTAATTTAACGAGTTTTTCTAAATAGAGTAACACAACGTTGTCCACGTTGACCCATCGAGATTCATTAGTCAATGCATATTTCATTTTCCTGTGGAAGACTTTTACACTCCAAGTTGTGATACCATACATTTTCAGACCAAAACTTATTATAACAAGTGATGCAACTAACTCTTGGTGACATACTCGTACCTATAACTACTCACGTAGGAATTCGTTAAATTCCGTCTAGGTATTTGATAAATCCAAAGTCAATTTGTGTCCAAACTGAAGAGGTTTAAACATAATTAGGTCAGTTAAAATCCATCTTGAATATGCAAATTTCTCAAAAAGGATCTATAATAGCTACCATGAACGAACTAATTTGTTTATTAAAGAGGCTTATTCCACCTAACTTTTCATTATTATTTTATCAAATTTCAGAAGACAAATAAATTAATGAAGCGCATGAACTAATTGAGAAATTAATATAACGATGTATAGTATTCTGTCAGATTGATCGTAACCAATCTGAAATGAAAAAACTTACGTTTATGAAATTTAAAAGAATTATTTTCACAAAACTTTTTGTTTTCATCATCATCATCGAAACAATTGAAGATCGTATACAATGCAACATAGACGTTATTTATTATCATGTTTCTTCAACCACTTCTACATTAGTTTCCTATGCCGTTTGCAAGATGACAGGCCTCATTTCACTTCCAACCAATAGTTCATGACCTGAATGTTTGATATCTTGATACGATTGTCGCTGAAAAGAATATCAATTTCCTCCACACCAGTTTTATAAACTGGACGATCTTGAACTGAACAAATATTTTGTGATACATTCCATTGTAGATATAATAGTCTAGGAGCTAGATTACTCTTCAAATGGTGTTTTACAACTGACGTCAAATTGTACTGCTCAGTGAAATCAGGGTGTTGGGCATATAGATTGGGTCTTAGGCCACAATTTAATTTGAGGTAAATTGGTATATCAACAATGATCTAAAATAGTTGCAGAGACGAAGTTGTTTCCATTTCCAATTTGAATAAGTTGCAAAGATATAACGTAATAGTTGATTATGTAGGTTGATTTAAACATTTTCAATAAGAAAAATTAGCAGTCGTTTTTCCAAAGAATTTGTTTAAGTGACGCTACCTTTAAACCAGTGAACTATGAAATCTTACAATTTGGGCGTCCTGTCGGGTGGGATTGTTTTTAGGTTGATGAGGATTACCTACAATTTAGTTTCATAATCGACCTTCATCGCTCGTATGCTCTCATATAGCTAAGCAAACGCTTCACGCATCCGTTTTTAGCCAAGGAGGTCTATATAGACCTCTTTGTTGTTAGCCGTATTTCAGATACTATGAAACATATTCCAACCAAACTTTACACAGGTATTAAACAAATTCTGTTAAAAACTACATTCTTTTGGAGTGTAGGTGTTTGTCAATCAACTCATATGTTTCTTATAACGGCGTATCGTGACTATTTATAAAGGGGGAAGCAAATTAAAATGAAACAAACTTATGTTATTTATAATTGAAGGGTATTCTTCGGCTTTGTTTTGCAAACTCATCAATTAAGTCATCATAAAATCGATGGTAGATGCCGTTACGTAACGTTTTCATGTTATTATTAAAATTTGTGTGAAAACAAAGTAATTGTTCTTTTATTTGACTTGTGATATTTCTCGAATAAGTTCTTTTTCAATTGATAATATAGCGAGGTTGGTTAATAGTTCTGCGCTAGTGGAATTTCGCTCTACGAACTACGTTCAGTAGATGCACTATTTGTGGGTATTGTAACGGTTAGTTCACACAGTTTTATGATACTACGGCAAGCATTTTCTAAACCACAATTTTAATAGATTTTAATAAATCACTTCAGCTATTTTTATTTATAACTTCTGATGTATTTAAATTACTATATACATATCGGCTCTTAATGCTGGAAAGACAAAATACTGCGAGTTGTTTTTCCTTAACTTTGAAAAGCGCCTTCAGCAATTTAGTTTGCTTAAGATCAACAAGTTCTAAAAAATGTATCTATAATTGCATACATATGTTGTCAATTATTTCTCGAGATAGTCTTCGATAATAGGTTTTTTCATCTCCTACAAATTGGTGCGCATTCTCCTTCTCGGTGGTTCCATTTGAAACTACAGTGTTGCAATTGCTTCTGAGGATTGAGTCACTATATTTACACTTCGAGTCTCCGTTTTTGTCTCAGCTACGGAAAATTTGCTCCAAAACGTTTTTTGTCCCTTCCCAAAAACACACTTGTCATGCGCGCGGTCAAAATCACCGACTCCAACAAAAAAGAACTATATACCAACTAAGATCTAACATAGTGTTGCACCAGTAGGTAGTGGAAACACCGCATCGGGCATTCCTGGAAGGACAGTACCATAACCATTATACCAGCGGGTTCACTAACAATTGTATCAACGCACGCGTGTATTCAGGGTTAAGAACTTTCCGATTTTTTCCACCTGAACAATTCCGGCCCGCTGGTAACTGTTGCCGTAAAAGATGCACCGAAAGAATCAATGACGAACAGCAAAAGGCGTTTCACCAAAATTTTTATGAATGTTCTAAAGTGGAGCAGAATCAAATTTCGAACAAACGTTGCGAAAGGAAGAGACGTGGGAAAACAAGTATCGCACATAATCGCCAAGTCACTACTTTGTAAATAAATGGGAGTACCGAAACATGTTTCAATCAGTTTATGGCCTCACGAAATTCAAAGTTGATTATTTAGTTGAAAAATTGAAACAGGCTACTGTGGTCATTAACTCACTCAGAGATCGGGGCATGAGCAGAAAAACAAGAAGATCGAAAAACGGAAGACCATGTACAAGCACATAGAGAAGTACCCTGAGTATGAAAGTCACTATACACTTAGAGACAGTGAAAATTATCTACAGTTACCTAAACAAAACAATGGTGTATAATGAATAAAAAGCAGAACATTCAAATGCTGCCCTTATTTCAAGAGGTGTTCAAGTCTACTGGTTACTCATTTAAACAACCACAAGTCGATACCTGCAAGACATGTAACATTCTGTTTTGAAAATTAAGCAAGACACTGATCCAAATAAAAAGAACCAGTTGATCTTAGAACATAACCAGCACAAGGATATGGCAGACTTAGCATACAAGTAAAAAAATGCTGATAAAAAGAAGGCGAAAGAAGATCCAACGATAATGGTTTTGGTAGCAAGTTTTAGACACTCCTTTACTGACGACCAACGTTTCTTTTCATAAACGCCTCCTTTCAACATTTAACTTAACTATCCGTGACTGCACTACAGACAGTACCACTAGCTGCTACATGTACGAAGCAAATGGAAAAAGAGGTTCTAATGAGATTGCTTCCTGCGTTTAAAAAAAAAATTGAATGTCTGCCCGAAAGTGTGACCCATGTGGTGGCCAAAATAGAAATATTAACATGGCCAGTATGTTTTCATATATTGCCAACAATAGTAGTCATGTTGATTGTGTGGATCATAAGTTTCTGTTGCCAGGTCACACGCATCTTGAATGTGAAGTAGATCATACGCGCATTGAAACACACTGCTGAAATATCTATCATGGTGCTCCAAGACTGGTTTCAATTCGTCCGAACTGAAAGGGGCAAAAAGCAATTTCAGGTTCACGAATTAACTCAGGAGCACATATTTTCGTTTTCAAAACTCGTTCAGGAATCCAAGGAATACTGACAAGGAGGGTAGGTAAATGAACTGGCTCGAAATGAAATGGATCACGTATGAGAAAACCTTCGGGCTGATCCAAATCAAAACTTCACTTGATGACGAAAACTTCCGTGTACTCGATTTGAGACGATTGAAACGGGACAAACCACTGACGACATGTTAGGACCACTGCCAATCAATTCCCTGTAGAAAAAGGACCTACTCAATCTTTTTCCACTAATTCATTCTGAGTGTCACAGTTTTTGCTTAAATCTGGAAACTAGCGCCAGAGTATCAGAATTACAGATCACTCTTATGAAAATGAATGACGATTTTGTGTTTCTAATTTGTTGAATAAAGAGCAGAACAATAATTGTTTTTCATGTAAAATTGTTTACCTTCTAAGATGTCTAATAATAATTCCATAGGTTCCTTTCATTCAAGAAAGGTGTCCTACAGAAAAGCAGAAGAAATGGGCAATAAGTCAACTGAAAAATGCGACACAGAGGTTGCAAAAACCGACATGGAGTCATTATAATCGATATGTCAATTTCCTCAATTAAGGGAGGCAAAACCAGGTATGTCAAAAATAATTATAATATTTTCGTTATCCAGGGATACTTTGCAGTGATCTGCCATAAAGGAAGAGGGAATTTTGTTGCGAAACACTAAAATGAACTTGTCGCGTTAATCCAAATAAAATGTTAATCCCGCTACTTAAAAGCGTCTCCTGAAAATTTAACGTTTTTAACATATTGGGTTTTGCCTTAGTACCTCAGATGGAAGAAGAAAATCTATCTTTGAAATCAATGTTGCCAAAATGATCTAAAAATGTATCAGAGCGAGTTTGAATAATTAAACAGTTTTTAAAGGGATTTAAGTTCTTGAAGTTCAATCCCTAGCTTCCACGGAGAACACACCACTGATTCCTATATACCAGGTTCCGCTCCAGGCGTCCTTATTTGATTCAGCTGTAGATGTATGTAAAATTTAGGGGTACTGCCTTGAATGAATAGCTACGACACAAAAAGTGCATCACATATGGGGTTCAAAATGTTGAAACAAATCTACATAAACTATGATTGAGTGATTAATAAACTTTATATTTTGCAAACATATTTTAAAAAAGCAATGAGAACCAGTTCCTTAGAAATAGCGATACCGTGGTTTCTGCAACTATTTTGAGAAACTATTGATATAGAAATCTACCATTAGTTACCTCAGATATAGTATGACATTAGAGAAACTTACCAGATGTCCCAAGCTTATAGATCCAGAGTCCTGATTTCAGACTTTAGACAAGTTATTATGATTTGCTCCTAGTCTATGAGGATTGGATAATTATCAAACTTAAATCTCTATAATTCAGAAATAATAAGATTTAGCTTATTATGATAAAGGTGTTCATAGCTCATATCATTAATATGTACAAAATGTAACTGAAAAATAATAGTTGCTACCATGTAGCGTTATCAATTATTATAATTTTATCAGAAGTTTATATTGTTATCTATTATATTCGGAAAACGATTCACTTAGTTTCAATAACAAGCCTTTCCAAAAAATAATAATATTCTTATTGGTAAGAATTTTTTTCAAATTCATTATACATTCGAAGAAATTACAATGAAACATGTTTTAACTTGACATACTTAATACTGTCCTTTAGTATAAATACAATACCTAATTATTGTTCCATTTTCAAATATTATAATAGTAATACACTCGGACAATAGTCCTATAAAAATATATACATACAAGAAATTATTTAGCTGATATATAATTATAATAATTCTAGAATACTGTATATCTAAAACTTAAATAATATAACAATAAACTTAATAAAAGTCGATAAAATCTGTTCTGGTGTAAAATACAATAATCGAGAACACATAATAATTTGGAATATTAATAACGGAATGTGTTAAAAAGTCTTATTCGTTTCATTTGTAAGTACTATATGTCAATCAGGATGGAATATAGAAAGAAAATAAAACTGTGTTTAAGTGATAGACGGTGTCCTTTAAAATATGATTTAACAATTTTTGAATGTATATAAATATGGTTTTATTTTTAAATGCCATTTTGATAGTATTTTGCGTGATAACATGTTTATCAATTCGAGACTAAATTCTTTGTAAATGAGCCAAATAAATCCTATGTAGTGAATTATTAAAAAATCTTAATCAACAGAACAGTCAGCCCATTAGACAGGGACAATTTGTTGCACACAGTTTCATAAAAAGTAAACTGGCTAAAATGAATAGATTAAATAGTTGATTATCACTGAAATGGAATAAGCAAATATTGCAATTACAGATGTGGTTTTCATTCCATCTAGCTATTTCGATGAAAACAATTTTCAAACCAATGATAATAAATTGAGGGTATGTTATTTGAACTGCATATTGGAAGCGTCTAATTAATTTCGGTAATTCCTGCATTCTCAATTTAAATTTAGCTTGATAGTTCTTGAAATCAGGATATGTAATGTATGATCTACTAACCTGAAACAGCTGTCCGTATTGCTTATATGTAAATTCTTGAGAAATAGGTCACATTAACACATATGCCAACAATATTTTCGTCTTTACTTACGTTTCGGTCTCATTTTAAGCATAAAAGAAATACGGGGAAATTTGCAAGTGTTTAATTAATTAAATTTGTATAAATTTGATGCAATGATTGTACATCGGTACTACGATTTACATACTTAGCTTCACGTTTTATATGAATCATCTCCAGGATAGATCTTTTATAATAATAATTGGTTTCTTTAGCTATAGTATAAACATTTTATAATCGAACTGATGGTTATAACCAAAACAATGTTTAGGAAGGGCGGTTTTTGTTTTTAGTACTATACTTATGAACATATATTATTTTCTGTAAATATTGTTTAGAGATTCCTGTATAAGTCTCATCGCAATCTTATCATTTTAATTTATATACCGTGTGGGTTTGTTTATCTTTAGGTATTAACGGTTTTAGATTTGAAAAATATTTATCACAGATAGTAGGTTTATGTGCAACATGCATGTCATACTTTCTTAAATATTTCTTAATTTTCACTGAGGTCTCCGGAATGTATGTTAATGTTAAAAAATTATCTTTCTTACTGTTTATATTATTTTTTATATGATGTACTATTATAGATTTTGTTTATTCTTTCTTTATGGATGGGGTTAAAAATGGTTTTGGCTAGTCATTCATTTACAGTGTATTACAAACAAATGTTACAGCGCGATCTTCAATGCTATTCATAACACTATTACATAATTTGTTGGTGCAACTGAATTTTAGTGAAGTGTTATAAATAGCCTTACACAGATCTCGCTGTAAAATTTGCATGCCCAGAAAACCGGCCCGAAAATTAAAAAATGTTTGAACACTGGAAATGAATGGCTATCAAAAAATATTAAAGAAATAACAAACAAAATGTTTAATAGTACATCATACATAAATAATATAAACAGTAATAAATTTAATTAATTAAACACTTGCAAATGTCTACGTATTTCTTTATGACTGTTTAAAATTGTATTTACAGAGAAAGTTGATACAATAAATCAGCAAAGAATTTTTCTGTCGTCATAACATTATAAACACATATGTTTAACATTGTCTATTTGGAGCAAAGTATTTTTTTGTTGTCAGGTCAAACTGTTTTCCCACGTCCTCGAGATATGACCTCTCCAACTATAGAAACTACTATGTATCGGTTAACTAATATATATTCATATATTTTACCAATTACTGTTACAATTTCAATTATTCGTGTTTCGTTCGTTATTGCGATAAGACATTTTAGAATGAAATTAATGCGATAAAGATGCTCAGTGCTTAGTGCAATTAGTTTAAGGAATCCCACTCTTTGGTGAATTAGTTTCCAAAGGTCTTTTGACGAGTCGTGAGACAGAAACGTACGTAAAGATGAATTATAGTTGACATATGTGTTAACGTGACCTATTTCCCAATTTACATATAAGTCATACCTGGATCAAGAATCATTATTATATTATCCGTATTACAGCATGGTATTGAAAATATGAATAAGATATTATCAACTTAACAGTTTAAACTGTGATCTAGAGCCCTTACAGGCCTCTTTTTATACAGGCGTCTTTTGATATTTTCCTTTGGGTTGAGCCACTTGTCCCTTCAAATTGGGGTAGACAGAGACATATGCTGTATTTGCATAACAAATATAATCTTCGTATGAAGTTCAAGGGTATGGTTACACTGGATGCGGATCGGTGCGATTTTCTAGTCTTACGACGTTCCAGTGTGTTCAGTTATAGGGGAAAAACCAAATAGCCGGTGAAGATTGGTTAATGGACTTCAGAAGGAGAAATCCTGCTTTATCAATCAGAAAACCTGAGGACACCAGTCTTTCAAGAGCAACAACTAACGAAACGAATGTCAAAGAATTCTTTGAGAATTTGCCCACTGTCTATAGTAGGTTTCCAGATTTATTTAAAATTTAGATGAAACCGACATTACAACAGTATGCAATCCCCCAAAAGTCCTTGGACCAAAGGGCCAAAAACAAGTAGGCCAAGTTACCTCAGATGAGCGTCGGATTTTAGTTACAGCCTGTTGTTTCATCAATGCTGGCGGCCAAGTAGTTCCTACCTATTTAATTTTTCAAGAGTAATTTTAAGCCACATAGGCTCAAGAGTGGGTGGGTAAAATGGAAAAATATTTGTCCAAATTTTAAAATATTTTGTGGAGTGCATTAAAACCACAAATGAAAAGCCAATCGTTCTCATAATGGATAATCACAAATCCCACATTACTGTAGATAGTTTGCAATTTTCCAAAGACAACGAGATAATCTTGGTAACGCTACCTCCATATACAAGTGGAAAACTACAAACAATTACAATATTGCATGTAATGAGCGGATGATATCTAACCCTGGCCAAACTATCAACATTATTATATGACATTGCTGGCCTATTTGGTAGAGCTTATTTGAAGTCGTTCACTCCCAGAGAATAGAACTAATGGTTTTAGGTACACAAAGATATGGCCTACGAATACAGATATTATTCCTGTACTTCTGCCTGCATTTAAATATTACACTACAGATGGACCATCGTCGTCCCAAACACCCGTAACAAGACCATCGTCATATAAATCACCTGTAGCAGAACCATCAACAATTCTATCATCACTCAATAATAGTGGTTCAGTAACACCTAACTTTTGCTCCTGAACATATTAAACTATATCCTAAGGCACTGCCTAGAAAAACAATGGTGGTAGGAAAAAGAAAAATCCTAATAGATACACCAATAAAGACGCAAGTTATGGAAGAATTGCAATTTGAGACAACAGAAGAAACAAACCAAACAGACAAGAATCAAAAAGAAACAATCAAAGCAGAATATGTTTTCAATAAATCGCAGATTTATCAAAACTTCCCAATCCACAACCTTCTGGTGCAACAGGAAGCAGCGCAGATTTTTTAAACTTTTAGATCAAACTTGTAAATTTTTATGAAGGGAATGAGATGTTTAAAATAATGTTGTCCTTATCTTATATTTGCTATAGATTCTACCATTGTTTTCTGAATGAAAAAATTCATCATTATGAAAGTTTAGAAATTTAAGTTGAATATTACGATTTTGTTTGTTTACTTCAATAAATGCCTTCATCTTACTTTGGTTATGGTTATCATTACGTATCTGGAAAATATCTAAAACACTGTTCAAATACCTCATGTACCACTGTACCCTTCTACTTGGTTACAGTGTCACACATATCCCCATTGAGCTTTTATTTCTTTCCTTTACGTTAAGTTTGATATTATAGAAATTGTTAATTCAAAAATGTAGAGGAAGTTATACTCACTTGACGAGTTTTTATTATCAAAAATGTCCGGAAAAATGTGTTCCCACACACCCTACTGCGTAATAGTCGGACGTTGCCGTGCGACCATCGGAGAAGAACAAACTGGTTTGTTTTTCTATGCGACACTATGTCTTACAGACAAATGATTGCAATTAGAACTTTGATTACAATATCAATACAGTTCCGAAAATTTCAATGTGTTTCTATTCTTTCGTGGATCCTATTTAGTCTATTTGAATGTTGAAGGCGACATTCTGAAACATTCAAAAAACTTTTGAGGTTGCTTCATTAACTCATGAAAGAGGGTTATATATATTTTCCTTCATTGTCTCTTCTCAAATACATATTGTTAATCCAATATTTGTCTTCTTAATAATTAAACAGTATTTCAAAAAAAGATTTTCAGTCGTCGTCGTGCATTTTATACGCAAACTACGCACGCAAGATATCCGCCTTTCGCCTGTTACATATCCGCCTTTCGCCCGCACCACGCCCGTAAGACTATAAAACAGCACGAATTCGCATCCAGTGCAACCATACAGTAAAACAAGTCTATTATTTTTGTTCAAACCAAATGGTGGAAGAATACCTATCCTGAAATTACAGCGGTTCGGTTTCTTTTGCCTGAGTGGAATCTGTTCATGCTATGGTACCGTTAACTGTGGTACATTTAGATTACGAATCCGCCAAAGGAAACAATTCAAAAAATTGGAGGACCAAAGCTCAAATCATCAGTAGTTACCGGGTTCTTTAATTTACTTCCAGTTTTGATATTGGAATTTTTTCGTGGTTGTCGAAGGAATAGAAGTTCTAAATAGAAACAAATGAATTTGTTATAAATAAATATGCGTGATTAGATGAAATGAACCAATATTTTTTAGTTTGGCTTCGCATATTTATGATTGACTGTACATAAGATTTTTATCAATTGATGAAAAGGATTGCATAAAGGCGAGATTCAGAACCATACAAATTTTTATTTTAGAATGTAAAATATGCTTCTGGTCAAGCGTTAATCTAACGTTGCCGGTAGGACCGGTACTAACCGGTCAGTTATCAAGTAATTCAGTTCACAAACCAACAAAATGAGTAGGGTCTATAAGACCATTCGGAGTCGGTTTTGAAAGCATAGAGGAAAATTGGAAAAAAGTCTTGCATTGCTGGTATCATATTACGGGTAGCCGTGACCTTGAAAATAAACACATAGTCAACAAAATTACCTCAAAATTATGTCCAACTCTGTATTTCATTTTTAGTACTCTTCTGGATGTTTTGTGGATTTTCAAAAATAACGACATGTAGATAATAATGGCATTGTAAAATAAAAACATAATTTATATCATTTGTACCTACAAAATTAGCCAACAAACTTTCCAATTTTTATTTACATTGATCCTTTCTAATAACACACTGATGACTCACTGACCTTACATATTTTAGGTTAGGTGGTAGTTTGCAATCTAAAATGTTATTTAACCCCAAAACAAATCACACATTTGGAATTTCTCAACTTAAAAAAATTAATCGTAATTATGATAAAAAGGCAGACTATAACTTTTATTCCAGGGAAAATCATATAAAGGAATGTCAAAACTAGGGTTTAGAGGAACAATTTAATTACAATGTATGACTTTCAAAATTGTTCTCCTGATGATGAATTGAGGACTAAATTTACGTAGCTAATCACGTTATTCACTGAATGAGAATTTTGTTAAACTATATATCCTCTATTTTGGATATTAAAAGTATGTTCATTTCGAACTAATTTCAACTTTCTAAAAGGTACTACCTATATCGGAACATCCAGATCGAAACTTATCATCGGACACACTATTGATAAGAAATAATCACCCTTATCCACTAAAAATACTATGAAGTACTGAGGACCAAGGACCAAGGCTACCAAGTACCCATAGTGTTATAATATATCCACAGTGTGAACTCTTTTGTAGTTTATTATCATCGGGCAACTTCCTGATTGAGCTATTTTTCAAACTGTAGCCTGTTGAATGACGGATTTAAACATTTAGGGTAATTGCGAAAAAGTTCTTCTGCGCCTTCATAAAATGAATATTAACCTATATTGCTGAATTCTCTCTCAGAAACTGTAGGTTTATTAATCATTTATCTACCTATGAAAACAAAACAAAATATGTCCGTTCTTTTTAGTTATCAACAAACATTTACTCAAAGAAAACGAATTACCTTTCGAAAATGCAACACTACCGATTACGTATAAAATAGTAGGGATATTTAATGCGGTAATTACACGGCGAAATGGCAATGCTTCGAAGCATACAAAATTATCACTTATCGCGTTTTGCTGTATCTCCCTTTCTGAGCGAAATACATGAGCATAATAAGAAATGTGGTTAAGAATATAAAATAATCTCGAAAATACATGTAGAAACATTTCTCACAATTTTGCACTGACAGAAAGTTTGAAATAAATGAAAACGCCACTGAGGAAGCCCTAGCAAAAATTGTAAAAAATTGAGTCCGATATTGTTGTTGCCACGCTCCCATCAATCATTGTCATAGGAATTTCAGCAGATTTAAAAGCTCTAATATTGACCTTTATCACTCTAAGAAATTAATGTGGTTAGAATAAGTTCGTTCTTTTCTCTTTGTAAGTTTTATTTAATTTCTCTCTTAATCCAAATATTCAAGTACTTCCAATGCAAAGGTACTTAAAACATCTGGGAATGTGATGAGCTAGGTTTGTTTTATTATTATATGGCGCATTCCAGGTCATATTCGCACTTCATCCCAGATGAGGTCTTTGGATTTGGCTGAAATTTTGCAGGTGGTTTCTGCCTCAGGGAATATTGGGTTTCCCAAAATTTTAAGCCATATACTTCAATAATGCGCCGCGTCACAATATCGGCGTCAATTCGTCCGTGAATGTGAAGAAATCGAAAGTACCGAACTAGGAGGGATTTATTAATTATTTTTTTCTGTCACGCACAGTTAGGTGCCCCTCATTACACATTAGAGAAATTATTATTATTATTATTATTTACAGAGGAAATTTGATTATATAGCTGCCTTAGAACTATCAAGAAGGGGCGGGGAAGCTGCTGCATGGTATTACTAGCAAGTTAAAACAGTTACCTCACGTGTACTGTATTATATTTTATTTGTTGCTCATTTGTGAATGAATGAAGTTAGAATTAAATATCGATTGTTATCCTTTCATTACTGTGAGAATGTGTAACGTGTATTTTACTTTTTATTTAAATTAGTGAAATTCATGTGCCAGAAGCAATTATTAATGAAGCCACCATTAATTTTATTGCCAGAAAACGCCTCTACATGGTACAAGTGTGTAATCAATGAATTTTAAAACAGCCCAAATAAATAGATGTTATTGGGATAACAGAAGATAAACTATAAGAATTCATACTGTGGACACAATACAACACAATAAATAAGAAACAACCCTCTTTATCCACTAAAAATACTGTTAAAGTACTGAGAACCTTTCAGCTACCATCAGATTGAACAGTTTACCCTGATGATGGTTACTTAGGGTGAAGGCTTCTTAATTATAGTGTAACAGAAGATGTTCTGTTGGCCTATATCCTATATTAACTGTCTCCTAGATTCAGTCCTCATTGTCAAAATGGCTTCTTATAACTGTTCAAGTTCTTTGGTTTGTTTTTTATTGGAAATTAAATAGAAAAAAATCAAATTTATAGATTTTGATACTATCACCATTCAGCTTTCAGGTTAGTAGTTTTTAAAGATAGATTTGGCAAATTAATACCGTTTCAATAAATTGAGATTTACATTTTGAGTACATATTTCACCTATTGAGAAGATACGAGTGCAGGTAGGGTTGTATATAGTTCAATATATAGTAAAACCGCTCAAGGTAGAAAACAGCGATGTGCAAATAGCAAATGGTTCACTCAATATTTTACCGGTAAGACTGTTCAATAAGTTGATATTCAAAAGAAAAGGAAATATTAAAACAGATAGGTAGGTTATTCATAAAACTTTTCACTGAACATACATTCACTGGTTGGACAAAATGAAATAGCTAAATGAACTGAATCAGATGCAGCAATGAATGGACTGAATACAGAAAATATAAATAACTGATTTAGTTAAATCTGGAATAGGAGAAGAGGAATGTATACAAATTACAGGACAGAGCAGTACTTCTTTGAAGCCATATCTGCAGATAAGCATTGAATATCATGCTAATTTACTTTCTTGAATAGTAGAATTCCGCGGATAACTAATCTTAAAAAATCTTGGCTTCCGGACTTGATGCCGACGTTTCGCCAGCCATTGAAGGTGGCATCTTCAGGGCAGACATGAGGCTTGAACTGAAACTGGCTCTACTGGTTTCTGTAGCCGTAATCCTTCACACTACAGTTCTTAGCTCCGTTCCGGCACCTGACCTGCCGTTGTGTGATCATGTGCGAAGTGGAATTTTCAAGGATGGGTTTCCAAATGCTGGGAAGGGGATTCTGGCTTTACTTTCTACCCTTAGAAATAATAATGTTGATCGAAAGCGAAAGTGTGGCCAACATCGTGCCGGTACGGGGGAGAGAACAGCGAAGTGGGGACACTGGTTGTCATCAGTTTTAACACGGTGTGTATTCATACTCTGTGCATAGAATGTGACTGGTTGACTACTCGCAATTTTATTTTAACAACTGGGTCTACTTTAGTTTTTAGTCAATGATAATTTACCAAACTCTTATGGCATTATACCGGGTGAGTGTTTCATCTTTAGACATCAAAATATCACAACAAATTTGCATTATTGTATGAAAAAAGTGCGTAATTGAAACTCTTTGTTTCCGAGAGGGATACAATCAACCCTCACTATACATTCCCTGGCAGTGGAAGGGGGGGGGGGGGGGGTGAATTTGGAATTTGGAAAGTGCTTCGGAGTGCGAGGGCACCATTTCGTGCACATGATGCAAAATTTTCACCGAAAACAAGCAGCTGATGGTGAGAGCCGAGGGCACCCACCCAAGGGAAAAGAAAAGTCTACGTCAACTCTGTTGTTCCGGGGTAGTGCTAAAAGAAGTGAACTAATTGACTGCTTCCATATCTGGAGTTAAAATTTTGCGTTTATAATAGAAAATAGATCTTTCCTATTGTTCAAGCCCACTTAACCCTATCCCCATGAGAAGATTAAAATGGAATTGAGCACAATTAAATAGTATTCGTGAAAAAATGCTACACGTTATTTCATTGTCATTCAATTGGAAGCTTGTACTTCGAAATCATTGAAAATTAGCTTTTTCATAATGAATATCGCGAACAGCAAAACAAATTGGAATAAAACTAAAATTTTAAAATTCATGATAATTTTCCAATGATTATTGGAATCAGCTGCTGTCAGCCATTTTCTAAGAAATAGTAAAAGTTCATTGTTGCAACTTCTTGAATAAATTTAAGAAAGATGCTAATCAAGGCTAACTGAAGCGAAATATATTGCCGACGTAGACAGTGCCTCTTCGATGGCTTAAAAATTTTGCTTGCCCACAAAGTTACTCCTTCGCCGAACAGGTGAGACGCACAGCAGTGTCCATGAAATTGTACTTCATTAAACATTGAACGAATTATTGGAGTCTTGTTCGACGACGCAGTAACTTAGTGTGTAAGCAAGAATTTCACGTCTCCGTCGGCTCCGAATTTCAAAAAGGTGTTTGGTATCCTGTCCTCATAAATTTCAAGTTGTAAACGAAAGAAATCACAGTTAAACAATTTCCTAGCATTGGCAACTCGATGGCACGATTATATCATGCTCTTATAGTCCAAGTTATCACACTTATCGTTGAGTATATGTTGTCCATGTTAATTTCGGCCATAAAATACGAAAGCTTAATCTATGCTTTATGATATATAGGATGAATATAAACTCTGCACAATGTATTTCTCATTAATCGCCTTATTCATCACCGTTTTATAGGTTAGACACAATTCACCGTATAACGATTTTCTAAAAGGAAGAATACTCTGGTCATGTTAAAGTTGATTGCACACTAGGTCTAGACCAGAGGTTTTATTAATTTTTCAGCAATGAAAAGCAAATTGATCTCAATTTTTTTTAAATCAAATATAGCTTATACGTTAAGTGAAATATACTCTGAGCTTACGCATAAGTATAAAATTTTATCCATAGATGGCTAGAAATTATTTTTATAATGAAAATTCTTGACCCAGGTATGAATTATATATAAATTCTCGGGAAATAGGTCACATTAACACTTATGCTTTATATTGTCTTTACGTATGTTTCGGTCCCACGACCATCATCAGAAGACTTATTATGTCCAAAACGGGATTTCTTAAAGCTAATTGTATTAGCACAAAGCGTCCTTATCGTACCAATTTCTATTAAAAATGCCCGCGTCCCCGAAACGAACAGAACCACGAATAATCGAAATTGTACCACATCAAAGTATAAAATGATCAAGAATATACATTATAATATACAAACGCATGTTAGGGTAGTCTATTTACGACTGAAGACCAAAACTATTACGTTAAGTATCCACTTTCGAACGAGATGTTAAGATTTATGAGGTAATAGAAAAAGGTTGTGTCAGACCTTAATGGAAATATCCCTTTTGAGCATTCTTCCTAAAATATACTTTTAACATTATAAAGACGCATGTAGGAATTTCCAAGTTTTAATTAATTAAATTAGTATAAATTTGACTCAATGTCGGAATATCTGTCCTATGATTTTTCAGATTTCGAGTCACGTTTTATGTGAATCATCTCCAGAATAGATCCTTTATAATAATTGGTTTCCTTAGTTAAAGTATTAAAATTTTTGTAATCGAATTGATGGTTATAATCAAAGCAGTGTTTAGCAAGGTTGGTGGAATTTTCTAAGTTTTTGTTTCTTGTGCTATACTTATGACCATACATTTTTTTTTGTAAATATTGTTTGGAGATTCCAGTATAAGTCCCATCGTAATCTAAACAATCTAATTTATATACTGTGTGGGTTTGTTTATCTTTAGATAAAGATTAAAGGTTTTAGATTTGAGAAAAATTTTCCAACTTAGTTAGTAGGTTTATGTGCGACAATTATATTATACTTTTTAAACATTTTCAAGTTTTCTCTGAGGTCTCCGGAATGTATGGTAATGTTTTATACTTATCTGTATTACCTTTTATGTTATTTATATATGACGTTCTATTATAGATTTTATTTATTCTTTCTTTAATGATGAAATTGAAAAATGTTTTTGGGTAGCCATTCATTACCAATGTATCACAAACAATTTTAAAATTTTTGGGGCGGTTCTCTGGGTGGAACAATTTAACTGTTTAAAAACTTCGTGGTTTACTAAAGAAGTTTGGTCTCAACGTTATCTTCACCTCAATTCCGTTGCACCAACAACTTGAGTAAAGTGTGATAAACAGCCGTACAGATCGCGCGGTTAAATTGTCCCACCCAGAGGACTATCCCAAAAATTTAAAAATTGTAATACATTGGAAATGAATGGCTACCCAAAAACATTTTTCGATCCCATCATTAAAGAAATAATAAACAAAACGTTATATATAAATAACATAAAAGGTAATACAGATGATTATATAACATTACCATACATTCCGGAGACCTCAGAGAAAATTAAAAAATGTAAAAAAATGTATGATATAAATGTCGCGCATAAACCTACTAACTGTTGGAAATTTTTTCTCAAATCTGAAACCTTCAATAGCTAAAGATAAACAAACCTACACAGTAAACAAATTAAATTGTTTAGATTGCGATGGGACTTATACGGGAACTTCTTAAAATATCTCAAAAAAGAATGTATGGCCATAAGTATTGCACAAGAAACAAAAACTTAGAAAATTCCACCGTCCTTGCTAAACATTGCTTTGATTATAACCATCAATTCGATTACAAAAATGTTAATATTTTAACTGAGGAAACCAATCATTATAAAAGATCTATTCTGTATATGATTCACATATAAGACATGATTCCAAATCTGTAAATCATAGGACAGATATTCAGACATTAAGTCAAATTTTTACTAATTTAATTAATTAAAACTCTTGCAAATTTCTACATGAGTCTTTACAATGTTCAAAGTATATTTTGGGAAGAATGCTCAAAAGTAATATTTCCAATAAGGTCGATCACAACCTTTTTCTATCACCTCATAAATCTTAACATCTGGTTCGAAACTAGATACTTAACGTAATAGTTTTGGTCTTCAGTCGTAAATAGACTACACTAACATGCGTCTGTATATTATAAGAACATTACTAAATAGTGGATATTTTTTACTTAAAACATCAATGTGTTAAAATTTCGTTTATTCGTGGTTCTGTTCGTTTCGGGGACGTGGGCATTTTTAGTTGAAATTGTTGAGATAAGGACGCTTTGAGCTAACACAATTAGTTTTAAGAAATTCCGTTTTGGACATAATAAGTCCTCTGATGATGGGCGTGAGACCGAAACGTACGTAAAGACGAATATAATAAGCATATGTGTTAATGTGACCTATTTCCCGATAATTTATATATAAGAAATTATTTTTGTTACTCTACTCTGTAATTATCTCAATCAATAAATGATGTGCACAATACATACGTCCTATGCCGAATATTAGTAAATGCTTAGATGAAAAATCATGGTTACCACGGGTTTAGATTAAAATTTTTAAATTACAGTTGAACAATCAATGGTACATGAACAGGATGATATACTCTGATCCATAATTGACTAGACTATAATTCTTTACCTAGCTTAAGCGATCCAATAATAAAAGTTTAGATCTGGAATATAACTAGTAGCTACCAAATAAAGCTGCCTTCAATGTTTTGCCAGCTCATTTTTACTGAATTGGAATTTATTAGTGACTTACTTCAGTGAATTAAATATTATCAGTCTCATATTTGATAGAACTTAAGCCACCACCTAACCTATTCTAATAGTTAGGTCCCTTTTTCAAGGCAAATACTATGATAACAGCAGTATCACTCATACATGATGAAATACAATTGTACTACTATAGATGTAAAATACCTTCATCTCTCACACTATCCTCTTCTATTGTTATACCTTTGGTCAAATCTACTATTTCATCTTGATCGAATTTATCTTCTGGATCCGATCCTGCTGTAGTGTGAGACTGTTGTGAACCACTTGACAATTGAGAATTCCTCCCAAAGCTGCCCCTTCTAACAGGAGCAATCGTTCGCTGATTTGCAGGTTTAACAGTAACAATGAGGTTTGAACTATTTGCGACCATCATATCTGTTACTTGATCTAACGTTTTACCGGCTACTTCGATACCATTTACTTCTAGCACCTCATCATTGACTGCGAGCAGGCCTGTTGATTCTGCGAGGCCTCCTGGTACAAGTCTGGATATGAAGATTCCCGGGATTTTTTCTAAACCTGGAAAATAAAATAATTTACAAAAATATTTGTAAATTCCTAAATACTATGTAATTATGCGAGGTGGTGGGTCTGGCAAACCCCGAAATGACTTTCTCGGAAATGTGTTAACAACATTATTGCATTAATAATTCGGTCACGTAGATTATACCGGTCAATATAAGTGTTTATACAGTACACCCATCTCATCTGGGATGAACGTGTGGATTCACTTTGTAAGTATTAAGAAAATGCTGTTAGTCTCTCAGATCTTTGATAGCTGGTTGCAGCCAGATTATTCTTTAAATATATATATATATATATATATATATATATATATAACTTATATATATATATATATATATATATATATATATATATATATATATATATATATATATATATATATATATATATATATATATATATATATGTTTCTTCTTAGGTTCTCGCGGACGTAATGTGTAGAACTGGATTCTCGGGTATTGATCCGCGTTGTGTGGTTTCGGTCCTCAAAAGGACCAATTTCACGACGTTTCGGCAAAGTCGCATTTGCCATCTTCAGGTGATTCGACCGTAGAGTCTGGAAAATCTAGGCGAACTGACGCTTACTTGGAGGGACAGGTATTTATATCCCCCGTTATGTTTGACCTTTGGACTTTCGAACTATTTCACGCTTGGTTGATTTCTACGTGTTTGGCTCCGAGTGACACGTGACACGGTCGAATCACCTGAAGATGGCAAATGCGACTTTGCCGAAACGTCGTGAAATTGGTCCTTTTGAGGACCGAAACCACACAACGCGGATCAATACCCGAGAATCCAGTTCTACATATATATATATATATATATATATATATATATATATATATATATATATATATATATATAATGCTAACTTTCAGTCTGTAATGAGATATAATATTATAAATTTGGGCTCTTGTTCTTCTTCGTATTTATCCTACAAAATATGCAATACATATTTTGACCGATACCTTTTCACTTTAGAGAATCCTGTAGCTTATTCAAAAAAAGTTAACATATTTACTTTTTTCAGCACTTATGTAGGTATATGAATTAGGCTGATTTATTTATAAAAATTGAACCTCATTTTCTAAAAACAGTGTTAGTTCATAAGTATGGTACACACAAGAAATCAAATTTTATTCCCAATCAGCGCACAGCTGCCCTATATCAAATGAACTTTATAGCGATTGTAAGAGCTATAATGGTTTCTCACACAATGTAATAAAATTAAAGAACTTTTATCAAATTAAAAAACATTTAAAAATTGGTGACGTAAATTCAATATATTGCTTCTAAGCCTTTCTTATTTATTGTGACATATTTATACAATTTATTGTTTCATTGGTTTGTTTTTAAATAATGAATAGTGTTTGTATTTCTATTTCCATTTTCCACATTATCGTTATCGAGAGTACATATTCTTTTGATTTTCTTATTGAATTCCTCACATTGAAAAAAGTCAATTGCTGTATGAATTTAAACATGTTAAACAATACTTTTACTAAAAATAAGACATAATCACCCTTATCCACTAAAAATACTGTCATAGTACTGCGGACCTTTCATCAGAATAAGCTAAATTATAAATTAAATTGTGCCTCTTTAAAATACTTTTTCAGGATAATTTTTTAATGTAAAAAGTAAACAAAAATAAAATTAATTATTTTCGTGTAAAACGCAGCTAAAATTTGAATTCAGAGTGTTATCCATATGAAGCAATGAAATTTCAAATTTCAACGATCAACCATACGTGGAAGCGTACCAGGTGTACTATGACTTCCAGAAATTATTTTCAAATAAAATGACAAACGAGCCGATGCTAGATTATGTAGCACTAGCGACCCGCCCCGGCTTCACACGGGTGCAATGCTGATAAATTCAAAGTGCTATAGGGAGAACCGCGGCCTCCGACGCGCTATTCACAGGCACGCTCCCGCCCGGCCGGCCGGTACCACCGCAAACGCTACGTCCCGCAATTTTTAAATCTGTAATATCTTCGAAAATATTCATTTAAATCATATGCTGTAAAGGGCCATATAGATCTATATTAAATCAACAATGTATTTAAGGTATTTAATTGGATATGGATTAATGCTGTATTGGTTAAAATCGCTTCGAAAATTAGCCATTATTTGTCGTACAACGTAAATGACAAAAAAATGGTATTGTAGGATAACCATAAGAGATAGACATATACCATCGCGGAGTTTTCTGTAGACCTTTTCAATGTGTACAATACTTAGTACATTATTTTGATATATCTCGTAGGGTTCAGCCTGCGTTTGCAATGTAAGCGGAAAAATGTAATTATTTACTACATCACATTAGAAACCTCAAAAATAACAGTTAGTCCGGTCAATCTAGACCAAAAAATGAGAGTGAAGGTACATAAAATCCCAACAAGATGAAAATCAGTATAATTGTTCAAAACATAATTATAAATAATATTTAAAAGTTCCCCATCATTCCCGTGTATGGAAAAAAATTATTCAAGGTCAAAGGTAAAAAATTTTTTTTCTACGAGCCACCGTTTCTGAGATATAACGATTCAAAAAGTCATAATATGCATGAGTCGACATTTTGGTTCCAGAGTTACTGTCGTATTTGATGGCTATGATGAGTGCACGAGAAATATCAAAGCTGCAGAACAACGTCGTCGAACTTTAGCAACATCTTCATCTTCTGATATTTTATTTGATGAACTTATGACAGTTCCAACCAGTCAACAGAAATTTCTTACAAATACTCACAACAAGTCTCGGTTCATTTCAATGTTAAAAGAAAAGTTTACTGCTGAAAATATATTGGTAAAACAAGTTAATAATGATGCTGATGTATTGATTATTGAAACAGCAATAGAGCAATTCAATTTGACAAATACAACTATTGTTGTTGGTGAAGATGTAGACTTACTCGTATTACTCACTGCTCGAACGCCAACTGAAAAAACTATTTTTTTCTTAAAACCAGGAAAAGCTCAACATCAATAGATATATATCCATCAAGAAGTTTATCTACTTTTGTAAAGTGTCAAAATCATGTACTATTTTTACACGCAATAACTGGCTGTGTTACGACATCTGCATTTTACAGGAGGGGTAAAACAGCAGTTTTCAAAATGTTTGAAAAACAAGATTTAGTTCATTGTGCTGAAATTTTTCAAAAGAGTAATTCAACTCAACAAGAAATTATCACCAACGGCATCCGCTTTCTTCTTTCTATGTACGGAGCTCCTAAAAA
This sequence comes from Endomychus coccineus, assembly GCA_958510875.1. Lineage (NCBI taxonomy): Eukaryota > Metazoa > Arthropoda > Insecta > Coleoptera > Endomychidae > Endomychus > Endomychus coccineus. The sequence continues at coordinate 67,591,446 of OY294068.1, forward strand.
AAATACCTGTTTAGATAAGCATCGATATGCATGTTTCGTTAAAAATACTAAAAATAAAAAACAAGTTCAATTAGCTTGTCTTCCTCCAACCTCAGTTGCTGCTCATCAACATCTTTTTCGGGTATATTACCAAGTTCAAGTGTGGCTTGGGTATCAGCTAGACCCTACAGACTGGGGTTGGAAGTTGGTCAACAATATATTAGAGCCAGTTCAAACTTTACTCCCACCTGCGCCGGAACACAATTTTTTGCAACTGCAAAAAGGGATGCAGTGCTAAATGTGGTTTCAAAAAAGTCGGACTATTTTGTTCTCTGGCATGCACAAATTGTCAAGGGCGGTCGTGCTCTAATGTTGAATCACAAACAATGGAGGATTCGTTTGATTCCGACGAAGTGTCATGCGATACATCGCTATTGACGCAATTTACTTGCATCCAAAATGAAGATGAAGAAGAAGCAGGAGAAGAAGAAGAAGAACAAGAAGAAGATCAAGAAGAAGAACAAGAAGAATTTGAAACTCACGAATCAGGCGAAAGAACTGCACCACTTTTTTTTCAATTTACATCGCTTTTATCTTTTCCAATCCTTGAAAATTTCCGTTATTTTGCAATAGTTTCACATTAAACAGGATCACAACTGACCCGTGGAGTAGGCCTACTGGGGAAACCACGTTGAAAAAAAAAAGCGCTAAGTACACTACCTCATAGGTAGCGTGGAAACGTGTGCATATTATGACGATAACAACTTTCATAACTTTTTGAATCGTTATATCTCAGAAGCGGTGGCTCGTAGGAAAAAAGTATTAATACATTTTTTATAGATAATTTTATGATCTACAATTTTTGTTCGAAGTACTTTTATGATAAAACTCACCGTTTTGCCGAAAATCGCGAAAAACTCATTTTCTTGACCTTTGACCTTGAATAAAAAATTTTCCATACACGGGAATCATGGGGAACTTTTAAATATTATTTATAATTATGTTTTGAACAATTTTACTGATTTTCAGCTTGTTGGGATTTTATGAACCTTCGAATGTCTAAATTGACCGGACTAAGTATTTCTCCACTATTTAAAAAAACCGCATCAAAATTCGTTGCGTAGTTTTAAAGATTTAAGCATACATAGGGATATAGGGACAGAGAAAGCGACTTTGTTTTATACTATGTAGTGATTCAAGAATAAAGCAATTTTCGTCATGGACTGTTCGAAACAAAACGATGCTATAAAGTCATCAACAGTTGACGTTAAACTGGAGATGGAAAGTATTCTGAATTTCCCTAAAAACACCCCTGCTGATTGAATCATCATTAACTACCGTATCATGGAATATTCCTCGATTACCGGATCTGTTGGGAATTTAGTGTGAAGAACCAAGTGATGAGCAGCATGAATCATTTGAATGTTATTATTTTAGATCTGAATGTTATACTGCCAAAATGAATATGTATTGTTATGATTTCATTTCCTAAACAATATAATGATAAAATTAGAACTTACCGAACATTGAAAATCAGAAAAGATTAATAAAAAGATATTATATGGAATTAAATACAATGTTATAAGTTAAATAATAGTTAGTATAATATAATGAACAATGTAAAACATAATAAACAACAATGTAATTAGAATAAAAGTGTAAAACAAGAACTTCAGTGAAAGTGAATAAACGTACAGTGTTACGAAGACAGAAATCATAATTAAAATGATTACAAAAACTATCATGAGATAGCACAAACTATTGAAAAATGTTATAGATATAAGTTAGGATTAGTAAATTTGAGTTATATAATGTTAAAGAAATGATATTGATATGTTATATTATGTATTAGTTTTTAATAATGGCAACTGTCAAATTTATAATAATTATAGGAATAATCATATTAATAATAACCTAATCATAGGTTATCTTATACCAAAGTGTGTGGAAAAATGTAGGCAATATGAATTTAAAAAGAAGGAATCATCATCATTTAAAATAAGTTGAAAATCTCCAATAATTAAAAATTTAAAGAATACTAAATTCTGATTGGTCGATGCAATTTTATAGACGTCAGATTAGTAACAATGTAATAGTTCTGTCAGTTTTTAACAATCAACAAAGCATTCTTGATAGGTAAACTAAGCACCTCATTGGTTAATTTTGAAAATACTTGGCGTCCTTTTTGAAGGCCTATAAAAGGCATCTGAAGACAAGCCAAGTTAGTTAGCCATCAACATCTGAAGAGTCAAGATACTCAAGCTACTCAAAAGATTTCCATAACCTTAAGATTATTGGATAAACATCGGTGAACCCACGTGTTCCAGTAGCTTCGTAAGGTTGAAAGTAACCGAAGCAAATAAGTAATTTATACAAGTCAAGTAGTGTTCCCAGTCGTCGAACAAAGTTTTTAAAAGTTATTATAACCATAATTCACAAGTAGCATCGTATAATAGTTAGTCTTCGACAACGTTCCAATACATCATTTAAGGTTTTATATCTTTTGAAAAAGAATAACACAAGTTAACAATTATCAACAGTTCCTGATTTCTAAAAGAAGTAACCACATTGTTTACCTGTGATTTGTTTATAGTAGAGAAATTGTGTACCTACGGGTAAAGTGAATTATCAAATTAATAAGAAAATCAAGCCAAGTGAACATTGCCTACATTTTAAACATATTCTTGGATATAAACTAAACGTAAGTTTATTTATTATTTCTCCATTGTATTATGATCGGTCTGTAAATCTGAAAGAAAGATTGTAGATTATAACTTTGTAAACAAAGATAAATCGAAATAATCATTTTGAGGTTAGATCATAGATCTATTTGAACACAACATTGTAGAAGTTAATACCCGAGATAAATTAGAGTAATAGAAATTTAAATATTAAAAGTTAGCATTCAAAGAACATTGTGTTTAATTCCATAGATATAAAATAAAAAGGTAAAAGTTCATTATTCAAATCATTAGATTATTCAAATCAAAACAAACATAAGATTTAAAATACAAATAAAAGCTAGCCGGTAGAATTCAAAACATTGAAATATTCAAATCAATATTCAAATTAATTCAAATCATAATTAAAGAATAAAACTCAGTAAAGAGTTTTTATAACAATTGTCACCACAACGTGGGGCAAAATAAATAGTAAAGAGTTTTATATCAGTATTATTCCAAATAAATGTTACTACTATTATTTTTGATATTTTATTCCTCAAACGGGTGGTGGTGGTGATCTAAACATACGGTGTTTATAGTTCGTAAACTATGGTGGCCGGTTGCTAGCAGCCAGTCGTAGCATGTGACTCATTTTCAAAGCATGTGAATGTCAAAAGCAAGTATCAAATACGTGTTAAAACAAGTGTCTGAATGTTGAAACACGTGTCTTAATGTTGAATCACGTGTCAATACATGTGCATGAATGTACTACCTAAATGAGTATATAGTCATAATTATTATTCGCATTTGACGGATTGAAACAGTGACAATCGCAGGTTTGAAGCAGTGACGTCATCATCGTTCGTAAACTATGGTCGCCGGATTGAATTAGTGACCTTCAGCATTTTGAAGTCATCACAACCGGTATCTCTGTCAAGAGTTTTATCTTAATCATTGTGTTTATACAATTTACGCGTAATCACAAAGTAAAACTACTGTGACTCGTTTCGCCAACAATGTGATTTTAACAAACACTAAAATAGTATAAATCACAATGAATGAGCAAATGTATAACATAAATGACCAACTTAGGGTTAGACAGCGCGTACGAAACATTTTCAGTGGACATTTCCATGCTGTCAGTCTATGACATATCAGTCAGTCGGTAAATATGTTCGTGCTTATTACAGTAAAAATAAAGAGCTAATTGGATCTACTTGCGGCACAAAAAATAAACAAAGTATAGTTTAAGAGATGGAGTGATTTTTATATATTGTGACAATTTTAACTAGAATTCGACAATTTTGGAATATATATAAAATTGACATGTGGGTTAAACTGGAAGGAACGTTTCAACTCGTTATAAAGAACATTCTGCCCATATAAAGAAGAATAATAGTGAAAAATCAACAGCACATATATCAAATACAGGTTTCTCAAGAAAGTACATCACTTTTAAAACACAGTACGGACAAATATATAGGTAGTTTAGAAGAGCTGGAAATGTATAAGCGAAAAAGCAATTTATTAAATTCATATTTATCTCCAGCATTATTAATTCCAAATATTATTTAAAGTAATTATTCTAAAGAAGGGCCTCACCCCCGATTTTGATGAAATTTTTTTTACAGACTACGTGTTCCTTATGAACGATAAAAAAAGAAAAATCTGTGGAAATGCACTGTTTCCCCGAAAAAAAAAAAAATCTTCTCATAATTAGCACCATGTTTATCTGAAGATATTGACTTCAAAAGCACATAACAACTAGCCTAAATGTCATGAAATATGTCTCTTTCAACTATATTCCAATATTTTGATAATGAAACGTAGTAAAAATAGAAACTTTGCATCTAAAGTAAATAAACAGCATCTGACATTTGATTGTAGCCTCTCTACAAGGTAAAGGTATTTCGTTTTCGTGTCGTCTGAAATGTCGCTTTCATAGATAAGTTCCGTTATCATTTGGGTAAGTCATAGAGAAACTATACTCCGAAAAGTCTGGACTTATTGATATTTGAATGTGTTTTTTTGTTGAATGAATTCTGTCTAGCAGTATATTTTCCTCATTGTTTTTGTAGGTCCAAGCGGCAATCCGTAGGTCTGAGGTTATTGGAAGTGTATTTTTAGAACAGCATATTCATCTCATTCCACAAAGAGGAATGTATGTTGTTCAAGAATATGCACCAAAATACACTTTCAATAACCTCAGACCTACGGATTGCCACTTGGAACTATAAAAAGAATGAAGGAAATAGGCAGTTCTACATAATGCATGTACAAAAATACAATTTCAATAACTTCAGACCTACGAATTGCCGCTTCTTCTGATGTCTTCCAAGGAGCAATTCGTAGGTAGGAAAAACGTATTTCCCTAATACTTTTTGTAGGTCCAAGCAACAAAATAAAAAAAATGAATTTAGGAACTGGCAGAGAAGTACTGACACAATTATACAGCACTCTATGAGTCTCCCAAACGGCCAAACATATCATAATAATGATATCTATGGAAATAAGATATCTATGACACCAGCCTCTCAAACGAAACGAGAAGTACCTTGTAGGGAGGCTACAATTAAATGTCAGATGCTGTTTATTTACTTTAAATGCAAAATTTCTTTTTTTACTGCGTTTCATGATCAAAATATTGGAATATAGTTGAAAGAGACATATTTCATGACATTGAGGCTAGTTGTTATGTGCTTTTGAGGTCAATATCTTGAGATAAACATGGTGCTAATTATGAGAAGACTTTACTTTTTTCTGGAAAACGGTGCATTTCCGCAGATTTTTCTTTTTTGATCGTTCATAAGGAACACGTAAGTAGTCTGTGAAAAAATTTTCATCAAAATCGGGGGTGAGGCCCTTCTTGTAAATAATTACCGTATTTAAACACATACATTATGTCTTTTAATTTAGTTTACTCTGATGATGGCTACTTTGTGACTAAAAGTAGCATTAGCTTAGTATTTTATTGGATTATTGGATATAAGTACTTATTAATGCAGCATTACCTGTAATGTTACCTACGAACTTTTATTTCTTTTCAAGGTATTATAATATTGAATATACATCTAGATAGCAGAATACTAACCATTTTGTGTAACCCTTACGCTTGTTCCATCTCTTATATAAAATCCCAGAGGTTTGTCAGAGCCGTGTTTCAATAGCCGTACACGTCTACATGTTTCTGGTACAATATCTACATCAATGATAGCTGAAACTTGACGAAAATCGTGTGGATTTGAAATTGCCAAAGTTTTCGTTCTTCCTGGTGTGCCACCCAGAATACTGGAAATAAGATTTCTTGGCTTTGTGGTGCCATACCCATTCAATTCTTCTAAACTGTCACCTAGAATAAAGAAAAAAGAAACATTGGAATGCTTATTTATGATCGTATAGATTTGAAATTTTGCAGATCGCTATGAAATGAAGATAGGAACTGTATAGTTTTTGGGAGCGGTAGCCTCGTTTCGAGTGTATTTTATCGAACCATAAGGACAACCGTATTTTTCCGGTTAATAATATATATCACAGGCATATATTAAATAAGTAGAATTGTCCGAAATTCTTATTTTAAGATTCTAAATTCAAAAATTCAAGACAACGGACGAGTTTTGGGATTATTGTCAGATTTTATTCAAAATTGATAAATGGGAATTTTCCAGCGTTCCTGGAAAATGTAATTTGTACAGACTAACGCACTTTTACAAATTGTGGAATATTCAATCGAAACAATATTTGCAGCATAAACAACCCCTGGTAATTTCGAGAAATTCGACGGTGCCATTCAGCCGAGTCGAATTTGAAACACCTGGTAGAGCCGCTATTTTCAACATCAACATTTCCCGCCAGCCAGGCCGGCCGCATGCCTGCTATGCCATAAAAAGCAACAATTGCTTTGACATCTAAATTAATGTTGAAGTTGACTTTCAAAAACAGGAGTATAAATAATGTATTATTGCCCAAAAAAATAATGGAGAATGGGTTGGATCCATTGTATATTCGTAAGAAAAAAATACTGTCTTCATTATAAAATGTATACAACAGAGAAAAATGTCATAATATTATAATGATGGTTATTCATACAGTTTATGGTCTCTACTAGAAGAATTTGGTTTAGATGGAAATAAAGTAGGTACGTTTTTAATATTATCAGATCAATTTGTTTACTCAAAAGGGTTTGATTTATTCACAAACAAATTGTATCCCACTGCTATTTCATTATGTCGAATGTTTCACTAAATAGTAAGTGATTCAACAGTATTCAACATTCTTGAAATAATAATCATCGATTCGTAATAATGTACCCACAAAATTTGTAACTGACTTACATTGAATAAGATATCGTATCGGTTGGCGTGGATTTTCGAAAAAGAACACATAAAATGTGATTAGAAGATTGTTTGTTCTATTCTATTAATATCTCGCCAATTAGTTCTTAGTATACACAAGATTTCATCTCAGATACTGAATACTAGCTTGTTGTATACCAAATAGGTAAATCCAAGATTAATGCCCTTCAAAACCTAGTTCGATAAGATTTTGGTCTCAGTTTTTCGTATTTCACTTGTAAAAAACGCTTTGGATAACACCATACCAGCCAACAGAGAGTTGAACCCACAACTGTTAAATGCATCGGATCCCTGGTGGAATGCCAGAAGTAAACACAATATGTAGATATAATACGAGGCAACCATACTCTGATACTGAATAATGAAATTTCAGCAGAATAGCAATTCTGATTGCTAATGGGGAACAGCTTGCAAATCTGGGAAACACCGACATTAATATGTACTTGTCTGCCTCTCATAATAATAATAATACTAATAATAAGAATATAGCTGTATTTCCAATAAGACATTACAATGTACGGCAAAGTCGAGAAAATATATATGATATAAGTTGTATTGCTTACACAATAACGTTAAAAAATAGTACATTTTCAGTTTAAGTAAATAAATATTGTAAATTTGTACGTATCAAGGAAATATTCTTTTAATATCTACTACAGCATCTGTGTTCTAATAAGAAATATTTTAATTTGTTTCTGAACATTTGTGCATTAAAATTAGTTTTTTTTTAAATCTAGCTGGTAGATTGTTGGAGATTTTCACTTCACTTCAACTTGAATTTTCCTGACCTAAATTTAATGTTTTCAATGGCAGCCTATTGAGTTCAGCTGATCTTGTGTTGAAGTGATGAAAACCACAATTTTCGCGGAATAGTTGTTTTTGAAAATACATAACTGCAAAGTTGAAAAATAAAGACACAAGCTAGTGGTAAAATTTTTCTACACAAAAATGTGTTATTAATTCCGGCAATACACCGAATTGTTTTTTTTTGAGCCAGGAATACTTCTGAGGCTGCCGATGAGAAGCCCCAGAAGCAAACGCGAACCAACCTGAGCATGATAACTGACAAAAGTTGTTTTTCCACAAGAATAGTATAGTATAGCATATCGAATAAATTTTGGAGACTAGTCTTGCAGTGCTCCTGCCTGTTTAACTTTTTCGTTATTTTCACCATCAACCAATAACTCCATATTCAAGTCTGATTTATTTTGATAATAGTGAAAACATAAAATTAATTTTAGATTTATTTAGATATAAGGAATTATTTGAGAACCATTGCGCAAGATGTGTTAAATTTGTTTGGTAGATCTCATTCAGACCATCATTGCTTTCATCCGATATTGCTAAATATGCGTTGTCTGCATACATAGCTGGAATTATTCAGTGTATCAAGACATGTCGGCAGATCATTTATATTTAATATAAATATCACAGGGCCCAATATGAAGCCCTGTGGTACTCCTACATTTGGATATACATAATCAGATCGTACATTTTGCAACATGTTTTTATGGAAATGTCTGATTGAAACAAACTGTTTCCTGTCCTTAAGAAAACTTGCTATCCAATCTAGAGCATATACCATATGGCTTTAATTTAATCAGAAGATTTGTGTGGTTTACACAATCAAATGCTTTGCTGAGATCGCAAAAAATCCCAACAGGCCACTCTCCTTTTTCAAGGCTATCTACGATCTTTTCTACAAAATAATGTATATCCGTATTTGTTGGTTGGTCTTAATCCAAATTGATTATCACTTAAAACTTTATACTCGGGCAAAAACGGTTCAAGTCTTGACAAAAAGCAATATTCAAAAATTTTTGAATTTTGCTTATTCCTTATTTCTGCTTATTTCGGTGAAAATAGGATCAGTGCTCTGAGGCAGCAATGGTAGTTTTAAAATTCTTGGCGGATTAGGTGTTCAATATGTCGTACTGGAACGCCGAATCTAGCGATCTGGTTACGTGGGAAAGAGTACCTTCTTCCGACTCTTCTGATATACAGGTGGCTCCGATAGAAAATAAGGAGGTAATAATGTGAGACAAATTTGCGCCAGTGCAAGGTCATATGTATCTCACGTTCCAGGTTCAAAGAACACGCTGTCGAATAACGCAAACGAAAAATGATTGCCTTCACAAGGGTCGAAACCTGTTTGGGAATGCTTAGAAGCTGTATCTTGACAAAAAGCAAAAACGTAATGAGGGGAGGGTGTCAGGAGTAACAAGAACGTAACTTATTGAATGTGAATTATATTTATGGTGAAATTGAATCGAAGTGTAGATTAATATTGGATGAAATTGCGCCAAAAATTGAATTTGTAAATAAACATAATCAAGTGCTCTAGTATGATGACGAAATAGAAGCAACTTCCAAAGAGACAGAGCATACAAAGATTTCATTAAGCATAGTGGTACTGTAAATGCGGAATTATGAAATCAATTTAAATTAAAACGGAATAGGGGTGTAAATATGTTAAAATACTTTGAAAACAAAATTGATGCAAATAGGGGTCGCTCAAAAGAAATGTGGAAACCTATAAAAATATTAATAAAAGGAAAGAAACAATCTATGAATTTTGAATGTATAAATTTCAGTATAAATAACTGTTTCCGCAGTAAAAACTGAGACAGAAGCTGCAAACAAAGTCAATTAATATTTTGTTGAAAGCATTGAAGATATTTCCAGATCTATAGTAACTAGAGCAGAATGGTCTTCCCTGAATCTAATAATAGAAACGAGCTTTGTTGAATTTGCAAACATCAACCTAGGTAAAATGAAATCCATAATATTCTTTCTCTAATTAAAGGTAGTGTGGAAAAAGTGCTGAGTGTCAAATTCTCAAAAACAACTTCTTTTACGATAGGATTTACTCTACTGAATCTTATAAAGTCGGTTGAAAAAATACAATTACTCCCATTCCTAAAATCAATAACGAAATTAAAAGCAATACATGTATAAATAACTCAATACTTTGATGAAAACAGCCTATTCTTTGGAAACCAATACGGTGTCAGAGAACATCATTCGTGTGAAACGGCCCTTCAACCAACAATTTCGAAGTGGAAAAAAGAAACTACATAATGGTAAATGTATTGTAGCTCTATTTCTTGGTCTCAAAAGGGCATTTGAGACAATAAATAGAGGATCTTACTACGTAAATTAAGATATTATGGTGTTGGAGAAAATGTCCTCAATTGGTTTGTACAATACCTAACTAATAGATCACAAACAACCAAAATGGGAAATTAGTTTTGAATAACATAGGCGTACCTCAAGGCGATTCTAGGACCGCTACTTTTCATAATATATCTAAATGATATGAATTACGTACATAGCCACGATTTCCTAAATTTATGTGCAGACTCTCTGGTTGCATGTTACGGCTATGACCTTGTTGAAACAGTTGATCGCAGGAAACAAGTGTTGACAAAGTTTGATGAATACCTATAGGTGAATAAACTGAAACTGAATACGAAGAAAACGTCAATGATTATAAGTAATGAGCATAAGCTAAAATCAATTGATTATTAATCCTTTCGAATTGAAATGGACAATGATAAAATTGAATGGGTATCAGAATTTAAATACTTAGGATTTATGCTAGAAGAATCATTAACTCTCAACAACCATTGTGATTACATATGCAAAAAGATCGCAAAAAATTTTGTATTTATTCAACAATTTAACTATGGTATTCATTTTCAAAATAACTAAAAACTTAGTACCAAAATACTTCGATTCTTTCATCTCCTTTAATAATCAGATTCATGAATACAATACAAGGTCAACTAATTAATTTCACATATCTAGAATAACAACATGAAATTCAATGAAATCACTGTTTTTCAAAGAATTGGACGATTTCAATCAACTTCCCGAGCCCATAAAAAACTAAGACACGTTACATTCTTTTAAAAACCAGCTGAAAAACTATATGCCACTTAACTCTTGAATCAGCATAATGGTACATATCCTGAGGAATGATTTGCATCAAATTAATTTATAATGTTTTTATTAATCTGGCATTGCATTTTTATTCTAGCATTATATTCTATAGTAGGATTTCCTATTCCAAATAAAGATTATAATTTATAGAAATTAAAGAAAAGTCAAGGAGGTTACCCATACCTGAACTGTGTGGTGGAACATCTAGAAGTCTTCTAGGAATGGAAATAGGAGAAAATTCAATCAACATACATACGCTCAAATATGCAACATGCGAGTAAGGTGAAGAGTTTTGCTTAAAGAAATAATGGAAACGTCCCCTAGGTTTATGGGCTTCATAAGACGCTTAAAACTTGAACCTGAATTCTCAATAATAAAGCCTTGGCACTACAAATCGAATTGGGTTGCAATGTTGTGCGAAGCTAATACGACATCTAAACGACCTAAGTTACATTCCAAGAGATGGAGCAAGGGAATTGTACAAGTATACGAAGTGTCAATTTCACGCGAATCTGATGGAATCCATTATTCAACTACTATTAGTTTACTCTAATGTTCAATCAAGTCGAATACCCAATAATTGTCGTATTTCCCAAATGATTTTTTTTCAATGAAGTGTTATTATAGGTATGTATGTTGTACCTTAAGTCGATTTCAAGTTATAGAGCAGCGCGGTCCGTTGAAATACTGGACGCTATTGGCTTAGATTCGCGCACTGTTCGGTGCACCAACTATCTGGCCGATTGTAGGGAGAAATAGTGCTAAAGAATCGATCTCGCGCAACTAGACAGGCTGCGGCTCGCGCTTTGAACGACATATGCGAAAGATGGCGTGCGTGTAGCGACTCGCGCTATTTATAAGTGAGAGACGTCGTGAGAGTAGCGGCACGTCGTTGGTATCAACATAGCGGTCGAAAGGTGACTTCAATTTACTGTAAATATGCGCCGCGTACCGACCTCCTACTATATGTATAATTGAATAGTGACCGAACAATACCGATAATTTTATCGAACGTATCTGTACACCCTGCCGATAATCGGCTTTCTTGAAAGACATATTCTATGGGTATCTTGAATAGTATACTTCCGGGGATAGCTAATTTCGAAAATTGTTGGCTTCCGGATGGATTACGAGTCCCAATAGCACGACTTGATGCAGGTCTTCAGGGCAGGCTTGAGGCTTGAAGTGAAACTGATTCTTCTGGTTTCTGTAGCAGTGTTCATTGTAGGAAAATTGTTCACGCTGCACAGTTCACTGCCTTTATTTCGATGGCTAACTCAGTTCCGGCACATGACCCTGTCGTGTGATCATGTGCCAAGTGGTATTCTCCAAATGTTGGGAAGGTAATATCCTGAGTCACGGTTTAGATTATTTGGATGTTTTAGGATTTCTATCGCTTCAAGAATTTTTCGCTGATAGAAGTTTGGGGCTCGGGCTAGGACTGAGATAGTTTTGGAAGTGTGGAAAACCGAGTAGAAATATTACGTTTTTTAAAGATTTTGAAAATTGGATCTGTTATATTTTCAATATATAATATAGGCAGTGAATGAAACAGGCGGCGGGGATTGTGGCTCAGGTTGATTTGAAATTTTAGGCGAAGTGTATTTCTTTATGGCTTTTTGTATGTTATAATGGGATAAATTATTTGATAATAAGACAGATGAAACATGTTTTGATTCTGATTTTAAGGATTGGGATAAGTTGACAGCTCTGTGGACCAAGGAGTTTATGACAGATTGCTTTTGGGCAGGGTGGTGGTGGGAAAGGCCATTGAGGTATCTATCAGTGTGAGTGGGTTTTCGATACACAGAATGTCCCAAAGTACCGTCAGTCTGTCGACTAACTAATAAATCTAGGAACGAAAGTGAACCTTTCGATTCAACTTCCATTGTCAAAAGGATATTGGGATGTAATGAATTTAAATGATTGAGGAAGGGAACAAGATTTTCGCGACCATGTTGCCAAATAAGTGTCGTCGACATACCTAAACCAACATTTCGGCTTGAGAACAGACGAGTCGATAGCATCTTGCTCAAAAGTTTCCATGAAGCTATTAGCTATGATCGGAGAAAGTGGGGAACCCATTGCAGCTCCTGAGGACTGTTCGTAAAGATTGACATCGTACAGAAAATATGTGGAAGATAGACAAAAATCAGTGAGTCCGTTGAAATGTTTTTGGCAGCTAACAGCGGCCAAAACGTCGGCATCAAGTCGTGCTATTGTGACGCGGAATCCATTCGGAACTCAGGAATTTTCATATTATATGGGGTAGATACTTTCTGTGAACAAGAGAAGCACAAAGTTTGGAATTCAGAGAATTATGTGTCGGTCCCAATTCAGATTTCTATCAATAATTACACCTAAGAATTTTTTCTTCATTTTGGAAAGGCACTGACTTGTTTTTAATGGTAACATGTGGAGACTCAGTAAGGTTCTTCGTTTTCTGAAAATACATTAATCCTGTTTATTGTTATTTAAATGAAGTCTTCTTAACATTTTCCTTGACTTTACTCACAGAGCACACAACTCCATCAGACAAGCGTTTAGGAAGATCCTTGACATACAACAGAAAGGAATTGCTTCTAAAATAGAACCTTGTGGTTCTCCTTGTGTGATTATGCATTTTTCAATTTAAATAAGATGTTATAAGGTCAAGTGCTACCCCACTTACTCCATCATATCATATCAAAAGCCTTGGAAAGGTCAAAATGTCAAAATACAGAGAAGCTACCAAATTATCCTGGTCAAGGCTTTCCGTAATATAACTATAACAACACAGTTCCCATCAAACTCAACAAACCATATGAGAATTTTAATAAATCAGCAGTGCTATGCTGCTAAACGGCTATAAACCTGGCTATAAGTATAGCCGACTATAGATATAGACCAAAAATTATAGTCTATTGGTATTCTATTGATTCTAATTTAAGTCGGACTATAAATATAAATCGACTAGAAGAAAGACTATAGCGTTTTCAATGTAGCTTTATCTTATATACCGGCAACGCTGCATATTTTATATATTTGACAAAGGACAACAGTAATTGTCAGTTTTATAGGAATTATCGTGTGCTTGATATGCATAGACATCATTCACAGATTCATATTTCACATTTTCTGTTTACGATTAAAAAGAAGTGGATATAGAAGGACATATGTAAGTACAAAGAATTTTCAAGATTAGTCATCCGCGGAAGTCTACTATTCAAAAAAGTACAAAGAATATAATATATTCGGTCCTATATCTCATTCATATTGTTATTTATTTATGGAGAATGCAAGAAGAGGTCTCGGTCTTCCGAAGAGCAAATAGAGTTCTTATTGAAGTTTATATTGAAGAATAAAAACTTTGTTGCCACAGGAAAATTTGTTAATATACGGGGTAATGAAAACAAAAAATTTGTGATTCCTTAATTGTTGAAATAACTGGTGATAATATTTTGCCTAATCCGTCTTCCTGCTGCTTTATCTTCAGCATTAGCAATATTCACTAAAATCTGAGGCACTGGCTCTATCTCTTGTTCTTCCATCCGTATTTGAGCCCTGAGAGTATTTCCAATTGGCATTAATAAACTGATCATAGTTGGAAAATTCAATAAGAAATCTTCAATAGTAATTATACATTTAAATTGCACTTGATTAAATACTTTTAATCTAAGTGCAATGAAGTAAATTGCAATCAGTAAAGGATTTTGGTTTATTTAACTATATTAGGCTATATGTTTTCAACCTATTTATTAAGAACGACGTTGTTTTATCCACTCGGAATAATGGCACAAACTCAATATTTCGTAGGTCGAACGAATTTGAAGTATCCCGTAAATGCTTGCGTTGTATGTTAAAATGAAAAATATCAGCAAGAGTTCTTTCTCTTTCCCGCTAAAAAGCTGCTATAAGAATCAATGCCATTTTCAATTGCAGTAAATGAAATTATAAAGTTTTAGTCAGCTATCTTGACGGCTAAAAGATGGACTATAAAATCGACTTTCATTATAGACTCCAAAACAGACTTTAGCGGATAGTAGAATACCAATATTCAAAAACCGGCTATAAGATAAATGTGAAGGCAGCTACAGTTGCTTTTATAGTCCGAAATGAGGCTATAAATATTAGCAGCATAGCACTGCAGATGTAGATATCAGGTTGTTCGAGACAGCAGACCAATGTATAAAGCAGTCAGAGGTTAAATATTCTTCTCAGACATTAGCTATTTTGGTAAACCGAAGCATTTTGTTGAAGTCATCTAAGCAAAATTGAGCTACAGACAGAATAGAACAAAATAATGATCAGCAGGTTACACAGTTCTGATACGAGTCCACAATTATTGAAAATTTCCTGTACATTTGTGAATAATAATAATGCGATTTTGGAAAATGTGAACAAGTAACAACTAGTGAAGGTACATCTCAGTGGTTTCAGAGTTGAAAGAGGATGTAATCCGAAGCAAAAATTTGAAGACAAAAGCAATAGTAACATTCACAAAACAAACAACTGACCAACAATAAAAAAAATTATTACCTGACATAGTACATAAACTAAATGTGACAAATGTGATGCTTTTGAATCAATTACAAAACATTGGTATTGTTTAGTTAAATCCTACATACTTTCATAACTAATTCTAAGATGACTATTACTTCGATTATTATCATTAAGTTATGCTTAGGCATTTGTATTTGATAAAATTTGATCATTAGATGAAACAGTATCCACAAGTTGAAATACCTATCAAAAGAATGCTAATGTAGATAGATATCTCCGACTAGTCATATAAAATGTATATTCAGATATTTACCTTTTCTCTGAACAATAACCCTCAGTAGAGGTTTTGCATTGAACAAGGCTCTTCTTAAATTATCATCATTGTTGATTGGTAACAAATCCTGGTCACTAGGATCTATATAAGACACTAAAAAAGTAATATCCTTCAATTTATGAAGGTTTTCAACGAAAATTCTGAAATCTTCAAACTTTGCTTGGGAATTTCTTTCTATTGAGAATCTTCGGAATTCTGCATCAAACTAAAATAAAAATTCAGAATTGAACAAAAATATTTTTCCAAACAAATGAACTATAGTAATTATCATATCCTAATAAGGTAATTGAACTAATTATTTTGAATAGAAGAGTTACGAAATTGTTCTCCAACTCCAAGTACTACCTGATTCACTTATGTGGATATTTGCAACAAAAGCGACATAACTTAAAAAATATCAAATGAATGAATACTTACTTTACTCTTAACTTCAACTCTACTGCTGTCAACTTTCAAGATTATTTTATTTTTGGACATCGCAAGTCAATTTTTTGAAATTTTTTTAAATAAAATCTATTGTACAATTACTTTCACTTCAAATAAAACAAATAAAAAAAACATAAAACCGAATAAATTAATTAAAAACACCAATTATTTATATTTGTACCTCATTAGGCCACGGCTTATCACCAAACACTTGATGACTAATAGTCATTGAATATCAAAACAATATAGTTTTCGATGGTTGATTGTTTTTAAGGTTAGCATAGACCACAGAGTTATAAGATATCGAACAGTGTACTTCGTGGCAATGGTGATTGTCATGGAGATAAATCTGCGAGAAGACTAAAGACAGGAGGCCAAACTCCCGTAGAAGCACTGATCAACCCTCCATTGTAAAGTTCGAGATTTGCTTTCATTACATCCCTCACTATGCGGGATATTTCAGCATTACTAAATCGATCTAGACCATTTTGCAGATAATGTCTGTGCGTGCGTGCATGCGTGAGTCACCGTGGAGACGATTGCGCCGTTCCTATTGGTCGCAAGGATTTGAAATTTCGCAAATCACTCTAAAAGGTAAATGTATGGTTTTTGGGCACTGTAGCCCCATTTCAAGTAGTATTTTTGAAATCCATCTTCAGTTTCCGCAAACAAAATTATTACATTTTTGAACCATAACGATTACATTGTTTTTCTGGTTATATATAACGCGCATATATTTAACCCGCAGAAGTGTCTGAAATTCTTATTCAGTGAAGATGTTTTAGAGACAAATACGAAATAAGATCACCCGTCTCAATTATATGCTTAGATAATGAGCAAAGAATTCTTCTTTAATAATATGTTTCTCACGTTTGTGATTGTACTCTCAATCTCAAGCATACTCTGACGTAGCCTTGTTCATAATTTATAACCGACGCCAGACTAGCCATCCTCTTGGTGTCTCGGTACTAGCGTTTATTGAAAGAGTTCTTTCAATTTTAGAATACTCGCACCGGTTCGATGTCGTAACCATCATAGTACATGGTAACAATAATGTACAGAAGTGCCGAACTCAATTTTGCGTTGATGCCAGCGTTTTGGGTTACAGAAAATAATACATTGTGTGAAGTATTAAGCGTGGAGTGGCCGATTAGTGTAGTGTTGTTTTGAAGTGGTAGTTGTTGTTGAGAAGAGCATTTGAATGGTAAGTGTGTCTGTACATATTCTTAATGTATATTGATGAGTAGGTTCAAATGCTTTACTTTCGAAAATGTGAAATATTGTACAGTGCTTGGAATAAGTGATACTTATTTTGTAAAGTGAAACCTTATAGATCGATGCAGTTGGGTCGTAGAGGTAATATCTATGGTTCGACCGTATTAACAATTGATCAACTGATATACAGAATCAAATATTGATTTTGTATGATTGATAGCCCAGCCGATCAAAACTCCGCCCAATATATTAGCGTTGAATAGAGTAGGTTCGAAACATAGAGTGGGAAAATCAGCGTAGGTTAGTTTGTTAAATTTACAGGAATACTACGTGAAACTACATTCACTTCTTTCATATTTTCCAAGATGGAAAAACATTAATAATTGTGTATAAGGCAATAGAGCTTTAGTATAAGATCTTATTCTGTAGTTGGACCGGGCACGGTCAAATGTTTGCTACATACGGTCCATAGTCAAAGTATACCAGGTCTGCCGGAGGCCGGAGCCTCCCTTCTACTCTTTTAAAAATTTCAGTGCAATCTGATTGGTCGTTTATTTCGTTTATTTAATGTCATTAATGACGACGACATAATATGATGTGGTTACGTGCCGGCGACGAGCTGATGAGAGCAAGGCTGTGATTGGAGGAGCTGGGTGTCGTCACCCAGCGCGAGAAACGATGGAAAAGAGGCTCCGGCAGACCTGGTATACTTTGACTATGATACGGTCCGCCCGTGCAGTAGTCGATGGTCCATAGATAACTATACTACCGGTAGTAGCGTTATCTATGCGCGGGTCGCTGCCCATTCATAGATATTATATATACAATATATAATCGTAATATCTTAATATCTATGTTATCTACTTAACCTACATATATTTGTGCTGGCCAATTATCAAAGCGTAAAGGCCAAAATATTATTAAGAAGAAGAAGAAGAAGTTAACCTACCTATTACATATTTTACCTTTCGAAAGTTCTATTCCTCCCTCATGAAAAAAAATGATCCGGAAAAAAATAATCCTTGTTTGAAAGAACAAGAATTGACTTACAAATGCTTCAATGATCACAATTATGATAAAGAAAAGTGTCACCTTGAAATAGAAAATTATAAAGTTTGCAAGGGATTTTGGGTATGTTGAAGATTTTTCTAATTTTTATAATGATCGTACGGACTTTTTCAGAATTATGTTAGAATGGAAAGAAAACGTAAAGGTGTTTACCCTCACATACCACCAGTGGAAGAAAGAGAACATATTAAAAATGAATATTTTGAGAAAATTAAAACTACTCAATAATTAGTTGCCATGTACAACCTAAACGAAAATTTTGTAGATATTACTTCCAGAAATTGAATAGATTATAGATTTTAACAATCAGCTAAGCTGAAGTTAGAACAATAAGGTTGTTTTCTTTACCAGAAATATGTATCTCAATCCATTAAATAATGTAATTTTTTTAGTGAAACAACTTTAAAATTGATCAATATTAATATTTGACTTTTGACGTTCTATGGGAGCAAATGAGCCATTATATAAATTTTACAAGAACAGAATAGTTATCCTGAGAATATAACCAGGTATTGTAGATAAAAAATATATAAACCATAAGAAATGAGCTCCATCATTTCAATAACTTATTAATTGTTAACGTTTTCATAAAAATACATAATTAGGTGTTGAGAATTTTGTTATTTTGAAAATAAGTAGAACAAGTCATAAACCAGGAACTATACACCTCCAATATTTTGTAGACAAGGGAATATTTCGGTACAGTTTATTGATTCATGTGAAGCTGTGGACCTTGTCTGGTATAGGTAAAATGCCAAAAAACGAATTGTCAATAGTAATCTGTATGAGTTTGTTTACTATTGTACTGTTTGTATTTTTGCTTTCTCATATCCACAGGTTGAGAGAATCATCAATTTTGTTTTTATACTTTTCTTCATTTTAAGGATGTACGAAAAAATTCATGTCAGTATTTTGCACATATGCCCAAGGAGTTAAGACGTAGTGTGTGAGAGAGCCAAAAAGAGGAAAGACTTCGTTCGCTACCTCTTAATTAAATTAGTAAAAATGAAACTCTTATTTTATTTCTTCATTCTACTGTTCGCTATGCTCACTTCATGTTTCGCATAAGCCTGTCTTAATTAAAATAGTAAAAATTAAACTTTTCACTATTTATTCATTCTATTGTTCGCTACGCTCACTTCGTCTTTCGCATAATCCCGTCTTAATTAAATTAGTGAAAATTAAACTTTTATTTATTTCATTTATTCATTCTATTGTTCGCTACGCTCACTTCGTCTTTCGCATAAGCCCGTCTTAATTAAATTAGTGAAATCAAACTTTTATATCTATTTTATTGTTCGTTGCACTCACTGTCTTAACTCGAATTCTAAAAATCTTATCTGTTCTTATAATTGAATATTCTGTGTTGCTATATTTCTCTCTACAATAGAGAGAATAGCGTAGAGTATTTCGAGGGATCGCTCTGCTCAATAACTCGAAAACTGCTCAAGGGACGACTTTCAATTTTTATTTTAGTAAGTTTCGAGCATATCAAGTTTGTGTCAAAATTTCAAGTGAATTGCATTTACCGGTTTGCCGCTGCACGAGAACACACATTGTGCCATATAAGCCGATTTAAGAGACGTTCGCTAAAGCTAACTCTGTCTTAATTAGTGAAATACAAGTGGCACTGTTGCAATAATGTTCAAAAAATTACTATCAAATCAAAATAGGAATAGAACACATTTTATAAACATCAATAACAATAGTTTTGCGACACACTGGCATCCTCAGCATGAATCATTTCATCATTCGAAACAAATAGGCACATGAGCTTAGTCTGAGCCTGGCACTAAAGCCTTCGTGGGAAACTTCCGTCATATGGTTTGCTGCCTCAACTTGGTCGCTTACTATACAGGGTGTTTAAATAAAGGTGGCCCCGTTGCTAGGCTAGGTAGAACATTGAAAAATAAGTGGGGTTTGCTCGGAAAAAATTTTCGTAACAGCATCCGTATTCAAGATACAGGGTGTTGTAAAATTCCCAACACATTTTTTACGATTATTTCGAAACTACTGGCAACATTGTAATGCAATTTTGTATGAACATGTTTTGGAAGCTTACACATCGTATGAATTTATTTTTATATCTGACTCTCATAGAGGGCGCTACACGGTTCCTACCAAGTAGTTTTAAACATAACTTTTTTGAGGTTAGATTTTCTAATCCAAATTTTAGGTGAAATTGAGCATCATTCAATTTTACAAGAAAAAGTTACTCTTAATAAAACTCGATATAGTGTACCGTTTTCGAAATATTTTGATTTGAAAATGACGAAGTAATAACTGATGCTGGTATATAGTAAAAAACAATTTCCAATTTATTGAAACCAAGAGCAATAACATTATTCTTATGCTGAAGTTAAAAATCACAAGGAGAAAATTAAAATAAATTTGAATATGAACATGAAATATTTAATCCGAGTGAGAGTTCAAAATGTCCTCAGTTTTCACGAATACACAATTCTATCCTTTTATCTAAAGAATGCATCAATTTTCTAAACGGTTGAGGATCAACTATGTCATTAAAGTGACGTTCAATTCTGTCTTTCAACTCTTGACGTGAATTTACCTCTGTAGAATAGACTTTTCCTTAACATACGACTGTGTAATCCAAAGGATTCAAATTTATTTTAATTTTCTTCTTGTGATTCTTTGTTTGATTAATAACTTTAGCATTAGAATAATGTTATTGTTCTTGGTTTTTAATAAATTGGTAATTGTTTTTTACTTTATATCAGCATCAGCTATTACTTCATCATTTTCAAATCAAAATATTTCGAAAACTGTACACAATATCGTGTTTTATTAAGAGTACCTTTTCGTGTAAAATTGAATGATGTTTAATTTAATTTCACCTAAAATTTGAATCAGAAAATCTAACCTCAAAAAAGTTATGTTTAAAACTACTTGGTACGAACCGTGTAATTAGCGCCCTCTATGAGAGTCAGATATGCAAAATGCATACGATGTGTCAGCTTCCAAAACATGTTTATACAAAATTTCATTACAATGTTGCTTGCCAGTACTTTCAAAATAATCGTAAAAAATGTGTTTAAATTTTTTTTTACAACACCCTGTATCTTGAATACGGATGCCCTTACGAAATTTTTTTCCGACCAAACCCCAGTTATTTTTCATTGTTCTACCTAGCCTAACAACGGGGATCTTTTTTTGAAAAACCCTGTAGAGTTTTTTCTCAGATAGATCACTCCATGCGGTGGTTGACGGAGTTTCCTCCGATACAATGCTTACCAATGCTGGTGTTCCACTCGGATCTCTTTTGGCACCAACTTTGTTTCTGCTCCATATCAACGATCTGCTGGAAGTGACCACATGTCCCGTCCACTGCTTTGCAGATGATGGTAAACTTCATATCGCTTTCTCATCTAGAGCCCCTATACCACCCAATGAAGCCAGAGGAGCGAGACAGGGACAGGTTGACGCAATCAATGGAGATCTGGCAAAGCTTTTGTAATGGGGATCTGATAATCTAGTAGTTTAATGCAACCAAAACTCAAGCTTGCGTCTTCTCAAGGAAGGCGGATCCCACAATCCCTAATATGATGATGTCAGGTACAACTATTCTTATGAAGTCTTCCATAACAATGCTCGAGATCACACCAACAGTACGCTCTCATGGGACGATCATGTGAGGTCCATTACGAAAACCGCTTCACAAAAACTTGGTTTTCTATTCCGTGCCAAGAGCTACTTTACATCCCAGCAGCTCCTCATAATCTACGAAGCACAGATTCGACCTGTACATGCTTGGAGTTTGGCTCCCAAACATATGCTGGATTCTATCCAGAAGAGAGCTATTCGTTTGATTGATGATGTCGTACTTGCGAGTTCATTAACCTCTAGAACATCATAGAAAGGTGGGAGATCTCTCCCTTTTCTATAGATATTTCTATGGACGGTGTCCATCATAAATCTGGTCTGTTCTTCCACCACGAGATTCCAAATAGACGGACTAGACGAGCTCAAATAGTCACCACTTCACTGTCAAACTCGAGACCTGCCGAATTTCTTTCTACCAGACTTAATTTTTTTATCAGCGAAGTTGTGTAACTCTTTACCTAGCAAGATCTTTCCTTATGCCTATAACCTCCAAACCTTCAAGAAAAATAACTCCTCTCCCTACATTCCACTGCTGGTTCACCTCACACGATGTTCTTCGAACATTATACCGGGATATCAAAAAGTATCAAGGGTGGTTGTGGAATCTAAAACGTATGTCTTAGTTTACGTTTGAAATAATTATGTCACTGTCACACTGACATCATCAATAACCTACAAATTTCATACCTATTTATTTCAGTTGTAAAACAATAATGAATACAAATTAATATAGTAATAAAAATTGTCGAAATGTTAACTTTGAACCTTTTAAAAGGTCGGGATAGCCACAAACCGGGTCGAAAATGGTTATAAAATAGTTAGTTTTCGATAAATGGAATGACGTTCACGTGAGAAGCCCGTAGCTCGCGAGTTGGAAAAGTGCAAAAGTTAGGAACATAGAACTTCTTTACGAGGGCTTTTTGCCGCGTTTTCGCTCCATGTAGTTAGATTTAGTCGCGATACGCACCCGACGGCCCTTTTTTTTTCCAAAAATTCCGTTTAAATAGGAAAATTTAATTAAAATAGAAGCAGGTACTCTCAGGTCTCAACTGACGCGTAGCGAGCTTCTCGAGGGAAACGTCAAAATGATTTCGTTCGTAGCTAATTACATAGGACGTCTGGCGTTCATGCAATTAGGTTTTTAGATAATTCGAACCTTCTAATTTCGATAGGTCAAGTGAAAATCCTGGAGTCTGAAGCGCTAGAGACTTCTGAGTGTTATAACATTCTTATAAAATTGCGAAATTTCGCACTTTTAGAAACTTCAAATTAATTAATTTCTTTGAATAAATAGTAACACAGAGACTACAAAATGCTACAAGTAAATAAAAAGGAAGAATATAGTTATGACGTATATTCTATGCAACTATGGTATGGCGGTGACAAATTTTGACTTTTAATGAACGAGTTATTTTTTGTTTTAGGATTACGCATTGAAATTTGTTCAAGGTTCCCCGACCAGCCTCCCTTGCTGAAGTGTCGGCATACACATTGCTGCAGTTTCAGACTTACCTAACCCTTTTCAGTCTGTTCTATTTCTTATGTATTTAGTAGTTTGTTTTTAATATTGGCTTGAGGTAATTTTAATAACATTTCCTTGAAAACATTTATTTCAAACAGAACAATATTACAAATTTTATATACCTGATTTCATGTATCTATAATATCATTAGATGTGTATGGAAAATCTGGAATGAAACAATTTGAAAAAAATAAATAATTTAAACCGCAAAAGCAAAAAAAATTTTTTGAAGTCCCTCGTATTGATATGATTGAACAAAAGAGTGCTTTACATTATCACCATCTATACATATACACCATAATTATGTTCAGAGTAAAGTTATTTACAAACATCAACAAATAAACCTTATGGACTAGACATTTTATTCCTAGTAATGTTATAAAAATGAACGATTTCTAAAGAATTTGTACAGCCGCATAACTATTATATAAAAATGAGAATTTTTTGCAATCACAATATTACAGTCAAATCTCTTGAAAATTGACCATATAATATCTTCAATTAGTATCAAATTAGGAGGTGAAACGCTATTCCATGAATATTCAAATGAGAAGGATTTAGAAAGGATGTTATAAATTACCAAATCTCGATTTGCTATTTATCCTCATAACTAAAACGAGAAAGGCACTTGCAAAATGGTAACTGCTTTATCGTCAAATCGCTTTTGGGCTCTCGTTTTTGTTCAATTGAATGAAATACTTGGTACATATTCACATTAAAGTAAAGATTAGTGACTTGATAGATGAAGTGGTTAATCCCTGGGAATGGCTTCGGAAAAACTGAAGTCCCAAATATATTATTGCACAGCAACGCATTTACAAATTGCGTGGAAAACCTCATCGACATTTATGGAAAATTTGTTAGGAGGTTGGAATATTTTCAAATTGATACATATTCTCTTGAGAAATTAGTGCACTAATCTGAATATATGTATTGATAGACAAATTCGCCCATCTATGCATTACAAATAAAAATAACTTCTGTATCTTACATTATATTAAAACATTCAAAATGCGGGAATGCATGTCTGCTCTTGTTGGTAAGGCAACTTTACGAATAACCATAATAAGCAAAAGTGATGGACATTTGTAGGAGTTTGCGAACGAGCTTGAGTCATGAAATGATGCTACTGATTTGCTTATATTGTCAAAAGTATCGGCACATCACATCAATAAAATGTTTTGTTGGTTGTGTACTATGTTACCTTTCATGACTAGTATTATCTGCTATACATCTGCAAGAAAAAATGCTTGAGAAATAGAAAAATTATGAACAAAAGTATTCTCAGATCAATATTTCACTTAGTAGTTATATGATTTATATTCATGAAATGTGTACATTTCGGCTCCTAAAACATAAGGAAATCAGTAAATTACTAAGATAATATTACTACATGTTAAGGAAAACAAAATAAAAGTTCTATTATAGTCAGAAATTCCTCAAGATAAAATAAATTGATTAGTTCAGGTGTTGGTGATTGGAAATGAACAAAAAAAAATTTCAAATTGTAAAATAGTGGTAGAATTTTCAGTCTAAATCGAAATTGATTTTCTTCACCACTCATTTTTTTGTTTAATATAAGGATACTGAATTTATTGCATTATTAGTTTTCAAATTACATTCAAAAGTACTGAATGAGATTCTATTCATGAAATTTTATCAACATAATATTACTCTAAATCCCTTATTAAGACGTTTGTTTGAGGAATCTCTGACATAACTGCAGAATTATGTGAACTCTGTACACAATGAGCAAATTAATTGAGATTCTATGGTTTCTGCTTGACGGTCTCATAATAAATATAATCTAATAAAACATAAATGCAATTCCTTAGCATAATTTGTTCTTCTCTAATTAATAATTTATTAGGTTTCATGCCTGTATACTATTCAAAATCTTCTGTTATTCATTCATAGACCTATGAACTGGGTTCATTAACGAGAATCTAAGATTTTACATCAACTTTCCGAAGATGAAGATTTCACTACAATTTCAATTTTTCAAAATTTTAGTTGGACTAAATTCATTATCGGCTTTGCTGTAGTAGTGAGATCATTGAAATTAATAATTTGAAAAAAATCAATTCATAATAATAAGTAATTATAATCTTACAAAATATCCAACTTCAAAGCTCCAAAAGGAATAATAAATGATTTTGATCAATTTGTAAAAAAAACAATAAAAAATGAACATTGTATAAATAAAGTAAAAACGAAAAACTTAATATACAATTGGGTTTTCCGAGGGACAACACTTGAGAACTCATGCGTTGTCGGCAAGTAGTCATTCAGATTCCTTTTTTATGCTGAAACAATTGATGCGGAATTGCCTGCACATTTGACGGATCTGTAATCAAAATTTGAATTAAATATTTTAAGATTAGGATTATCATAGTTATAGTATACCCTTTATGTCTCGAAATTATATTTTGATATATTAACTAACTATATATTACTGAAAATTACAGTCTACTTAATTCTCCATTAGAATATAAAACATAGTCTGTTCAAATTGTGCGCGGCACGTTGTATTTTAGAAGGTTGTAGCTTAGAGAAGAAATGCTGTTTTCGATTCTACTCTGAGAATGCTCTCAAAGGTCTTTGACTGCACTCTCGATTTCCTAACTTTTAAATCCGGTGCAATTCTCAACCTAACATGTAGACCAAGACATTCTAAAATGGCTTTAAAACTAATAAGAGTAAAAAAAAAATTATTCAGTCAGTTTTGTTTAGAAATATTAGTTATAACGAAATAATTACTTGTTTTTCGTCATATTTATTTACCACATTACAAAAATGGTTTATTTTTGGACTTTTTCTTTTTTCAACATTTAATGCTGAGTCTATATAATCTTCATCTGAACTTTCAGATGATAAAAACTCCATAACACCAACGAATTTATTATTTTAAGTCTTTTTTTACATAATTATCCTCTATTTACATTATAATAACTGTCGGTAATGAGGTATTATTAAAAAATCTACTAAAAGATTGCTCTGATCTGACCCTGCCCGCTAGAGCCATCGAGAGGAGAGCATCCTCAGCTCAGAGTGATCTGAAAGTGTTGTAGTGCGAATCGAACATGCGACCATAGAGATCTTATATATGATCTCTATGCATGCGACTCCGTTAAAAATCGCCTCATTTCATTTTCCTTAATCGAACACAGAACTTGCTCTGAGCGTACTCGAGAGCAGCCAATCGAAAACACTAAGAGATCTCTTGTACCTGAAGACATATTCGGTCTCTCAACCTATGTATTAATACAGATAGCAAAAGAAGAAGGCAACGTCATATAGACAACCGAGTTCAGATCAGTGAAGATTACATTATCATGGCGTCATGAGCATGAGCACAACCGCACAATGTTTAAGCGTCATATCTAAAGACAACGGCGGAAGATTAATAATTATTTCGCCAACACAATATGAAGGGACCACGGTCGTATATACAGGTCTGGAAACTCAAGGCTGTTTCCTATGTGAGAAGTGAGTCCGCTAAGCGTGATCTGTTGCATGAGTGGAGGAATGTTCTCTGGCACGTATACAACCGTGTTTGAACGATATGGCGCCTAATCCTGACATCCTGACAACATATTTTGATCCATGCGCCAGCTGGTGGCTGAGCGAGGGACTACGAGTTTGGCGACATGTAAGAGACTCTTCTCAAACATAGAGTTCCCAGACCTGTATATACGACCGTCGAAGGGACCAATACCATATCACAAGCAATCATTTTGCGTCCTACCCATCCGCAAAAAAAATTCATTGAAATCTATAAAATAAAAAGACTTCAAATTCTGCTTATATTTTTACGTTACGTGTTACAATCAATATGAACATATTTTCGTAAATTAAAAACGTTGCGATATTTTTATAATTCAAACTATTTTCAAAACTGGGAAAGTGCTATCAATTGTCACAGACTTGAATGCTCCTTGCATCGACATATACATATGGACTGCGCGTGGCAATGATAAGCGCGGCTAGTGCAGGCGAGAGAGAGGGAAAACGAAGAGGCCGGCTCTATCGCATTTCTATTGGCCGCTGCGTACTGTAGTCGAAGTCTGGATTCTATACAAGAACTTCACCTGTTCGTTACGCTGTCGTACGTAAGACTTTATCTTGGCAATTAGTATCGAAGTTATACGGATTTTCGAGTGTGACTGCGAAGCAAAAAATAACCTCATTTTTTGCACATTCGAAATTAGGTCCAGGGAATTAGCACGACGAACAATACTAGATTACTCCAGCAACCAGCATACAAATTTCTTGATGGAAATGAACCTTATCGCAGAAAACAATCCATTCTTGACGAACTCAACCCGTCTTCTACGAAAACGGCACGTTAAATTACTTATGCAACCGAAATTCGCTCTTCACCCTGTCGAGCGTCAGGTGTTGAATTGATGTTTAAAACTAACAAAAGTAACTTTTAATTGGGCGATCCACTTACTCCATTTACCTAATTAACCATTACTGTGAAGTAATCATATAACCGACCAGTATGTCGAATATCGCTAAACACATAGTGTAGGAATGTATTCCTTGTTTGTTCTATTTTTTAATGAAACACTTTTCAATAAATACGATGTATTGACATACGTAAAAAACCTGGTGCTTATTAAATTAGTACTGTCAAACTCTCAAGGCTAACTATCAAAATATTAAAATATGATCATACATATCGGCCACCTTGAAAGAAACAGCTTTCAATTACAATACTACGTGCTAAATACAAACAGCAAGCTATGTAATTTCGTTAGAGAAAAATAAAAATAATGTTCAAATAAATGTTCGTTATCATAATCAGTCATCGATGGGAAGCAATCGCACGTTTGACGATGCCACTGCGCGTTTTCACTGATACTACGCGAACTTCTCCATCAACACCTGGGTGAACTGATGTTATGCGTCCCATCTGCCAATTGAGTGTAGCTGTGTTTTTGTCTTTGAGAACTACTATCTTTCCTGGGGTAACGATTTCTACGGAATGCTGCCTCCACTTGCTACGCTGTTGAAGCTGGTGCAAATATTCTGCGGACCATCTAGCCCAAAAATGTTGTACAATTTGCTGCAATCGCTTGTATTGCGTTAGCCTATTTTCTGGTACATCTCTTACATCGGCCTGTGGTAAACTGGTTAAAGCGTCTCCAATGAGGAAATGGCCAGGAGTGAGTACTTGAAGGTCGTTTGGATCGGCCGTGAGGGGGGTTAAAGGACGGGAATTAAGCACAGCTTCTACTTGCGTAATAACAGTATATAAGTTCTCAAATGTTAGATGCGCTTCACCTACAACTCGTGTTAGGTGATACTTTGCCGATTTGACGCAGGCCTCCCAAAGGCCGCCAAAATGAGCTGAACGCGCTGGTATAAAATGCCATTTTATTGAAACTTCCGTGAGAAAATGTACTACTGTGTTATCATTCATAATTCTGGCAATTATTTCGGAAATAGCCTTGGAGGCACCCACAAAATTTGTACCGTTATCACAATGCAAGTCCTTGCATAAACCTCGGCGAGAAATGAACCTCTTTAATGCGTTTAGAAAAGAATCACTTGTTAAATCACTGACCAATTCCAAATGACAAGCTTTGGTGACAAAACAGACAAAGATACACAAGTAAGCCTTTGTCAATTTTCGGTTTCTTAATTTACTTTCTTTTAATAAAAACGGTCCGGCGAAATCTACTCCTGTCGTTAAAAAAGGTCGTGCCGGAAAAACACGTGACTTGGGTAATTCGCCCATTAATGGCATGTTTTGTCGAGGTTTGCATCTGAAACAAGTAACACAGCGATGCAAAATCTCTCTAACCACCGTGCGACCACTGGGTATCCAGTAATTTTCTCTAATAGCCGCTGACGTGGCCTGAGCACCAGCATGCAGTAAACGCTTATGTTCGTAAAGAACTATTAGTTTGGTTAATGGATGATTTTTTGGAATTAACACCGGGTGTTTTTTTTTTATAAGTTAATTGTGAATTTTGTAGTCGGCCGCCAACACGCAATAAACTGTTATCATCCAGAAACGGATTGAAAGGCAAAAGTCTGCTAGAATTTGATATGCATCTTGATCCCTTTAAACTTTCAATCTCCACCTGGAAGTTTTCTGTCTGACAAATTTTCAGCAGCCGGACTAAAGCATTTTCTAATTCCGCCACGGAGAGATTTCCAACAGTCTTATTGTCATGTCCCTTACAGTTTCTAGCAAATCTTAAAATGTAGGCCAAAACTCGTTTTAATTTGGTTAGCGTTGAATATCGCTCGAAAATATAATTAATATTTGTTTTCACAGAAACTAAGCTTGTTACTGTTAACTTCCTTTCCGGTAAATCGACTAGATCTCGGACAACATATGGTTCTGGCCATTCTACTAATTCTCGCGTTAGGAAAGTAGGGCCTTGCCACCATAATGTTGACAATGCAAGTTGATTTGGCCGCATTCCCCTTGATATTATATCGGCCGGGTTTAATTCCGATCTTATGTGCCGCCATTGATTAGCGTCCGATAATTGTTGAATTTCCGAGACTCGATTCGCGACGAAGGTTTTCAGTTTATTTGGTTCGGAGTTTAGCCATGACAAAACTATTGTTGAATCGCTCCAATAATGAACCGAATTTATATTTATGTCTAGAGACGTGATAACCCTTTCAACCAATTTAGCTAAAAGTACCGAGCCGCATAATTCAAGACGTGGAAGTGATACACACTTTAAGGGCGCAACGCGGGACTTAGCACATAATAACCTCGAGACATGGTTTTGTGACGTATTAGTAGTTCTGACATATAAACATGCTCCGTATGCTGTCTCGGAGGCGTCACTGAAACCGTGCAATTGAATTTCTGAAAACGTTTTCAGCATTATTTGTCTTGGGATTACGATTTGGTTAACTATATCCAATTCTTTCCGAAAATCGTCCCAAGAAGTGAATATGTCGATAGGCACAGATTCGTCCCAGCTTAACTTTAATTGCCATAATCTTTGCATAATGGTTTTGGCGATGAGTGTCACAGGACCGATTAATCCTAGAGGATCGAAAATTTGAGCGGCCGAAGCTAAAATTATTCTTTTTGTAACGCGTTTATCACCATCTCTTATATTCACGTTATAATTCAGTGTATCTGAATTAGCACTCCATATCAGACCTAACGTTTTGTTTTTATCGTCGGTTATATAATATTGTGAAATTGAAGTGTGATCTTCGCGGTCACCCAATATGTCTTTATTATTAGACGCCCATTTGCGCAAAATAAACCCAGCACTGACTAGTACATCGCTTATTTCATGCTTAAGAGTTCGTGCATTTTCTACTGTATCGGACCCCGTAATAAGATCATCGACGTAAAAATCTTTTAAAATTACAACTGAAGCAGTTGGGTTAGATTCGCGATTCTCAATTGCTACTTGTTGAAGACACCTCGTAGCTAGAAATGAAGCACTTGCTGTACCGTACGTGATCGTGTTAAGTTGAAAATGTTGCAGCTCGCAATCTGGATTGAGTCGCCAAACTATACGCTGTAAATCACGTTGTTCTGTATTAATGTTAACTTGTCGATACATCTTCTCTACATCTGCAGTTATAACGTAATTGTGTTTTCTGAATCTGAGCAAAATTGAGATTAAATCATCTTGTAGTACTGGACCAACCAAAAGAACGTCATTTAGCGATAACCCAGTATCAGTTTTTGCCGATGCATCGAACACGACGCGTAGCTTTGTAGTGAGACTACTCTCTTTGATGACGCCGTGATGAGGCAAGTAATATATTGTGTTGTCTTCGGCAGAATAGGGATCAATGTTTGTCATATGATTTAATGATTCGTATTCTTGCATGAAACTATCATATTGTTTTCATTTTCGGATTTTTTATCAATTTTCGTTCTAGTGCGTAGAACGTTCAATTGCATTTTCTCTAGAATCACGTCCCAAATTTTTGTATTCGGGCTTTGTCGGCAAACTAACGTTGAACCTGCCAGCAGCATCCCGAAGTGTATTTTGAACGAAATGTTCCTCACATGTGCGTTCGCTACTAGAAAGAACTTTAGTAGCCGAAATCTCTTCTAATTTCCAAAATGCTTCGATTTGATTACTTAAAATTTGATTCATCGATAAGTGGCATTTTGAACTATTTTTCCGGTTAGGTTCATAAACTTTCATGGGCCCACAAAGTAGCCATCCTAATTTAGATTTTTGCGCTATAGGTTGTCCCCTTCCTAATCTGATTTGACCAACGCACATGATATCAAAATATATTCCTGCGCCTATAAGCAAATCGATCTTGTCGGACTTGTTTAGTAGCGGATCAGCGAGTTGTAAATTTTCGGGAATATTTAACTTGGACATGTCGAAAGACGATGCCGGAATGTTATCAGTTATTTTATCCAAAATTAAAAATGGAAGATCTGCAGTAAAACCATTTTGGCATGATTTGATTTTGGTATGAGTCATTTTTGTGATGTTAGTTATGCTTTGATTGATTCCGGATACAGGTATGTTGGTATTGACAAAATTTAATTTGAGTTGATTGAAAATATCTTGCGTCATGAAGTTAGATTGACTTCCAGAGTCCAATAATGCTCGACATTTTATGGCAGTACCCTGTATGTTGAAAACGAATACTTGAGCTGTGGATAATATTATATTTACATCATTTGACTGTTGTGGTATGCAGTGAGTGACAACAGATGAATTTTCATTTGATACACTTGTAGGTGATCCATTATTCGACGCGCTTTTATACGATTCAAAATGTAAAAGTGTATTATGTGATCTTTTGCACGTTCTGCAAGTGTGTGTTGACTTACCATCAGTTGCCTGATGGTTAGGCTTTAAGCAATTAGTGCAAAGATTGAGCTTTTTTGCTTCGTTGAATCTTGCTTGAGTAGAAAGTTTCAAAAAAGCCTGGCAGCCATAAATAAAATGTTTTTGTCGGCAGTATGCGCATGCGAATTTATTTGTAGAAACGTGTACAAATAGTTTCTCATCTGGACTTTTTTTATTAATTTTATTGTGTTTTGTTTCCAAGGTGTCGAGTAACTGACATCTTGTAGTAAGGAACTTGATGAACATTTCCGTACTGATATTGTTTTCATTTGTTTCTTCAGCAATGGAAGTTTTCCACTCCCGTTTAGTGGTAGCATCCAGCTTATTACATATTAAATATATAAGGAGTGTGCCCCAATGTTGTACAGGTAGCTTAAGAGCTTGCTTGCTTGCGTATGCTTCAAGAAATCATCCAATAATTTTCTTAAAGAATAATTTGACTCGCGGGAAATAACGGGTATATCAAAAAGAGCCCTGACGTGTGTGTTTGTGATTATTCGACTATTGTCGAATCTTCGTTTCAATAAATCCCATGCAACCTCATAATTTGTATCCGAAACATCTAATGCACTGATTACCTGTGCAGCTTCGCCTTTTAAGCATGATTTCAAATAGTAAAATTTTTGAATTGGTGCGATTGATACATTATTATTGATCAGTGATTTAAAAGTGTCGTAAAACTCTAGCCAAGATTCGTACGCTCCATTAAACTCAGGTAGTTTAATTGTGGGTAGCTGCAAGACCGACGAAGTTGTAGTATTTTTATTATTAATAACGTTGTTATTATCGCTAGGTGGTAATACAGGCAGCAACAATTGCTTTGCCAATGTTATGAATTTAAAATATGAATCTAAAAATGCTTGTATCTCATCTTGTTGAGCTACAGTGTTCTCTAACAATAAAATTTGATTTTGCACCTCGTAAAAGTCTTCTAAGAGAGGCTCAATTTTCTCCAATCTTATTGAAACTTCAAATGTTCTATCTGGAGTGATATTATTCAGAAACGTATTTAATCTTGTTAATTGACTTTTGAAAAATGCCCGTTTTTGAATTAAACCTTTTAATTCCGCATCCATTTTATTATTATTGGAAGTTATTTATTTATGAAAATATGGTTCTTAATGTTATGTTATGTATCGCAAAAGAAACTGTACTTTTAAAGGAGGTGAATAAGGGTAGGATATCAAATTGGAAACTCACAATTTACAATTGGACGCTGAACGAATTCGTACCGTCTCGACTGCTGCGGCTGATGCTTCCCGCTTGTAAACGATGAAGTGCCGGGTCTTGACGAGCTTTGCTCACACTGTTTATTGTGAAATTATCCAATCCGTGCTCTGAAGGACCATGTAGGAATGTATTCCTTGTTTGTTCTATTTTTTAATGAAACACTTTTCAATAAATACGATGTATTGACATACGTAAAAAACCTGGTGCTTATTAAATTAGTACTGTCAAACTCTCAAGGCTAACTATCAAAATATTAAAATATGATCATACACATAGGCTACAGTCAACCTGCAGTAAAATATGACAAATAATTCGCGAATTAAAAAAGTTTTAATTATAGAAATATATCTATGACAGGCATTAGAGCTACAAGTAACCTGTTTTAGTTTCTATATTGCTGTGCATATTCAATAATTTAATCATTAACACAGCCACTCTTTAGTTTACTAATTCATTATTACATTGCAGTAATAAACTACAAAAGTTGATTTTTAATATATAAAATTCTCGTGTCACAATGTTCGTTCCCATACTTCTCCGAAACGGCTCTACCGATTTTTATGAAATTTTCTATGCATATTCAGTAAGTCTGAGAATCGGCTACTATCTATCTTTCAAACCCCTAAAAGATAAGGGGTGTCCACCCCAATTTTTTTTTTTTTCGAATAAAATTTCTTTTTTATTTTTTTTGTTATGTGGCATTAAAAATACATACAACCCTGAATTTTCACTCTTCTATCACCAACGCAAGAAAGAAGAAGAAAGAGCAATTTTAGCGGCAAAAAATGTGGACGTTGACATTTTGAATCTGAAGATACAACAGTTATTGCCAGGGGACTTGGTATCATATAAATCTATTGATACAGTTTGCGATGCCACTGAAGCTGTAAATTTTCCAACAGAGTTTTTGAACTCACTGGATTTGCCAGGCATGTCACCGCATAACTTACAATTGAAGGTTGGATCTCCAATTATTTTGCTTCGTAATTTGAACCCGCCACGGCTGTGCAACGGTACGCGATTAGTCATTAAAAAATTAATGAAAAACGTTATCGAAGCCACCATTTCAAATGGCAAGTTTCGAGGTGAAAATATATTAATACCACGAATACATATTATACCCATAGATGTGCCAATTATTCAATTTAAGCGTATTTAATTTTCGATTAGATTGGTATTTGCAATGACTATTGATAAATCCCAAGGCCAAACAATGTCTGTTTGTGGCTTAGATTTGAGCACACCATGTTTTTCACACGGACAATTATACGTTGCATGCTCTTGAGCGGGTAAACCATCAAGTCTGTTTGTATTGGCTAAAGACGGGCTAACAAAAAATATTGTTCACGTTGTAGCATTAACAGATTAATATTATGTAATGAATTAATGATATAAATAATTATTACTTAAAATAAATTATAATAAATTTAGAAAATTAATGTTTGGTGTTTTGTTATTTTTATATTCACTCATCGTTCACAGCGCTCCATGCCTTTTTCACTCATATACCACATCCTTACACATTTCCAATAAGTTAGTTATTTTTTTTTAACTAGAAATTCTCTAGAAATTATTTACATGGCAATACAACGTTTGCCGGGTCAGCTAGTAAACTATAAAAGAGTTCACACTGTGGATACACTAAAACACTATAAATGAGAAACAATCTCGCTTATCCACTAAAAATACTACTGCTTAAGTACTGAGGACCTTTCTGCTACCAAGAAGCCATCATCAGAATAAACTACTTAGATGGTGACCATCATTGATAATGTTAATGTCAAGAAAAGGAAGCTGGTTAATGCTTTCTATTTCTACAGTGAATTCGCTTGAATCAAATTGTCCATTTAGCTGATGTAAATCAAAATCTTCACTTATAATTGCGAAAATATCAATGACATATCTGTGCCAAACTTTTGGAAACTGATTTAATGTTGATTTGAAGGAGGTTTGAAGTATGCTTAGAAAAATATTGGCTAGGGAAGGGGATAGTGGATTGCCCATTACACATTTGCTTGATGGTTTGAAGTAACTTGTTGAAAGTGAAATAATTTTGCTCCATACATAATGAACGATCAAATATTTTATATCGGGGATATTAATATTTGAAAGCCATTTCTCTAGAATGTTTTACGGGCACATTGTTTTCTAGTTTAGTTTACTCTGATGGTGGCTACTTTGTAGCTGAAAAGTTCTTAGTACTTTAATAGTATTTTTAGTGAATAAGGGTGATTATTTCGTACTCATTAGTGGACCATTTGTACATTAGCATACAATCATATTCCTGCAATTAAGAATTTAGAATAATGTTTCATCAAATTATTCATATTTATAACCATATGATTACAATTATCATGTCTCATATTGTTCATATTGAATATATTCTATGTCAACATACTGGATAATAAATTGTGAATAAAACACATATTTACACATGAATAACAATATGTGAACAATTATTGTTTTAGCACTTTGATATCATCAAAATGATTTATTCTTGTTGTATCCAGTTAATTTGTGGTGTTATGATTACGAAAATGAGGCGCTTGATCTTCGTTATCTGACAATTAAATTGAAAAATACTCACCAAAAATGTTCCGTAGTGCACATGTGTGACAGTGATGAAACCACATAAAATATAGGCCAAAGTGAGCTCGATTATTGACGATTTCGAGAATAACGAAATAAATACGACTAGGGTTACAGGAACAAATAACCAGTTGAAGATCTCACATCTTGTATTACTCATTTGAGCCACTATTAATCGACACTGTAACAATAGAATACTTGTTAGAATATATAAAATCAAAACACGAAGGTTCATAAATAATTAAAATATTGAAATTTGTATTATCATTAATGTCAGTCCCGTATTCTGTCACGGTGCGTGGTGTTCGAATGCCCAGGGACCTTACAAAATAGAGGCCCACATAAAATGAATTTAAAGAAAAATATATTTCCCTGGTTAAGCTCACAAAAGTGAAAGATTCATATTACTTTCCGCGTTTAAAATACTCTGACCCGATTGGGATAATAGTTTTTTCAAAGTTAAAATGTTATCTGACGCTTCCATTTTGCATTTAGCGCAGTGCAAGAGAATTATTTATTTCAACTTGTTTTTCTCACAACTACCTGCCAAGTAGATATGTATATTATTATTTTTCAATTACTTAGTTAGACTAATGTTTCTAGAATTTGGTAGCATAAGTTGGAACCAAAATTATAACATTTTTGAAGACTAAAGTAAAAGAAATCAGCGTGAAATGATGAACTATCGCCTTCATAAAATTAAGGTAAACAAAGATAGTCTTGACTACACTGAATAAGTTTAACATGTAATGTTTGCAAAGTCGTACAACAAATAGATACATAATTTTTCGTTTTCAATATTTTAACAATTTACAGGTAATTGACGCACCTTCCATTGTTGGCTCTTTAAACTAGAGTGCCAAATTATCCATCTAGAAAAACTACTTTATTTGAACCTGAGCATAGAACTATGGTTTATTTTCGTCAATAAACGATATTATTACACATGTAAATATGTTTTCGTGCAATGTTGATAT
Organism: Endomychus coccineus; assembly: GCA_958510875.1. Classification (NCBI taxonomy): domain Eukaryota; kingdom Metazoa; phylum Arthropoda; class Insecta; order Coleoptera; family Endomychidae; genus Endomychus; species Endomychus coccineus. Next base: position 67,628,674 of record OY294068.1, read on the forward strand.
TTATAATTGCAATTCAAATTATTTAAAACGCATTCTCAATACTGGTAGGTGATTAATTGTATTGAATTTACATTTTTTCTAATTTTTTTTATAGTAAGTTGTTAACATTTTAAGTTTACCAAAACATGAACAATCTATTTTATTTCTATTACTTTTTCACTTGTAGGTATATATAAACGATGATATAACAAAAAAGTTAATTAGATATTTACTCAAATAAAATGAATAAAATAAATAAAATTTGAGACGTCAAAATACCAGTAGTAGTTTGGTCTAAAGAATCAATAAAGAAGTATAAGAAAAAATATTCATACTCTCTTAATTACCTACAACGAATAAAGTGTAAAATTTCCCAATTTACCATTTTTATAGAATTCCAAGATTAATTATCCTGTCAAAGATAGGTTTGTTAATTTGAAATTTTTTCATATATTTATATATAGGGTAATATTTGTAGTCTTTATCTAGAAAATTTAAATAATTAAGTGAAGACTGATTACAAAAAAATTACGAGGGAATATGAATTAATCAAACTCAACTTACTGACGGAAAACTTCTCTTCCAGCTTAACCTTAGATATGAAATAATTCTAATTATTCTTTGTTTCTGCAAATGAACTGTTGAAGTCCGAAATTGCAATAGAAAGAAGAACATATTGATATTTAACATAGTACATAGCGTTACTTTTAATCTTACTTGATAGAATATACAGGTGTTTCAAAACTAAGCTGAAAGATTAGAAGGACTGATCCTCTAAGATTTTATTAAAAAAAGTTTCTATAGAGATGTGTGCTAAATTGCATACTTCCCAAGATACAGGGTGTTAAGATTTGCAGAACAGACATTTTTTTAAAAGTATTTTCTAAAACGTTCCGTTCAAACTCTCAGCCGAAGAGAGAGAGAGAGAGAGAGAGAGAGAGAGAGAGAGAGAGAGAGAGAGAGAGAGAGAGAGAGCGACGTTTTGGTCATCATTTAATACTTCCATGTGTTATTTTAAATAGAAAAAACGTGAGGGAGTTGAGAGCATTCTCAATTTTTAATAAACAAGCGCCAATTCAGGAAGTGTAATAAATCTTTTTTTTTTACATATTTTGTAGTTAGAATAGTGGAATTCAGAAACACCATCAACTTTACTTAACCAGATAACAAGTGCTATAAATGTATTCACTCTATTGGAAGATGCTCTTATTTTTGCAAATGGCATCAACTGTCATCGTGACTTTGGCATTTGTAAAGAAGAGAGCTGTAAAATACATGCCAACAAGTCATGCTCTCAGATCAATAAGTATATCCATCTGAGATTATAGATAGATAGATAGATAGATAGTACTTTATTGCTGTAGATTCATTCAATAAATGAACATGAGCATAGTCAATACTTAATACTAAGACATTGATAATAAATATAATAAAATAATATAATGATAGAAATAATACTAAGATACCAAGTAATTAAAATTAGTACATTTAATTAAAATTAAAAACACATGTTAAAATTAGAATCAGTAGTACCAGCATATTAAAGTTAAAAAAGTTCATCAAGTGAATAAAAACATTTCTTTAGTACATAAGACTTTAGCTGACATTTAAATCCATTATAGTCAACAATTGAAGTCAAAAAATCGGGTAGTGCATTGTAGATTTTTATTGCTCTATAGTAAGGTCCTTTTTCATATCTCGCAGTACTATGACATGGTACACTTAGGGACGTGCAATGCCTGGTTTTCATATTATGAACGTTAAAGTCTTCATTTTTAGTAGATAAACTAATATTCCCATGTGTAAATAAAGCTAATCTGTATAAGTATAAAGATGGTAAGGGCATGATGTTATAATTAATAAACAGTGGTTTACAAGAAGTTTGTCGGGATACTCCCCAAGAACGCGGAATAATTGTGTCTATGTTTTGAGCAATAATCAGTCAGTGTTTTTAACATAACGTGACTTTCGTCGTAAATATCTTGGCCGAGAAACGACTACTAGACAAACATTGTGGCGTTCAGCCGCTCGCTTAACACGAGATACTCCTAGACACGCAAAATTCAATCTTCTAGGACCCCTCAAATAATGCACGAAGAGCCATTACATGCTCCCAAAGTCACTGTTTGGTGTGGTAGTTCCAGCAGGACGGTGCGACTGCACACACAGCACGAGCAACAATGAATTTTCGGCGCGCGATATTTCCCGGTCGCTAGATGTCCCATTTTGGTTATTTGCATTGGCCCGCAAGATCGCCCGATTTGACTATTCCAGACTCCTTTCTCTGGGGTTATTTGAAGCCACAGACCTTGGCATTCCTAATAGTAAACATTGAAGAAGAAATTGTAATCTAATACGCTTGAAAGTATTGAAAGAAATTGCTACTTGGTCGATATTATTTTCTCGACTTGACAGGAAATAACTTAAAGGTCCAAATAAACGTTATTCACAAAGAGAACCGATTATTTCATTTACAAAAAGTTATAGCCTTAGGAAATCGGGTGATTACTTTGAGCCACTTGTATACTTAATACTTTTTCTCAATAATATCATTGGAATTATTTCCACGGAACAACTGATGAAAACCAGCTCAATCTAATTGTATCTAATCGTGATTCTTTGTCTACCAAGGGAAGGTTGTGAGTTTCCCTAAGATTGGTTGGAAAGTTTTGAAAATATGGAATCTTTTTTCTTTAAATTTCAACACCTAAATTTTAGGAAGTTAGTGATTTAGGACACGCGTCTATATGAACTTTTTTGTTTTGTTTCCTTCAAATCTTGCGTGACCCAATCTTCTACTATTATGTCCCATCAGGGATAACTCTTAAGCAACCACATTCCTGGCGAATAGCCTGACGGATATTCAAATTCAAAGCATATATTCATGAATGAAGGAAAATAATACAGATATTTTATGTAAGAAAATTCAAATCTCATAAAATGATGTAAACAAACTTGCTAAGAGTTGAAAGTTGTTAAGAGTGTTAAGACCTTACTGGATCTCGTCACAACAGCGGTAACCGTTGTGTCCAACAGTTCAAGGCAAGTAGTTAGTTCTTCCATTCCTATAATTAGGTCAGATTAGTAGAATGCAAGTGAAGGGTCTTCTTTAGATAGACGAAAATTAATAAATCATCAAAGAATTTATATAAAAAGGAATTTTAGAATTTTTTTCCATATCTATAGCAGTTTTTGCACGAACGTCTCATCTAAAATGGCAAAAATACGTAGAAGAAATTAAATTTTGAAAAACTTTTATAAGCTCTTAAGCAAATGAATTTTGTAAGTTTTAAATAGTCATCTCCTCTCCCAACATTCCACCGCTGGCTCACACGATGTTCTTCGAACATTATAGGTTTCCCTCTCGTGTAGTCAAAGTATAGAAAAAAAAATTATGAAATCCTTTGAAGTAGACACACTAAACCGAAAAAATTACAATAAAAAAGTGATACTTACACATATATTAGAAAAAATTGTTCCCAAGATCAAATAAATAACTCTTGGATCTGTTTCCAAAATATTCCCTGGTGAATTAATTATCCATGTAAATAATATTGCAAATAAAATAACAAGAGGTATAAGAGGTCTGATTGCTTCACTAAATGGTCGCATGTATCCAGATCTATCTTTATATGATCTATACATATTATACGACACAACAGGTACATTTGAGATTAAAGCTGAGGAGTATAAAACTAATTCGAAAGTTAGTCCAGTATTCAAACCGGATGCTAATCTGAATTGCCACATTTCATGACCTCCAACCTGAAAAAAAAATCAAAATTTAGATTAACACATTGAATTTATAAAATGACGATGACGTCACTTAAATTTTAAAATAAGAATTTCGGACACTTTTGCAGGTTAAATTATACGTGTGATACATATTTATAACCTGAAAAACACGGTGGTCATTATGGTTAAATAAAATACTATAATTTAATTTGAAAAACTGAAGATGGATGTCAAATATACCACTCGAAACGGGGCTACCGCGTCGAAAAACAATAAAGTTCCTATTTTCAGCACTTTGAAGCGGTCTAAAAAATTTCAAATCCATACGACCAATAGGAACGGCGCAATATTTTCTACTCTACTCGTTTGAACTCGCCATAATTTTCATATACAATTGGATACATAACTTCTCAAATATCCCATATAATTATATGAATATATTAAATTCGAAAAAAAAAATAAAACGTGTGGCACTCGGGGACTGCCGCGGTAAAGCTATTGCATAGCACTACGCCACTGGAAAAAGTTGGGCAGAAAAATATCCACTACCCCTTCAAAATCTTCACGAATTATGAGTAAAAAAGAGTATCATCTTGATCTCTATGAAGAGTATTCTGTGACAAGCATAGATAACTCTACTACCGGTAGTAGAGTTATCTATGGTGACAAGTGTCAGTTGACTTGTAAACACAATTTTATACGAAAGTTTTAACGTTCAGATCTCGATAGCGCTTCCGGCTCCGGGATTTTCCCGTAGCCTATCGAAATTAGAAGCTTCGAATTGTATAAAAACACAATTGCATGAACGCCAGACATCTTATGTAATTAGCTACGAACGTAATAATTTTGACATATCCCCGAGGAGCTCGCTGCGCGTAAGTTAGAGTGTATACATTTTACCTCTATTTTGTTAATTTGGGGCCGTTTTGAACCCCGTGCGGCCGGCGCCAGTTGTAATAAAGTATTTTGGGCTATGGGCCGCTAGCTTTTACCCGCTTTCGGTATATTTAAGTAGCTAGAAAATTCCCTTTTGTACGTCGCATGTCAGATGCTAGTAGGTGACAGCTGAGAATACCTCAAACTGTTTTAATTAAATTTTCCTATTTGATCGACATTTTGGGGCCCGAGACTATGCTATTTAGTTGGCCCCGTTCATAAACTAACGACATGGAGCGAAAACCGCATGCGAAAAGTCCTCGTTAAGACGTTGTACCGTAAATTTGCGCTTTTCTAACTCGCGGGCTACGCGCTTCTCACGTGAACGTCATTCGATTTATCGAAAATTAACCAATTCAAAACAGTTTTCGACCCACTTTGGGGCTATCACGACCTTTTAAAAGGTTCAAAGTTAATATGTCGACAATTTTAAGCTCGGCCGAGCTACATGGTAGGTGGGTCTTAGGATATTTCGTTACGGTATTGATTTTTGGTTTTTTTAGATTTTCGTTACGGTATTTGTTATTTGTTTTTTTTTCTTGATTCGGTCGCCGCCCTCAAAGCCCGCGATAAAAGCTATATGCAATAGCTTAATAATATATAGGATGTTCCATTTAAGAAAATGTATTTTTGGTTCACCCTAGTAATATGGAACAACCTGTACATATGAAAATAATTTTAAACTGTGAAGTCTACAGATGTTTACTATCTTCGTACATAACTTTATTTGATATCTTATAATAACGGATATATCGAACTTCGACTCATTAATGCCGCACACTGTATATACGTATAAAGCATGACCCCGAGGTAATGGGCCAAAATTCACCAACAGATTTTATCTCTTTATAAATGTGAATATCCAAACAAAATTTTGGGGCGTGGTTTTTTTTGGGTCGAGTTATTGAAATATGTGTACAGTTTGGTAGCAAATTCTCATTACCCAGCTTACACAAAAAAGGTTCACTTTATGAAAGTCGCTATCTCTCACCGTTTCCAAGATATTTGGCGTGGAAACTTTCAATGCTGTTAGTTGTAATAATTAAAATAAGTTAGAAATTTCAAATACAAGGGTTTATTTATAACTAAGAATTGTAATAAACAGTAAAATAGTGAACATTTGTAAACAAAGAATTAAATCTTTTTGACAACAATTGCTCAAAATGTCCGCCTGCAACTTCGATACAGATTGTTTTACATAAAAGTAAAGATTCTTATTACGAAATGACTGCAGCATTTAAAACTTTTTGCCCAGATGTTTATAGTTTATTTATATGCTGATTACATGTAACCCCAGAAACAAAAATCCACGGGATTGAAGTCAGGGCTGCGAGCAGCCCATGACCCATTACCTCGGGACCATTCTATATACAATTTTTCGTTTTTTTCATTTGAAATGATGATGTAAATAATTCAAAATATCTAATATAATATTAAGGACGAAATCAGTAGGTACATTATTTTCATTAGGGGTCATTCAATAATATGTAAACATGCAACAGGAGCGGAGGGGTTTGTCATCGGTATACGGAATGGTACCATAGGAAGGAGGGGAGTAATTGAAAAGTGTAAATTTGTGTACGTATTTCTTGAATGATTCCTAGCATTAGAGAACTATAACATTATTCAATGAAAACGCGTTATATCATTATTTACTTAACTTGCTCCTGAATGATAAAAAATAGTGCTTTTGCAAATTGTATTCACTAGATATTCTTATTCAAAATTCGTGTAAAATCATATCATATAAAACTGGTAACTTACCCCAGCAACGATGAAAACAATAATAGTTCCCCACATGGAGAAATCGTAAGCCCAAGGCAAGAATAAGACACCAGTGTTGTATTTTTCAAAATGAGAAGTATAGAAATTAATAACTATATTCCACATCATGAAGAACATTCGGTAAGGCGTTAAGCTGTAGTATTTCCCTCTTCCAAATAGGGAATACATGGCAATTGGAATTAATCCTGCCGTATACGAATCTAGACCATGATCAAATAATTCACCTAAAGGTCCGCTTGTACCAGTTCTTCTTGCCTGCTTCCCGTCTATGCCATCTGAAAATGAGTATTGACTATCAACTGAAAATTCTAACAATCAATTTTTTGAATGTGTTCAAGATACATACATAAATAACGCTTGTTAGCATACGTTCGAATTTTCAGAAACCTAACAATACCTTATTGGGCCTATAAATTGATTTTATTAAAAATTAAAAGAACATTTTATTCTAGACATTCACGATGGATTATTTCGGAAAAAAATCATCAATTTCAAACGCAACCATTTACACTAGTTGCTAGTCAAAGTACTATTTGATTTCTATACTAAATTTTAATCGTTTTTCTTACACATCATGTTAGCGTAACAAAATCTATGAGCCTCAAGTAATGTTCCCTTTTAGGTCAAATCTTGAATAGTAGACTTCCGCGGACAGCTAATCTTGAAAAATCTTGTCTTCCGGATGGATTCCGCGTCTCAATAGCTCGACTTGATGCCGACGTTTCGCCAACCATTACAGGTGGCATCTTCAGGGCAGGCTTGAGGCTTGAACTGAAACTGGTTCTACTGGTTTCTGTAGCCGTATTTATTGTAGGAAAAATCCTTCACGCTACATAGTTCACTGCCTTTGTTCCGGTGGTTAACTTCGTTCCAGCACCTGACCCTGCCGTTGTGCGATCATGTGCGAAGTGGAATTTTCGAGGATGGGTTTCCAAATGTTGGGAAGGTAATATCCTGAGTCACGGTTCAGATTATTCGGATGTTTTAGGATTTCTATAGCTTCAAGGATTTTTCGCTGATAGAAGTTTGGGGCTCGGACTAGGATTTTAGTATCTTCGAAAAGGATTTGATGATTTGTGTTAAACTTGTGTTCCGCAAGTGCAGATCTACTGGTGTCACGAAGTCTTGTACAGCGCTCATGTTCTTTCACACGAGTAGCTACTGTACGACCTGTTTCTCCAATGTAGACTTTACCGCAAGAACAGGGAATACTATAAACACCTTCTGAGTGGAGAGGAGGAAGGGGATCTTTGATAGGTTTGTAAAACTGAGATAATTTTGGAAGTGTGGAAAAACGGGTAGAAATATTATGTTTTTTGAGGATTTTGGAAATTCGATCTGTTATATTTTGAATATATGGAAGGTAGGCCGTGGATAAAGCAGGTGGGAGGGTTTCTGGCTCAGGTCGATTTGGAATTTTAGGTGAAGTGTATTTCTTTATGGCTTTTTGAATGTTAGGTTTAGTTTTTAAGTCAAAGGTTAAAAAATCGTTTCTTCGCTAATAATTTTCAAACCTAAATCAAACGGGAAGTGTTATCGTAAAATTGTTCATACAAAGTTTGTAGATTATGCGATTCCTTTACAAGTCTATATTTTTTCCTACGAATTATTATTTATGAGATATCGCTTATGCTATTGCCAGAGCTGTCAGAGCTCATACATTACTTCATCTCACTTTAGCAACAATAATATGAAAACTATAAATGTGTTGCCGCTTGGAGAATAGACAACTAGTGTGTGGCGAAGTTACTCTTTCCAAATTAGGTGATTTGGTTAATGATTTTTAATTGCCTCTAAGGGAAATATCATTATCTGAGCAAACATTTTTTTCGAATTTTCGAGCATATAGTTTTCAGAATTTTTGAATCAATCTAGACTATTTCTGACATCCATTTTCATTTTTTCAAATGGGGTTATAGTATTTTATGTAAAGGCAACCGTGTTTTTCTAGTCATAAATATATATCACACATATGTATTTAACCTGCAGAAGTGTCCGAAATTCTCATTTTAAGATTCGAGTCACCGACTGTGCAAGAAGTCCTAGACTCGTAGACGTCTTGTTTCTGTGGTACGTTTTGATAGTTCATGTGACAACAAGGGTAAGTAAAGTATAAAAGAAGTTTATATTAAATGGCTGCCGTAGGTAAAACAAACCATTACAGGAAAACCCGTAAAATTGGAGGATGATTTACTTCCTGACTGGGTACCTCAAAGTTTGGAAATATATAAAAATTGCAGGGGCAAAATCTGGAGAATATGGTGAATAACGAACCAATTCGTAACGCAATTCATGCAATTTTGTCATTGCGACTACGGAACTGTGCGCCGTTGTCCTGGTGGAAGAGCACTTTTTTCTTTGCTAAATGCGGCCGCTTTCGCTTCAAATCGGCGTCGAATCACTCCAACAGCTCTGCATAATATACGCCGGTGATCGTTTTGCCCTTTTCAAGGTAATCGATATGGAAGATACCGTGTGCATCCCAAAAAACTGTCGCCATGACTTTGTTTGCCGATAAACTCACTTTGGCCTTTTTCGACTTCGATTCGCCAGGACAAGTCCACTGTTTCGACTGTTCTTTGGTCTCTGGTTACGAAACGGCGCAAAAAGCTCCTTGTCACACGGTCGCTCTTGTTGTCTACAGAGAGCAAATGCAAATGCGGCACCCATCAAAAATGTTCTGTACCCGTTCGGTTAAGATACCCATAGCCTCAGCAATCTCCGGCACTCGCCGATTGATCAATATCATGCCATGGATTTTACGGATGATTTCTGGCGTTGCAACCTCAATCGGACGATCAGAACGTTCGGTGTCCTTTCTGGTCATACTATAGCTAATCTTGAAAAATCTTGGCTTCCGGATGAATTTCGCGTCACATTAGCTCGGATTGATGTCTACGTTTCGTTAAGCATTACAGGTGGCATCTTCAGGACAGGCTTGAAACTGTTTCCGTTCAAGCCTCATGCCTGCCCTGAAGATGCCACCTGTAATGGTTGGAGAAATGTCGGCATCAAGCCGAGCTATTGTGACGCGGAATCCATCCGGAAGTCAAGACTTTTCAAATCACTTGCGAATCGTTCCAATCGATGGTGAGGAGTTCTCATAATGTTTAACAAGCGATGCTTTGGTTTGCGTAATGTTTTCTTTAACGCAAGAAATGTTTAATCAAGACGCGAAATTAACTTTTTTCCATGTTTACAAAAATCTTCAAGGTTGACCTGTGAATCTTTCCAATCGATGGTGAGAAGTCTCCATAATATTTAACAAGCGATGCTTTGGTTTGCGTAATGTGTTTTCAACGGAAGAAATGTTTAATTAAGACGCGAAATTAACTTTTTTCCATGTTTACAAAAATCTTCAAGGTTGCTTGCTTGCGTTGGATGTTCAAACCGAACTGAATGACATATCAGTAAGAAAATTTTAATGCGTTCTAGTTAAAGATGGTACATCACAAATGTCACATGCGATTTTCGATTATGGCGTTTTATTTCACAGGGATTTTTCACCTTGTTCTCGAATTTTCTCAAGTTAACGAAGCACCAGTGTCTTCCTATATTGATATTGAAAAAAGAACAGAAAGAAGTTATTGTGACGCCCATGTCACTATAGCCAGCCAAACTGAAATGGACATGACAGAAGTGTGAGTCAACGCTTTTCACAATTGTCATCAAATACTGTGACTAACTACACTATAAGGAAAACCAATTTGTTGTGAAAATTAAAAAAAATGATGATGTTAAAACCAAATATCATACTGAACTTCCAATATTTGCACCAAATTGCATTGAAAATTCAGTCTGGCACCTGAAGAACAGCTTTTAATAACGTTAGTGAAGCTCCAATTGAATTTGCATTACAATTGCATACCGATTCGGAAAAAATCCTTCCACTGCTTCATATTTTTATAATATCCATATTATCAGTCCGTTTGGAAACAATGCCACTGTTTTAAAGAATCATTTCATGAAAATACAACAATTATCATTGATTGCTTTGAAATAGGTGTGACATACCCTTGGATTTGCTCCTTGCGGCCTAGGCATGGTCAAATTATAAACATAATGAAAGTATAAAATATTACGCTATAAGGATCTGTTTCTTTCATAATTGAAGGTTGTGGTGGTAGAATTTTCTGATAAGTATTGACTTCGAAGAAGTCAGATCCTTGGCACATGTGGTGAGAATTATTGGTATGATAATGCTGAAATATAAAATTGTTTGTGGTTCTATATTACATTACTTGTTAGCTACCCTGAGGAGGGAAGCTCTTTTAGATTAAATAGTGCCGGTATGTTGTGCATTTGCGGTATCAACATAAATTTTCCGTATCCGTTCGGTTGAGATGCCCATAACCTCAGCAATCTCGTGCACTTTAACCACGGTCGTATATACAGGTCTGGAAACTCTCATGTTTGACATGAGGGTCTTACATGTCGCCAAGATCGTAGTCCCTCGCTCAGCCACCAGCTGGCGCACGAATCGAAGTGTGTTGTCAGGATTAGGCGCCATATCGTTCAAACCATAGTCAAAGTATACCAGGTCTGCCGGAGCCTCCCTTCCATCGTTTCTCGCGCTGGGTGACGTCACCCAGCTCCTCCAATCACGGCCTTGCTCTCATCAGCTCGTCGCCGGCACGTAACAACATCATATTATGTCGTCGTCTATAACATTAATGACATTGAATAAACGAAATAAACGACCAATCAGATTGCACTAAAATTTTAAAAAGAGTAGAAGGGAGGCTCCGGCAGACCTGGTATACTTTGACTATGGTTCAAACACGGTCGTATACGTGCCAGAGAACATCCCTCGACTCATGCGCCACCCTTATGATACTACGCAACAGATGACGCTTAGCGGAGTCACTTCTCACATAGGAAACAGCCTCGAGTTCCCAGACCTGTATATACGACCGTGACTTTAACTCACCGTTCGTTCAATAATAATACCATGGATTTTATCGACGATTTCTGGCGTTGTCACCTCAATTGAACGACCAGAAGGTTCGGTTTCCTCTGTGGTCATACTATCATAATGAAAATCAGTAAACTACTTGTGAATCGTTCCAATCAATGGTGAAAAGTTCCCATAATGTTTAACAAGCGATGCTTTGGTTTGCGTAATGTTATCTCACGCAAGAAATAATGTTTAATCAAGAAGCGATTATCGATGGGTGTCAGAACAGAAAATTGAATGAAATCAGTCTGAAAATTTTAATGCGTTCTAGTGAAAGATGGTACATCACAAATATCACATGAAATTTTCGATTGTGGCGCCATCAGTTTTATTTTTCAGGGACTTTTCACCTTGCCTTCGTATTTCATTTACTCAAGCTATTTCTAAAATTTTGTAAAAACAGTGATTTGAACGAAAGTGAAAATGAATATGAACCCAAAAAGAAACTTGTTTATTATCAACAATTTTGTACACATATATATAAAACCTTAGATACATCAAAATAATATCAGAAACAGATAACAAAGCTAACAATAACATAAAATCGCTAAAAAAAAGTCTTACAGCAAAAAATCCTGCATCATATAATTTTTCATCGAATATTAAGCAACTTTGAAAAAATTCGTCCGTCCGTCACGAAATTTGTCTACACGATAACTTAAAATGGAAGATCATATTCAAATTTTGACAAATAATTTTAACAAAATCGTTCAACAACAACAATAACAATTATTGAAGTAAACTTAAATTTACACGGTATTATTTAAACAAACGGCGATGTGGTCTAGGGGCTAGGATGCTCGGCTCCCACTCAGTGTGTTTGGGTTCGATTCCCAGAAACGAAATTATCTGTACACAAAGAAAGAGTTTTTTACAGAATACAGGAAGAGTTTTTTACACGCACACTATTCCTCTATTCTACAAGCGGCAACACATTTCTAGTTTCAATTCTTTATTATAGTAGATCAATAATTCAAGTATGGATAAGTTGGCAGTGAATATATCGAACTCGGAATAAATATTATATCCTATGATTGTGACCTTTCACCTAGATTCTTATCGAATTATTATGTTTAGAAACTAAACTGCGTTCACAATTTACTAGCACCTATCTCGTGCTTATTTGACCTCTGTTGTTAACTTATCGCTACTTGTAATTGAAAAATGTCTTTAAGTTCAATAGTCGATGGACTAGAATTACTATTATTTGGTCAAAGGTTTAACGTTACTATCAGTAAAGAATAACGTCTGAGAGAAGATGGAAGTTAAATAATTGTTAATTCTCATTACCCTATTTCATTTTTCAGATTATTGAATAACATAATAAATGATACACTTCATAGAACATTTTGTGGCTAAATGATAAAAATAACTTAATCGGTGATGAATAAGGAGAAGGAATATTACTTTGTTTCTTCTACGTTTTATACTCTAAATTTTGATGATTCTTCACGTTCGAATATAAAACGATCACATTCAGAAAATGTCTGTCCTTTAAGTTTAGGTAACTAGACTACTCCATAAAATTTGATTCATTTTTGGTATGAGCAACTTTGGTTATATTTTATGGATTCGGCAATTGACTTTTGGTCTAGATTTTAAATTAAACATGAAAATCATTTTCCCAGTAATCTCATTTTGAAATTTTGGCATCACCTTGAAGAACAAATTGAAATATTATGATATTGGAGATGAAGTATTTGACAGAACTAGTAACTATTTTCAAAATCGAAAACAAAGAGTTTGTTCTGATGATCAATTATTTCATGAAATTTTTTGAAATGAAGATACCGCAAGGTAGTTTCTAATGCATGAATCTCTTTGCTGATGATGCATTAGCATGCAGTGACGAGGAACTAGAGACATATTGTTTACATGAAAGTGCGAGTTCTCAACTTGTCATATTCTAAGCGGAGATTATAAATGCACACGTGGTTAAAACTGGAGGCAAACAGTGTACTCTTCTCTTGTCTGAATCCTTATGTTGTTGACCACAAACACTGCTTGAGTAACGTATAGGCGATGCTGTGTCTATTTAAATCTATAGTCAATGCTTTTATCGATCCAAGTAATATTGAATATTATCAGCAACGGAAGAATTCAAGTTGTATCAAATGTCAAATGTCTAGTTTCAATAAGAAAATATTTGATTCTTTGACTGGCACTTCGAGTATGAGTAATTTGAATATAGTGTATCTATTGAGACTAAAATTATGATAAGTAAATTATTCAACCTCGTTTTGATTATTGCGCATCTTAATCGTATCTTAACAAATTTAATAGGTTCCAAAGATTACAAAATAGTGTAATGAGAATAATTATGAAAACAAACTCCAGTCACAACATTGTAGAATAATTTGAGAGCACATTACTTTTAGTAAAAATATTCATACATTTAATACGAGCTGTCCAAATAACAATTCGTTATATGTCAGAGGTTTCCATGAATTTAAAGACAACAATACTTAAACTGAACTAATAATATGTGAAAATTTAATATTTTGTACTTTATTGTTTATTCTATAGTCTTATTCTATAATTTTATATGTATATTAAAGTTCCTACTTCAATAAAAATATATCTATCTATCTATTATTTAGTAAAGTGTAACATACATTAGGAGTCAAACTATTTTGAATGCTCCTTAAAATGTTATTTCGAAACTTTTTGGATTCTAAGTTGATTCATTTTTGAAATAGGTTTCAAGCATTTTAGATGTGGTAGTCTCGCCCAATTCACAAAGTTTTATCAGAACAGATATTTTAGGCAAAAAAAAAGAATTTTGCTAATAACAAATAGTCCAGGCAATAAGCCCGGAAAAAGACCATAATAAAAAAAATATATAGTAAGCTAGAATTTCAAAATTTTTTTTTGCATTTTGTTCCTAATACCCCACAGATCATTCATTACTATCAAGACCGCGGGGGTCGACCTTCCTACCACCTCAAAACGGGGTTTCAACCCCTCAGAGGAGCATTCTTATAAAAACAGTCCAAAATTAATGAATTAAGAGCCGAAAATGACCCCTAGTGTGTTTGTTGGGTCGCTGAGAACGATTCCGCAGTTAGTTTTCTCGGAAAACTCCCTCCAGTTTTTTCCCAAAAAAGTCTCCCCAGATGGAAAATTCGGGAAATTTGAGATTTTCCTGAGAGGGTCATGAATAATAAAGTATAATTTTGTTGCAAAAATGACATCTAGTAGGTTTTTTGGATCGTTGAGCACGATTCCGATGTTATTTTGCCCAACAAACTCTCCAAATGGAAAATTCGGGAAATTTGAGATTTTCCTGGGCCGGTTATGAATAATAAAGTATGATTTTGTTACAAAAATGACCCCTAGTATAGTACTATATTTTTTTTTCTGGTTCGTTGCCTGGACTAAAACGCATACTCCTGAGATGGTCCACAAACAGTATTTTATTTTGACATTTTATCTATGTACGTATTTTATCCATTGTTTAGATTATATTATTTATAACAAGTAAGATAAAAAAAGAATGGCTTTATTAACTAACAGACACGTAAACATTGATAATTGTGATTCTGATTTTTCTATTCTAATTTCACTTGCAACATCCGTTTTCGTTTTGTAATCTATAATCAAATTGATTAAACTTTTTATTTGGAATTCATTCTAACGTAAAGGTTACACACTCTAAAATAAGTATTGCTTATCAATACACTTCTGGTTTTGGTGTTTCAATTAGAACTACCGATTGTGGTGGTCAATTTGAATTTAATGTTTGCCAAAGAAACTATTTGGTATTAATAGAACTCGTACCACATCGTATCATCCGCAAAGTAATGGGATGGAGAAATTTTTTTACATCCATATAAAAGCAACAATTATAGCCTCTCAAACTACAATTCATTGATGAGACGAGTTAACAATTAATACTCTTATTAGGTTTTCATTCTTTTCATATCTTAAATATTCTTCGGCAAAACAGAGAAATGTTTAAAAATCTGTCTATTATTTGAAAATTTGATTTCGCAATTAACTAGGAATTCTAAAAGTTCAAAATGTGTTTTACAAGTATATTTATCGTGCAAATTAGTTTTTGCCAAAACTATCAACATTTTGTCTCCTAAAATTTTTTATACATTTTAAGGTTTGTACACACATGAGATAAATTATTTAAACTTTGCACAATTTTCTCTAAATTCAGTTTCTGTGAATCGTCTAAAATAACGTACTTACATAGAAAATGAACTATATATAATCTATGATTCCATAATCTTGTTTTTGGAAGTGGGAGGAGATAAAGTATTTAAACTTTGATCAATATTTCCCTAATTTCAGTTTCTGTGAATCGTCTAAAATAATGTACTTATATAGAAGACGAACTATATATAATCCGTGATTCCATAATCTTGTTTTTAGAAGGGGAAGTATCTGTGATGGCACCATAGACCTATCATAAAACTCCATTTGACTTGTCGCAATGATATCATGAAGTATGACAAAGAAAACCAACGGACCTCTTTGTCGTCGAGTCATAATTACTCCTTATTGGCAACGCTGTTATGATTGAAAACTTGGTACCACTTGTAAGGCAACACCGCTTCGAAATAGCTACGAGAAATACGGAAGCTGTCAAATTGCGTAGTACACAACGAAGTCGCCTTCTGAACAAATGATGCAATGGAATGGAATAGTTCTATATTTAAATATTTAAATATTCTATAATTCGATTGTATATTCCAGGTTACCATAAATTATGGAATATTTTTCAGAGAAAACGACATTTCAACAGTATTGCTTCTAATATAACGAATAAATAATGCTATGGACGTTTTCATAATAATTACAAATCTCAATCTGGCACACAGAACAACTAATCCGGCAACACCACATTCCATACGGTCATACTTGTAATATACAGCGGTCCGAGTGGCCCGAAATTTTGGCAATGTCAGATCGTGTTTAAATGTAAAAAATTCTATCTCCTTAGGATAATAGGTATATGGATGGCGCAAACAGTATTTTTATTTTGATATTTTTACTATGTACGTATTTTATCTATTGTTTAGATTACCCATTTATAACAAGTACGCTGAAAAATAATGCATTTAACTAAGAGTCATGTAAATATTGGTAAATATGATCAGAGATAATGATAAACTATTTATTTTATGGAAATCCACTTTGATGAAATGAAATAAAACAAGTTTTGTCTAATTTTTTATTTTTCAATAAACACCTGTTTCGACTTTCACATCATAATGATAATGATGTAAAAGTCGAAACAGGTCGTGTTTATTGAAAAATAAAATCTCTTGTGGAAATTAGACAAAAAATTGTTTTATTTTATTTTGGTAATTATGATAATAATGCTTCTACCGGTATATCAAAAATTATCTTGGTCAAGGGTGGTTGTGGAATCTAAAACGTGTGTCTTACTTTACGTTTGAAATAATTATGTCACTGTCACACTGACATCATCAATAACCTACAAATATCATACCTATTTATTTCAGTTGTAAAAGAATAATGAACTACAAATTAAAAATTATCTTGGTCAAGGGTGGTTGTGGAATGTAAAACGAAATGTTAACTTTCAACCTTTTACAAGGTCGCAATAGCCACAAACGGGGTCGAAAACTGTTTTAAATTGGTTAATTTTCGATAAATCGAATGACGTTCACGTGAGGAGCGCGTAGCTCGCGAGTTAGAAAAGTGCAAATCTTCGGAAAATAGAACGTCTTTACGAGGACTTTTCGCATGCGGTTTTCGCTCCATGTCATTAGTTTATGAACGGGGCCAACTAAATAGCATAGTATCGGGCCCCAAAATGTCGATTAAATAGGAAAATTTGATTAAAATAGAAACAGGTACTCTCAGGTGTCAGCTACGAGCGTCTAACGTGCGTCGTACCAAAGGGAATTTTCTAGCTACTAGAATATACCCAAAAGCGGTTAAAAGCTAGCGGCCTATAGCCGAAAACACTTCATTACAACTGGCGCCGGCCGCACGGGGCATAAAACGGCCCCGAATTAACAAGATCGAGGTAAAAAGTATAAACTCTAACTGACGCGTAGCGAGCTCCTCGAGGCATATATTACATAGGACGTCTGGCGTTCATGCAATTGTGTTTTTATACAATTCGAACCTTCTAATTTCGATAGGCCACGTGAAAATCCCGGAGTCTAAAGCGCTAGAGACTTCTGAGTGTTATAACATTCGTATGAAATTGCGAAATTTCTCACTTTTAGAAACTTCAAATCAATTAATTTGACACAAGTTTTGATAACGTAAAGTAAGACACACGTTTTAGATTCCACCACTACCCTTGACCAAGATAATTTTTGATATCCCGGTATTTTAATGCCACTTCTAACATCTTTTTTCGTTTCTTAATACATAATCAAATTAAATACGTTTTATTTACATACAATATGAAACAACACTTCAAACTTTCCGACGAATTTCATAGCACCGCAGAGTTTTGTATGAAATAATGACTACCACTAATGTACTAATTTGAATAGTGATTGTTCATAATTCCTCATTGGAGAAGAACATAATAATGAACAAATGCTCATCTAATGTGTACCCTAGAGATAGAAATATCCCAGCTGCCATTTAAAACTGGTCAATTGAAATACGTTTCATTTACATACAATATGAAACAACACTTCAAACTTTCCGACGAATTCCATAGCACCGCAGAGTTTTGTATGAAGTGATACCACTAATTTACTAATTTGAATAGTGATTGTTCATAATCACTGATTGGAGAAGAACATAATAATAAACAAATTCTCACCTAATGTGTACCCTAGAAATAAAAATATCCCAGCTGCCATATACGTCCATCTTGATAATGGTGGCACTTCAGGATGGTCGGGATCTGATGCATAAAAACTGTAATCCATAATTGCGAACATTAGAAACGTTACTACAGTGAAGAGGAAACCAGTGAATGTTAACACATTTGGTGCCACCCATTTTGGACAAAACTGAAAATCAAAAAACTTGTTAATTTATGTTTATAGTATCGGTATACTTCATGTAACAAAAATTGATATGTGGTAGGTTATACAAGCCAATAGGCAATGCCCATATACAGATCCAGAATAAGTTTTCTTCAAGTCGCAATACAGCATTGACACAACCAAGCTTAACTAAGGTTGGCCTCCATATGTCCTAAATATTTTTGGGAAATAGTAATAAGGAATTGATTAATTTCCTTCGAATTTGAAAATATTTTAATGTATAGTATGTTTTATTTGAAAAATTAATCTGATATACTAGAGAGAGCCAAAATTGAAAAAATATGATATGATATTGTTGAATATCTTCTGACTGAACCCAAAATTCCAAACCAAAATAATAAATAAAGGCCTGAGTCTAATAGGTCCTCAATGTGAATCAGCTCTAGTATTGGACTGATCGAAGCGAAAAAATAAGTAATAACGCTTTTCTACCAACCCAGGGGAGGAACGAACGTAGCGCGAAGTTTATTCTCATGTCACTTGTTTCATTTTATAGTTATAGTCTAGGAGCCAGAGCGATATTGATGGTCTGAACATTAACCCGATGGCAGTATGGTTTATCTTTAGAGGACGGTTCAATGACCAATTCATCTCACAGACCGAATTTTCCCCGGCTACTAGATCTCGAGATACAGCATCCGTTTTTTTTTTGACTGGAGGTTAACCCTTTCCAAGTTGCGGTTACTTGAAAAGCATGCCATTCTTATACACTTCCACCATGTGCCATCATTTTTTATCGTGTCTGTTTATCAGGCCGACCAGTTAAAATTGGACGGAAAATGGACTGCAAGTTAACCCCCCAAACCAGGTGGAAAATGTTCATTGGTATTGGCAATTGTTAACATACCCTATGCCATCAAAAGTTATCGGTCCATTTCCGAGTAATTGGCCATTATTTGGACCAAAAATGTGCTTTTTTCTCATTTTGGCTAAACCTTGTGGATTACAAGGTAACATGATGGCACCATGTTAAATAACTTTATTGGAGGTCAAATAAAGATTTAAAATTATTGCCATCACTCCTTGCCTATTTCAACGTCCCAAAGTCCCCTAAAACCACCCCCAAAAAAATATGAATAATATGGATGATATGACCAATTTTATGATAAATTAGTCGATTTTTGAGATTCTGGCTGGGTTTAAAATCGAAACCGCAGTTTTTTTGTTTTTGTTTTGTTTTAGGGGGTTTTGGAGGGTTGAAATGGGAAAAGGAGTGATGCAATAATTTTAAATCTTTATTTGACCTCCAATAAAGTTATTTAACATGGTACCATCATGTTACCTTGTAACCCGCAAGTTTTATCCACAAAATAAAAAAAAGAAACATTTTTGGTTCAAATAATGGTCAATTACTCGGAAATGAACCGATAACTTTTGATGGCATAGGGTATGTTAACAATTGCCAACACCAATGAACATTTTCCACCAGGTTTGGGTTAGCTTGCAGTCCATTTTCGGTCCAATTTTAACTGGTCGGCCTGATAAACGGACAAGATAAAAAATGATGGCACATGGTGGAAGTGTATAAGAATGGCATTCTTTTCAAGTAACCGCAACTTGGAAAGGGTTAACCTCCAGTCAAAAAAAATGCGGATGTTGTATCTCGAGATCTAGCAGCCGGGGAAAATTCGGTCTGTGAGATGAATTGGTCATTGAACCGTCCTCTAACGATAAACCATAGTGCCATCGGGTTAATGTTCAGACGATCAATATCGCTCTGGCTCCTAGGCTATTACGTTAATACTATAAAATATATCGGTTTCTTCTGGAACATAATATTAATTTTAATGATTTGCACTGAATAACAACAATTCCAAAGTGCTATAATTAATTAACAAATTAAAATGTAATTTGATCCCTGATGGTCCAAGGCAAGCAACATTGATCAGTAATAATTCTCTCTTTAATTAATAGGATTTAAATTCTGACTAATAGTGACATTGTTATTATGTTGCATTTAATTACTATTTTATTTTTCAGTTATGTTTTGCGATGCACATCACCGAAATACCAATTTAAAGTTGAAATACACTAACTACTAACATAAATAATTAAAATCACTGACACCCTTATTCACTGAATTTCTCAATAGATTTTAGGACCTTTCCGCTGTAAAGCAGGTATCTGAAGGAGTAAACAATCGAAGCTTCAGATAATGTAGGCTTATTTCATAGTGTTAGATATGAAATTATAATTTCTACGTATTCAGATTACATCTAATGTTTACAAATTGATTTTTAATATGTGGAAAATGTCTTTTATATCTGGTTGAAATATCTCTCTTGGTTGACTAATTCGTAAATCTGAAAGTAATTGTGATGATATAATACTATATGAATTTCGCGGAAATATCTGTTTTATGACTTTCTGATTCGATCTAGACTATTTTCGAGATGAGGTATATTAGCCTAGGAGCCAGAGAGCGATATTGATGGTATGAACATTAACCCGATGGCACTATGGTTTATCGTTAGAGGACGGTTCAATGAACAATTCATCTCACAGACCGAATTTTCCCCGGCTGCTAGATCTCGAGATACAGCATCCGCATTTTTTTTTTGACTGGAGGTTAACCCTTTCCAAGTGGCGGTTGCTTGAAAAGCATGCCATTCTTATACACTTCCACCATGTGCCATCATTTTTTATCGTGTCCTTTTACCCGTTAAAATTGAACCAAAAATGGATTGCAAGTTAACCCCCCAAACCTGGTGGAAAATGTTCATTGGTGTGGGCAATTGTTAACATACCCTATGCCATCAAAAGTTATCGATCAATTTCCGAGTAATTGGCCATTAATTGGACCAAAAATGTTTCTTTTTTTCATTTTGTGGATAAAACTTGCGGGTTACAAGGTAACATGATGGCACGTTAAATAACTTTATTGGAGGTCAAATAAAGATTTAAAATTATTGCCATCACTCCTTGCCTATTTCAACCCCCCCAAAACTCCATAAAATCATCCAGCAGAATGAAAAAAATAAATAAAAAAGAGCCGTTTCGATTTTAAACCCAGCCAGAGTCTCAATAATTGACCAAATTATCATAAAATTGGTCATATTATCATATGATTCATATTTTTTGGGGGGGTTGTTTTAGAGGGTTTTGGGGGGTTCTTGAAATAGGCAAGGAGTGATGGCAATAATTTTAAATCTATATTTGACATCCAATAAAGTTATTTAACATAGTGCCATCATGTTACCTTGTAACCCGCAAGTTTTATCCACAAAATGAAAAAAAGAAACATTTTGATCCAATTACTCGGAAATGGACCGATAACTTTTGATGGCATAGGGTATGTTAACAATTGCCAATACCAATGAATATTTTCCACCAGGTTTGGGGGGGTTAACTTGCAGTCCATTTTCGGTTCAATTCCAACTGGTCGGCCTGATAAACAATGATGGCAAATGGTGGAAGTGTATAAGAATGGCATGCTTCTAAAGTAACCGCAACTTGAAAAGGGTTAACCTTCAGTAAAAAAAAAGAAAAAATGCGGATGCTGTATCTCGAGATCTAGCAGCCGGGGAAAATTCGGTATGTGAGATGAATTGATCATTGAACCGTCCTCTAACGATAAACCATAGTGCCATCGGGTTGATGTTCAGACCATCAATATCGCTCTGGCTCCTAGACTATATGTACGAGTATACATGTGCGTGCGCTGTGCGTATGTATTCCTATTGGTTTTACGGATTTGAAATTGCAAATCGCTTTAAAGTGGTGCAAATAAGATCTGCATTGTTTTGGAGCCCGGTAGTCCCCTTGCAAGTGGTACTTTTGATATCCATGTTCAGTTCTACAAATTTACCTATAGTATTTTATTGAACTATCATGAACTGTTGTCATTTATCTGGTTTCAAGTACATATCACAATCACATATTCAACCTGCAGAAATGTCCGAAATGAATATTTCAAAATTTTAAAAATGAAGCCATCAGAATGGTGACGTCACAGTTTTGTGTTCCTCATCATAGAGATGATTTATGATTATCATAGAGATAATCATAAATTCTTTGGGTAATGGACCATAGTAGGTAACCTTATAACGAGGTTACATTGAATTAACCACTCTGTGGTATCATGAAAGTTGACAATTCATAGCTAAGATAGTTGGGTTCTTATAGGAATACAGACAAGTTTCAGAAGAAAATATTTTTGAGCCCTTATTTGTGGATGAAACTTGGATATAGGGCTATAGGCAATACCCTTATAGTACAATGCCTGAAGGCTCAATCGTGACGTCACAAGCCAGGGGCTATGTTGCACCTGTTCGTTACAGCAATGCTGCGATACCTACAGTAAAAAAAATTGCATTTATTCTTTAGCACGTACATAAGGACTTCCTGTTCAAACGAGGTTGCCAGACGTGAACTGAGTCCTTAGTTGCACCCCATTTGCTTTTTTTATGTAAAAACCTGCTTTCGGAAGGTTTTGTTTGAAATTTTCCTAACGATAGGTAATTTAAATTATGTTCATTGAATCAATACGAAATTATTTCTAAAATTCCGTCAACTGTGTTTGACCATGCAGTATGTATCGGTGCTGTTAATCTATTAAAAACAGAACTAGATTACCAAGTATCTAACTAATTCAACTAATTTCCTAAAAATTTGATTTTTGAATCGTCCTCTAAATTGCCTTTGATGGTAGGCTTCTGGGAAAATTTACTTGAATATTTTGACTCTCCAAATTTGTAGGATTTATTATGTTTCTAGTTGTCTAATTCATGCATTTTTAAAGCATATATTATCATTATTATATATTGTGGGAGACCATTATAGTATTTTCAACCATTATAAAAGAAGTTTTATGCTAATCAGGAATAAAATTAGACTTATTGCATGTATCATGATTATGAACTACATAGTTCCTAGAAAATAATTGTTATGATTAGAATAACATAATTCATAAACGTAGGTGGGAAAAAAAAGTTGATATGATAAATTTTTTGAAATAAGATCTACAGGATTCTCTAAAGTAAATACCAGATAAAATACATACTGCATACTTTTGAAGGATAAATACCCTATTGGAGGAAGAACAGGAGTCCAAATTTATGATATTGAATCTCATTATAGAATGAAAGTTAGCATGATAAATGGCTAAGAGAATATTCTGACTACAGGTATCTATAAACGATCTTAAAGAGCAAAAGCATTTTTTTAGTCTTTTACAGAGTGAATGAACATGTTCAACCCAGAGGAGGTGGGTATCCAACGCTATGCGTAACCAATGTGTGCTGTGCAAACACTTGTATTGATCGATATATTCTATGTTGATGTTTGATCTAACTGATCGAAAATGAACTATTTTAGTTTTATCTTTGTTTAGATTCAATTTATTTTTAGTTGCCCATAATTCAATATTGTCAAGTAATGTGCTAGCTTTAAGTTTTGCATCCCCAGTATTCTCAGACTTTATAGGGAAATTGCTATCCTCAGCATAACTAGCAATTGTAACATCTATATCTAAAGACTTAAGGAAAAGGAGAGATCATTTGCTTAGATAATAAATAAAATTGGTCGTAAGATCGATCTTTGAGGTACTCCTAATTTTTGCTTTTCGCATTGGGTACGTCCACTCAGATACGATCTTAACAGATGGTGGGCTTTACCACGAATACCACATCTATAGAATTTATAGAGAAGAATTTAATGATCAACACACTCGAAAGCTTTACTGAAACCAACAAATAGGAACAGTTACATCCAGTAGAAAATCACAGAGAGCTGTATCAGCTGATTTGTTTTTTGTGAATCTATATTGGGCAGGATTTATAATTTTATATTTGGATAAAAGTTTATTCAGTTGTACATAAATAACATTTTTGTACATTTTAGGAAAACTAGAAAAAATGCTAATAGGACGGTAATTGCTGGCTTCTGTCATATCACCTTTTTTTAACAATCATTGCTTAGAAGGAAATATTGCGTTGTTGAGTGTGCAATTTATAAGAAACATTAAAGGTTTTGCTAGATAGTTTTAATAGTTCTTAAGAATATTTGAAGACATATAGTCAGTTCCACACGAGATTGTTAATTGTTGATAATGTTAATTATGTCACATTCAGAAATATTTGAGAGAAAAAAGGAATTAGTTATAGGAACATTATTTTTCATGAAATTAGTCAATATTGTCTTTTATTGAGTCGATATTTACAAAATAATTATTAAGAATATTGGCTGATTCAATATCAGCTAGTAGCATGTCGTTTTCTCCTAATTTTATATATTTTTTAGTGATAATTTTGTTCTTCAATTTGTTGACTAAATTTCAGACTGCTTTTGACTTATTGTGTGTATTTTTTATTCGCTTGTCATAAAATATTTCTTTAGTTTCACGCAATTCCTTTGTATAATAAGTCTTATTTATCTCCTTTTTTTCAAGCGAAATTCCAGATATTTGTTGTCATTATATAAAGTAGTAAAGAAATATTTTAAAGAAAATATTAAACGCTGTTTCTGTGTACACGTACATGCATAGACATCATGCCAGCTTTCATTCTGCAAATGGTTGAGAAAATTTGTCATATTGTCATTATCATAGTTTCTTTCAAGTACGTATTTAGGTTTTTGTTTTGCCGTTTGGTCAGCCATTATAATCTTACAGTATTGTGCGAAGTGATCAGATAATGCTCGTCGTTATATTTTTGGGTTAATAATTGAAATTTTATCATTTATAAAAACATTATCAAGACATGAGTCAAGGCTTAGTGCAATCCTGGCTGGTTCCTTAAAAGTAATACTAAATCCAAGAGTCTAGGAGATCACAAATTATATCGGTTGCATAGTTTTTAACTAAAAAATCTAAATTGAAAATTTCTTATTTAGGGTAACGGTGTAAATTAAAACGTAAACATATTGAGATCACATGAACTAATAAGTTCGCTCTCATGTAGTTTTCTAGATATAGCCTCCACAATTTTGTTAGTTTTTGACTGCAAACTCCCTTTTGAAGTTGCGGCTACATGAAAGGCACTTCCACCATGTGCCATCATTTTTTATCGTGTTCGTTTATCGGGCTGACCAGTTGAAATGGGACTGAAAATGGACAGCGAGTTAGCCCTCCCAAACCTGGTGGAAAATGTTTATTGTTGTTGCCCATTGTTAAAATACCATATGCCATCAACAGTTACCATGTACGCCATTTTGTGGCTAAAACTTACGCATTACAAGATAACATGATACGTTTATTTGAAGTCAAATAATAATATGATATGAGTGCCATCAATTTTTGCTTATTTCAACCCCACCCCCGCAACCCCAAAAAATTAGTAATTTCGATATTTAATAGCTGTCGGAGTCTTAATAATTGAGTAATTATATTATTATAATCATAATTTACCGTACCTACCCCTAGAGGAATTAACGCCAAACATTCTGGCCGTGTCCAATAATTTTCAATATAGTTTACTACCAAAAATATACTTATACCATTCCGATCCATTAATGCAACCCCTATTCGGAACAATAGTAGATGTATGATCCGATTGAGGTACTGGAATTTTCAACATTTCTTCCTATAAATCGAGAATGGAGGAGATATCGCGATGAGCGTTTCACTAACATTTTGGTAAATCTATGATGGCTAAGAGTCTGTCAAGAAATTAGTACAGTTCCGTTTAACTGTTTCCCAAAAATCACAAAAATGAGTAATAAGATAACGCCCTCTAGTTCATTTGTTTTACTATACATACGGTTCAACAACAATTTTTTTTTAAAAGATCATAAAATGCTCTTTCCAACGAGATCAAAAATATTCAAATCGGTTGAATGGTTCAGCAGATATGTGAATGTAAATATTGAAAAATGCAAAATCATTGACCACGATCAGCATATTTGGCGTTAATTCCTCGAGGGTAGGTATGTCCGGTCCCATTTTAACTGACTAGCCCGATAAACGGACAAGATAAAAAGTGATGGCACATGGTGAAAGTGTATAAGAATGGCATGCTTTTCAAGTAACCTCAACTTCAAAAGGGTTAACTTGCAGTCAAAAAATCATAAATTTCTTGAGGCTATATCTCGAGAACTACATGAGAGCGAAGATTCGGTCTGTGAGGTGAATTGAACTTTGAACCATCCTCTAACAATAAACCGTAGTGCCATCGGGTTAACTGTCAGTCACACGGTATCGCTCTAGCTCCTAGACTAATATCACAATATTCAAATTTATTTAAAACAGACAACGTGTCACAAATGAAAGGATTAAAATGAGTTTCAGAACAGCAGCACCACCATGCGTGTTCTTAGCACGACTAGAGTATGATATGAAAATATATTTATATACAGTTGTTCCTCACATCGCCAATGTTCAGTATTAATTTGAGTTGCAGTTCTAAATTTGACATCTTATTTCCCAAACATTGAATGTTTTGGTGAATTATTGATAATTTATGAACCGGAGTAGAGTTTTTTTTTTTTTTTTGAAATGTTTCTTAATTCAACGGCATTTACAGTTAAGTTTGTGCAAGTTACTTGAAACATAAAATTTGTTATTAGTACTCCATATCGCCAGTTATCAGGAGATATTATAATATCGACCATTTGGTATCGCATACCTATTTTAAAGGAGGTGTAATTTGTATTTTCATGTTTAGGTTTCAATTTTTCCACCATGTATTTACCAAGTTCAAGGTAGTGAAGATAAGATTGTAAAGATTCTTCAGTTACATCGGAACTTAAGCGTGATGTGATATAATAAACCACTTATAAATAACATTTTAGCCCACTTGAAGAGCTGCAGTACTGCTCTTACCTAAGGACATAGATTTCTTTGGAGTGTTGATTAGGTAATTTACTTTTGAGTTGTTTACATTAGAGTTTGTATTTCCAATTTCCCAGGTTTTAGTAGTAGAAATTTAACAGTCGATAGAAAATTTAATTTTGAGAAAAAAAGTTCCTATTAACATATATCCTCACCAGTGGCGGCTCGTGAACTTTTTGAGAGAGGAGGCTGGACATAAAACGTTTTTGTAAAAATATACTCTATTCAGCCAATTAATTTAACCTTCAGTGACAAAATTGATTGTTACCCAGCAAGAACCAACGTGGAGGTATAGAGTTTCTCTTGCCCACAAATTTTTTTTTCGTTCGTTTTTTTTTTTTTTTTTTGGATTTTTAATTTTTTTTCTTTTTTTTTGGAATTTTTCATATTTTGTTTTTTGTTATTAATTTTATCAATTTTTCTATATATTAACGAAATTCTACGGTCTTTAATTTACGAAAAATGATCAATAATATTATCATAAAATGTATCGTTATGTTTTAAGTGTTTTACTAAATATTTTTCAATAGATATTAAACTAACATTGTATAAACGATGTTGGCCCATTGTATTTCGCATGTATGTTTTAATTCGTTTGAGAGTAGAAAATGATCTCTCCACCGATGCCGACGTGACAGAAATGGTGACTGTCAAACAAAGTAGTTTATAAAACTGAGGTAAGACTTGTTGCAAATCATTATCTATCATATATTTTATCATATCGGCGTGACTGTCGTACTGGCCTAAAATATCTTTATCCCAGTATACAACGCATAATTCATTGTGCAGCGCTATTTTATCAAAAAAATTATATTTTAGAACTAAGTTATCTGAAAGTGTATTGAGAAACTCTTTTGAAAAAGATTCGAAAAATCTTCTATTCGTCAAATCGAAAAACTTCAATCATATAAATCGGAAAATCGAATCTCAATATTTGACCTTTAATAGTATCTAAAATTTCATAAAAAAGTTGTTTATAATGTAGTTTCTTGTCTACCAAATTATATGTTTTCCTCCTTTTCACGGGAGAAGCCTCATCAGTTAAATAATTTCCAAATAAAATATTAAAATGAAATTCTGTATAACGGAAACTTGAATTTTATCAATGAGATGTGTTAAACGATCTCTTGAATGAATTATATTAGTGAATTTATGTTGTAAAATTCGAAAAATAAGATCAGTTTGTTCAAATATTAATTTAAAAGTATCAAGAAATAACAAAAATTCTTCATTTTCTAAATAAGATTTTAAACCAACAGCAGCATTCAATGAAACCTGATCTGTTGAAAAGTCATCACTGTTTAATATAAAATCAAATATTTCAATTAATTTGTCTTTATTTTCATGGATGGTAAACTAAACATTGCATGTGATGTAAAATTCCATCGAGTTCGAGCATTACAGGGAATTCTGTTTCCTACTATGTTATTTAAAACTTACGTTTGTTTGAAGACCGTTTAAATGTCCCGCCATTACAGATGCCGTCGAAAGACTGATTTATTCGCAAAGTCGAATCGTTGAAATGTTCCATTGAAAAATTGAATAAATTGACCGCTGTTCTTCCCGAACTAACATCGTAGAACCCTAAAAATCTTTCCACTAGTTGTCCATTTTTACAATTAATAATTTACCGAACATACGAATTCTAATCTAACCTTATTTCGCGTGGTGTCACTCAACCACTATACCCGCATAAAACAAAACAAATGCCTGCAAATACTGACGCGTTAGTCATAAAATCGCGAAGCTTACTGTCGTATTTACAAAACAAATCTAACAATTACCTTTATTAACTGAATTTTCAGTTTCATCATGCCCTCTAAAAGCCAAATCTTGAAATGATAAATACAGTAAGAAATCAATGATTTTTTTTAAAACTTCGCGGTTTTCTTTAACTGTATTATTATGATTTTCGATTTCGCGTGTTCGTGTAGAATCAATCGCATTAACAATATTCTGTTTACCGGTTAATTTAAACTCAATACACGATGTAATATGTTCCTGCGATTTTTCATGTCTTTCTAGGCCACGAGCTAAATTTTTCAAATCATTATAACCCAAGTGCCCCCAACAAGAAGTTGTATCTGATGTGAATAGCAAGCAATACCAGCAATATAATTTATTGTGTACATCAGATCCCGTTAACCATACATATTTTTTATAATTATCAGTATTAAACGATCGATTTTGATACTTCCCTGCCATCACTAATCCTTTCAAATCCGGTAAAGGCCGTTTGTTTTTGAAGAACACTTTTCTATCATATGTTAATCCACTAAACGGATTTTCTAAGAACTTTGCAACTAAGTCACTCATAATTTTAACGTTCACCGATTCCGATTAGATAAATTATAACTTAAAAATTAACTACTTAACCTTACTACGCCTCATGGAATAAAAACAACAACTAACCGCATTCTTCTAGCAGCGGGAGGCGGGAGCGCAAGTAATCGTATTTCATTCGACCGACGAATGGATACGAAAAGCTAGCCTCCCTACCCTGTTGCCGTTTTCGCCGTTTCACGCTATTTGGCGATTGACTGGTCGGAAAAACGGCAACTGTGTTGAACAACACAACTCAGCGTTTGAGATATATAGAGAATCTAGCCTCTGACCACTGTTGCCGGATTGAAAATAACTACTGAGAACGGGGAATTAATTGTAAAATTTAAAGAATTATCAGAGAAACAGGAAATAAAATGGAGAATGATCATTAAGATAAATTGGTGAGGAGGCTGAGCCTCCTTAGCCTCCTTCGAGGAGCCGCCACTGATCCTCACACGCTTAATTTTTGAGATACAGAATGGGAGTTGAATTGAATAAAAAATGTCTTAATTTTATTTGTATCTCCGAAGATAATTAAGATGTCTCAATGCAATTTGGTATCGTGAATGCGTAGATAGGTTACCACATTTGCACATAATTTAAGACCAGTATTACTTCAAGTGGCGTAGATATAGGTATTTAATAACAATAAATTGAACCGAAAAGTGTTATCACCCTGTAAAGGCTACGTTTCAGGAACACAATTTGATGCAGAATTTAAATCGAAACAAATAAGGTATCTTGATATTTCTTTGTACCTAGCACCGTTTTACGGCTAATTTGAGTTATGTGATTTAATTACCACGACCAATAATACACAAAATTTAGTAAATTTGTCTTGTTAACTCTTGTTGGTGGAGTTTAAACCGAAACAAATAGGGTCTCTTGATATTTTATTTCTGTGTATCTGGCACCTTTTCACGGAAAATTTAATTTTTGTATACAGCAGTCGCACTTGAAATGATCGCTTAGATTGCAAAGATGGCACAACGTGATTATAGAATAAACATGTGGTCAGTTGATTAACTGGATGAAAAAACACCTCGGCGAAATAAGACCTATCACATGTTCTAGATTATAAGTGCAATCGAAAAGTAATAATTACAAAACTAGCAAATTATTCTTTATGCATCAAACTTACATAATTTTCAAGTAGATCAATTTCTATGGCACAGCTTCTTATAAAATTCTATTTAAATCTCACTTAAAAAACGGGTGTTTACGAGCGCAAATAATGGCACTGCGAACGCAAATATATATAGTTCATTTGTACCGGGATATCAAAAATTATTTTGGTCAAGGGTGGTTGTGGAATCTAAAACGTGTGTCTTACTTTACGTTTGAAATAATTATGTCACTGTCACACTGACATCATCAATAACCTACAAATTTCATACCTATTTATTTCAGTTGTAAAACAATAATGAACTACAAATTATGAAATAACGGTTTTAGTAACAAGAAAAACTAAATTACAGTAATTGTTGGAAATGTCCCCCGTTTTGTTCGATGCACAAGTTGACGCGCATCCTCATGCTGTGAAAACCGTTTTGCAGCATTTCTGGCGTTATGGTTGCACATTGCTGAACTATTCTTTGTTGAAGTTCTTGCAAATTATTTACCGGAGTTGCGAAAATATTCTTCTGTACGAACTCTTGGTCTACCAGCACCTTTTTTATGAGTCACACAACCAGTTTGGCGAAACACTTCAACATAATTTGTAAGGCACGCATAAAAATTGTCCGGTAATATTGCCACGTTTGGGAAGTGCTCTCGAAAATTGTCCAAACACAAAGGTTGACTGTATTGCCAATTTCCATTAACTAGCGCACCCGTTCGAAAATAGGCTTCAATCATGAACATTTTGTGCTGTGTGGTAAGAGGCATGATTCAAAAACTGGATTAGAAAATTTCAGCACAATGACTTAACAGATTCTGACACAACAAAACATATTCAAAAATTTAAAGTAAGACACACGTTTTACATTCCACAACCACCCTTGACCAAGATAATTTTAATTTGTAGTTCATTATTGTTTTACAACTGAAATAAATAGGTATGAAATTTGTAGGTTATTGATGATGTCAGTGTGACAGTGACATAATTATTTCAAACTTAAAGTAAGAGACACGTTTTAGATTCCACAACCACCCTTGACCAAGATAATTTTTGATATCCCGGTATATATTAATGCCAGAGTTATATACTGAAATTGCCCATTTTCCGAAATAAATACTTGGTTCGTAATATGAGCAAAGTCAAATAATCGGTTGCCGAAAATAAGCTATATTTAGGCATCTGATGTGTAAGATGAATTACGTAATCTGTCCATAGATCAATTCGCTTTTACTCAAATGCCAAACCTACAGATATTTCGGCATATAATCATTCCGTTTTAATATTTTGGTTCGAATCTCCAAGCAACAACATTATTACAGGTTAGTTTGATACATTTTTCGAAGGTTAGTTTATTATTTGTATATTTTGGGTATACTAGGTTAGTATATTAAAATTAGGCATTTGAGCAATGTGTAAATCAGCTTAAACAGATTCCGGAATAGACCCATTGATTTTGCTATGCTCATATCGCGAAGTGATTTTATTTCGGTGAATGGGTGAATTCGGCAAGTGAGAGCATATATAATAATAAGATAAAGGTATCGACCCTTGAAAATGAAATTTCAAACAAAACATTTGGTAAATATACAGGGTGTTTAGTTAACATACCGTACAAATTTGAGAATATTTTCTTATTTGATGATTTTCGGAAAACATGTTTGTTTCGAAGATACAGGACGATAAATGTTTTTTGTCAAAAATGGTTTTGATATTAAAAAAAATATTAATGCAGCCTAAATAAACGTATGGCAAACTGCAGTGGGCTTGCAGAGTACAAAAAATGTTCGCAGTGCGTTTTTTTCATGGGTCGACGTAAATTGAGTCCGGTATCTATTAATTGCCTTTCTATGTAGGTAAATTCAGTCCCGGGTGTTTATAAGGTATATGTAAACTGAGATGACCTGGTTGACAGGTCAGATAATTAGCATGCCCAGCTCAACCACCCTTCTGTACGCAAGCATTTACACAATAACCAATAATGACTGTTTATTGTACCCTCTTTGTTTCTAACCTAACCTAACCTACTAACCTAACTTTGTTGATATAGGCCAACCACCCTTATGTACGAAACTATTTGCACAATATGGTGGTTGGTCAGAGGAGGTAGCAGTAAATATTGGTGTGCCGCAGGGCTCTATTATGGGGCCCTTGCTGTTCCTAATATTTATAAATGATTTTCCTGAATATTTGGCTGACTGCCTCACTATACTTTTTGCAGATGACTCGACGGTTTCTGATGATTGTGCTGACCTGGCTTGTGCAGGGGTGGCGTTTGACTGCATGCAAGAGAGGGCAGCGGAGTGGTTCTCGGGATGCGGGTTAGGTATGAATAGAGAAAAAACAAAGAAGATGATATTTAGTCTGAGACACTCTGATATCTCTAGCGTAAAGTTCCTTGGTGTCTACCTCGATTCTAGACTTACCTGGAATGTAAGTAATAAACTTTGTTGCAAAGCAGATCAGTAGAAATATATTTTTATTACGCAGATTGTCGTGCTCGGTTTCTCCAAAGGTATTAAAAACTGCATATTTTTCTTTGTGTGAGTCAGTCATACGATACGGCATTTTAGTGTGGGGGAATTGCAGTGAATTTAATAGAATCTTTGGACTGCAGAGGAGGGCAATTCGTATTCTTGGTGGTGTCAAGTACCGTGACTGCTGCAAACATGTTTTTGGTAATTTAGGGATTCTCACATTACCTGCTATTTTTATTCTTGAGTGCTTATTATATGCACATAAAATTCAGAGTGCGGCGGAACTAAATAGTAATGTCCATTCCTATAACACCCGAACCAAGGATAATATCCATCTAGAATTTTTTAGATTGAGTAGGTCACAAAAGGCACCAAATTTCATTTGTTTTAAATATTTTAATAAACTTTCGCCTTCTCTAAGAAATTTACCTGGTAAAAAATTTAAAACTGTGATAAAATCATTTTTACTAAAAAACTGTATTTATAATTCTGAAGACTTCTTGAATCTTGAATTTAATTGTTTTTAGTCTAATTTTATATATATTATGTTATTAAAAAGTAATTTTGTTCTCTGACGTATATATATACTATGTATAAGATATCAATAAACACTACTACAATAACCAATAATGATTGTTTATTATACCCCCTTTGTTTCTACCCTAACCTAACCTAATTTTGTTGATACAGAATGCAAATAATGTAATCGCGCTAATCTTAACACTCATAATAACCAACAATGATTGTTTGTCGTATCCCGTTTGTTTCTACCCTGACCTAACCTAACTTTGTTGTACCTTCTTTGTTTCTACGCTAACCTAACCTAACCTTGTAAATCTTAACACTCATAATAAATAATAATGATTGTTTATTGTACTTCTTTTGTTTATAACCTAACCTAACCTAACCTACTAACCTAACTTTGTTGATACAGAATGCAAATATTGTAATCGCACTAATCTCAACACTCTCATTTATAAGAATATTCTTGGAATTATATTGAAACCCGGGAATCAATTTTCGTAGTAAGATTTTATCGGTAAGACTCATTTTACGTAGGAATATGGAAATGGGACTCAATTTACGTTTTCTGGTTTTTATCAACAACGTTCCGATTACTAAGAACCGATGTTTTGTCGAGGGAGGCATCAGTTTAAACGTAGATTTAATTTGAATACGTTTCATGATTTGTCATTTTGTATCTTTTGAATTTGTTCAAATTAATTGCGTGTCATTTTCTGTATTTCAATGTTAAACTTTTGTTAGTGACATGCATTTCTTGTATGGACTTGCCGAAGGAAATTCGTTACGTGATAGACGGTTGACATTGAACAATTTCCCAACCAAATTTTGCTCATATAATGATAGAGTATAATTCGACGTCTTTGTCTGTTTCCGATCATTTGCTACATATTCGGTTTCTGCGAGTGAGGAAAGTTAGTGATCTATGGATCACAGATTCTTATTGAAATATAATATTCCAGATGTCAGTACTCCCTCTGAAGAGTTTTGTTCAACTTTTGTTCCAAGACACAATTTATTATTTATCATTAATAATTTTTTTTACAACTTTTATTCATCGTGAAAAATAGTTATGTTTGTATTAAGTGCGTGAAATGAGTGTTTTTTAATGACATATGAGAGCGCTAATTTTTGACGAGAGCGCAGGTCGAGGCCAAAAATTCACTCGTATATGTCATTGAAACACAAATTTCACAAACGAAATACAAAAAACATTTTTGTACAGCTGTACTTTAAGTAAATCTGCTAAATTACTAGTCCAGGCAATGAGCTGGGGAAATAGACCGAATAGTATCGGAATTTTTTTTGCAGATGTTGTATGGAACATGAAGGTCATTTGTTACTACCGAACCCACCGACACTTCAATCTCCTCCCATTCACCCATATACCCTAAGTTAACCCTATTCTCAACCCCCTTTTTAAGATTATTTTTAATTTATGAAAAATGAAAATAAAGTCTCCAAAATGGGTTCTAGTATTACGATCCGAAGTAGAAAAAAACCAGGAAAATTTGCGGAAAATTCCTTTTTTGAATATAATTTTTTGAGTGCCGTGTTGATTTAGGTTTGTGTTTTCTATCTTGAATTACCCAAATTAAAAGTAATGTTAAAACTGAATGAATAATTTATAAATAGGTAAATTTAAAATTACTATTTATTTTAAGCAAAATGTTATTGTCAGTACTTATTTTTATAAAAAAATGAGACATCATATTGCAATGTTGTAGCTTTAAATAAACAGTTACAAACTTGTATACATTAAAATAAAAATGTTTGCATTTTTTAAGTTTTCCTTCATTTTCTACATGATCCTAATTTCATTTTCAAATGTTTTTGATGTCAAATTCGTAATCAGCGACCAAAAAAACCTCTATAGTGACTCATCACACCATAATTTCAATGGCAATAGAGTGTGTTTCCTTGCCATTTTCTTTGATTTTTCCGATATTTTCAAACAATTATTTTTTTGGCACTACTTTTACTTTTTGTAGTTTAACATGAACATCGAAGACATAAACGTAAATCAACACCACACTCAAAAAGTTCAATTAAAAAAAGGGAGAATGCATAATAAAATTTTCGGAAAATGATATTTTTGAACTTTTTAATCATCAAATTTGTAACCAGTGACCAAAAAATCCCTGTAGGGTCCTATCACACGATAATTTCAATGACGTGGAAAGATGTTCCTGATTTTTTCTACTTCGGATCGAATTCATTTGGAGGCTCAATTTTAAATTTTTGATAAATTAAAATTTATCTTAAAAAGGGTATTGGAGTGAAGGGGTGGAGATTGACGTGGAGGTCAGTAGTTACGAATGACCTTCATGGTCCATAGAACATCATGCAAAAAAAAAAAATTCCAATACGACCGCCTAGTAAATTTTTAGAAAGTTCCCCAGCTTATTGACTGGGCTATACCACGTTATAAATAAGTAATCTCTATACAATTTAACAGCTTGCTCTGTCGTTACTTCAGAAACGGTTAATTGCAGGGAAAAAACGCCTTTTTCACGGTGAAGAAAAGAATAGGTT
Source organism: Endomychus coccineus (assembly GCA_958510875.1). NCBI lineage: Eukaryota > Metazoa > Arthropoda > Insecta > Coleoptera > Endomychidae > Endomychus > Endomychus coccineus. The sequence continues at coordinate 67,664,807 of OY294068.1, forward strand.
CACGTATCGATAGAGATGGAAAAAAGTGCTTTTTGTACAACTGTCAAAAAAACTTGACATTTCTGTATCTCTATTGATGCGTAAATGTTTACTTTTTTTCACTGGCAAAATAATTCACAAAATAAACATGAAACATTACTTTTTGAAGGATTTATTTTTAACAGAGTCAATTATTAATTGATTATTTATCATAAAACAATTTCATTTATTGGAATAATAAATGATAGTAAAGTTTGAACAATTACTTCCAACATAAATTCCCGAAGATTCCATGTCGCTGCTAATTAGAAATGTTAGATTTCTTGAAGAGTTGATTCCACAATTTTTTCAGATATTTTAATTTGTTCCAACATCCATCTTCTTGAAAATAACTTGAAATTGAAGCAACTACGAGCAAACACAGTCAAACAGTCAAACACGCGGCGTGCCAACAAACCGTTTCTATAGTAACGACACAGAAAGACCACTGGATGCTGTGAAATTATATTGGAAGTATTTATTTTTAATATATTTCAGACGATGTAAATTCACATTCACAGTTGTACAAAAAATGTTGTTTGTATTTCGGTATAAAATTCATGTTTTCGTGGCACATTCGAGAGAAAAATGAACACTCTCATGTGCCATTAAAAAAACACTCATTTCACGCACTTAATACAAAAATAACTATTTTTCACCGTGAAAAATTTATTAATTCACTTCAACAAACCGTTTCTATAGTAACTGCAGAGTAAGTTAACTTTAATGTGGTAAAATTGTACAGTGAGTATTTATTTATAATATAGTAGTTTAGTGGATTAATTCAAAGTTACAGTTCAAAGTTGTTGTTTGTATTTTGTTTGTGAGATTCGTGTTTTAATGATCCATTCGAGTAAATTTTTGGCCTCGACGTGCGCTCACGGTCAAAAATGAACATTCTCACATGACATAAAAAACACTTATTTCAAGCACTTAATAAAAAAATAATTAATTATTTCATTTCGGTTTTGGCGTTTTTCTATTATGTCAACAGTACAAAGCTTTTCAAATATGAATATTCATCCATAAATAACTTCCATCCAAAAGATAATGAGCCTGGTAAGAAATAATCACTATCATTACGAACTTATGAATAAAATTATTCACACAAAGAAGCAGCCCTATTTCAGCAGTGAATTCATAATACCCTTGTGTTCCACTTATCTTTCGAAGATCTCCATTTACACATGATTCAGCGTTTATATAATGTGCTACGATTTTGGGGCAATATCGTATGATATTTCACATATAGCGCGTTGATATTAGCTTTAATGACCCCAGCAGGAACCATACTTTCAGATCAATATAGTATAATATTTGTTGAGAATATTTTCAAAGATGTGGATAACCAAACCTAACCTACATGCAGTCTCCAATATTGTTGTTGCTGATCTGAAATTGATGCCACCCTATGGTAGTCCCTAACGATAAGATAATTTGTTTTCTCCAACACGCTTTTAGAAAGCATCTATTCTATGATTCAATATTAGATTGTAACATATATCATTCTGACAGACTGTGTCAGGATGAATATTCTATCACTAGATAGCGGCTAAGCCGTTTCTGATTGGTTGAAAGTAGTGATAGAATATACATTCTGACACATTGTGTTAGAATGATATTTTAATAATCAGATATTTTAATAATGAATTAGTAATATTTTGCCAAACGAAAATTGTTGTTTCGTGAAATGTCTAAAATCTTGCTCGAGAAAGTATTACCAACACGTTTGGAATGTCATATTCGGTTCTTCTATTGTTGAATTCTGAAACTATCTCGTTTTCAAATATGAAAACCTATAGGGGATCATGAAGATTTTTTTCCAAAAGGGTTGGTATAATGTCGCTGCTCAGAAAACCTATATCATGAGCAATTGCAAAGTACTCAATGAAGCTGTAAACGATTTGAGCAAAACATTTGAGAGTGTCATGTGAAGAAAAACCCACTGCCAGTCTTTGAACAGTGATGTCAATATTTACATGAAGAAATTGTACTATATTGTATGCGTTACAAAGCGTTCTTTTCCTAACCTTCCCAAATCACTCTTAGCTAATTGAACAGTACGATGTCCGAACACCTTAAGATGTTATCAGAATAATTTTTTAACCCGAAGCCATAGAAAAATAATCATAATCGCCATTGCCTAACTAAACGTCTTGAATAAAAACAAACTTACATTAGAGCTCGTTGAGGTGGACAGATTAAGCAAAAATGGTACATAATTTCGTTTTCTAGCTTATGGAAAAATAGAATCTTTCAGAAGATTGTCCTGACCATGGAGGTATATTGTTGTTCATCCAAGGTCCTGATAGATGGGAGGAGCAATTCGATAATACTTAACAGAGATCGTTGAAGTGGAAAGATTGAGCCAAAAGTGGTACATGATTCCGTTTTCTAGCTTATGGAAGAATGGAATTTTTTAGAAGATTGTCCTGGTCATGGTATATTATTGTTCATCCAAGGTATTGATAGATGGAAGATGCTATTCGATAATACTTGAACACTGTAGTGCTTTTTATGCACCTTTTATGGAGGTATATTATTGTTCATCCAAGGTACTGATAGATGGAAAGAAGCAATTCGATAATACTTAAACACTGTAGTGCTTTTTATGCTGAACATATTGAGTGACAAAATAATACCTTTCGAACTATAGTGACGTTAGACTAAAACAGATAGGACTCCGTAATTGAATAACTGATAGCTAAATTTGATTAAATTCCTAAAATCCAGATCATTTCTTCAGAAATTATCCTTGTACTGCCACGTAATATTGATATGATGATCCGTTTTTGAAATTGGCACTAAAATTTTGATTCAAATAAATAGGGTGTTCAAAATGATGTACATAATTGAAAAAAGTAGTTTTAAGGGGGTCTCACATATAAAATTTTTCAATTTGGCCCTGCGGAGTTATTTTCATATATAGAGTGAGTTGCGGCGAAACTTCAAAATTTGAGATTTGGTGTGAGGATTTTACAACAAAAAATCCCCACACGTAGACTAATTCTTTTAGAAAATTTTCTGTCTACATATTTTTTAGCACATAGAACCATTATCGAGCAAAAAATGGAATTCATTTTAATATCCCCTTTTGATTATAAATTAAAAAATATCGCTCTACAAAGAGCCACAGTTGTAAAGGACCTTGGAGTTTTGTTTTACTCAAAACTCACATTTGTTAATCACATCAATGAGTATTATTGAAGGCTAACAGACAATGGAGATTTATAATGAGAAGCTGAAAGTTAAAAACCTATAAATAAAATTTCATAAAGTCTAATAAGATCCTTACTGACTTATGCATCTCCATTGTTTAGTAATATTTATACAAAAACTGTATTGGATTGAAAAAATTCAACATTATTGTTTTGGCAAATCAGAAATTATAAGTTACTTAGCAATGCTGGAACGATTTGACAAACAATTTATATCATTTACCTCATTTTTAGTATACGATGATACTGGGTGCATTCAAAATAAAGACTACATTACTATGTAAATTCATCTTAGATGTATATTATGCAGAAAAACATAACGTTAATTATTATTTTTTTCAAGAAAAAATAATTTTACAATGAACTATGTATGTAAATCTAATCCTGATATGTTGAGATTTGATTGGCTTTTAGATATCTTTGGAAATTTTGTCAAAAAAATTCCTTTCTGTTACAAAAATAAAAATCGGTTAATGTAAGCCTTGTTAGGAATATTGCATATACGATTTATATTTAAATTCGTGTTACAGTGCTATGTAATATAATATATGAAATTCTTCAAAATAAAATGCCTGTATATTACAAGTAAATAAATAAATAAAATAAAAAAACAGACTCCAACACTGATCGAATTCTCAGATGTTGTCACATCGTTTTTTCACTAAGGTGGATAATAATATAAAATTAATAATTGTGATCACAGTAATAAAAAGCAATGATTTGTTGGAAAATATAACTTATAATTATTGAAATTATTAGCAAAAAAATTAAAATAAATGTTCCTTAACCAGTGCACACCTTTCGATTTTTATTGTACTCTTTAATATTCAAACAATAGTTGTAACTAAAATAGTTCCCAGAATCCGAAAATGTAAAAATAAAAGAATGCTCCATTGAATAATTCAATGTTGATTTAATTTCAAGTGAAGCCGAAGGAACTATTACTGTCAAATTGACTAACAATATTAGTTGTTTGTGTGCTGGAACATAGTAAGTAAAATTACAAAATTAGCTGATGTTTGTTCTCCTTCGCCTTAAAGATTAACCAAATATAATAACATCGGGTAGAATTAAAACATTTTAGCCAACAATAACATTACTTCAATAATATATCCACTTAGCTGTATTACCTAAATACGTTTTTCAACACTTTATTTGAGAAGGCAATTAAAAGTACGAATCGTCCTTCTTCCATATAAAATTCTTCTATGGCGAGCAAAATACTGAACCGCTTAGAAGAGAATAAAATTCAGCATTATAGATGGTCATAAATGATAGTAAAAAATTGTGGAGCAACCACAACAGAAAACGGATCGACGTAAATTGAGTCCAGCATCTGTTCATTGCTATGTATGTAAATTCAGTTCCGGGTGTTTTTAACATCTAAGTAAACTGAGTCCCAGGAATGTACCTAGTTGTCAGGTCAGATATTTAGCATATAGTACCAGCTGCCTAGCTCAACCACCCTTCTGTACGCAAGAATTTACACAATAACCAATAATGACCAATAATGTTTATTGTACCCTTTTGTTTCTAACCTAACCTAACCTACTAACGTAACTTTGTTGACAGTGGCGGCTCCTCGAAGGAGGCTAAGGAGGCTCAGCCTCCTCACCAATTTATCTTAATGATCATTCTCCATTTTATTTCCTGTTTCTCTGATAATTCTTTAAATTTTACAATTAATTCCCCGTTCTCAGTAGTTATTTTTAATCTGGCAACAGTGGCCAGAGGCTAGATTCTCTATATATCTCAAACGATAAATACGTGTGGTCAACACAGTTGCCGTTTTCCAAGCAGTTCAATCGCCAGATAGGGTAAAAGAGCAAATATGGCAACACCCTATGTAGGCTAGCTTCTTGTACGGAATCGTCCGTCGAATGAAATACGATTACTTGCTACCGCCCTTCCGCTAGAAGAATGCGACACGTGTCGTGTTCCGTTAGTTCTTGTTTTTGTACCGCGAGGCGAAGTAAGGTTAAGTAGTTAAGTTATAATTTATCTAATCGGTGAACGTTAAAATGATGAGTGACTTAGTTGCTGGGTTCTTAGTGGATTAACATATGATAGAAAAGTGTTTTGTTAAAAATAAACGGCCTTTACCGGATTTGAAAGGATTAGTGGTGACGTTGACAGGTATGTTTCAAAATCGAAATACACAATAAATTATATTGCTTGCTATTTACATCTGATACAACTTCATGTTGGGGGCACTCGGGTTATGATGATTTGAAAAATTTAGCTCGTGGTATAGACAGACATGAAAAATCGAAGGAACATATTACATCGAGTATTAAGTTTAAATTAACCGGTAAACAGAATATTGTTAAAGGAGGAAAACATATAATTTGGTAGACAAGAAACTACATTATAAACAACTTTTTTTATGAAATTTTAGATACTACTAAAGGTCAAATTGAGATTCGATTTTCCGATTTACATGAATTGAAGTTTTTCGACTTGACGAATAGAAGATTTTTCGAATCTTTTCCAAAAGAGTTTCCCAATACACTTTTAGATAACTTAGTTCTAAAATATAAATTTTTTGATAAAATAGCACTGCACAATGAATTATGGGTTATATACCTACTCGGATAAAGATATTTTAGGCCAGTACGACATTCACGCCGATATGATTAAATATATGATAGACAATGATTTGCAACAAGTTTTACCTCAGTTTTATAAACTACTTTGTTTGACAGTCACCATTCCTGTCACATCGGCATCGGTGGAGAGATAATTTTCTACTCTCAAACGAATTAAAACTTACATGCGAAATACAATGGGCCAAAATCGTTTATACAATGTTAGTTTGATATCTACTGAAAAAGATTTAGTAAAACACTTAAAACAAAATGATACATTTTATGATAATATTATTGATCATTTTTCGCAAACTAAAGACCGTAGAATTCCTTTAATATATAAAAAAGTTAATAAAAATAATAAAAAAAAAAATATGAAAAATTTCAAGAAAAAATAACAAATATCAAAAATCCAAAGAAAAAAAAACGAACAAAAAAATTTTTTGCCAAGAGAAACTCTACACCTCCACGTTGGTTCTTGCTTGGCAACAATTAATTTTGTCACTGAAGTACCTGGTACGGTCGCTATGTAAAGGTTGAATTTATTGGCTGAATAGAGTATATTTTTACAAGAACGTTTTATGTTCAGCCTCCTCTCTTAAAAAGTTCACGAGCCGCCACTATTTGTTGATATAGAACAGGGGTTCCCAACCTGTTTGCACCTGCGTACCACTTGACTTTTTGAGAAATTTGAGAGTTCAGAAAATCCATTCTCACACAAGTAATTCGTAACAAATGGCATCAAAAATAGCAGAGCTTGCCGGAAGATCAAAGGGTACTCGGTTTTACATCCGCTCCAGAAGTTAATTGAAGATTTCTCTTTAAAATAATCTTTCATGGAACTATCTTCTGTAAGATCGATAAGGCATTGGAGATATTTAATTTTTTTCAAAAAATGATGATAGAGCTCTTGCGTACAGAAGCTATTAATAGCATGTACCCCTGATATAGAATGCAAATATTGTAATCGCACTAATCTTAACACTATCAAAATAACCAATAATGATTGTTTATTATAAGTCTTTTGTTTCTAACGTAATCTAATCTAACCTAACCTAACCTACTAATCTAACTTTGTTGATATAGAATGCAAATATTGTAATCGAGCTAATCTCAACACTCTCAATTATAAGAATATTGTGGGAATTATATTGAAACCCGGGACTCAATTAATTTACGTAGTATGATTTTATCAGTGGGACTGAATTTACGTAGGCATATGGAAATGGGACTCAGTTTACGTTTTCCGCAGAAGACAATGCATTTTAAATTTGATTGCACTCATCAAATTTTTTCATAGTCAAGCAGGACCAACTATAAGGATACATTTTATGCTTTCATGGGTGGTTCACGATTACTTTAATCTACATGACGAAGAATAAAATAATTTTTCAGTTTTTTCAGCGTCTTTGAATAAAATCGTGCCACTCAAATATTTTTTATAATAAGTGACTTTAGAGATTCATTACAATAAAGTGCAGGTACAGTGAATCCAATTCTGCCATTATAATGGGGAATTATTTGGCAGAAGAACGTGTGGTACATGACGATAAGCTAAAGGGGTAAGTGAACATGCTATTTAAGTAATGTTATTGTTGGCTAAAATGTTGTTTGAGTTTGAATGGTCTCATAAATCAAAATGAACTCAATATTAACGACGATTCGATTACTGCTCCTGCAATAAAGTCAACTATAGCTCAGACTGGTGAATGTTGATTACGATTACAGTAAATTCGATTATTACATTGCAGCGCGCGAGTAACAACTTCCAAAATCGATTAGTTGGCAAGGTTGCATCTAAAATTTTGATTTGTTGCCAACTGATTTTTAAAGAGTTTGTCAATTATTTATTCAACATATGGACACCATAGTAACGAGAAGATTATAGGATCCAACACTTTTCATAATTTAAATTTGAAAACAACTTAAAGTTAAAATTTGGTTTCTTAAAAAATTGTGAAAGATGTTATGAAAATTTGTTTCTATCACAATCTGTCGAATATAACACTTATCGTTTGCAGAAACTGGCCAATCCCATTTTTATTTCTGGATTTTTCGATTTCAATCATTTCAGTGTTTTCTCACTGAATATTTATCAATTAAATCAAAGACCACGTGAAATGATGTCAAAGTCTCTGAGATGAATCGAACGAATTACAACATTATCAGAGAGTATGTCATCGAATGATGGAAACAAGGACTGGCGGAGAGTTCTCATAGATCCAGCAATGTCGAAGAATAATGAGTTTTACTAGAAAAATGTATTCGTACTATTTTCTTTCGTTCTTTAGTATTTTGTTTGTAATTCCATATCCGTCAAGATATTAACCAGGGAGGTAAGTTAGTTCTGCAATCTAAGTTGAAAAAAAATCATAAATCATAAAAAGGTTTAGAAGGATCTACCCTACAATTTGTTATAAACAATAAATTCACTGACGGAAGGTATAATAATTGGGTAAGTATGAACACTTTTTTCTTATGGATTTGTCTGAAAAAAGTCTATTTTCCGAGTTCGTATGAAATTTTCTATGGGTCAAGAAAAAATTTCAAAAGTGGGGTTATATTTTCTAGAATAAGGAGGAAAAACGTATAAACTTTGAAATTGTAACTCTTTCAATCAACGTTATAGAGAGCCCGGAGTAGGGGGAAACCTCTATTTCAATCGCGATTTCAACTGCTTCGGCAAAACGCATGTTACTTCTATTTAAACAGGCTGTCAGGGAATTCATATGCCAAATTTTGGAAAGTGATTATACTCGAAACAATAAGAAAAAGATTTCGAATTCTAACACTAAAATGCGGAGGTGATCCATCATGCATAAACCAACTTGCTAATCTAATTGCATATTAACTAGGAAATTTTTGAGGTACTTTTCCAACAAATTCAAATATGTTTCAACATTTGCTCTGCCCATAGATTTGTCGAAGATTTGTTTTGAAATCTTGTATCCCCATATGCATGGGGATTTTCGTCTGCCCAAACCTGACTTGTAGAAATTCACAATTCCCAGCCGCGTGGACACGGCTTTATCAGAGAACAAAATTTTCCGACGGAAATACCTTTCTTGCTGGATTTTGAATTGCATCCATTGACAAAAATTTAATCCTAGTTGAAAAAGTTGCGATTTAAAAGCTTGAAGGGGTTGTAAATGATACGGCTTCAGCAGCTGCTAATGACAATTTTCCAATACCCTACCTTTAGGTACGTTTTCCATCGAAGCCAGTCTACTAATTGAGTTAAGAGACACACTATTCAAAACACGTTCTTATGTTTCTGCATTCCTAGTAGTACGCTTTCTGACAAGACAAATGTGCCATTTTCTCTTAGGCATTGATGTAATCGAGCAATAATATTTGGAGGGAACTCGACGTTTCGGAAATGCTTCTTGGTAAAGTGAGAGCTTCACGACAACAACCATTTGCTTTGCCATACATGACATGCATATCGCCATTTCAGAAGATTTGTATTTTGTGTTGTTGAATTCTAAAGATTGGAATCGCTAAATTTTGAAAATATAGATATAGCAAAACTAATAGTTAAGTCGGCGTGATACATATTGACAGAAACATCTAATTGTCACCCTGCAGTTTCAAAGCCTCCTTTGATTATTTTATTCTGTTGAGTTAATCAATTTATTCTTTTGAATAAGAGATTGCAAAACAGTTTTCAAATAACTTCTTCTCGAAAATGGTTCGTCTGACAAAATATTTCAAGAATGCTTTTTTGGAGTAAAATTAACCCAAAAACTATAAATATTGTTAGAAACATTATGCGATTAAAAATAAAGCAGATAATGTATTGCAGGAGCAATTCGGTACAGTATGAAAAATTCTTGCATCGATAATAGTTTAATTACAAAAATTGAAAGATTCGCATATTATGGTTCCCGAGATATAAAACGAAAACCATATTTTAGCCCCCATCTTTGAAGCACCGTAACTCTTTATTGAAGCATTTCCGGACATATGTTGATATGAAATTTTTTCTGATAATTTAGTGTATAACCACCTCTTGAAGTCAAAGGTAACATGGAGGATGACTCAAAAATCAGATTTTTAAGAAATTTATTAAATTAGTTAGATACGTGGAGCTCTAATTCAGCTTTGAATAAATGAACAACACCCACACATACTGCATGTATTGTTCCTATGAGCTAACGTCACTATCGAGTGTGCAAGCCTTGTGTATATAGAGGTATTGAATCAACACATCCGGGGATTAAGCTATTACCTGGTATCAAAAGGAACATCTGATAATACAAATTTAACAAGCGATAATTATCAAGTATTTTTATTCTATAATTGTAAAATTTTTAAATTATCATTAAAGTTAAGCTTTTCCATAATTGAACGTTCTGCAAAGGTCGAATCAGATTTATTATTAACGGGACTACGCCTATGTTCTTTGATTCGTTTTTTGTCGGATAATTCATCTCTATTATTTTTGATAGCTAAGTTTATCAAAAATAATAAACATACATCATCCGATAATGACAAATGTGGGGCTTACAAGCTGACATGTCGGTCTTGCCCTAAGATATATATTGGTCAGACAGGAAGGATATTCAAAAAATGGATCAAAGAACATAAGCGTAGTTTATTAATAATAAATCTTATTCAGTTCTAGCATAACTTTAATTATGGAAAACCATAACTTTAATGATAATAATTTTGAGATTTTACAATTTTAATTATGGAAACCCGTATCTTTAATGACAATAATTTTAAGATTTTACAATTTCAGAATAAAAGTAATGAATTGAATTTGCTGGCATCTCGTAGAGATTAATAAATATATGTGGTCTGATATCTCGTTGACCAATCAAGAAATGCCCTCTCGGTGGGTTAAACCTAATTAGGTAAAATTCCACTAACCCATATATCTTGAGATTATCATTATAATTAATATATTAGAGTAGCTCTTTTGTAGTATGTTAGTACTTTGTAAGATTTGTTTGAATAAGCTACGGCGAAACTATAGTCACAGTTATTTATTAAATTAGAGTGAAAATTGAACTTTTATAAGTTATTTTATTCAAATAAACATGAATTGCCGCAATCCTATATAATACCGCTATGGTTCTGATACTCACAAGGGCAGTCTATGTACTAGATCGTCTAGGGTTGGTTGATTATGCGTAATGCAAGTTGGGCGAGTTACGTCTTGAGATACTAACAAAACTTTTTTTAGAAATGATTTATTAATAATACAAATATCTTTGGTTGAAACTATGTTTGTCTACATAAAACAAAGTATTGCAATAAGATGAATCTTATTCTAAATATTACAACGTCTATTATATGTGTCAGCTTTATCAAGTCTAACTTTAATGTCCTTGATAGTAAAACAATGAAAGCACACATTTGGAGCAGCCACATTGTGAAAAAAACTGTGCTGTCATAAAAATATCGTTTAAAATGATCGAATCAAAAGTAGTTCACGCACGTAGATACGAGTTATTTTTAGTCACGCGCACTCACGGAAGTTAACGTGGTTATAGCTTGAATTGTATCACGCTCACGTCGTGTCACACCGTGAGACGGGTCAAAATCACGCCACGCGCCCATCCCAAGTTCTCAATGAATAATTACTATAAGCAAACTTTATCTACCATTATACGGTATCAATCAACCTACATGGATGTTGACGCAGCAGATGCATATGCTTACGGAGAAGGCTTTGTCGACGTTTATAGTGAATATATGCGCGTATCGAGTCTATTTCGCAATGCGGGGGCCGCTCGATGTAAAAAAACAAACTTGTATATATTATTCTACGAGCACATATTTTGTGCTGCGTTATCATAAAATTTTGTCATAAACTTATTACTTTTCTTCATAATGGCTATTTGTTATCAGACAGTTTGTTTCGTCAAATATCCAGACAAACACGTAGAAATTTGTGAACTTCTGATAAAAATAATTGCATTCTATATAATATTGAATATTTGAGAGATGGGTATACCTACTATTTGTTTCTATATATGAATTTGTATGAAAAGGGTTCCCTCTAATTTCCGGGCAACCACGTAGAAAATTAAGAATTTCTGATAAAAACTAATTGTTTTTGATAAGCAAACGTAACATTCTACATAATATAGAATATTTGAGCGATGTGTATACTGGTATTTTCTATTTATAAATTTGTATGAAAAGTTCAATCAGATATAAAATTTTCCTCAAATAACCGGTGCCGCCTAAATTATGTAAACGTCAGGATACTAACAGTCAGACCACTTTCTGAAGTGATAACGATAAAGTAATGAGACAAAGTTCAACACAAGAGGATCGTACGATATTCCGATAAAATGTTATAGATAAATAGATATTTCTCAGATAGCATTCTCAATGAATCTCGATGTTTCCATATTTTGCGCCTATCAAACATATAATGAGTCTGAACGTTTTGAGTTTATCTAGAATGTATCCTTTATTTGGTATTTTTCATTAAACGTGCTGCTTATTATATCACATTATGGCTACCTGGCACTAAGTGCAGGTACCTACCTATTAACGTACCTGGACTACCCAGTTCCAAAATGGGTGCATCACATATATACTAAGCACTCCAGTGTCTTTGCAACTGTACTGAAACAAAGAAAAAAAGGTATCATCATAAAATATTCAATGTGGATTTATAGTATCAATACATTTATTACATCTGAATTTTGCTTTTGAACCACTAACTTATTAATAATCCCGCAGCTAAATATACTTCCTGCGCAAATATAACTGAACTTATCAGGTCAATCACATAGCAGATTTCTAACGTTATAGCAATAAGTATTGGTTTAATTTCACAAGGTACCTAATTCATGTTAGTGGCGTTATAGTCTAGGAGCTAGACCGATTTTGTGTGACTGAACATTAACCCGATGGCACTATGGTTTATCGTTAGAGGACGTTTCAATGACCAATTCATCTCACAGACCGAATTTTCCCCGGCTGCTAGCTCTCGAGATACGGCATCCGCATTTTTTTTTGACTGGAGGTTAACCATTTCCAAGTTGCGATTACTTGAAAAGCATGCCATTCTTATACACTTCCACCATGTGCCATCATTTTTTATCGTGTCCGTTTATCAGGCGGACCAGTTAAAATTTAACCAAAAATGGACTGCAAGTTAACCCCCCCAAACCTGGTGGAAAATGTTCATTGGTGTTGGCAATTGTTAACATACCCTATGCCATCAAAAGTTGTCGGCCCATTTCCGAGTAATTGCCCATTATTTAGACCAAAAATGTTTCTTTTTTTCATTTTGTGGATTAAAGTTGCGGGTTACAAGGTAACATGATGGCACCATGTTAAATAACTTTATTGGAGATCAAATAAAGATTTAAAACTATTGCCATCACTCCTTGCTTATTTGAACCCCCAAAAACTCCCTAAAATCATCCACGAAAATGAAAATAAATTAAAAAGAGCCGTTTCGATTTTAAACCCAGCCAGAGTCGCAATAATTTACTAATTTATCATAAAATTGGCCATAATATCCATATTTTTCATATTTATGATTTATGTTACCCCCTACGACAATTTATCATACCCTCCTCACGCTGAATTAACGCCAAACATACAACTGTAATTGAGCATGTTTTTTTTTACAAAATTATTACGATACATTAATGTACCCCTACCACCACGATTCATTAATTCACCCCCTCTCAAGTACATCATCATCCCCCTTTTAAACAACCCCTATGCAGAACAATATTAGAAATCGGTATTCTTAAGCTTTTTCATTACAACATTATATAACTGTTTTATTCCTCATTACAGCCCTAAGCATATCACTAAAAGTAGATTATTTTCTCAAAAAAAAAATAGAAAAAATATATATATAGGTGATTCTTTCTGAAATCGGCCACCCTATCTTGCCCATTTTTTTTTCTACGTTTCAATAAATAAAAATGTACATCCGTGAAGCTTGAACGGTCTACTTTCGGATACTACTTGGCCTTTTTGAATACAGCGCGTTCCAGCGATGGGAGGCATGAAACAAGGGATGAACATCAATTAAAAAATTCATAAAAAACTCAATATAAAATGCAGACTAAAGAATTGAAATTTGTCGACTCTTCAGTTGTATTTTTGAAGAAAATACAACAATTTTCATTCGAAAATTGTTTGATATATTGCTTCCTTTTGATGTTATTTTCAATTGAAACAAAATCAATTTCTACACCTTCAGATATCGATTCTCAGCTTATATTGCAAGATTATAAAAAAACCATAACAACAAGAAGTTCTTATTTTTTCATGTAGAAAACGATTATATAGTTCAAAATGTCGAATCTGAAAAAAAAATTGCATTTTCATTTTGCCTATCAATATGATTAGAATATGCATCTGAATTCATAAAAAATTGAAGCTCTCGTCTTAAGTCGTGGTGATGATACAGTAAGATATATGGGAGGTAGAAGGAAACTGAAGCTGTGGTTCTGCTTTTTATTCATAGAATAAAGAAGTAAAAATAACTACAATACGTAGAAAGTACATAATGTGTATCAATTTATTTGTTAACAAAACGAAATTTATTTTACAATCTGACAATTTTCCCACTCTCTTTCAAAGACTGTTCTATTATTTCAAAAATGGGTGGGTTCTCTACAACTGTAAAACAAAAATATTTTCATGAATCTTTACATGTGGAAAAATATAGCAGTAATTTCATGTTTCCAATGTGATTATTTTGAAAAAAAATATTTTCAATACATTAAGAAATGATTGTTTACGCAATTTTACTTACTTCCTCATTCATTTTAATAATAACTCTTGATTGACTTTTGATTGTTTGCAAAGTGACAATTTGAACTATATAATCGTTTTCTTTATGAAAAAATAAGAACTTTTTGTTCTTATGATTTTCTTATAATCTTGCAATATAAGCTGAGAAACAATATCTGAAGGTGTAGAAATTGATTTTGTTTCAATAGAAAATAATATCAAAAGGAAGCAATATATCAAAAAATTTTCGAATGAAAATTGTTGTATTTTCTTTGAAAATACAACTGTAGAGTCGACAAATTTCAATTCGTTAGTCTGCAATTTATATTGAGTTTTTTATGAATTTTTTAATTGATGTTCATCCCTTGTTTCATGCCTCCCATCGCTGGGACGCGCTGTATTCAAAAAGGCCAAGTAGTTTTCGAAAGTAGACCGTTCAAGCGTCACGGATGTACAACTTTTATCCACAAAATGAAAAAAATAAACATTTTTGGTCTAAATAATGGGCAATTACTAGGAAATGGGCCGACAACTTTTGATGGCATAGGGTATGTTAACAATTGCCAACACCAATGAACATTTTCTACCAGGTTTGGGGGGTTCACTTGCAGTCCATTTTTGGTTAAATTTTAACTGGTCCGCCTGATAAACGGACACGATAAAAAATGATGGCACATGGTGGAAGTGTATAAGAATGGCATGCTTTTCAAGTAACCGCAACTTGGAAGGGGTTAACCTCCAGTCAAAAAAAAAAAAAAATGCGGATGCCGTATCTCGAGATCTAGCAGCCGGGGAAAATTCGGTCTGTGAGATGAATTGGTCATTGAAACGTCCTCTAACGATAAACCATAGTGCCATCGGGTTAATGTTCAGTCACACAAAATCGGTCTAGCTCCTAGACTATTAGATTTAAATCCCGAACGAATTCGCAAGTGATCAAATTGTTATTACAAGTTTTAAAATGTGTTTTTTGTTGATATATTTAGTTTGATCATGTAATCCATGTTTATGACTAACGTTCTTTTGTAATTAATTAATATATTGACTGTCTGTCAGAATTAAAAATAAAAACACTTTGAATCTGATCTCTTCTCACTGATTATTAACTGGTTATGGGCCCAGAGAAAAATTTAGACAAGTATGGTATTATCTTGGATAGTAGACATCCGCGGACAGCTAATCTTGAAAATCTTGTCTTCCGGATGGATTCCGCGTCACAATAGCTCGACTTGATGCCGACGTTTCGCCAACCATTACAGGTGGCATCTTCAGGGCAGGCTTGAGGCTTGAACTGAAACAGTTTCAGTTCAAGCCTCAAGCCTGCCCTGAAGATGCCACCTGTAATGGTTGGCGAAACGTCGGCATCAAGTCGAGCTATTGTGACGCGGAATCCATCCGGAAGACAAGATTTTTCAAGTATGGTATTAATCCTTTCCGGGGCTTGGACTTTAGTACATGGAAGTTTCGAGTAGAAACAATTCTAGAGGAACATGATGTTTTGAAATGTCTTACCGAACTTCGGCCAGAACAAGAAGATGATAAGAAGGTATTTGATAGAAAAGACAGTAAAGAAAAGTCAATAATAATACAGTGTGTTGCTGATACCCATTTAGAGTACGTTCGAGCTGGATCTACAGCAAAAGAAAAATGGGATAATAAGCTTGTGTATACATTTGAAAGAAAAGGTTTTTTTTTTTTTTTGGGTGCGAGGTGGTTGAAACCCTTTATAGGTACCTTATGGTTCTGTCTGTAACATCCCATAAGGTATTGTGGGAGTCCCTGAGTCCCGAACTTAATCACCTCAGATATACCCACTAAACACACCACCTCGTGTGACGGGCTTGATCCTGCAGCCAGGGCAGTCACGATGACACTTGGGCTGAACAGCCCATTGTATCTTGCCGCACCACTTTCTCGGGCCATCGGAAAAATTCCGCAGTCGCTGGATTCGAACCCGCGACCGGCAGCCACAGTGATTAGAACATCATACTTCTACCACTGAGCTACCTGGCCCCCAAGAAAAGGGGTTTCTAATAGACTGTATCTTTTGAGACATTTACTGACAATGAAATATGAAGAAGGGATGTCAATGGAAACTCATTTGGTGAAATTTGATGACATTGTGCGTCAAATTAAATCAGCTGGAGGAAAATTGGAGGAAGGAATGATAGCTTGTATTTTACTACTAACACTACCAGAATCATATAATATAGTTGTCACTGCTATTGAAACTCTTTCAAATGACAAGATTACTACTGATTTTGTGAAGGGACGTCTTTTGGATGAGGAAGCTAAAAGACGACATGTGATTGTTCATGGTGACAATCATGGTAGTGCATTTGGCTCCAAGCTACAAAATAGAAGAAATGCAGTACGTTGTTTTGGATGCAATGAAGTATGACATTTTCGAAATGAATGTCCTAATAGACTAAAGAATCGTTTTTTGAGAAAACAACCTTGGCAAAGGAAGAAGCAAGCTCATATGTCCAAAGATGCTGAATGAGAAGAGGATATAGAAGTTATAGCATTCATGACAAACGAAGGATGCTTAACGAATAATTCAAGAAAGTCATCATGGTGTGTAGACTCGGGAGCATCCGATCATCTTGTAAATGATATGGATTTACTGAAGGGAGTACGGGAATTGAAAACTTCTTTGAAAATAGGTGTAGCTAAAGTTGGTCAAGATTTAGAAGGTACACATGTCGGATATGTGAGAGTATCAAATAATGTTAGAGGTGTTAAACAAATTTGTACCATCAATAATGTAATTTATGTACCTAATTTGAGAAAAAATCTCTTGTCAGTGCGTAGAATTGAAGAAAATGGTTTCAAGGTAGTATTCAATAATAATGTAGTCAGCATATTGAAAGATAATGTAGTTGTGGTAAGTGGCTTTAAAAATAACACGCTATATGAAGTAATCTTTGATGTTGATATAGATTTGAATGAAGTTTATATTGCTGAAAATAATAGTTATGATATATGGCATCAACGGCTTGGTCATTTGAATGAACAGTATATCAGAAAATTGGAAAACATGGTAGAAGGTTTCAAACCGAATGGTTTGACTGAAAGAAAATTCTGTGAGAGTTGTGTGAATGCTAAACAACATAAATTATTGTCATATGAAGGTCATAGAACAAGAGCAACAAGACCTCTAGAAATTGTTCATACAGATGTATGTGGTCCAATAACGCCATCTACATGGGATAATAAACGATATATATGATTTTTCTCATTTCTGCATGACATATTTATTGTCTTCAAAGTCTGACGTATTTGGATATTTTAAATCATTCAAAAATATGACAACAGCATATTTAGGAAAATCAATTTTGAAATTGAGATGTGATAATGGTGGAGAATATGTTTCTAAAGAGTTTAGAGATTTTTGTGATTCGAATGGAATCATTATTGATTATACTGTACCATATTCTCCAGAACAAAATGGTCATGCTGAAAGACTGAATAGGTCTTTAGTTGAAAAGGCACGCTCTATGATAATTGGTGCAAACATGAATAAACATTTTTGGGGTGAAGCAGTCAGAACATCAGCATATTTGTTGAATAGATCTCCCACAACAGCTATAAAATCTCAAACACCATTTGAAATATGAAATGGTAAGAAACCAAATCTATCAAATTTACGTATATTTGGTTGTAAAGCATATCTTCACAAACCTAAACAATTTCGAAATAGCAAATTTGATAAGAAGAGTTTGAAATGTATAATGATTGGTTATGCTCCAAACGGATACAGATTGTGGGATTGTGAGAATGAATGTGTGAAGATTGGAAGAGATGTGATATTTGATGAATCAATGGAATGCATGAACAATTTTGAAACATATCCTCTGGTTGTTGTTGAAAATAAAGAAAATGAGTTTCATCCGGTGAGTAATGCAGACAAAACTGAATCCGAAGAAATGACTATGTGTGACATTCAGAGACTCAGAAAATCTTTAGTAAATCAAGGTGATAGGGACTTGACTACAATCACTCTGGATCATCAGAACACATATCCCGAATTAGAAAATCTCCTTTGTGGCATAAAGATTTTGAAATTAACTCACATTTTGTTCCATCGTGTGAAAATGATCTTCCATTTTCTGGAGATTCAGTAATATTTGCACTTTCAGCTGAAGAATTTGTTAATAATGTACCATTGTCTTATGATGAAGTGAAAAGTCATCCATGTCGGAAACAGTGGGAGTCTGCGATGAATGAAGAATTAGAATCACTCTACGAAAATGAAACTTGGACAGTTAGTTGATTGTAGATGGATCTTCACAATTAAGAATATTGATTCTGATAAAAATGAAACTAAGTACAAAGCAAGGTTAGTTGCAAAAGGTTATAGTCAGCAATATGGTTATGATTATTGTGAGACCTATGCTCCTGTAGCAAATATAATAACAATTAGAACCTTGTTGGTTTTGGCAGTTCAGGAGAGTTTTTCTATCTTTCAAATGGATGTAAAAACATTATTTAGAAGAAGATATCTATATGAGTCAACCTCCTGGTTTCACAGATGATTCTGGCATGGTATGTAAATTGAATAAATCTTTGTACGGATTAAAACAATCACCACGTTGTTGGTATAAACGTTTTGACTCTGTGATGATGAGAAACAGTTTTTGCAGGAGTGAATCAGATAACTGTCTTCATATCAAGACTTTTGGGAATATCATTTTATATCTTTTAGTTTTTGTAGATGATATTCTTCTAGTGGGCAACTCTACTGAGAAAATGAATAAAATAAAAAATGTTCTCAACAAAGAGTTCAAAATAAAGTGTTTGGAAAACATTGATATTTTTCTTCATTTATGATAGAGATAAACAATTAATTAAATTGAATCAAAGTCATTACATTTTCAAACTTCTCCAAAAATTCAATATGATGAATTGTAATGCTGCAAAAACTCCAATAGAGGTCAATTTGAAATTTGAAAATGAAATAAGACCAGTAACAAAATATCCTTATAAAGAAGTTGTAGGATGTTTAATGTATTTAATGGTGAATTCGAGACCTGATCTATGTTACGCCGTCAATTTCCTCAGTCGTTTCCAATCGAAGGCATCAGATCTACATTGGTCTCATTTGAAAAGGGTTTTAAGGTACCTTAAATTTTCGAAAGATCTTAGTCTTATTTTCAGCAAACCAGAAATATAATATATTGGAAGGTTTTTGTGATGCAGATTTTGCAAATGATCTGCAAGATCGGAAGTCTACATCTGGATATATTTTCAAATGTTTCGGTTCTACTGTTACTTGGTCTACCGGAAGGCAATCAACAGTTGCACTTTCAACTGCCGAAGCAGAATATAATGCTCTTGCAGCAGCAGTGATTGAATGTTTTTGGTTGAGAGGATTGTTGAATGAAATGAATATTATATTAACTGAAGCAACGATACTCTATGAAGATAATCAGTCATGTGTAAAATTGCTACTGAACATAGAAAACATCAAATAATGAAATATATAGATGTGAAATATAATTTCATTCGAGAAGCACTAGATTCTGGCCAAATTATGTTGAAATATATTTCATCGCAAGAACAACTTGCTGACATTTTTACTAAAGGACTGTCTTTACATTTATTTAAAGATGTTTTATTCAAGTTGGGTTTGTCATGAATATGGATTAAGTGGGAGTGTTGATATATTTAGTTTGATCATGTAATCCATGTTTGTGACTAACGTTCTTTTGTAATT
This sequence comes from Endomychus coccineus, assembly GCA_958510875.1. Classification (NCBI taxonomy): domain Eukaryota; kingdom Metazoa; phylum Arthropoda; class Insecta; order Coleoptera; family Endomychidae; genus Endomychus; species Endomychus coccineus. The sequence goes on from OY294068.1 coordinate 67,685,077, forward strand.
AATTAATAGATTGACTGTCTGTCAGAATTAAAAATAAAAACACTTTGAATCTGATCTCTTCTCACTGATTATTAACTTTTTTGACACTATATTCTGAAAAGTTTATTACTTGATTTTCTCGATTTAAATTTTTTAATATTATAAATAAATAATTATACATTTTATCTCATCGGCTTCCTTTCCACAAATGAAACAATTATCTTCCACATTAATTTGAGTGGAGAGTAGACAGACCGAACAGGAGCCTATATTACCTTTATGTATATACATTTTAATACAATATTTGTGAATACATTATAGATGTCCCCTAAGTCAAGACCAAATACCATGAGGATTGTTATATATGTTTACAAGATGAATTAAAGTGTTGGTTAAGGAAAGAAAATTCAAGATCAAAATTAGTGGACGTACTACGAACCAGATTTTTAAATATATTGGAAAAAATGTATTGACAACGAATCAAAATCCTGATGAGGAAACGATTGAATCAAGATTGTTCACATTATGCAGCTATGTATTTATATGTTGTATTTATTGTACACTAAATTTGGCTCAAATAGTCGTACAATGATATACCCACTTCAAAATAAGGAAGAGTATTGGTTCAAAGAAAGATTAAATAATACTACGTTCACATTATGCAGCTAATATTGTAATGTACACTTAATTTGGCATTTGGCTCAAATACAATGATATACCCACTTCAAAATAAGGAAATACTACGAGCTATTACACTTTTCTGCCTAACCTTTTCGATGTTTGCGTTCGATTCTACTTCTATTTCGAATAATTGAAAGGCACTATGACCTACGAACTTTTTGTCGCAAACCCAGCAATTGTATATTGTTAAAACGCTCATTAATAAATGATTGTTTATTGCTTAAACAATCAATTTGGCCAAAAAAAAAATGGTTACGCTATAAGCTGCGTAGTTGTTTGACTCTAATTAGGCTGCGTTTTGCCTGGACCTTGATGGGTTGAATATGTGAGAAATTTCACGAAACTTAATCATATCAATTTCTTCCTAATGAGTTACTCTACAGACACAAATTGCAAAAAAACGGTATTTGGATCTGAATTTGGCTCTACGATTTTTTATTTGGTGATTTTTACGTCAAATTTGGCGTTTTTTCTTACTTTTCTGCAAATAGCAGCCAAACAGTCTTACATATGCAACTTTTAAATGTTTATCTTACTTCTCCACACAATTGCGAATAATTTGATATATCATAGACTGGTCAACTTTATAAAAAGTTATTCCAGGATACTCACAGCAAAGTTTTACTTTTGGAAAAAAAATCGCCCTGAGCGCAAAAGCAAACTTTTTAACTTCTAAGGTGGCTTTTAATTATTCGAAATAGATGTAGAATCGAACGCAAACATCGAAAAGGTTAGGCAGAACAAAAAGTTGAATTTTGTTACATAGTGTTATCAGAGAATTGGTTCAAAGATAGATTAAACAATGACAGTATCGAAGAAGGCTGGGCTCATATTCGAGCACAAAGTTTATGGTAGTGATACCTACCCAGCTAGTGGCAAAATAAAAAAAACAGGAAGTGAACTGGTGATACTTGTTTGAACGCTTCTCTCATTTAACAAATATATGAAGTGGAAGATCGAGATAAGAATGTTTTTCATTCCATTGATTACTAATTATGTTATTCAGCAGTAAATATGTTTGTCTAAATATGTCTAACCTTTAGTATGATTCAAATAGTCGGGTCAAATTAGACGAAAAAAGTATAAAAGCTGGGAAAATTTGCAGGCAACTCCGATCGACTCCGGGTTTTTTGCAAAATTTTCCTGAACGGATTTACAACATTCCCGAAAAAAAACTAATACGTGCTTTTCCAATTTTCAATTGTTATAAAGGAGTATTATAGAGGAAAATGGCCAATTTTCATGACGCATACTTTCAAAACCGTTGATTGGGCACGTGTCTGTTGAATTTTATTGTGTTTATTGTGTAAACGACATTTTTTTTAACTTATTATTTTTTGGAAAAATTGATTAATAATTAATTATTCATCCACAAATTAATTTTTTTTACATCCACTAATTACGAATTGTAAGTATTTATATTCTTTTCTATTGTTCCATATCAATTTTTCAATCAATTTGTTTTCTTAATTTTTGTTTCATAGATCTCAATTTGCGTTTGGACAATATTACGAGTGGGCATTTCCAGCCATTGTTGGCATGATTTCGAAATTTTAGAAATTTCCTAATTTTTTGGCCATGAAAATTGGCCATTTTCCTCTATAACAATTGGAAAATGGAAAAGCACATATTAGTTTTTTTTCGGGAATGTTGTAAATCCGTTCAGGAAAATTTTGCAAAAAAACCGGAGTTGATCGGAGTTGCCCGCAAATTTTCCCAGATTTTTTGCTAATATGACTCGACTAAAACTGATTGAATAAAATGATTGGAATAAAATTGAAAATTTTTAAATCTGAATTCATATCTAGCAACCTCAAAAAGATTTTCAAGTATTAAACAATGATCGTTAATAGTGAAATCACAAAGACCCTTTTCCGACTCTCCACTCTGCTTTAATTTATAAAACCGTGGTTTAATTTTTAATCTTGGATTCTGTCAATCTGTTGTTGGGTTGTAGACCGCCAGAAACCCAGAATGTTGCTGACGCTGGTATCCGTCAGTTCCTCCGGAAGCAGCTCAGTTTCACCGAAGTAACAATAGCTGAGGGATGTCAAACCTAGGCATTTCAACAGGATGTGAGAGACACTTTCTTCTATCTCTCGACATTTCCTACATATAGAGTAACGATGTTCATAAGATGTAGGTGTTTATTAAGACCACAGTGCACCGATTCCTGTCATCTGCTCATGGTTCCTCCTATCAAGAGAAAGGAGTTTCCTTAAGAGCTCAGGCCACTGTTCGTTCAGCTGACTTCGAAGGGCGAGACCTCCATCGCAGTTTGATAATGCAATCATTGACTCTGGACCGACAGGGCCTGCCTGCTTGGCAAGTGCGTCGGCTATTTCATTATACCCTCAACTCCACTATGTCCTGGGATCTATTCGAGTTTGACTTTGTTAGCTCTGGCTAATTCAGCAAGTGATTCTCTGCACTCTTTTGCAAGCCTTGACGAGACTCTAGGGAAGAGCCCCAAGAGTCTACCGGCAGCCTGTGCAGATACATACAGATTGAGCTTATATCAGCGGTGTATAAGATAGTTTCGTGAGTTAGCCAGACGGATTGTTTTGCTTTACAAGAGAAACAAGTGAAGCACTTAAGTAGGTTGTAACTTAATGCGGTGCGCTCAAGCTGGCTGACTCACTTCACTTACGGCAGTAACTCGCGATAGAAGCACGGATTTACATAGATTTGAGAATTTTTAATATCTCGTAAATCTGTCTATGAATGATAAAATAAATTGACACTACCTATTTGAATTCAATTCTAGTTTTAGAACCATCGTTGGAAAATTATTTTATGGTTACCACAAAAAAGCTTAGAAATTATTCAGATGCAACATGCTATATGCTAGATGTCTGACAAGCGCGCTATGAATAGAACGCCCATTTATCATCACCGTTGTTGAATCTCGGTCGCACTTATTCAATCACTATTCACTATTTGTATGTCAAGCTAAGGGCAACTGATATTGTGATCCTTGATCTTTTTAAGCACACTCGCGCACCGGAAGCCTATCCTATTTTGGACCCATCTGTAAACAATATTAGCCCAACTGGTGGCATTAGGGCGAACATTTTATTGTTCCGACCTAATCTGTAAGGAATGGAGATTTTGGGAGAATGAGACTGATAGCCGGAATCATGCTATCTTGCCACATTGCTATTGCTAGTATGGTTCACTTTGAAGTAACCTCACTTCAGATAATAGAGTGTTCACGAAGTAATGCGATTTAGTCCAGTGGCCCAAGCCTCAACCTGTACGCCGTTCTTAAGACTTCAAACCTTGATGAATAAGAGGTGGCTATCCAGCAAGTTGTTGTCCACCTCACACCACTTGGGACACTCACGCAGGCAAGACCTGCAGTCGATTCAAAGGACGTAGGAACGTAGCAGTCCACGTCATAGGTGACCATAGTCTTCTGGTGGTCTGACGGTCATGTAGATCCAGTGAAGGATATGTAGCTGTAATGCCCCAAAGCTTTACTACAAGCCCAGATGAATGCAGAAGCCTTCCTCACTCGGTATTCGAGATGTTTACTCCGGGTCAATTCAGATTCTGGTGTTACTCCTAAAAGCTTCACCGACCCCTTCAATTGAAGGGTTCTACCAGAAAAATAATCCTCCGGCAGTGCGCTCAGCTTGTGTTGCTGGTAAACATTACCATTTCCGTCTTAACAGGGTTGATCCCAGGGCCGTAGAGAGAAAATACGGTATCGGGGGAAAAGACAAGATTCAACTCACGGGCCCCTTGATTTTTGAAATGTACTTCTACACGAATAATAAAACTGAGTCTACAAGCAGATTATCCGATTTTCGAAAAAAAGGGAAGTAGAAGTATTTTTCGTAAATAAAATTAAGATGAATTACTTCATGCGCCAATTCTTTGGGAACATCGACTGCCTATTTCTCTATGAAACACTAACAGAAATTTCCAAATTTTTCTACAGAGAATCAGAAGCACGGACTCCTGTAGAAAATGCCGAGCCCCATGAGAATACCCTCCTGGACAGCTGAGTGTACCAGGTCACTATGTGCATTGTGTTTTGCAGCTGGCAAAGTATTTTCAAGTTCCGCTCAAAGATGACTACCACCAAGGCTTGGGCATTAAAGCCCATCTCTTACAACTCCACGAAAAGTCCATCGATCACGAGAGGAGATAAAACCTTTCCCCGAGGCCATCTCTTTTAGCGGTGGTTTGTACAACGCCTCTATCATTATGCGCCGTCATCGCGCGCCTTGAAGGCATGGCCTCAATCCATTTCATCACTGTTCAACTGAGTCCACGTCTCTCTCCAGCTGAGCAAATATACTCGATGGGGGTTAGCAAACGCCCTTTTGATGTGCAAAAATATCCCCTGGACATGTTCCTCCCTAGTCATAGCACTAAATGATGAACTATAAAAAAGTTCACACTGTGGATACACTATAACACTATAAAGTAGTGCTGCCGCTTCGAATAGTGTTGCCGCATGGAGAATAGATAAAAGTTACTCTTCGCAAATCATTTTTATATGCTGAGTAGGAGCTGAGAGTTCTAACCCCTAGACCACATACGTTTGCTTCGTCGCCGTTGGCGGAGAATGGCGGAGAAAGATCACCGGCGATAGTTGAATTTCTTGCGATTCGCAAGAATTGAAATCTGGAGATAGATAGTTTCAATATTTTGCGAACATTCGCGCGAATTATGGCTCGAGCATGCGCTGAGGGATGAAAGTAGTAGAGAAGAAGAGATAACCTCATCATTATACTTTGTTTACGCGGGTCAATTGCTTGTTTGTGTAGCTTCTCTCTCTCTATTTTTATATTATATATTGTAAATTGGTACGAAATGAATTCTGATCCTGATGAGGTATCTACATTATAAATTTATATATTTTGGCTAGAAATAACTTAACTAAATGTATTTTTAGTACTGTGGTAGCACTCTCCGTCTATTGCAATACAAACAACATAATTGCATTGAGTTTGCACAGTTTGAAGATGTGACCAGTGGCGGCTCGTGAATTTTTGAGAGAGGAGGCTGGACATAAAACGTTTTTGTGAAAATATACTCTATTCACAGCCTTTTAACCTTTGCACAGCGACCGTACCAGCTACTTCAGTGTCAAAATTAATTGTTACCCAGCAAGAACCAACGTGAAGGTATAGAGTTTCTCTTGGCAAACATTTTTTTTGTTCGTTTTTTGTCTTTTATTTTTTTGGATTTTAAATTTTTTTTCTTTTTTTTGGAATTTTTCATATTTTGTTTTTTTTTATTAATTTTATTAACTTTTTTTATATATTAACGGAATTCTACGGTCTTTAGTTTGCAAAAAATGATCAATAATATTATCAAAAAATTTATCATTTAGTGTTTTACTAAATCTTTTTCAATAGATATTAAACTAACATTGTATGAACGATTTTGGCCCATTGTACTTGGCATGTAAGTTTTAATTCGTTTGAGAGTAGAAAATGATCTCTCCACCGATGCCGACATGACAGGAATGGTGACTGTCAAACAAAGTAGTTTATAAAACTGAGGTAAAACTTGTTGCAAATCATTGTCTATCATATATTTTATCATATCGGCGTGAATGTCGTACTGGCCTAAAATATCTTTATCCAAGTATATAACGCATAATTCATTGTGCAGTGCTATTTTATCAAAAAATTTATATTTTCGAACTAAGTTATACAAAAAACTTTAATTCATGTAAATCGGAAAATCGAATCTCAATTTGACCTTTAATAGTATCTAAAATTTCATAAAAAAAAGTGTTTATAATGTAGTTTCTTGTCTACCAAATTATATGTTTTCCTCCTCTAACAATATTCTGTTTACCGGTTAATTTAAACTTAATACTCGATGTAATATGTTCCTGCAATTTTTCATGTCTGTCTATACCACGAGCTGAATTTTTCAAATCATCATAACCCAAGTCCCCCAACATGAAGTTGTATCAGATGTAAATAGCGAACAATACCAGCAATATAATTTATTGTGTACCTCAGATCCCGTTAACCTTAAATATTTTTTACAATTATCAGTATCAAATCATCGATTTTGAAACATACCTGTCATCATTAATCTTATCAGCAACTAAATCACTACTCAGTTTAACGTTTAATAACCAAAGAACTCTTTGTTAATAACTCACCAAACGACCGAACAGATGAATTATAACTTAACCTTACATCGTTTCACGAAACAAAAACAACAACTGCCAGAGCACGTGTCGAAGTTTGCAGCCGCGGCAAGTAATCGTATTTCATACGACCGCCGGGAGCGTACGAGATGCTAGCCTCCATAGACTGTTGCCATATTCGCTGTTTTACCCTGAACTGGTTGGAAAAACGGCAACTGTGTTGACCACACGTATTTAGCGTTTGAGATATATAGAGAATCTAGCCTCTGGCCACTGTTGCCAGATTAAAAATAACTACGGAGAACGGGGAATTAATTGTAAAATTTAAAGAATTATCAGAGAAACAGGAAATAAAATGGAGAATGATCATTAAGATAAATTGGTGAGGAGGCTGAGCCTCTTTAGCCTCCTTCGAGGAGCCTCCACTGGATGTGACTGAAAACTCCCAAATGCATGCAGAAAAGTCTGCAGATTTGAAGGAAACAGACCTATTTTTTTTTTGTTTTTCTCCGTTTAAACAATACGTAAACGGCAATTGAACGCCTTCGTCGCTAACGAAATAATTCTTCATTCATAGTATTAGATTACAAAATAAATTATTATCTAACCATACACAAATAAATAGAAAATGTTAGGTTATAAATGTCGCATAAAGCTAAAACAGTGAAAAATAATATCTCTAAAATAGTTGCGAAAGTTCGCTAGTACATGAAATTGCGCAATTCGCAAATAGCAATTTAGAAGAAGTGGTGAAAAGCTTTCCTTCTTGCTCTGGGCGAATAATATAATCGTTACAAAACATGTATCATGAAGAAAATGTAGATAGATAGACTCATTTGTGTCAAGTACATAGTATGTTCACAAGGGTCAGAGTTTACATATGAAAATAGTATCAAAATATAAATATATAATATAAAAACAGACATATTAATAGAATAATTATGACTAACGATTACAGTATTATTAAGATCAGTGTTCGATAATAATAGTCACTAATTAAAACAAAACAGCAAAAATTTCGGTTAAAAAAATACATTTACATTAACGTGATAATGTCGGATAAACGTTATAGTATTAATTTTTACGATACAAAATTTTCCACATGTTGCGATTTAATTGTTTGTTTACTAACTTGTCCGTTCGGTATCTTCTAAAAACTCGCCTACCGAGTAATAATATTTTTATATGAAAAATTTTTTCACTTTGAAACTGGAGTTTAATTTAATATCTGCGAAATCGGTGGTTATTCTGTTCAATTTGTTTATGCATTTCTTCCAGTGGCGGCTCGTGAACTTTTTAAGAGAGGAGGCTGGACATAAAACGTTTTTTTTTAAATATACTCTACTCAGCCAATTAATTTAACTTTTGTACAGCTACCGTACAGCTACTTCAGTGACAAAATGAATTGTTGCCCAGCAAGAACCAACGTGGATGTGTAGAGTTTCTCTTGACAAAAATTTTTTTTGTTCGTTTTTTGTTTTTTATTTTTTTTTTTGGATTTTTGATATTTTTTCTTTTTTTCGGAATTTTTCATATTTTGTTTTTTTAAATTAATTTTATTAACTTTTTTTATATATTAACAGAATTCTACGGTCTTTAGTTTGCGAAAAATGATCAATAATATTATCATAAAATGTATCATTTTGTTTTAAGTGTTTTACTAAATCTTTTTCAATAGATATCAAACTAACATTGTATAAACGATTTTGGTCCATTGTATTTCGCATGTAAGTTTTAATTCGTTTGAGAATAGAAAATGATCTCTCCACCGATGCCGACGTGACAGGAATGGTGACTGTCAAACAAAGTAGTTTATAAAACTGAGGTAAAACTTGTTGAAAATCATTGTCTATCATATATTTTATCTCATATCGGCGTGACTGTCGTACTGGCCTAAAATATCTTTATCCGAGTATATAACGCATAATTCATTGTGCAGTTATCTAAAAGTGTATTGGGAAAATCTTTTTAATGTCCTTTCGAATCCAGTAAAGGCCGTTTATTTAAAAAAAACACTTTTCTGTCATATGTTAATTCACTAAATGGATTTTCTAAGAAGTCACCGAACAGATAAATTATAACTTAACCTTACTTCGCGTCGCGAAACAAAAACAATAACTGACGGAGCACGTGTCGCAGCCTCGCAACGGCAGCAAGTGATCGTATTTCATACGAATGACCGAGTGCGAACGAAAGGCTAGCCTACAGAGGGTGTTGCCATATCCGCTGCTTCACCCTATTTGGCAATTGGACTGGTTGGAAAAGCGGCAACTATGTTGACCACACGTATTTATCGTTTGAGATATATAGAGAATCTAGCCTCTGGCCACTGTTGCCAGATTAAAAATAACTACTGAGAACGGGGAATTAATTGTAAAATTTAAAGAATTATCAGAGAAACAGGAAATAAAATGGAGGATGATCATTAAGATAAATTGGTGAGGAGACTGAGGCTCCTTAGCCTCCTTCGAGGAGCCGCCACTGATTTGTTCCCGATATAATTGGGATTATGTTGACCAACAGATGGCCTGGAGAACGGTAAATGAAGATCGTATTTGGTCCTTGTGTCATAAGTGTAAATGTCCTGCCTCCAATGTGCATTCATTGTGTTTAGTATTACTGAGTACAGAGAGGGATATGTCATTATGTTTAATGACTGGAAATGCTTTTTTCAAGAATGTAATTGAGGTATCTTCATTATACCTATTACTGATATTTTTTTTTGCATTGTGAATACCGAAATTACATCATGCGCCTGGCCCCACTATATAATACCGTATGCTATGATGGACTGGAATAAGCCAAAATGAAGTAATTTTAGCACATTATGAGAGATGGTGTCCCTAATGTTTTTGTCATGAAACAGAGGGAACTTAATCTTGGTAATATACTTTTCACCTGAACCCTCCATGTTAGCGTTTGAACGATATGAACTCCCAAAAATCATATGTTTGTTATGTTTCACAATGATTTATTTTCAATTTGTTTTGTTTTGGGCAATGCAATTTAGTTGTATTTAGCTATTTAGATCCCGTTCAAATCGCACCATGTCGACATTATTCTCACAGCGGATTTACTCTTTTCTATGAAATCTTCCTTATTATTGGCTGTGACGATAACATTACTGTCATCGGCATACTGTACTGGTTTTCTTGCTGGTAGGACGTATTCTGGTAAATCGTTAATGTATACATTGAAAAGAGTAGGAGATAAGCCGGATCCTTTGGAGTGGCCACCTTAACTTCTTGCGTATCTGATCTAACTCTGTGTATTTCAACCATCTGAGTTCTTTCCTCGAGATACGAGCGTACCTAATTCAAGGCTGGGCCTCATATTTCCACTGTTTCCATTTTGTGTGCTAGTAGATATTGGTTTACGTTGTCAAATGCTTTGGACATGTCAAAAAACAGTCACATAACTTGTTTATTATTATTAAGGGCATCGTGTATGTGATCAATAGCCATATTTAAAGCCGTTTGAGTTGAGTGTCCGCCCGAAAACCATTTTCTGCTTATTTGCGACATAAAATTAAGTACAACTAAGTTGTGGAAAAAATCATCATATTTTGCGCCGGCCATGATAAGATATTGACGTCGGAAAATCCAGGTATTTTAGGTAGGCTTAATCAACTTTGGAGCTGAATTAGACGCTTTGCTTGCAATACATATGAAAGGTTCTGGTTCACAAGTGTTTAAAAGCATCTTCAAAACTATCCAGAACGAATTGCTAGATGCAATTTTGCAAATTCACGAGTAGGAAATATTAAAAGAAATTAAATCTGCAAATGTCATTGCATTGGAGAACGATGAAACTATAGACACCTCTAATCATAGGCAAATAGTTGTTATTATTCTATACGTGTTTAATGGACACATTTTTGAACGCTTTTCATCTTTTTTGAGCCGGATGCTGATGTTTTAGCAAAAACATTGCTGAAAGTATTGCAAACTATTTTAAATTCTCCTTCTGGGTCTGATACCAATAAACTAATCGCTCAAAGTTACGATGGGGTGTTCATGATGAGTGATAAGACAAATGGTGTCCAAACCATTATCAAACGAACATTTCCACATGCACATTATATTCACTGTTACGAGCATAAATTTAATTTGATTATTGAACGAGCGGCACAGTGCAATAAAAAAGTAAAAATTTTCTTTGCATTTTCAATCTTTTTTTCTCGATCGCCTAACAGAGCGGTAATTCTTGATGACATAGTCAAACGTAGATTACCAGGCGCTTTTCCTACACGCTGGATTTTCAAATGTCGAACTGTGAACACATTATTTGAACACCAGGATTCTTTCAAAGAATGTTTAGACAAAATTATTGACGAAGATGGGATGGATTCAATTACTATCAGTGGAGCAAGTGGTTAATTGAAACATTCGAATTGCCCGGAATTTCTCTACTGGTTGAAAATATTTCATTTCATCATGCCACATGTTGAAATATTTCTTTAACAGACTCAAATGCGCGGGATTGACAGTGCTCAACTGCAAAAGGCAATTGAACAATTTCAACAGCAAATTATTCGAATTAGAATTTCTACTGACAATGACAATCAAGAACGCAATAATGACAACCTGCTGGGAAAAGACAAAAAACGACAGCTGGAGAAAGCAGAGCTGTTATTGTAAAGGAAGTATTTTAAGACAAATTAGCGACCGATTTGATTTTAGGAATCACTTAAGTGCAGCAGAATTATTTTATTCTCAAAATGTAAACATTATAGACTTGCTTTCCCATAGCACAATGTTAGAAGATCGACTGAACGCATTGGTGGTCCTATCAATAGAAAAGAAGTTCGTCCAGTCTATCCGGAATTTCAACAACAAAGTCATGGACGTTTTTTCCAGAATGAAAAATAGGAGAACGGATTTTATTCACAAAAAAAAGGTAAGTTTTTTCATATGTCCACCCTTTTTCATAACTGACGAGTCGCCACTGGTACTCAGTACACAATGAGATCAGTTTGGATACCGTAAAAATTGTTTCGCGACGGGGCAAAATGAGACTAATTAAGAGAGTTTTAAAACACTAATCTAACTTAATAATACCTACTACTATAGAAGACGAAATTAGGTGTAATAGGAAACGATTATGTACAATTCCGTGCCTATTAAGAAGAGATAATAGGGGGGACTGTAATCCTGTTGAAAAACTGTATATCTCATCAGATAATATAGGTCTTTCATGAGGCTCGGATTAGAGCAGTTTGATTCTTTACTTAAAGCTATAACTCCTAAAATGCAAAAAACAGACACCGACTCGCTTGATCGTACTGATTGAGAAAAGGACGAATAGTGCGCCGAGGAGAATGCGTGGGTAGAGGAACATCCGAAAAAATGCAACACTTTCCATCGTTTCATCCAGTGACTCGGTCTAATCACTCATCAATTACTAGACCGTGAGATAATCCACTTTATCGACCGCTTTTGGTGTAGCAGTTTTACTTAAAATTTAAAAACTATCGATGCTGAAGGGATTCACGTCACTTTTTTTAAAAGTTACTGCAATCAGATCCCACGATGAAAGTTTTATCACCCTAAATGAAATAATATTAATTCCCCTCATTATTTTCACCCTAAATGATTTCCAATTTCTTTAACATCATGTAATTTGGGTGATTATATGAATAGTGAAATCGAGCACAATATTATAAGGGAATTGCGTATTTTAAGATTTGAAGCTATTCAAGCGCAAGATATTATTGGCATCACAAATACAAGTTCTTATTATCCCAAGACGAGGTTCATATTGCAATGAGTAGAATAAACGAACTTCGGATTCTGAAATAAACTATACGTTTTCTACATAATAAGTGAGCCTGGCATAATGATAACGTCCGGATGTGTACTATTGACCCCGGTAAACTCATTAGCATTTTGTTTCTTCCAAAGTATCGCATGATTAAAAACAATAATATGTTATAAGCATCGCATAAACTACATTGATATCGATGACGTTATCAGCTTTACTAATAGATATACAATAAATCTAGGTAGGTCGTACCAGTTGAGCTCGCCACCCTCTTCAATTTGGTGCCAATTTCCAAGATAGTTTGCGAGCTCAATCAACATAACATTTGAAACATAATGCTTTATAGTAAGAGTGAAAATGAGTCACTTAACTGCAATGTAAAGCAATACAATACAAAGTAATGCAATATTAACAAAGTAATGCAATACAAAGCAATACAAAACAATGCAATACAAAACAATACATTACTTACAAAGCAATGAAATTCAAAGAAATGCACTATAAATAAATTCAATACTAAGGAATTCAATACGAAGCCATGCAATACAAAACAATCCAATGCAATACAAAACAAAACAATGCAATGCAATGACATCCCTTAATATGTAATATAAGCTAGCATTAGCATAGCAAAGTGGGTAGAATGACTTCTAACATATTTTAAATTATTTAGTGCTATTTTACTGCCCAATTAAAAAATTGGGTGCTTTAACGTTAAAAAAAAATGTGGTGTGGCTCAAAATAGAAAGGATAATAGAAAATAATGTAACATTCAATTTAACGCTAATTTAGTGGTTTGCATCATTTCTTATATGCTAATAAATATACATTTAGTATATAATATATAATATTATAATTAGTATATAGTAAATAATGATTTATGAGATATTTTAAAATATAATTTAGTACTATTTTAGTGCCCAATTAGAATATTGGATGATTTAGCGTTAAAACAAATAATGTGTTTGCTAGTTTTATATGACGCTGGCAAAATATTTAAAATAATTATGCGGTTTGGCGTTGAACAGAAAGAATAATATAGTTTAGAAGTAATTTAGTGATGAACATAAGCATATAGCTAAAAAATAATATAGCTTTAGTATAATGAATTCAGTATACATATAATCGTATTGTGAGAAAAACGTATTTTTTAGCACCAAAATTTCTACGACGAATGTATAAATAGCACTTAAAATGAAACGTAAATTTAAAAATTTTTGAGGGTAAACTCTACACGTTCAGCTGCATTATATGTGCAATGTACAGGCTGTTCAGTTTTTGGTATCTCTTATGCTTATCAAGATTTCCTTGAAACATGGCAATTTAGCCGTCCTGTACATGTCATTATACTAACGGTAAATTTATTAGCATAAGGTGTGTTTCTGCACAGCACTGAATTATTTTGTATTATCCTTTCTGTTTCGGACCACACCGCATTATTTTTTCAAATGCTTTGCCAGCTTTATATTAAGACACAAAATTATATATGTCTGATGATGGTACTTTGGTATTGAAACTATAGCAACCTTTTCATGTTATTGTTAAAAGCAAAGTAATTGTTCTTTTATTTAATCATAATGATAAACTACCCTAAAGTATCTGTTTCTACCAGCGAGTTTTATATAATATAATTAAGCTAGCAAAACATTATTTTTTTAAGCGCTACGGAACCCAATTTTTAAATTGGCACTAAAATAGCACTGAATTAGCACTACATTCTGTTGCGATTTTCATGAGTTGGAGTAGAGCTCTAAGGCACTAAAATAGCACTAGAAATATTTGAAAATATGTTAGTCATTCTCTCACTTCGCTTTGCTACCTTAAGGGAGCTAATGCAATGCACTCTTGATCGCACTCTTACAACATTTATATCGTTAATCAGACACATACTCTAAATGGTATATAAACTATTTACGCCCCTAGAAAGATTGACACTATAAGAACTTGTAAGTTTGATATCTATCTAAAAAAATGTGATTTCAGAACTGGGTCAGTACCAAAATATCTATTAATGACCTAAAATTTGGAAGCAATGAATCTGCGGTCACAAATCATGTTTGATATATTCAGATTTCCATGTTTATGAAAATTGTCGAAGTAGGTGAAGGGGAAGAAAAGAATCAATTGCCTCGAATTATCGTAGGTTGTGTTCGTATACACTATTACTTGGGGGCTAGTTTGTAAAATTATAGCACATTGAGCAGATTGCTAAGAAATTTTAATCTGGAGCTGGGGTTCAAAATTCAGAGTATACTCTGCTTCTATGTTGGTTAAGTGATGCTTGTTGTTACCTTAATTTGAATCAATGATTTTTTAACTAATAAGTAGGTATATATCAATTTTCTATTCTGTAATTTAGCTACCGTCAAAGTCTAGCTTGAAGTCATCTGTTTTTGATACATATATATTCTATAATATTCGTGGTTAGATAAAAACTTGATAGTTTCTATTACATGGATTTAATAGTTAAGTATAAACATGATATCAAGATAATTATATACAGCATTATTAAACATCCTGTTTTCAGTGGGTAATGTTTATGAACTATTGGTTTATTGGTTAAAACAATTATATACGAATTGTTGACAGAAGGTGGAAACTATAATTCCAGAAAACAAAACACTATTAATTATAACTCGTCTATCGAAATCAAATCGATATGAGTACCTAAATTATTATTATTACTAACCTTGTAATTATCAAAGCCTACTAACTGTTCCTTAGACAGGTATTCCAATTCCATTTTGGTTAATAATGAATAAACACTATGTCAATTTTTACTATTTAACTAGAAATGTTAATATTCTTGAACCATAATTAACTCTCAGATTATGTTCTCCGTAATATCAGTACCACATTTAATGTTATCGCGTGAACACGGTGGTGAACTTGCTTAACGTCGCCATGATAAAATTGTTATGAATCGAATTGTAAACGGAACTGTCTGAAATAGCGAGTGAACAGACCTCTGTAGGATTTCATAGTGAAACCTCATGAATGGAATTTGGCTAGCCGGAAGCAACGTTGCCAGTTTGATGAAACATTTTCGTTTACTTTATCGAATATACAGGTTGGTCCAGTTTCGAAAGCTGAAACTTTACAGGCAGACAAATAACTACAAAATAATATCAGTTTGTACTATAAACTATATTCGAAAAATGCTTCGTTACAAAGATACAGGATGTCAAAATTTTTATAAATAAATCCAGATTTCATAATATTTTCAAAACTACTTTAGACATTTAAATGAAATTTGGCACGTTTGAATAGATAATTTAAATACATCTTTTTACGTAAAAAATATTATTTTACTTCCACCAATGGCGTGCTTACAGACACATCTTCAACTATTTTTAATGAAAAATATGGTACGCCACTGATTTTTTTTGAAGCAAACATTATTTCTAGAATCCTTGTTCAATTTACAACAAAAGAGGCTCCTTACTTTTTTCGTTTGACACATCATTTGCCAGTAAAATATTTAAATACCCGATTTCTGAAAAACAATTAAACAAAAACGAAAATAAGAAATTTAATTAGTGGCTTACAACAACAATAACAAAATGAAAGAAAATTAAAGGTAAAATCACAAAAATTGCTCAAAACGTAGTTCACCCACCTCAATACATTTTCGACATCTACTTACTAACGCATTTACTACAGCAGATACTTCATGCGGATTTTGCTGCATATCATTGCAGGCTTGCTGAATTCTTAAAACTAAATCTTCCCTTGTTAATACGGGATTAGTGTAGACTTTATCTTTAATAGTGCCCCAAACGTAAAAGTCTAGCGGATTAAGATCCGGTGACCTGGGTGGCGAGCCACTGGTCCAACACCATTAACCATGTCATTATTAATGTCATTCGTATCTAGCCGGCCAATATATCGTCGAGGATAATTGGTATTGAGCCATTCTCTTACAACTATTCCAAAATGCGGGGGAGCTCCATCCAGTTGTATCCAACTTTCATGCCTTAAATTAATGGGTAAATCCTCTAGGTATTCCTGCAGATTATTGTTAAGAAACTCTATAAAAAGTTGCGAGTTCAACCTTGGGGTAGGAAATTTGGACCATAAACATTAAACATCAATAACGCCCAACCAAACATTTACGGAAAATTCATTTTGAAATGATCTTGGCCGAATTTTTCAAGGATTCTGATGTGCCCAAATATGGGTATTATGGTAATTTGCTACTCCACGTCTGGTAAAAGAGGATTCATCCGTCCAAAGAATCTTTTGGAAAAAGTCAGGATTTTCTTCCATTGCGTTTGAAAGCCACTGGCATAATCTTATTCTCTTTTCAGCATCATCACCAAGATGCAAATCCTGAACAGGCTGTAGGTGATATGCATGTCTGTGATCATCGTGTAGTTTTGGTAATATTGTAGACTTCGGTATGTGAAGGTTCTGAGCTGCTTTCCGAGAGCTCAGCCTCGGATTGTTATCAAAAGTAGGTGGTATACGATTATTCTCAATATTATATCGACGGTTTCTGTTCCGTTCGTTATTAACACGCAGGCTAAAGTCACGAAAATTCTGATGTGTTCTGATGAAAACGCGAGCACCTGGAACTCTTCTATTTGGATAGCGTCTACGATATTCACGAACTGCCGCTTCTGCATTTCCATCACAAAATCCGTAGCAAAAATGAATATCTGCATATTCGTTGTTAGAAAAAAGAATTTTTCAGATTAATACTTGCGCAACACTAATAACAATGTTAACAATAGCTCGAAATTAAATTACCTGACACAATTCAATCAACTGTCATAATAAAATGAAAGAACACTTACAGTAGTAGTTGTTTTTTTAATAGCCTACTACGACAGATTGAAATTTGTCTGAATTCCAGTTGCTTAAAGAATTTTAATCTTTTACTGGCAAACGATGTGTCAAACGGAAAAAAGTAGAGAGCCTTTTTTGTTGTAAATTGAACAAGGATTCTAGAAATAATTTTTGTTTCTAATAAATCAGTGGCGTACCATATTTTTATGAAAAAAAAACTGAAGATGTGTCTGTAAGAAAGCCAATGGTGGAAGTAAAATAATATTTTTTACGTAAAAAGATGTATATAAATTTTCTATCCAAACGTGCAAAATTTCATTTAAATATCTAAAGCAGTTTTAAAAATAGTATTATCTTTTTAACGAAGCATTTTTAGAATATAGTTTATAGTACAAACTGATATTATTTTGTAGTTATCTGTCTGCCTGTAAAGTTTCCGCTTTCGAAACTGGACCATCCTGTATACTAGCACAGTCAAATTGTACTTTTACCTTTCAAAAACTACTCCTTCGAGTTCCTTTTGCACAGGTGGTGTTTGGCGTCCCGAGACGAGTGAAAATAAAAAAAGGAATGTGGAACTCGGGGACTGCCGCGATAAAGCCATTTTTATCAACTTATGCAATTATAATTATTTATTTATTTTTTATTTATGCAGTATTTTTTTTTCTTTGATATTAATTCAAGTTACACTTTTTGAGCGTGGTGATAAAAAAACATATTTTTTTCTTTTATTGAATAAATGAGAAGTTAATATCGTTTAAAATATTTTTATTATCTTACAATACATGTAGGTTATTCAGGAATTTTTATCATTGAAACTATAGGTTTATGGTAACTGAAATAAGAAACATAAGTTTGAGACTTGATATCCTCTAAATATCTGGAAAATACCGCGTCAATGGTGGTCCCATATTTTGTTGTGGATTCTTGTGAATCATTATTCATTTTCAAATTCAATTTTTCCGGAAGAAAAGTTGTCAACCGCTCTGATTTTTTATCAGCGAAGTTGATGTTGAAATCGCCAGCCAAGATAAGTGGAAATTTATTACTATTTGTACCAAGTATTTTCGACCCTTCTTCAGTGTACTCCAGTAAAGTGCGATGAATAAAATGCTCTACCTCGTCCAATTTTGGATTCGTATAAATGTAAATTGCTACCATGACTATGTGTAGGCCATTTCTAAGTTTGCATAAGCACGCACAAATATTTCCAACAAATGAGCGCCTAACATTAACATCGCTAACGTGTGCAATATTTAATTCAATATTCGGAGTCATAATAATTTGGAACAATATCTACAACAGTATATATACCTACATGTATACTTAGAAGGCGCACATGCGGTGAGTGTGGCATTATAAAGATATAAAGATATGATAGATACATATACACCTATATACTTTCTCACAAACAGCTGCTTACGTATTCGTCCGATTTCAAAGCAGCTCGTCTCGATCCGTGCGAGCTTCGTACAGTCGTACCATATACATACACGTTAAGCGAACGCTCGGCCGTGCTACATGGTAGGCGGAGTGGGGGTGTTAGGTTATTTTCGTTACGGAATTTCTTGATTCGGTCGCCGCGCTCAAAGCCCGCGATAAAAGCTATGCAATAGCTTAAAAATGACGTCATCCCTAGGCCTTGGCCACCATTTTGAAAAAAGTTGAAATCTGTTTTTCACTTTTTCTATTGCCCGTAGACAAAAACTCTTTAGATAAGAATTGTAGAGGATAACATTTTGCAAATTTTCTAACATTGTCGCAAATCGTTATAGTTTATATTTGGGGGGGTCAGAAGCCCCAGGAGTTACCAAAACTCGGTTTTCCTCCGTTGTCATCCCCTGATACATGTAAACGTGAGTGTTGTATAAATCAAAATAACTACAAGATTCCGTTCCAATGATAGATACAATTGCTGCGAATAATCCCTAGTTACAGCGCTCCGAGGTTCGGTCGGCGGAGGAAATATATGTTCTGCCGCAACGAAAATGATTTCTTACATTCACGATATATAATAGAGGAAATGAATGCAAGAATCTCTTATTTTTTTGTAATGGGATGGATTTGAATGAAACTTTTTGCATTCGCTTCATTTTCGACCAATAAACTTTGTTAACCTTTAGATTTAGGCGGTCGCACCCCCTCTATATCATAGGGTGCAGAATGAAGGGATATTCATCAAATATGATTTGATGCGTTTTTATATAACATTTCCCTATTTACATGGAAAAATCCAACACTTTTAAGAAATAAGTAGTGATGTTCACCCTCTCAAGGTAAAAAGGGGTTGAAAGTGAACATATGAATATACTTTTATTACGTAAAATTGAATTCTAAAGACTTTTTGTATCTTGTCAATTTTGCCTAAAACCAATAGAATGACCCGAAAATGCATTTAAAATTTTAGGGGTTGGGAAAGTGAAGGGGGGTCGTAAATGACATTAAAAATGGCCAATTCCTACAAAAAACTGAATTTAGAATATTTTTGTATTCTGAAATTTCTCTCTAAAATCAAACTCATGGCTGCAAATGACAATTTTAGATTTGCAGCGTGTGGGTAACTAAGCGGGCGGCTGAGGGGTGGTTGATGAGTGGTGTTATATGAGTCATAAAAATAACGTATTCTTATGAAAAATTGAATTCTAAACACTTTTTGACTCTTGGTATTTTTCTCTAAAATCCTCAGTTAGGATACAAAATGCATTTTTATATTTTAACCCGGCATTTTGTAGCCGCCATTTTTAATTTCCAAATTTTCTCGTTGGATTCGTAATCGCTGACCCCTCAAAACCCCTGTATGTAAATTTGAAGGAATTCGGTTAGGAACTCAGCGAAATAAAAAATGGGGTTGCTAACAACCCCTCTTGCAAAAGAGGGGGTGCGACCGCCAAAATCTAAAGGTTAACAAAGTTTATTGGTCCAAAAATGAAGCGAATGCTCCATTCAAATCCATCCCATTACAAAAAAATAAGAGATGATGGTCTTTTTATGCATTCATTTCCTCTACTAATAAGGTTGTTACCCATTTCGTATATTTTCAATCCGGAACTTTATCCAGGACTGGAAAAAAGTCAAAAACAAAACGCAGGGAAAATTTAAAATAAATGACAGCAATAGATCTTCCAAAGGAGAGTGAAGATCATCTGGGTCCATGAACACAGTGGAGTTGTAGGAAACGAAATGGCCGACTTTCTGGACAGGCGGGGGTCGTTCGGAGCCCCCATCGGGCCGGAACCAATGGTCGCTTTATCAAATTGCGTGGGGGGTCTCGCCTTTCTGGGCCAACTGAATAAAGAGTGGTCTGAACTGAGGATAATCACCACGCATGAGGCAGGCCAAGCTCTTTATCAAAGAGCCTGTGCCTAGGCTCTCAAAGAAACTCCTTTCTCTGAACAGAAGGGACATTAGGGAGATGACTGGCATCTGGCATCCTAACCGGTTACTGTCGTCTTAAGAAACACCGCCACACTATGGGCATCACAGATGACCCAATATGTAGGAAATGCAGAGAGGCGTAGGAAACTGCCCCTCACATCCTGTTGGAATACCCAGCGTTGGCATCCCTCAGGCATCGACACTTCGGAGAATTAAAACTGCTCCCAGAAGAACTTATGGAAGCCAGCATTGGCAATATTCTCGGTTTCTGGCCTGCGACAAACCTGCTAGAATACAATAGGCTTTTGACCGAGGAGCTCACAATGGCCTAAGTGCATTTGGGGCTAAGCCCCATCCCTTAAAGTCATGATGATGAAGATGAAAGCTATGACAAGTTGTAGGATCCTTTTTTGAGAATAATTTTAAGCAACAACCAGTAACAGAAAACTTGAGAAGAAGCCCCGCTTAAGATCTTATCAATTAAGATTCTCTCTGAACTATTACTTAAACCATTGAGATTGCTAACTTACATCTACAATTCAATTCTAAGAACCGGCTATCTTCCATATCACATTGGTAAGTCACGTAAATAATTCTAACATCTAAACCCAGCAAACTACTTGAAGCAGTAAATTGATACCGACCAATTAGGTTGCTTCGACTTTCGTCTTAAGTGCTCAATAACGTTTTTGGATATTAGTCTGGCGTGACTACTCTACAAATTACGCGAAAACTTTATTCTCTAAGGCTGAGCTATAATTTCCTTTTTAAATCCTACTCACATGATGGCACATCTTTTGTCAAAGCCCTTTCTGAACTTATAATTTTTCACCCAAGCAACGCTGGAGCCCAATGCCATTTGTCGTCGGTCCACTAATTTATCTACATCCGATGATGCTAGTACTGCAACATTTGCCGATGATATGGCAATTCTAACCCCTCACGAAAATATTCCACCCAACCGAAGCTTGCTAGAAGATATGGCGTATCAAAGCCAACGAAGCTAAATCGTCATGGATACTGCCCATACGTCACACGAAATAACGTGGTGAACCATCAGAGTGATAATGCAAAATATTTTGGTATGCTATCAGACAGGACATGGAAAAAACACATTTTATTCAAACGGAAGGAATTATGCCTTGAGCTAAAAAATTATGTATTGGCTAGTCCAGAGACGTAGCGAGGATTGTGCGCGCGCCCGGTGGCAGCTATCATAATTGCGCCCCCTCCTCCACGTCCCTTGATTTTTAACAATATTTATTTTCGTATACAACATTGCCAAATATATTTAAAGAAAGAAACAAGGAAACACGGTTTTTAATAGTTTTAAGTACCTTTATTTTAAACTTACGTATATTCATTGAACATTAAATATATATATGTATTTTACTCGCTTTCATTGATGCAAACGTATCTATTATGCGTGATGCATCAATCGATTCGAGAGTCACTTTCTCTACACTCAACAGAGCTAAGTTCGACAATCTTTGTTGCTCCATTGATGCCCGCAGATAAGTTAACATTAACTTTAACTTGCTGAAAGACCGCTCACAACTTGCAATAGATACGGAGACAGTTAGCAGGATCTGTTTCCTTAAATTCGGAAAAACATCTTTACCACACTTCATAAGAAATCGGAGTAGTTCGATGGGGGTACCGATGCCATTTTCCCGTGAAAGTAGTAACATTCTGCAGTCAACGATGTCGTTATACAAGCCAGTGCCGTCAACGTCAGTAGCGTAAAATTCTCCGAAACTTTCACACTCTTTTTCCACCCAATCGAAATCTGAACCACTCATCAACTCTGCAACATTCAAGAGGGAGCCAAACTTCAGATCACGAAGATCATTGTCGAACTCAACCTGGAGCCTATCAATAGCGTTTGCCAGAACGCGACGTTGTTCCTCTTCTGCTGAAAGGCCTGCATCTTCAGCTAACTCTCCAGGCATTTGACGACGTCATCTTCTTCTCCGTTCGACGTTGATTCCCCATCGATCACTTTTTTGTTTCGCGTCTTCAATCGCGGCAGTACACAAATCGTCTCGAATGTATGCTAAGTCGTGTTGAAGAGAGTCGAGGTACTTGATGGCAGCATCTGCAAAATTCATTGCAGGATCTTGCAGCCTCTTTTGAACGCGTTCAATTCTCCGCAAAACTTGGTCCC
Source organism: Endomychus coccineus (assembly GCA_958510875.1). Classification (NCBI taxonomy): domain Eukaryota; kingdom Metazoa; phylum Arthropoda; class Insecta; order Coleoptera; family Endomychidae; genus Endomychus; species Endomychus coccineus. Next base: position 67,707,960 of record OY294068.1, read on the forward strand.
AAAAGTAGAGAAGGCTGAGAAACTCGAACGTCAGCATTCTGTGTGCAAGGCTTCCCGCTTCATTTCTAGTTTCCGGCGTCAATTCTGGATTTTCACTCATTTTTTCGAGCAGATCCAAAAAAGTATCCAGATTTTCAAACACGACACTGACAGCGTCATACCTAGCACTCCATCAGGTTTAAGATTCCTGTTTCACTGTTCTCTTCACTGCCCTTTTCAGCAAGTCCCACCGTATAGTTGACAGCGAAGAACACGTACAAAACCTCTATAGTGCCGAAGAAAGTAATGACAGATGCCTCTTGATTAGCTGTATGAAGTTACGGGAAGAATGTTATCTTGCTGTTCAGACAGCAGTGCGCCCTAAATTTTTATCGTGAATTTCTTTCCCTTAAAATTTTTTTCCGACAGATTTTTATAAACTTAGACATTTCCTAATGCAGCGTACCCCTGGATCTGGCACCCGGGGCACTTTCCCCCCCTCTGCCCCCCTCCTCGATATGCCACTGGGCTAGTCGGACGCATACCTGAGTTATTAATCAAATGTAAACTATTATTGTATGAAGTAAAACCATTTTATCATCATCATTACATGGCTGATTCTTTTCAAGAACATATTTTAACTTCAGTTCAAGAAGAATGAGCTAATTCCGATAAGTTATTCCTTTTGTAAACACCAAATTTACTTATTGTTATACTTATGTAAAATATTGTACATAAAATGTTCTCGCTTTTATCGATATCGATACCACATTTGCTACCCTGATGGAACAATAATTCACATCCCGATAAGCCATGACAATTTATTTTGCGTAACGTTTCTGTTCAGGATTTGAGAGAAATTAGTTTCTGGTCAATTTAGGTAGGGTCACCATTTTATGCAAACATTTTAACCTTGTCTCTCCTCTTCATTTAAAGCCGAATAGTACATAGTAATTTACAAGGCCAAGAAGAATTATGTTTTTCACCACCACAATAAACTTCTTCCATATATTGAGGACATTCTGATTTACCTATCCAGGAAATTTATTCTATTACATGATTATTTCACTCTTCTCCACGGAGTCGGAAGAGTATATTGCTTTTACTCAAGCTATTTTTAAAATCATTAAAATCTAGAACAAAAACCCTTTCACCACAGTATTTTTCATCGAAATTTAAGCAACTTTGAAAAAATCTGTCTATCCATCTGTCAGGATGTCCATCACGAAATTTGTCCACACGATAACTCAAAAATTAAAGGTCCTATTATATTTAAATTTTGACAAAAAATTGTTTACTGTTCGGTGACGATCACTATTGTGCTTAGGGAAATCCTGCAATAAACATACCCTTTTATGAAGGGTTGAATATTGAAAAAACTATGCATTGAATCGATTCAAAACTTTTACAGTAAATTTTAGTTAATTTTACACAAATCTTAACAAAACAATTATTGAAGGAAACTTAAAAATAACATCGTACTTTAACAAGTTCATAACAAAAAACGATGTGTTCTAGGAGATAGGATACCTGACAGTCTCTCGGGTTCGATACCCAGAAGCGCAAAATCTGTTTTCTTACATTTTCTTCAAAACATTGATTTGAATATTATTCAGTTGTGTTCATAATATTTAAGTTAATTTAAAGCTACTTTCACCACAATTTCAACAAACTCGTTCAAACAAATACAAGAAGAAAAACAATTATTGAAGTTAACTCAAAAATATTACAAGTTCATAAGAAAAGGCCCTATGATCTAGGGGCTGCCGCTCAGTAGACTCGGATTCAATTTTCAGAAGCGAAAAATCTGATTTTGTACATTTTCTTAAAAACGTTATTGAGTTGTGTAAATAGTGTTATAGAATGTGAAACAATTATATAAAAAACGGGCAGTCACCGAGCACTGCTGACAGAAGTGAAAACTGACATTATGAAGTAACCGATTCATTTTATGTTATCTTAGAATTATTGTAGCATCCGAAATTACAATTTTATTATTTTTAAACGAAAATTAATATAATTATTCTTTAGTTTTCACAACTGTCAGTATTTCAATCAACAATTATATAAATTTTTATATTTAATAATAAAAAACGTATAATGGGCGGTACAATCCCTGTGAAGAGTATGAATGTAACCCGATACCCCTTATAATAAATACACATTATTTTATTTTCAAAACATATTGTTTATTGATATTCACATCGATGTAAATGAAAGTAATGTTAAACAGCATTTTCTTCATTTGTGTCGTCATTATCGGTAACTTCGACGATACTTAAATTATTAAATTAGATCCAAGCATGAAACATACTGTGGAATCAGGTGTGCTCATATATAAAAACAGGCTACTATTACCGATCACACATAATTTATTTATTACTTTTTACTCTGTAATAATTAAAGTATGAGTTGTATTGCAACACCGACTCAGATATGCACAAGTGTATAAGCGTATAGAGAGGCCTGAAGCCTGACCCGAGTAGTCGTACACGCAGCAGTATACATATATAGCTGCAGCGTGATGGGACGTGATGAACTCATGGTTTTACCCTCATCTGAAATAGCCCAACGCGCCTGAAGAAGTTTTCACTTCAAAAAATATTAAAGCGATACTCACTAGTATATTTGATGCTGTGATCCAATATCCGAACAATGAAAATAATAAACTACATACAACACAACGTCACCAATGTGTAGTACACATGCAAAAGTTCTCACTTATACACTTCACTAATGCTACATTCTTATGACAAGAATTATATTCACAATATTTAAAATCTTGCACGTAGATACGATACTAAGTACCCAATGTATGATTAATAAATTCAATAAAAATATACTTTCGTCTGTACGAGGACCGAGGATTTAGTGAATGAATAACGTCGAGTATCCGACTCAGATATGCACACGTGTGTAAGCGTATAGAGAGACTGCCTGACGCCTGATCAAGTAGTTGCGCCGGCGGCAGTATACATAATACCTAATATATATATATATAGCTACAGCGTGACTGCTCTTGACGGACTCATGGTCTTACCCCCCATCTGAAATAGTTCAACGCGCCTAAAGAAGTTTTCAGTTCAAAAACTGTGGTCAATGGATCATCTCATTTTTGTTAGCAAACTATCCTTCGGGCACTTCTGCGGCTTAAATGCATATGATTGTAGGAACAGAAAATTTATTTTTAAGACAAAATGTCATTTTAAAGTGTGCGACAAAAGGAATAAAAATCCCGAAGACCCCATATTCAATTTTGGATAGAATCGGACCGTAATCACAAAACTCATCCGCCTTCATATCGAATTTTTGAATTTTGACTGAAAAAATTATGAATTCCGTCCCCAAAAACCCCCACATACCATTTTAGGAAAGAATCGGACAATACCTAACTGACTGATTCGCCATCTTGAATTTTTGACACACACGCACATGCACATATATCAATAATAGTCTAGATCGATTCAAAAATGCCCAAAACGAATAAATTTTGAGCCGATTACAATACTTCCTTTTCACTATATACTACATATAGTCCAGGCAACGAAGCAGAAAAAAAATATAGTAAGCTAGAAATTCTTTTTTTTTTTGCGTTTTGTTCCTAATACCCCATAGATCATTCATGACTATCACTACCACGGGGCTCGACCTTTCTACCTCCCCAAAACGGGGTTTCAACCCCTCAGAGGAGCATTCTTATAAAAACAGTCAAATATTAATGAATTAAGAGCCGAAAATGACCCCCAGTATGTTTTTTGGGTCGCTTATCACGATTCCGCAGTCAGTTTTCTCGGAAAACTCCCTCCAAATGGGAAATTTGGAAAATTTATATATAATATATAACTTATAATTTTGTTGCAAAAATGACCTCTAGTAGATTTTTTGGGTCGCTGATCACGATTCCGCTGTAATTTTTCCCAAAACAGTCTCCCCAGATAGAAAATTCGGGAAATTTGAGATTTTCCTGAGACGTTTGTGAATAATAAAGTATAATTTTGTTGCAAAAATTACCTCCAGTAGGTTTTTTGGGTCGCTGATCACGATTCCGCTGTAATTTTTCCCAAAAAGTCTCTCCAGATGGAAAATTCGGGGAATTTGAGATTTTCCTGAGACGGTTATGAATAATAGAGTATAATTTTGTTACAAAAGTGACTCCTAGTATGTTTTTGGGTAGTTGATCACTATTCCGCTGTTAGTTTTCTCGGAAAACTCCCTCCAGATGGGAAATTTGGGATTTTCCATCTGGAGAGAGTTTTTTGGGAAAAATAACAGCGGAATCGTGATCAGCGACCCAAAATACCTACTGGATGTCATTTTTGCAACAAAATTATACTTTATTATTCATAACTGTCCCAGGAAAATCTCATATTTCCCGAATTTTCCATCTGGAGAGAGTTTTTTGGGAAAAATAACAGCGGAATCGTGATCAGTGACCCAAAAAACCTACTAGAAGTAATTTTTGCAACAAAATTATAAATTGTACATTTTTTTCCAAATTTCCCATCTGGAGGGAGTTTCGCGAGAAAACTAACAGCAGAATCGTGATCAACGACCCAAAAAACATACTAGAGGTCATTTTTTTCAACAAAATTATACTGTATTATTCATAACCGTCTCAGGAAAATCTCAAATTTCCCGAATTTCCATCTGGAAAAAGTTTTTTGGGAAAAATAACAGCGGAATCGTGATCAGCGACCCAAAAAACATACTGGGGTCATTTTCGGCTCTTAATTCATTGATTTTCTACACTTTTGGATTGTTTTTATAAGAATGCTCCTCTGAGGGGTTGAAATCCCGTTTTGGGGGAGTAGAAAGGTCGACCCCCGCGGTCCTGATAGTCATGAATGATCTATGGGGTATAAGGAACAAAATGCAAAAATAGCTTTTGATTGCTTTTATTCGTTTACTACTAGCTCTATTTTTTGGTATATTATTATATTCATTGTATTTATTTTTGACATGTTATAATTACAGACTATTATGTCGCCTAGCCGGCGTAAATCCACGCATAACTTTAATTAATAATTAACATATTATCAATTCATTCTATCCTTGGCGGTGCAAATAAATTCAGCTCGGTAAGGTTAGAAAATAGCATGGAGAGGTGAGATTGAAAATATATATTCATGAGCCGCAGCTCTATGTTAGTTAATTTACTAACAAAAACAGTAGCGGGGATGGCGAAATATCATTAAATTATATATAAATTCTCGGGAAATAGCTCACATTAACACTTATGCTTTATATTTTTTCATCTTTACGTACGTTTCGGACTCACGACCATCATCAGAAGACTTATTATGTCTAAAAATGGATTACTTAAGCTAATTGTTTAAACAAAGCGTCCTTATCGCACCAATTTCAACTAAAATGCCCACGTCGCCGAAACGAACAGAAACACGAATCGAAACTGTAACACCTCAATGTTATAATTATAAAATATCAAGAATCCACTGTTAAGCAGAATTTTTAATAAATGCTTCGTTTCGGCGACGTGGGCATTTTAATTGAAATTGGTGCAATAAGGACGCTTTGTTTAATACAATTAGCTTAAGTAATCCATTTTTAGACATAATAAGTCTTCTGATGATGGTCGTGAGACCGAAAAGTAAAGACAAGAAAATATAAAGCATAAGTGTTAATGTGACCTATTTCCCGAGAATTTATATATAATTCATACCTGGGTCAAGAATCTTTACTATAATATCATTAAATGTTCTTAAATAATGTATTGTGTGAATCTGCTGTCCATTGTGTGCTATGATAAATACGTGTCTGCCAGCATTTTTGTGAAAACTTAATTGTTTCATTTATATATGTATCCACCAAATAGTCTGCATACTTTCGCACCCCTTCAGCGTCTGTCATTTGTACATGAAAGTCTTCTACAAAGCAGACTTGATCTGGAGGTAAAAAAGTTACCATTGCCCAATGCAGGAAGTTGCATCTTTGTACTCATGAGTAAGTCGAACATTTTGAATTTTTCACCACCTAAATGTACAAAAAATGCTTCAATCATGCAACGTATTGTTTGGCAACGAAAAATGACAATTATGTGCATTTCTATTTCATCGAATGAAAGATGCTAGATGAAATCTGCATCTCATTATTTTACATGCTGGAAAAACTTCAAGAAAACTGATGAATTTTTTCTTGGATATCCATCACCATATTTTTGATGGAGTTTAGATTATAGCCTATGTATCTATACTTGGTCTTCTATTTCCAAAATCACTCGAACGTGGTGTGACAATACCTTTGCACAAAAAAGAAGACAGTTCACTCACCTCATTCTCAAAGATATTTGGAAAGTAATTAGTTTAACCATTTTAAAGTTTTTTGGTAACATGGTTTTCAAGATGGTTTCAAGGCAGAAGTGTGAACACTTGGTTTCTTTAGTTTTCTATCTAAGGTCTTAGACCTACTTGAATCCGGGGATTCAGTTATGCAGATGATATTAATAACTGAGAACGACTTCACTACTGAAAATCCCCACAAAATCATTTAGAAGAATTAATAACTATTTTGTTAGAAATAACCTAATTCTTATGTAAAACCTCTTGCGTCCTAATTAGAACGGGTAGAAATTATATGTAAATTCTCGGAAAACAGGTCACATTAACACGTATGTTTAATATATTTTTGTGTCTCACAATCATCATCTGAAGACGTTTGAACACTAATTCACATCCTCTAAATAGCGGGATTCCTTAAACTAATTGCACCAAGCACTGAGCGTCTATATCGCATTAATTTCAATTGAAATTGTCTACGTCACAACAACAAATGAAACATGATAAATTGAAACTGTAACATATTGATGTATAAAATTATGTGTATTAGAAAACCACCACTATGAAGTAATGTTTCTATAGTTGATTGCGTCATTAGTCGATGAAGAACCAAAGACATCTGATATCCCTTTGCGCCAAATAGGTCTGAAGTTAAAATAGATGTGTTTGAGATATTTATGACTGCGATAGCAAAAGCCTTAGTTTTACCAAAATTAATGATTTATTGTATCGGCTTTCTACCTACACACCATTTTAACATTATAAAGAAAAACGTAGAAATTTTCATATATTTAATTAATTATTGACTTAATGACTGTATATCGGTTCTGTGATTAACAGACATAGCATCACGTTTTATGTGAATCATCTCCACGATAGATCTTTTATAATATTTGATTTCTTTATTAAATTTTTTATAATCGAACTGATGGTTATAATCAAAACAAAGTTTAGCAAGTGTGGCGGAATTTTTAAAGTTTTTGTTTTTAGTACTATACTTGTGGCCATACATTCTTTTTTGTGAATATTGTTTAGATTCCTATAATGTACTATCGCCATCTAAACAATTTAACTTATATACCATGGTGGTTTGTTTATCTTTAGGTATTAACGGTCTTAGCGGTTACCAACACAGTTAGTAGGTTTCTGAGCACCATTTATGTCATACTTTTTAAGGATTTCTTAATTTTTTCATAGGTCTCCTTAATGTACGGTAATGTTATAAAATTATTTTTATTACTTTTTATATTATTTATATAATATGATGTACTATTAAAGATTTTGTTTATTCTTCCTTTATAATGATGCGGTTAAAAACAGGTAGATCAGGTACCTGTTTTAACCCCATTAGTAAATGAAAAATGAACAAAATCTATAATAGTGCATCATATATAAATAATATAAACAGAAATAAAAATAATTTTATAACATTACCGAGTCAATTGGCTTTGGGAATGGCTTTTTTTTGGGAATGGCTTTTTTTGGGAATTGGCTTTTGATGAACCTCAGAATATCCAACATTCTATAAATATATGAGTGATATCTGCAGTCATCTGAATAAACCATGTTACTCGATCAGAGTTTTAACCAAATATCTTGACTGTACAACAGTTAAAATCCGCTTATTTGGGTTATGTCTATCTACATCGAAACCTGTGTTTTTCAACATTCTTGAATATGAATACCCGACCCCTTCACGAGTGAACAAATTCAGGCGCTTCTTATTTAAATGATGGTTAATAGGTGATCAAAGTTGTGAAGTCTATTGGAGGTAAAACCTTGCAACTTCGTCTGTTTAGAATTGTTCGTAAAGAAATGGGTTTGCTCCTACGAAATGTCATTTATCACTCAAAGGTCAGGGGGGGGGGCTATCCAAAGGGAAGGTATTGAAATAAGTTCTGGAACTAAAAACGAAATTGCTAATGTTCTTCCAAGAATTAAATAGAATCAGTCATTATGTGTTAAAAAAAATTAATTCTGAACTTAAATAAAATTAGAGAAGAAAACATTCTAACGGCCAAGGTTAAAAATCAAAGGATTCGTCTCGAAATTTGGTTTGTGGTCAACGTCTTTACAAAAAGGGATGTACGATTCTTTCCCTTAAGTTCAGAAGATTGGCGAATAAATTGCAATGGACCAATCGCTGGTAGTAAGCTCTCACATTCCTTACATGATAGTGAGCTTGCATAATTAGAAAGTGAAACTTTCCAGAACTGGATGCTGAAGCTATCAATGGGCATAGGTGAATACTAAATCCTTTTTTGGATATGTCAGTACAACTAGCTGATCTGACCAGGAAGATGAAAGAAAATCTCATAGATTTTGCTGCTTACGGCATGCTTAAGATACAATTTAATTGACAAAATATTGAAAAAAATAATACCCAGAGTTGGCGAGGGAAGCTATGAAATTATTTGTGCGATCACTTCCTACCTGTGTGAACTAACGTTCTTTTCTAACTAACCGAGCAAGAGTGGGTGACCCCCTTGGGGGTCGCGACCCACACGTTCAAAAACGTTGATTTAAACTATGAGATCTCATTTTGAGGACATTATTCCTAGTATGTTTCAAGTTCAAAGAGCAATAATACTGACCGTCTATGGAATCTACATATATCAAAATGTTAACTATAATTCAACAATATGAAGTAAATGCTGTAAATCTGTATACATATCCTGAACTTCGAACAACATTTACCGGAAGAGACCCCTTGTACTCTGTTTTTTATCGTTTATTAAGAGAATGATTAACATCAATGAATTCTGTCAATTACTTTAATGACAGTGCCAAATATTTATATATGACATTTTTAACAAAAAAAAAATGAGAATCACAATCATTCAAACACAAAATTTCTTCCCCCCTCGGAGTATTCTTGGGTCTGAGAAGTCGTCATTCTGAAGTTGCCCTTAACTCGGAGAAAACCGCTGTGGAGGTTTACTGACATGTGAAGATGTTCGAGGCGTACTCGGCGGGCTTAGTACCTGTGTAATGTAGGAGACGGTGTGGTGGTGTGTGTGGTGCAGGAGACGGTAGTACCTCCAGTGCATTCTTAGGTGCTGTAACCACTGATGGAATTTGTGGAAAAATCTTGTATTCCGGATGAATTCCGCATCACAATAGCACGATTTGATAATAAAATCCTGCAACATCTGTAAACTAATTCCTATAAACTCCTACCGAAAGATCCCACCCCTCTATAGAACGTTCAATTTCACAAATTATCTGTCATTCTTCCATTCCTGATCCACATAAGAAATGTCTTATCCCCCATTGTTCAAGAAGCCCCCGTTTATATTGTTTGCCTAAAATTCAGAAGCCCTCAGTTCCCCTGACACCAATTGTCAGCACTATCTGATACCCTACTTATAAACTCTCTCGATAGCTGTCATCTATTCTCAAACCTCTTGTAGGTAATTCCAACAGCTTTATCCTAAATTCCTTCCATTTCGTTGAAAAACTCCAAACGTTAAGTGTTGACCCCGACAATTTGCTCGTCAGTTTCGACGTCGAATCACTCTTTACCAGACACACTTTCCATAATTTCTCAACTGTTACCTGCCCAAAACGTTTCGATGGACTTACTACCGTTAATTGATTCTTGTCTATCTTCCACATATTTTCTGTACGATGGCAAGTTTTACAAGCAGTCCTCGGGAGCTGCTATGGGTTCCCCACTTTCTCCGATCGTAGCTAATATCTTCATGGAAACTTTTGAACAAGATGCCATTGACGACTCATCTGTTCTCAAGCCGAAATGTTGGTTTAGATATGTCGACGACACTTTTGTTATTTGGCAACATGGTCCCGAAAAGCTTGTTCTCTTCCTCAATCATTTAAATTAATTACATCCCAATACTCTTTTCATCATGGAAGTCGAATTGCAAGGTTCACTCTTGTTCCTAGATGTATTGGTTAGTCGACAGACTGAAGGTACTTTAGAACATTCTGTGTATCGAAAACCCACCCCTACCGATAGATAACCCAATGGTTTTTCCCACCACCACCCTGCCCAAAAGCAATCTGTCATAAGCTCCTTGGTCCACAGAGCTGTTAACTCATCTCAACCTCAATCCTTAAAGTCAGGATTAAAACATCTTTCATCTGCCTTATTATTAAACAATTTCTCCCATTACAACATTCAAAAACCCATAAAGAAATACACTTCGCCTAAAGTTTCAAATCGACCTGAGCCACAAACCCACCCGCCTGCTTTATCCACTGCCTATCTTCCAAATATTGAAAATATAAAAGATCGAATTTTCAAAATCCTCAAAAAACATAATATTTCTACCCGTTTTTCCACACTTCCAAAATTATTTTAGTTTTACAAACCTATCAAAGGTCCTCCCCTTCACTTAGAAGGCATTTATAGCATTCCCTGTTCTTGCGGTTAAGCCTACATTGGTGAAACAGGTCGTACAGTAGCTACTCGTGTGAAAGAACATGAGCGTTTTACAAGGCTTCGTGACACCAGTAGATCTGCACTTGCGGAACACATGTTTGACACTAATCATCAAATCCTTCTCGAAGATACTAAAATCCTAACCCGAGCCCTAAACTACTATCAGCAAAAAATTCTTGAAGCTATAGAAATCCTTAAACATCCAAATAATCTGAACCGTGACTCAGGATATTACCATCCCAACATTTGGAAACCCATCCTCGAAAATTCCACTTCGCACATGATCACACAATGGCAGGGTCAGGTGCCGGAACGGAGTTAACTACCGGAATAAGAGCAGTGAACTAAGTAGCATGAAGTATTTTCTCACAATAAATACGGCTACAGAAACCAGTAGAACCAGTTTCAGTTCAAGCCTCAAGCCTGCCCTGAAGATGCCACCTGTAATGGTTGGCGAAACGTCGGCATCAAGTCGAGCTATTGTAACGCGGAATCCATCCGGTAGCCAAGATTTTTCTTGAATAGTTGTATCAATCTTGTAGTTTCGATTTAGTGATGTAATTATAGCTAATTTCTACAAATCTACCTTTATAGTTGGTCTAAGTGGGAAATATTAACCCGGCAGTGCACGCACCAGAAAACTTACGTTTCTCCTATGACAAAATCGGGAAAATACAATTTCCAAGAAACTAGAATTGATTCTGCTTCTCTGGATCCAGCGGATTGAGCCGCCACTATATTTCTACATCGAGTCTTCGTTTTTGACGCAGGAAATTTACTCCACAACGTTTTTTGTTCCATTCCAAAAACACACTAGAGTACATGCGTGTGGTCAAAAGCATCGACTCCAACAAAAACGAACTTTATACCAACTAAGAAGTAAAATAATGTTGCCCCAGTCTGTAGTGGAAACACCGCCTCGGGCATTCCTGGAAGGACAGTACAAGCACCATTAGACCAGCGGCGTCAATACTGATTTTATCAATACCTACTCGGTCCTTTCGACCGACACGCGTGTACTGCCGGGTTTTTAATAACGAATTTTCTTGGAAGAATATCGGAACGCCAAAACAATAAATATTAACATAAATTGACAATTATAGCATTCCGCTGAGCAGAACACCATAACAATTGATTACTAAAATTGTTCTATGATTAGAGGAAATTTTGGATGGCTCAAAATTACTCAAAAGATACAGTGTCCTCCCACTTGAAATCTTGAAGAGCTGATTTCATTAATGGTAACGTAATGAATGAGACTATGACTCATATTGATTTATCTTATCTTTTCGTAGTCGAATCTCATGGTTTTCAATTATTAAATAAACAATTATTATATTACTATAAACCAAGAATATATTTTGCATAATACATACTTTAATCATTACATATTCATATTGTTGTTACAAATTTGTGAAATATTGCCGAAAGATTTGAAAAAATCAATCTTAACTCGACGAATATATTACTCTAGCTTCTAGGGTACTCCGAGATACCCTCTTAGCGTCATCAATTTTCCTTATGCCTTCGAGAAAGTTTTGATATTTTGCATAATACATACTTTAATCATTACATATTCATATTGTTGTTACAAATTTGTGAAATATTGCCGAAAGATTTGAAAAAAATCAATCTTAACTTGACGAATAACATTACTCTAGCTTCTAGAGTACTTGGAGATACCCTCTTAGCGTCATCAATTTTCCTTATGCCTTCGAGAACGTTTTGATTGCTCTGCCTTTCAATAGAATTGTTATTATTATTCGCAAATTTTATGACGATGTTTTCCTGAATTCAAAATTTGATGGAAATTCTCAGATTTACTCTTAAAGTAAAATGAATGAAACTAAGGAAAATCCCAGTTTCTCCGGTCAACAATCTGAAATAATAGGTGAAAGAAGAAATGGCTTCTATCTTTTTAATTAAATTGGTGCTCGAGGACAAATTGTGTGAGGATCTATGGTAAACAGTCTTAGGTATCTATATTTTTCAAAGGAGCATTTATTCATGCTTATATCGACGAGGGACAAAAAGATGCATGTACAAGAAAGTAACATTATATTTTTATTAAGAGAAAAAAATAAAGCGAATATTGTAGGATTGTGCTAATACTAATTTCAAAATTTCTATGCAATTGTCCTGTTTTCTTAGCGGTCAATGAATACTTGAATTATATCTCCAATTTCTATAGCCTTCGCTATTTCATTTTTTATATTCAGTATGCATAAATTAGTGATTTTGAGTTCTTCGAAGCTAATTTTTTATTTTATTCATCGCAGAAAATGACCCCGCAAGATGCTAAGGTGATTGGCAAGATAAGAGCAATTTTAAAACGTTTGTGATAATTAATAAAAATCGATTCTCGATTCATGTCTTTTTAATATAACTAATATTAATTTCGTTATAGTATGTTTTAGAATTAACATGTCGGATTATGAAACCGCTCGGTTTATTTTATGTGGGAGCCTAATGATAAAATGATAAACTAAAAACTAGATATGGCTTCAAAATCGAATAAAAAAAATCATCTACAGCATTGTTGCGCTACGTAGGCTTTCTGATGGAAATCAAATTTTCAAATAACAGATTATTGTGTCGAGCTTACGGTAATATAAACATATTGATTCGCAAACAATCCTTTAGCTTAGACATAGTGTAGAGCTCAATCAAAAAATATTTGAATAATCTTCATAAAAATTTGTGCTAATTCAATACTTGGCGCTGTTACGCGCTCCAAGCCTCCCCGATCCCCTGAACTAGGCCTATGGTCACAATTGAATTGAATCCCTATCAATCATTTCAAGTTATGTGTTAAATCTAAAATAATAATATGCGGATAATTTTCAACACTCTAATCACAAATAACCTTGATAGCACGTGGGGTATTGATAATAAATATTACATTATTCTACCTTTCATGCCACATGCTAGCGAAATGAGTTGTGTAGGAAGTTAGTACTGGGGACTGTTAATAAAAGAATAGATCAAACGCATTTTAAATATTACTATTTACAGTTGCATTTTTACAATGAGACTTGAAGTGGTTCATTCTTTTCCGAATTATTATTTACTGTTCTAAAATTGAATTGATGAGTTGTCCATTACCTTGTAATATTCCATTTTAAACTATAAAAATATAATTACTTTGTTAAATATCAGTACGTTTATTTAAAGTGAACTTTGCCGGTTCATTTTCAAAAACGTACAGCAACAAACAACATACGGTTCTATTGTTGTAGAGTACTGAATAATTACATTATTTCTTCATATTACTAGTCATCCACATTACTCATTGATTAATATACATATTAATCAATGCATTACTGAACCAACTTACAATATACTCGAGAGTTCAAGATAAACGTGGCAACTCTGTGAAGTATTCCGATTTGGTTACTCTCCCGTCATCTGTTGTGGATCCTACGAATAACGTCATGGCGTTGAATACCGCTTAGTAGATTCCTGTTTAAATCAAATCTAAAATCGGTTAGTTGAATCATAATAACATAGTAGGCAAGGGAATTTTTGCTTACTTTATTTCTCTTGAAATTGAGATAATTATGAATTGATTCAAATACAAATTTCCGCAATCGATTTGAGTTTTATATGATCAAAATTTACTTACATGTCTTCATTGGTTGAGTTAAATTTTTCCAGAAACTTCGAAATGAGTTGATACAATTAGGATAAATAAAAATTTAGAATGCGATTTGAATAACTTTTGAGCAGATCTTAGTAAAAGACGTCATGCCATGCATGACTCATAATGAAATCATATAAATAGCTATGGTTGATGAGAATTCAGAGACGTCGGGACATCAGCGCAAACAAAAATATATAAATCCCAAAACAGGATATGTGTTTCAAAATAAAATTAGCATTATTTTGTAAGAGACGATATTCCCTGACTGACATTTAATCTGGTTTAACTGAATTCAAAAGTCATCACTCTAGTATAGACTATTTATAATATTGATCAACCCTAGTGACATGATAAAATAGTAAATAATAATGCATATAAAATAATATTTAGCCGAGATATTAATAAAATAACCACCTTGTAAAAACAACTGGGCGATGGGGAGACTCTTGTTTCAGGATGGTCAATGGCATACCTGGAAAGAATTAAAGCTTCTGAGCATACTCATTCTGCAGTGACACTACTTTACTAAATTTAGACATAAGTGCAGTGACTTAGTAAACATCTTAAAACTTTAAATACTGAGTTGTTGCATTAACGTAAATACTTCAGACATACTCAACCATTATCAATAATCTGATCATTATAAACAATTTACCTTTAAACTCATTGTACTGAAAACGGAAATGCCTCAACAAATGTATCGAGTTATACTTATACTCAATACCGTAGCAACCATGCTACCGATTTAGATCACTTAGTAAAAACCCTTTGTACTGAGGAGTGCAATGGACACTAAAACGCATGAGTCCCCTCCAGACACAAAGCCTTGTTAAATACTTTATAGAGTCGTGCAATGGTCCCAGACCAACTCAAAATATCAACAAGAGAAAAGAACACTTTGTACTGAGGAGTGCAATGGACAACAACGCGAGGTCCCCTCCAGACACAAAGCCTTGTTGAATACTTTAAAGAGCCGTGCAATGGTCCCAGACCAGCTCAAAATATCAACAAGAAACAATAACACATAACATGAGATTGATACTGCAACCTCCGATCTAGATCACTTAGTAAAAACCCTTTGTACTGAGGAGTGCAATGGACACTAAAACGCGTGAGTCCCCTCCAGACACAAAGCCTTGTTAAATACTTTATAGAGTCGTGCAATGGTCCCAGACCAACTCAAAATATTAACAAGTGAAAAGAACGCTTTGTACTAAGGAGTGCAATGGACACCAACGCGAGGTCCCCTCCAGACACAAAGCCTTGTTGAATACTTTAAAGAGCCGTGCAATGGTCCCAGACCAGCTCAAAATATCAACAAGAAACAATAACACATAACATGAGATTGATACTGCAACCTCCGATCTAGATCACTTAGTAAAAACCCTTTGTACTGAGGAGTGCAATGGACACTAAAACGCGTGAGTCCCCTCCAGACACAAAGCCTTGTTAAATACTTTATAGAGTCGTGCAATGGTCCCAGACCAACTCAAAATATTAACAATTGAAAAGAACGCTTTGTACTAAGGAGTGCAATGGACACCAACGCGAGGTCCCCTCCAGACACAAAGCCTTGTTGAATACTTTAAAGAGCCGTGCAATGGTCCCAGACCAGCTCAAAATATCAACAAGAAACAATAACACATAACATGAGATTGATACTGCAACCTCCGATCTAGATCACTTAGTAAAAACCCTTTGTACTGAGGAGTGCAATGGACACTAAAACGCGTGAGTCCCCTCCAGACACAAAGCCTTGTTAAATACTTTATAGAGTCGTGCAATGGTCCCAGACCAACTCAAAATATTAACAAGTGAAAAGAACGCTTTGTACTAAGGAGTGCAATGGACACCAACGCGAGGTCCCCTCCAGACACAAAGCCTTGTTGAATACTTTAAAGAGCCGTGCAATGGTCCCAGACCAGCTCAAAATATCAACAAGAAACAATAACACATAACATGAGATTGATACTGCAACCTCCGATCTAGATCACTTAGTAAAAACCCTTTGTACTGAGGAGTGCAATGGACACTAAAACGCGTGAGTCCCCTCCAGACACAAAGCCTTGTTAAATACTTTATAGAGTCGTGCAATGGTCCCAGACCAACTCAAAATATTAACAATTGAAAAGAACGCTTTGTACTAAGGAGTGCAATGGACACCAACGCGAGGTCCCCTCCAGACACAAAGCCTTGTTGAATACTTTAAAGAGCCGTGCAATGGTCCCAGACCAGCTCAAAATATCAACAAGAAACAATAACACATAACATGAGATTGATACTGCAACCTCCGATCTAGATCACTTAGTAAAAACCCTTTGTACTGAGGAGTGCAATGGACACTAAAACGCGTGAGTCCCCTCCAGACACAAAGCCTTGTTAAATACTTTATAGAGTCGTGCAATGGTCCCAGACCAACTCAAAATATTAACAAGTGAAAAGAACGCTTTGTACTGAGGAGTGCAATGGACACCAACCCGAGGTCCCCTCCAGACACAAAGCCTTGTTGAATACTTTAAAGAGCCGTGCAATGGTCCCAGACCAGCTCAAAATATCAACAAGAAACAATAATACAATTGCCAATACTCTACAGGCAAAACAGTTAACAAGCGGTAATCAAAATATCTTTCAAAGTGGATTATTTGAATAATATTAAGACATCAATTCAAACGAATAAGACTTGAGTATGCTCTGTGAGAAAACTCACCCTTTCTTGTAATTTGACACTATCACAATGTTAGCACAATTTAGGTAAACGTATTTTCTTTAATATACTGCCTTAAAGAGAAACAACGTTCGAATGAATTCAATAGCTATTCAAATTTAACTCTAAGCTTTCTTCGATAGTGTAAGCGTGTTTTAAAAACACCCCTGCATCGCATATAGTCAGCGATAAGTTTGTCAACAATCTCCAATCTAAACAAAACAGTGTCGTTAGCTCGTCTCAATTGCCCGTCAAAACACGGATGAAATTATTTTACGGTTATTTATCTGTAGGTTAAAGACGTTTATAAACATATCAATATAGAGGGTCTTACAATAAAAATGAAATGACAACCTTAGATATATTATAGTTATCATGGGATGATCTATTGGTCATGAAGAAATAAGTAAACTAAATTTTATGGTAAAAGATAAAATAGTGTTTGGGTCATTACAACAAAGCTATTTTGAACAAATTGAAGACTTGTATCACACATTAATATAACAAATCATCGATAGATGAAACACTAATTTACCAAACAATTTAAATAAAGATTCTTGATTCAGGTATGAATTGTATGTAAATTCTCGGGTAATAGGTCACATTAACCAAACATGGTTATTATTTTCGTCTTTACGTACGTTTCGGTCTCACGACTATCATCAGAAGGCTTATTATGTCTAAAACGGAATTTTTAAAAACTAATTGTATCAGCACAAAGCGTCCTTATTGCACCAATTTCAATTATAAATGCCCACGTCGCCGAAACGAACAGAAAAAAAAACATGTAAGTTCGAATCAAAAATTTTTTTGCATTAGCTTCAGGAGGTTCTCAGGATCATTCATACACCTTAAAACCTCTTTGGAACCCCAACCCCACCCATTGGGGGCAAAAATGGCCCGAAATCTCCAAGTCTTGAATTGTATTTTCTACAAAAAAGGTATTTTGGATTTACTGGCAATCCATCGTAGGGGTGGTCAAATCGACAAAATTGGCCAATTTCGCACCCCTAATATGTTATTTTACAATTTACGTGTTTTCGGCATTTCGAATGCACCAAGGAGGTTTTTTGGGTCGCTGATCACGAATCCGTAGCCACATTTACTTGCAATTCATCATGAGGGTGATAAAATCGACGAAATTGGCCAATTTTGCACCCCTATATGTTATTTTGCAATTTACGTGTTCTTGGCATTTCGAATGCACCAAGGGGTCTTCTGGGTCGCTGAATACGATTCCGAAGCCAGATTTACTCCGAAGTAGTTTTAAAATGCAAAAATACTAAAAATTTAGAATCGTGTCAAATTAGCCATTTTTGTGAATTTCCCACCCCGACGATGATATTCGAGTTAATCTGGCTTCGGAATCGTATTCAGCGACCCAAAAAACCTCCTTGGTGCATTCGAAATGCCTAAAACACGTAAATTGCAAAATAACATATAGGGGAGCAAAATCGGTCAATTTCGTCGATTTTACCACCCCTACGATGGATTGTAAGTAAATCTGGCTACGGATTCGAGTTCAGCGACCCAAAAAATCTCCTAGGTGCACTCGAAATGCCAAAATACCTTTTTTTGTAGAAAATACAATTCAAGACTTGGAGATTTTGGGCCATTTTCGCCCCCAATGGGTGGGGTTGGGGTTCTCAAGAGGTTTTAAGGTGTATGAATGATCCTGAAAACCCACTGAAGCTAACGCAAAAAAAATTTTGTGATACGAACTACAATGTTTTTTTTTTTAATTTTCCGGTTCATTGCTTGGACTATTAGTGGTGCGGCTATATTTACTAACGGACTTTGAATACGAAAATCAGGTTGTTAATACATTGAAGAGATTACTGTAATATAAATCTAGTTGATCGTTTAGGATCTTATTATCGTACATCTTCATTCCTTTGAAAATTTCCATTGACTCTAATATATTTAGTTTTGACAAAGATAACTCATTAAAATATGTTTCTTTAACTTATTTTGGTCCTATAAGCGAAAGAATTGCAAACATGTTATCCCATCATAACCTGACCAGCAGCTTTATAGTCGAGGAAATATAGCCGTAAAAAGGCCAAATGATCGAATTTTTTACTGGCAACCTGTATCGAGATGTGGTTTTCGCCATTTGCTTCAGAAACACAATAGAAAAAAATGTTACATATTTGTTTTACCAGGAAAAGCTTGGCTGCATTTGTGCATACAAAAAATGCATCTAAATCAT
This sequence comes from Endomychus coccineus, assembly GCA_958510875.1. Taxonomy (NCBI): domain Eukaryota; kingdom Metazoa; phylum Arthropoda; class Insecta; order Coleoptera; family Endomychidae; genus Endomychus; species Endomychus coccineus. The sequence continues at coordinate 67,727,196 of OY294068.1, forward strand.
GCAATTTGCTGATCTGTGTAAATATTATATTGTCGCTCATCAAATATTGATCAAAATTGGCCAGAATTTGTTACTCGGGGTTTTTGTGGGGCACTTGGGACTATTATCGAATTTCAACCATCAACCCTAAAAACCTTGTCCTCTGGGGTAACGAAGTTTTGATGTTTGACAGTTGAAATTGATTAACTGCCCCTGATGCCCCACGTTGCCCCAGAGGAGCATCTGAGCTGAAAATGAACCTTGAATTCGTGTTCAGCGACCACAAAAACCCATGGGTAACGAAGTTTTGATGTTCGACAGTTGAAATTGATTAACTGCTCCAGATGCACCACGTTGCCCCAGAGGACACTATGCCCCAGGAGCATCTGAGCTGAAAATGAACCTTGAATTCGTGTTCAGCGACCACAAAAACCCATGGCTAACGAAGTTTTGATGTTCGACAGTTGAAATTGGTTTACTGCCCCAGATGCCCCCGTTGCCCCAGAGGACACTCTGCCCCAGGAGCGCCTGAGCTGAAAATGCACCTTGAATTCGTGTACAGCGACCACAAAAACCCACAGAGAACAAGGTTTTTAGGTTTGATGGTTGAAATTCGATAATAGTCCCAAGTGCCCCACATTGCCCCACTTTGCCCCAGGCACTTGAGTTAACGAACATCATTTAGTTTGTGTTTAAAAATCCCAGAATTGCCATAAAATACCGAATGATTGAGAAAATTTGAGGATTTCCGCTTTATATTACAAATCCCCCACCCCAAGCCCCTGAAATCTGCCCCAGGGTGCAGCTTGGCATTATGAAAACATCAAATTCGTAATCAGCGACCCCAAAAACCCCCGAGTAACAAATTCTGGCCAATTTTGATTAATATTTGATGAGCGACAATATAATATTCACACAGATCAGCAAATTGCATGATTTAGATGCATTTTTTGTATGCACAAATGCAACCAAGCTTTTCCTGGTAAAACAAATATGTAACATTTTTTTCTATTGTGTTTCTGAAGCAAATGGCGAAAACCGCATCTCGATACAGGTTGCCAGCAAAAAATTCGATCATTTTGGCTATAATTCCTCGACTATTAAACCCCCAAACAAATTATCTCATATTCTGTTCAATGCGAAAGATAAAACTGACAAATTTAAAAGACCCGGAGTTTATAAACTAATAACTTGTTCAGAGTGTGATAGTTTTTACAGTTAGATATAAAGAACATTTTCGTTCCTTTAAAAATAATAAGACCGATTCTTCATTTGCAAATCATATTTTAGAAATAGGAAATACCTTTCCTAATTTGAATAATGTACAAATTTTACATAGTCAAGATAAAATTTCAAAACTAAATATTAGAGTCAATTGAAATTTTCAAAGGAATGAAGTGTATGATAATACTACAGTAATCTCTTCAATGTATTAATAACCTGATTTTCGTATTTAAAGTCCGTTAGTAAATATAGCCGTTCACTAAGGTCCTCACGGAATTACCTAATCACCTTACCCCTCTCTGGTTTTTCCTAGAACTGTTTCCTATAGTCATAAAATTTGTTGTATTCCTTCTTTAACCTATATAGAGTAGATATAATATTTGTTAAATTCATACCTTAGTTTGCGTCTGAAGATGACACGTTTAGTGTTGAAACTATAGTAACGACTATATTAAATATCAGTGATAGTATAACAAAGTAGTTTTACTAATTTAATTAATTAAAACTCTTGCAAATTTATAATATTAAGAGTACATTTAGGTAGAATTGCTCAAATAGTAATATTTCTAATAAGGTCTGACACCCTTTTTCTATCACCTCAAAAATCTTTAACATCTGGTTCGAAAGTAGATACTTTAATGTAATATTTTTTGGTTTCAGTCGTTTATAGGCTTTGTTGACATGTGTTTGTATATTATAAGAATATTACTAAACAGCGAATTCTTGATATATTTCATATACTTAAAACATTGATGTGTTACAATTTAGATTATTCGTGTTTCAGTTCGTTTCGGCGACGTGGGCATTTTGAATTGAAATTGGTGCGATAAGGACGCTTTGTGCTGATACAATTACTTTTAAGAAATCCCGTTTTAGGCATAAGTCTTCTGATGATGGTCGTGAGACCGAAACGTACGTAAAGACGAAAATAATAAGCATATGTGTTAGTGTGACCTATTTCCCGAGAATTTATGTATAAACCAAACAATTTATATATTTTCATAAAAAGAAAATTGTGTTAACAATAATTATTGTTAAGAGTGGGAACTGGCACTTTTGTTTTAACATCCCAAACTAAAAGGTGTTAAAATCACTCACTGTTCGTAATAATATTTGTTGATGAATTAGATAATTATGATCAGTATCTGTGATGGTTATTCCTAAGTTGAAATACTGTTTAGGAAACGCACCATATTTCCACAAGTTTATGATGCATCCTGTCACTTTAATGGATTGATGTTATATCACATGTGATGCTGTATTTTGTTGAATAAAGTCAATATCAGGGTTTATAGCAATATTTGTTCATGAAAATAATAATAAAAAATCAGTTTATTTATAAGCAAAGACGATTGCCTCTTACCTATCTCCTAGTACAGGTAAAAACAAGAAATTTTACTTTGTTGAATACAACTTTATTTAAAAGAAACTTGATTGCAATTTCGAATTTCACAGTTCATTATCAAAACATACAATGAACTGTAAAGTTCGAATCCGCAATCAACGTTCTTTTAAATACAGTGATATTTAACAAAAGAAAATTTCTTGTTTTTATCTATAAAAATAGAATATCACAAAGTAACGGACAGTTCCATTTAAATTCTATCTGCTAATATTTCCGGAGTTATCAATGACTCACCATCAGCCATTGCTACCCAGGAAAAACTAAACCCTAAGAATGAAGAAGAAGAAACTGTAATATATGAATACCTACATGTATTGAAGCAATTTTCAAAAGAATGAAACAGTCGAAGAAAATAAGAATGATAGCATAAGAGATGCATTTATTGCTAGTCTTTTCTCAGCTACTTATACAGCGTTTAATCGAAAACGTGTCTCTTTCCGTGGATGAAGCATTCAGCTCCTTCTCTAGAAATAACTCAACTCTATTCAGAACATTTTTTGTTCCTCACTTCTTCAATCAATGCGATTTCTTCAACAAATTCCTTTCCGAACTGATAATGTTTTAGGTGATATCGCTCCTAAGCAAAATTCTTACATATCTTTCTTCTGTGGAAAGTTGACATCCAAGGTATCAATGCCTAGCTTGGGATGCAATCTGTAAAAACAATTTGCCAAACTTGTAATAGTAAGAAAGCAAAAACGAAAAACGTAGAAGCCATTTCTGAATATCTATCTTGTATTATGTATGCTATTACACCAGCATGTCTTACTAAAGCAACTATACAGATCAAAATCGGTGGAGTAGCAGCTGCAGTACTTATTGGCACTGAAATCATGTCGCGTTACTTCAATAATTGATGTGAAGATTAAAGAATGTCTTCTAACTTAACGATCAATATGGCGTCGTTGAATTATGCTCCACAAGTTGAAGAATGTTGTTTAGTTAATCTACAGCTGATAAATTAGACCTACAGATTGAGTCAAATAGCCTGGTGTGTTGCCAATCAATAAGTGCGATAAATAATCGATGCAGAGGAAAATAGCATTTATCCCCAGTCCGAAACAAAATGAGTGATTTATATGGCGCATGTCAGTAACTATTAACTAGCGACACAGACCAGTATTTTTAATAGAAATGGACAAAAGTTATATTTCTAAATAGAAATACCATAGGTCTATTAATGCTACTTCTATTTCAAATCGGGACATACCTGTTCCATATAAGAGGTACAAGATAGCATCAGTAGCTATTTGATATAAGTCAAAATATGGTACAGTCACGGAGTTGCTTTTATGAAACAACAGTTGGTAAATAACAACAGATCGCTGAATAGCAACCCTTCTCTAATTCCTACTAACTAACAATTCGACTTGTGCAATGCACACTCTTCTTTCACTATCGCACAAGACAAGTTCTACTTCTGTTTATCTTATTAACAATACGATGCGTCTGGCTCTGTCATACTCTCACATTGATCTTATCCACTGCCCGATCAGACTCATAAACAATTGATTGTAATTCAAAGAACTAGAAGCGTATGGTAATCAATTATTATGCTCAGACAATAAAAAGATTCACGGAACTCGACGCTTATATAAAAGACATCATTTTCAATATTTTCGTGTACGTTGTACAGAACTGTTGATCTCAAGACCGCATATAATCAAGTACCAATTGCAAAAAAGTAAAAACCATACACGGCTTTTGAAGCAAGTGGTAATCTCTACCAGTTTATAAGAGTTCCGCATATCAAGATGATGTGAACGTTTATGAGAAAGTTGCGATAGAACTTGAACATAATCTCCAGCATTCAACATTTGATCATTGATTAAAATACATTTAATCAATGTCTTGGTTACATTCATTTTGATCGAGGTTCGTCATGCATGTCTTCTGAATTGAAACATTTCCTCCACTCGGAAGGAATTGCTACTAGTTGCACTATGACCTATAATCCCCAAGGGAATGGTAAAATAGAGAGAGAGAGAGAAAACTGTACTATCTGGAGGACAATTGACTTGGCTATTAGCTCTAGGAATAAAAGTTAAACAATGGGAATCTGTGCTTCCAGAAGCAGTTCATCCGATAATATCCCTTCTGTGATATTCCAAAAATGTAACTAAATAAAACAACTATTACAAGTTCGATTTTCACAAGTTTATTAAGAATGTGACTATAGTTTCGCTACCACCGTAGCTTCTTCAAACGTTTTACAAAGTACTTCGTAATACTATAGTCACATTCTAATAAACTTGTGAAAATCGAACTTGTAATAGTTGTTTTATTTAAAGTTGATAATGGATTTTCATCACGTAATGGCTGATTCTATTTAATAATGTAACTCCCCATGAAAGGATGTTCTTCCACAGGCGCAAATCTAGCAATGCATCCTTGGTTGACGTCTGATGTTGGTTTTATGAAAAGACATACAAGGGCAAATAAGTATGAGCCACTTATAGAAGAAGTCGAGCTAGGTGAAGCAAACCCAGATTACTTTCATATTAGACTACTAGATGGTAGTGAAACAATCGTTTCAAATAGACATTTTGAACCAATATAATAGTAGATACTCAGACTCACTCATCCAGTACCATGTAACATATGTGTTATGTGTAATTTAAGACTTCTAGATAGTACTCATTTGTTATAAATTTAGTATATATCTGGCAAATACATTTCTTTAGTAGAGTTTGATTTAATATTAAGACGTGAATTTTATTTCAAACCGCAAATAGACAAAAGCGCTATTGTCACAAATCATTTATACCTGAAATTATGTATGGAAAATAATCCTGAATTCGAATAATTGTTCCATTTCATATGGTTACGACGACTGTGGCATATAACAGATATATAGTAGCACCACATCGATATTTAGAAATCTAAACGCATACTTCGGCAACTAAGTTTCATATTTAATAGAATAATAGAAAAGTTGTTTTTTCAGACAATCGTGTGCACTGACAACTGACGTAGGTGAATTAATACCTGACAGAATAGGTCTTACAGATACTTGATTTCAAACAGTTCATTCAATTTCTGTAAAGTAAGATTAGATGCACCTCGCCTTGACTGAAGATTTTGTATAATAAGATTGGGCATTTCTGTAGATGTAGTAATGGATTCTTTGATATATTTATATACCGGCCATTTTTTATCAAATCATCGACACTTCCGCAATATTTTAATTTATCCAAAACTACGTTCTTATTACTCATCAATTTTCAAATAATAAAACCCTTTCATTTTTCTTAGTTCCGTTTGGAGCTATTCTTAATTCAAAATTCTAGGTGATTGAAGGAGATGACAGTAATTATCATCCAATATTTGCACAGTAGTACCAAGCTGTAGCGGACCCAGAACATTTTTCTGGCTATACTTATATGGGCCATATATAATAATAATAATAAATATTTTGATGGGTTACAATAAAAATTGAATGGTAAATATCGACAATTAACCAAATATAATATAATTAAGATATTCAGGGCATTCTAATAGTTTTTAATATTTTCAGTCCCGAAAGAATGAATATTTAACCAATTATGGCACTCATGCAGTTTTACAGTTTTATTTCTTGAGACAAATGTTCCTTATTTTTGTTGAACCCTGCCTTTTTATCATGAAGCCTACATAACACGCGGTGAAATTCAAGCCAATATCATTGTCCTACTTCTTTGAGAGAAGTTTTCAACAAAATTTTGTCATTTATGAATTTTTTCCTCAATTGGTTTGGGCAAACTCGAAATCTTCGTTATTTTGCCTGTTATTGTTGTGAATAGATAGCTGTTATGCGGGCAAGACATGTCTTTTTCATCAAAATCATCATAAATATAAAATACAACTACAAATTAGAAACCAAGGGATGGATGTAATAGAAAAATTGTCAAAGTGCAGAGGACGTCCCAGCTACCAAGTACCCATCATCAAAGTGAACTAAATTAGAAATCCAAATCTGCCTGTTTAAATACTATTTGGAATTAATAGTGTATATAGGGGATCACCGATAATGAATTCAGTTTTATCTCAAGCTGGTGGTAATCACTTATTCCAACTTTTAATTCTAAATAGTATTATTTGATTCCTAATTTAGTTTTCTCTGAATGTGAATTTATTATCTCGAGTTGATGGTGATCTCTTATATACACTAGTAGCTTCTAATAGTATTTAAACAGGCACACTTTGATTTCTAAAAGGGTTCACTATTATGTTGGCTACTTGGCAGCTGAAAGGTCCTCAGTACTTTAAGTGGATAAGGGAGATTGTTTCTTATTTATAGTGATATAGTAGTGTATCTATCCATACCATAGTGTGAACACTTTTATAGTTTATTAGTAAAAATACTTATCAATTTTGAATATGTTTCGAACATTATTCAATTTTTGTCATCAATTGATGAGTTTTGGCCAATATTTCAACTCGATATTCATTTCATCTATCGTGGCTAATGCTAGATTTTTAAAATTTAAATTGTAGCCGAAACACGGGTTGCAGTTGCAATTAATTCAGTACATGATATCGGGATCTACACCAAGTGGTGAGTAGCCGAACTAGACTATATTCGTTGTTTGATAAGTTATGTTTGATTCTTATCAAACAACGCTATATTGCTCCAGGAATGTAATCTGTTATTGAGATAATGCTATACAAGAAATCAATGAATACCTTACATGGTTTTCAAATCGGTTCAAATATACTAAAGCAGGCCCTAATTATACTTACGCTCAGAAATTACAATTTCTGTAAATTTTACTATTTTATAGGTCACGCTACGTTATAGAGATCGAAGGATCATTGTTAATTTTAATAGTCACCAATAGAGGGAATATTAGAACAAGTAGACATTTTACTTTACCTTCTTGCTGGATGAATTTGTTTGAAAGATATTATTCTAATAATGTTAGTTGAACTATCAAAATAATTCAAGAATAATATATCGAATTTAATAAGGATAAATACCAACTTGTAATTATACGTAGCCGTTAACTGACTCTCAATCAACGATTGCTATAAAATAAATTTAATAAGTTCATAAATTGAATTAGATTCACAAATTTTGTTGTTGAGTAAGCCATAGCCAGTTGTGGTCTTGTTTGATTTCTAAAAACAAAACAATCAATCAGTCAATTGATAACTACTTACTTGTTTTTTAGCGAATTTATACTATATAATCATAAGATTTATAAAAGTAGGTAATTAAGTTCCATTCTTTTGATGCCCTAATTTTCTAACAAATTCGCGATTCCGGATTTTAATTCAAGCTATAGGGCGATTCGGTACGAATATTCTTTAGCAATATGATTTGGAGAATAAATTTTAATTTTCTTTAATACCAAATTGAATAAAATTAATTATCAATCGTATAGTATTTGCTCGATCTACAAAGAATGTCAGCATATTAATAAGTATCATAAAAATGTTAAGTACTTAATATATTTAGTGGAAGAATCTGGAATGAACCCTGAACAGGAAAATCTATTTGAGGAGATCAATAATATTCTATGTGAAATTGTGCCTTCTTTTGATCACAAATCTAGCAGTTACAAGGAAAAATTGGTATAGCAGTATTATTTTTATTTAATGAAGCGCAGGCATAGTATAAACAGGAAGGAAAGTTCTTTACTCTATTCTCCATTAGGAAAAGAAGATAAAAGAATTTTCAAAGAATTTAGACTCAGTTAAAGACATTGAGAATAAATAAATCAAAAAAGTACTGCCTAATCTTAGGTATTCTATAAAATTAATAATTAAATTCATATTAATGTACTGGTCAAATCATAAAATACATACGAGGGCAAGGTGAAAGGTCCCTGAAACATAAAACAGATGACGCCACAATCGTAAATTCCATGTGACATTTGTGATGGTACATCTTTAACTAGAACGCATTAAAATGAACTGATATGTTCTGTTTTGACATCCATCGAAAGCAAGCAGCCTTGAAGATTTTTGTAAACATGGAAAAAAGTGAATTTCGCGTCTTGATTGAACATTATCTCTTGCGTGGAGAAAAAACATTAGGCAAACCAAAGCATCGCTTGTTAAACATTTTGGGGACTCTTCACCATCGATTGGAACGATTCACAAATGGCTTACTGATTTTCGTTGTGGTAGTATGACCACTAAGGACGCCGTACGTTTTGGTAGTACAATCGAGGTTACAACGTCAGAAACTGTCGATTTAATCCATGGTATGATATTGGACGGTCGGCTAGTTAAAGTGCAAGAGATTGCTGAGACCATGGCCATCTCAACCGAACGGGTACGGAACATTTTGCATACATTTTAGAATATGAGAAAGCTATCTGCCACATGGGTTGCCACATTTACTCTCTGTTGACAACAAGCGCGACCGTGTGAAAACTTCAAAGGAGTGTGTGGCGATGTTCAAGCGCGATAAGAAGAACTTTTTGCGCCGTTTCGTAACAGTGGACGAAACATGGATCCATAGCAATAAACCAGAGATCAAAGAACAGTCGAAGCAGTGGACTTGGCGAATCGAAGCCAAAGACGTCAAAGAGGGCTTATCGGCCAACAAAGTCATGGCGACTGTTTATTTGGTATGCACAAGGTATCGTCCATATCGAATAATTCGAGAAGGGCAAAACGATTACCGGCGTATATTATGCGGAGCTGCTGGATCGATTTGATTCCAATTTGAAGCGAAAGCCAAAGAAAAAAGTGGTTCTTCCACCAGGACAACGCACCGGCGCACAGGTCCGCAGTCGCAATAGCAAAATTGCATGAATTCCAAACTTGAAGAAATGGTTCGACGGAGAGAGATTCGGCTCCAACGATGAGGTCATCGTTGAAACGCCTATTTTGAAGAATGCCCTCACAATCCCAAAAGGTTGTAGCCATCACATTATTGTCGACTTTTTAATAGAGATCCATCCTTCTGTGATGATTGCCTTTAACACGTCTACAGAATTTTCTCCACAGTGCTCCACAAAAGAAGGAGCACATTCAACAAGACGCTGGCGCTGAACTGCTGATAGTTGTTTGGGAACCCACCGCAGAGTAGCTTTATTCATGCTCAAATGCTGGTGGCAAACGCTTTTAGTTAGTTCCCCTTTAAACGACGATCGCCTAATAGGAAATCCTCAACCAGGGAATTTTGTCGTTTGTCACCACTTCCGCCTAGTGTTACTTTCCAAGAATTTCTTCCCAATTCTAAACCGTTTTGAAACATCTTTTACCACCAAATAAAACTGAAGTTTTCACGTACACCCCTCCTAGCCGATCCGAAAATCCTTTTCGAGCAAAAAAATTGATAACAGCTCATTTTTTGTGAGTTCTGTAATCATGATAAACGAGTGACAATTGTAAGAGTACTGATGGACGTAAAATAAATTTTTGTTTTTTCCAAGGCTAATAAGATTTGTGCGAGTTATCAACATGTTTGGCTACCTTAATCTATTTCAGGCCGGGATTTTTTGTCACTGCCCTTGTAGTGCCATCTACCGATTATAATCGGAGTTGAGTCAGTCGGTTTGGAGAGAACTGATAATTTGATAGTTTTCTTCTTCTTCTAGAACGGTAATCTGTGGAGTCAAGTGATTTGAGTATATCTAGGTGTATACAGTTTTTCCAATAGTATAGTGTGTCCCACTTTTTAGCTTGGTGTATTGGGATCCCGGGAATTATTAATTATTAGGTAAAATGGAGAAGTTTTGGGAAATTAGACGAGTCACTGAGGTTCGATTTCAAGAATTAAAAAAAATAGGTGGGTAATGCCAATTTCTTCACTTCCACGTTCTACAGTTGTTTTGGGGAAATAAAAAAACTGATGTTACTTTTTCTGTTGCACTTTTTCTCCTTTACAAACTGGCACAATATTAATTTCGAATTTATGTTTCAATGATGTGCGTCGTAATTGTTGAATTTCGTAGGTACTTGTTGTTTATTTTCAAATTTCTATTCACATTTGCGATATGCTATAGTAATTTATTCATACCACAAATAAAAAACGATTCGAATTGAATTTGAAATGAAAACATTAGTCATGTAGAGGTGTATTAAAAAAGGAAATTCTCACATTAGCTCCCATCTACTTGTACAAATGCCTAATGTTCCTATCAGAAAATAGGAAATTAGTCAGAAATACCAATCAGTATATCACGAGAAATATGATTAATTGTACATAACTAATTCATAGACTGAACCTTATAGAAAAAAATTTGAATATTTCTCTATGAAACTATTCCACCACTGGCCACAGAAGAAGCGGTGATGCTTATTAAAAATAATCTCGATTTATTGGTATATTTTAATCGTGATCATGTGTACAATATCCGGTACAAATCAAATCTTTTAACAAACAGGTATCAATATTCATATGTAAAAAGAAATGCTCATAGCTCCATAATGTCTATCTATAACAAACTTCCAGCTAGTATAAGGGATCTCCCTGTCAGACTTTTGAAGAATACATCAAGGCAATTTCTGATCAAGAAATCTTACTATACAGCGAAGGATTTTATATGTGATACAATACAAAATATGTGATATTAAGTTTACTGGCTTATGTTGTATAATATTTTATTGTTTTTGACATGTTTTATACTTTATAGCCTGATGAACTAATAAAAGTCTCTCTATAAAAACTGATTCTAAGTCTGTTAAACACAGAACCTATATAGAGTCATCAAGTCAAATTTATAGAAATTTCTTCGTATTTCTATATAATGTTTAAAATTGTGTGTGGGTAGAAAGCCGATACAATAAATCAGGAATTTTGGTAAAGCTAAGACCGTTGCTACCTTAGTCATAAAAATTTTAAACACTGTTTAACTTCGTATCTACTTGACGCAAAGGAATATCATATGTCTTCGTTTCTTTCTCGAGTAATGACGCTTTCAACTATAGAAACATTACTTTGTAGTGGTTTTCTAATACTTCATATATTTTACACATCAACCTATTACGCAGGGCCGGATTAACACTGCGAGGGGCACAACAGATTTTAGGGGCCCCTCTCCCCCTTTTTTTTAAATTACTCTTTATTCATAGAATAAAATAATTTGTAGAGTAATATAATGCTCTAAATCGTGGAGAAGGTTATTGCCAGGAAAATAAGTACATAAATGAATATTTACACTATTAGTACGTCTTCTTAATTTGACATAATATACAATGCGTAACTACATTAATCACTTTTACAATTGCACTTTTGGAAACTTATCCGCTGAATGATTCGCTTATATCTAACTGACTTAGAACAATCCTTTCCTGCACTTTCTAGCCGCAAAATCTTTTATCAGGTCATCAAAGCTGATTCGACGCAATAAATCAGCTTCCATGCACAGTAGTGCAAGCGAGTCTAACTATCCTGTCGCATATTTGTTCCCAAAGGGTTTTTAATGCGTTTTAACTTGCCACTGCACTGCACTTCCAAGAAGATGAGTAGTTATAAGCGCGAATTATTCGCCTTTAATACAAAATCAACTAATTCTTGACTACTTTTAGATATTACCAGTCGTTAGGCATACGCAAACTTTTATATTCCAGTAGTTTCTTTACTTCGTTATTTTTTCCCAGAAAAATTGTCATTATTAGTTTTTTAATTTTTAATTTTTACAATTTCCGCGGGGCCCCCAAAATGTCGGGGCCCTAAGCTATAGCTTAGTCAAGCTTATGCTATAATCCAGCACTGCTATTACGTGAAACCGAAACGTACATGAAGACTAGAATGTATATGACATAATGTGTCAATGCGACCTTATTCCAAGAATTTACATATAATAAATAATATAAAAACTGAAATTTATGTACCAAAATTCTATAGTTGTTAAGTTTATAACTATGTCTGTAACGTGAACCGTACGTACCCTATCAATTATTTTTTTACGATTATATATATTTTATTTGAATATTTATAAATATAATTGTATGCCTATTTGTTTTTTTGTTTTTGTAAGCAGAATGATTACTTCAATTAAAGTCAATAAGAAAAAATGCATTTCCATATTAAAAAAACAAAAGTTAATGATAAGCCTAAGAATACGATACGTCACCGTCGTATTAGAAAATGTTGATGCCACTGAAAAACTGCCCTTGGCTTTTTATAGCTCCCCAAACAATATGCAGAAAGTGAAAATGAAGAAATTGGTATTCTTTTCTTCTTTTTCAAAATATTTTAAAAATTAGGAAAGATAATTTTCGAAACCGGACCTTAGTAACTTATCGCATTCCCCAAAACTTTCACCATTTAATCTATCTCTTAACTCTTATAGTTACCGCGATCCCAATACAACAAGCTAAAAATGGGCAACCTTGTATAGATGTTGATGACAGTCGAATGATTTACCTCATTCAATGTCCTCTCAATATGGCATTATGAAAACTTTGGACTAAGATTTTAAACTTGTCTTGAATAATGATAAAATTAAAAAAAAAGTGTTTTAATTTGAACTGTACTAAAAAGAAAAAATAATCATTTTGTTAAATATGAGACGTAAGGTTATTCAGTTCTAATATCAAGAAATAACAAAATTTTTTCGTCGTTGAACTGAATACGATTTATTCAGTTCGAAGACAACATTCGTATTCAGTTTGAAGACAAAATAGGGATTATCAAAGAACAAGCTTTTGAATCTGATATTTCCTGATATGAGAACAGGATAACTTACGTCTCACCTGGAAAAAATATAATTACTTTTTTCTTTTTAATACATTTTAAAAAGCTTGCCTTAAACATTTTTTTTACTTCAAATTTAATTATTTTCTAATACCCACATGTATGTCAAAAACAAAAATTATGAAGCCCCCAGCTTGAATGTTTGAATTTTGATATATTAATCATTATCTTCGACCCCAAAAACCTTCACGTACCAATTTGGTATAGTCGGAACATAATTACAAAATTCGTCAGCCACCTTGGAGCCACCATAATATTTTATCAATTTTGACTAAAAATCATGATCTACGACCCGAAAAACATCCATATACCAATTTTGAATAGAATCGGACCATAACCATATAACTGGTCCGCCACCTTGCCCGTTCATATTTTACTGAAAAATGATGATCTCCGACTCAAAAAACCAATTTGAAAGGAATGGGACAATAACCTAAAGTATGTCCGCCATCTTGGAGCCGCAATATTGAATTTTCTAAATTTTATTATAAAATCGAATTCTCCGATCCCAAAAACCTCCATATACCTATTTTGAATGCAATCGGACCATAATCACTTGTCCGCCACCTTGAAGCGCCCATATTAACTTTATTAATTTTGAATGGAATGGGACTGTAACCACAAGGTATGTCCGTCATCTTGGAGTCGCAATATTGATTTTTTGAAATGTGACTAAAAATCAAGATGTCCTATCCCAAAAACTCTCATATACCTATTTTGAATGAAATCGGACGTCCAATACCCTCTAGATAGAATTGTATTCGAATTATTCAAATGTTCAAGTATTTGAATAGCCATAATTCAAATACTTTGAAAAAAATATCGTTTGATATTCAAATATTCAAATATCAAAATATGCGAAGCGGGATCTTTCAATACCAGCCACATCAGTTCCGTCTGAGAGAACATTTTTGAGAGTTTCAGCTAAACGATCTCGCTTAAAGCCAGATAACGTAAAAAAAATTGTTTTTTCAGTGAAAATGTATAAACTTTGATTTTGAATAAAAAATATACTGCAATATTTTCAATTTATTTTCCAATTTTCCTAATACCTATTGATCGTTGGCATCTATAAAAATATGAATATCCGGATATCGAAATAGTTACACATATTTTCAATCAATCAAATATTAGAATATCTGAGTATTCGCATATCCAGATATCTGAATATAAAAATATTTGAATATGCAGATATTCAAATATTTGGATATTTGAATATTCAGATATTCAATTATTTGGATATTTGGCAAATATTCAAATATTGGATAATTTGAATATTCAAACAGGATTATAAAGTAAGTACTACTGTTTAGTACTGAGTTCTCTATTTTCAGTTCTGAAGATTTCCAGTATAGTGCGTCGTGATTCTATACCGCAGAAGGGTTCCGGTCCTTTCATCGGCTCTCTGTTAATTTTCCTCAGATCCTATATGTCCTGGGCCCTAGTTGAGGATGTTTCTGTTTTGCGGTTCTAAGATAGTCATTGTGGTTTTGCAGTTAAGAATCACCCTTGAGCCAATGATGTTTGTGCTCAGAGCTTTAATGGCATGATAGTCACGTCCTTCTTGTATTCTTTGTCCAGATTGAGTTGTGCACAACTCTCAACTACATGGACTTTATCTTGAAAGATGCTAGTATTATAACCCAAGGGTTCCGAGTATTTGATTTTGGGCGCAAATCTCTAACGATTTGAAAATTTTACGGCATTAGCTTTGAAATCAGACGCTGGATAATAGGTAATACCATTATGAAATTTGGTATCATGGAACATGCCAAAACTAGAAGAAAAAATCTATTTTCCCGAACTGCCCAGTATTCTTGGAAAAAATACGAAATATGTTACTTTGAACTTTTTGTTGTTAGCTATTGTTGACATTTTTCAAAAATAAATAATTTGTCAACCGATATGAAAATTCAAAAACTCATGACGATGTTGTTATCTTCACAGCATTGACTATGGAATTAAATAGATACATATGTTGAAAACTGGGGCGAATTATTTCTGATTCTTCAGACAAAATCACAAAACTTTGCATTGAAGTTTGCTATGCTACTACAATTGGTTTTGGTTATAAATGAGATAAAGAACATGTTAAATTGTCTTTTTTTATTTACCCAAATTTCATATACGTCATAGATACATTATCGGCATTGGCACTGTTTGAAAAAAATATATTTCATATCAATCAGCATAATTACAATAAAAACAATACAATAATACTTATAACAAAGTCTTAAAACAAACCGATGACGCCACTGAAATAATTCCAGATATTGGCGTTACCTTCAGATCACAACATATAAAAGTTTATTGAATGGTCACTTCTTGTCATCTAATTTTCCTTTATCTAATGAAGAAGTCACTAACATAGGCTGTCCTTGTTGAGTATTTTGATTCGGAAACACTTTATCTAGATGTTTCAACGATTCACTTAAAAAGTTTTGTATGGCAGTCAGAGCCGCTACAATAGCGGGACTGCCAAAACCGTGACTTATAAGCGAAAAATGAGTCAGATGCCGTTGAATCGAAGGATCGAGGAGTATTTGCGGTCGCGTATTGCACAGAGGAGATCTGTCTTGATTCAAGAGATCCATGAGTTCTTTCGTTATTTGTTTAGTGGCTTGAAGAAGCTCCTTTCTTCTGGGTGTTTCTCCGTGCTGTCTTAAGAGGTACTCCGCTACTTGTCTAGATGGGAACTCGGTTTCGCACACGTAACCGAAATCCCTTGCTAAATGTATGGCTTCACCTTCTACCAGCGAAGTGAGTAACGTTACGTTCGCAGCTTTCCGTCTACCTGCCGGCAGATTGAGACCTATCTTTTCGAGTTTCTCTCTAAGAATCCGGCCGCCGTTCTTGCTTTTCGCGCGTCTTAGAACTCCGCCAAGTAGAGATGCGTTGAGACATTCTGGCGGAGATAGGCGCCGTTGAACTTCGCCTACAGTGACTTTGTACTTTGAGGTTGAGGAGAGTAGAGAAAGTCGGCCTGGGACTGAACAGAAGACGTCACTGGGTGAAACCATTGCACCGACCCCGTGGTCTTTGGCCCCTTTCATACCTAAAATAGACAAAACAAACTACTCAGTAGGTGGTCATTTATTAGGTAAGGGATTGTATTATCAACAATATTTCAATGTTTAGGGGCGTATATGCAACTGTTATACTTCGTACATATACAATTATTGAAATTACATTAAGCGTTTGATTTTCACAACATCTGTCTTTAGAGGTTCATGAAATAAATTCCTCAGTTACGTCATGGGTTAATATATTAAAACGTTACGCCGAATGTCCGAATTATATTGATGCATCTTATCTTACATAATATGTTATTAGTACATTCTCTAAGGAAGGTATATGGTAACTTTGTTATATGCGTTTCATTCCCGCTGCTGTTTTTAAATGCATATTAATGCACTTTTTGGTGCGCTCTCTGAAAATGACTGTAAATGCTTGGAAAATTGTAGTTTGGTGTTTCCAAGCCCCTAATTGCAAATAAGACGTGAACTCTCTTTCATAGTGGAAGTGTTAGCCTCTATATTTTCTAAATATTATTATAAAGTAATTTATCAAATAAGTGCAAATTTTCAAAGTTTAGAATAATTAAAAAGTAAGTATATATTTTTAAAAATTGTATATCGAGAAATAAGTATTCATTTTCATATTAACAAGTGTAAAATACATATAATATAAAATATAATAAAAATATAAATATATGAATTATATAGTTTAAATATATTGATGAATTTGCATTAAAAAGTGATGTTTTTGTGGTACTATTATATATATAAATTTTATAGTTCAAATATACTGATTAATCTGTATTAAAAATTGATGTTTTTTGTGAACATACTATTACATATTCATTATAAAATTCACATCAAAATGTTGTTTTAATTTAAGAAATTAAATTACAAAAATATTTTTGTAATTAAATATTTTTTTGAGCAGGATCCATATTTTGTGCGGATAGATTCTTGCACAGGGTTCAATTTTTCAAAATAACAGCGATTTCTACAACTTATAAAATGTAAGTTTTTTAAATAATTTCAATGATATTTCTAATAAGAATGTGTGAAAATTAATTCTATAATATAAATAAGTGCAAATTTTCAAAGTATAGATTAATTAAAAAGTAAGTATATATTTTAAAAATTGTATACCAAGAAATAAATATTCATTTTTATATTAAAAATTGTAAAATACATATAATATGAAATATAATAAAGATATACTAAAAATATAAATATATGAATTATATAGTTTAAATATATTGATGAATTTGCATTAAAAAGTGATGTTTTTGTGGTACTATTATATACATAAATTTTATAGTTCAAATATACTGATTAATCTGTATTAAAAATTGATGTTTTTTGGGAACATACTATTATATATTCATTATAAAATTCCATCAAAATATTGCTTTAATTTAAGAATAAGCAAATTCAACTAAATATTATTGAAATCAAATATTTTTTTAAACAGGATCCATATTTTGTGCGGATAAATTCTTGCACAGGGTGCAAATTCTCAAAATAACACCGATTTCTACAAACTATAAAATGTAAGTTTTTAAATAAATTCAACGATATTTCAAATAAGAATGTGTGAAAATTAATTCTATAATTTTAATTTTAGTAAAAGCGATGGATGATTCTATGGAAAAGTCTTTGAAAGAGTCTAGTGAGTCTAGCAATGTATCAACGATCGAAAAAAATTGTTTTATATGAGAAAATTCGGATGGATAAAACTACAGAGGACAAAAGTGCTTTTTGTCGGGATAGATGAATTCAAAGGATTGTCTATGGTTCGCGAAGATGAATTGCATAGTAAATTGAAAATTATGGAATTACATATGGAAATATAGGAAATTAAAAAATATGGAATCGGGCTTGAAGTGTTTTACAAAATATATAAATCGAATTAATATTAACGCCGCTAAATGAAGAATTTGACAAAATAAAGACACCATTGTTCCTCCAAAAAAATGGAAATTGAGAAAATTTTCTAGTGCGAAACCCAATACTTTTGATGATAGTGCATCTATGAACATCAATTCTGATTGGGAATCGAAATGTTTTATTTGTGATAAATGTATATGTATTAAGAGCAAGGGTATTTATTCATGAATATTATTTCTAGCGGGTGCTTGACTGATTGCGGAAAATTATGTGGATGTAGTAGAAGTGGTTTTACATGTACCATGCCATGCAAAAAATGCAAGATATGCAGATTCAAATAATGTCAGTAATCAAGATGAGAATGAATAAAATGTACAACGTAAAAATATAGGTATTGTAAAAAAAAATTATGTATTGATAATTTTGTTATGTAAATAATAATAATTATGGTGAAAATGATAATAATGATAATAAATATACATTTTGTAATAATTTTGACTACGGATTCGTGATCAGCGACCTCAAAAATTCCCGGACACTAATTTTCATCTCATTTTATTTAATATTAAAAAAGTGCAACCGATTATGCACTTTAAATTGGATTTTTTATGCAATCTATTAATTTTATAATAACTTTGACTTTGGATTCGTAAACAGCGACCTCATAAGCCCCGAGTATCAATTTTCAACCGAATTCAGTAAATATTGAAGAAATTCAGAAATAAGAGCACTATAAAATGCAATATAGAAATTTTGTATGAATTTTCATGTCAGATTCGCAATCAGGGACATTGAAAACCCCTAACTACAAGTTTCCAAGCAATCACAGTCAATATTCAGAGAGCGCTATAAAAAATGCATCAAAATGCATTTAAAAATTCGTGCATCAACAGCGGGAATAAAGTGCATATAACAAGGTTGCCAAATACCTCCCTTGAGAGAATGCAGAAAACCGCTAAGCCCCAAAACGGCATTCCAAAGTTTTCCCTAAATACAACGTACTATATATCTTTCTGAACGAATGTATTTCAATATCTCTTCCCTCACACATCTTATTTCATTTTGACATATTCAGTAGTAGCAGTAGTAGCTGCATATCTTAATAAGAATTGAATTTATATCTATGGTTTCGGAGTTTACATAGTGTAAAATCAAATTAACTTTCGGAAGTTGGAGAATTAAAATCCAATTTTTACACAAAACCTTGTAACATTAATTTTAAAAATAGTGCTAACAAATTGTTTCACACACTACAGCTTTGAGAATGCTACTATGTGGTGAAACAATTTGTTAGCATTATTTTTGAAATTAAATGTCACCAAGTTTTTCTTTCTTCCTTAATGTTTTTAATACCCATTTTTCCTGGCCTTCATGTGTATATTAGACCAGTAAATGAATCGTCGCGATGGATTAAGATTTTGATTAAACTTGGTGAGTAGGTTTATATGGTGCAAAGGAAGCTATGTGGGACGTACGAAACCATGCTCATTGTTTGACGCCGAGTTAATGCCCAAAAATCGCTTGTGATCAGAAAACCGTGAAATACTGACAGGATAAACTTTTTACAGCTGTAATTTTTTCGAAAAAATGCATCTCTTCCGAGTTTACATATGATACAAATTTTGGTAGAAATTACAATTCAATACTTGGGAGTTGTTTGTCATGTTTAAATGAAAATTTATTGTTGTAACAAGGTCTTTAAGAAATCAATATTTTCCAAGTTTTAAGACCGAAAAAATCGATCAACATGTCAGTCGGCAAACATTCGACTCGTCTGAGAAAAAGTTGTTTGAATGTTTTTGGGTTTTCCTGGAAATATCCCTTTTGAGTCTTTCTGAATCGATCATTTTTGAGGTTATCTCTGCTGATGTGTGTTAGCTACCCAATGTGTGAGAAGATTGCGCCATTCCTATTGGTCGTACGAGTGTTAATGGTAGTGATTTTTTATATCATTAAATCTATAATCATTACCTTTGAGTAAGGGTAAATCTGTTATGAAACCAGTATTATCATCTAAGCCTCCTTGAGCCTCCTCCACAGCCTGCCCAAGTGCCTGATGGAGTGATAGAGGGTCATCGTGTGTTCTTTGCTGCACGCTGACAGAATAATCTGGCCGC
The DNA here is from genome assembly GCA_958510875.1 of Endomychus coccineus. Taxonomy (NCBI): domain Eukaryota; kingdom Metazoa; phylum Arthropoda; class Insecta; order Coleoptera; family Endomychidae; genus Endomychus; species Endomychus coccineus. Next base: position 67,747,461 of record OY294068.1, read on the forward strand.
CCCCCTCCTGGACCGGTACTATAAGGAAAACTTCCTCCATGTCCTAGCTGCCCCTGTAAACAAGATAACAATTTCGATAAAACTTTAGCTAATATTTATTTTACTATGACAATGCTCAGCCACGCTTCATTAGATGTAAATCTAAATTATTTTATACTAGACATTAGTAGAAATGATTATTATCCTATAGAAAATAATTCTACAGTGGAATTCATTACAAATAGCATGCGTCGACGCATGGATCTTTGTCGAGTTTATACAGCATAAGTTTGCTAACGTGTCATCAAGAGCTGTATAACATTACGATCATGCTGCGTTAGCATGCAGACTTCCTGTAGGAATTAAATCTCAAGTAGTACCCAGTCAATAACTCATTCTCAGGATGTCATTGTGTGGTGGAATAATTATCAAAATCTTTAAATATAAATTCACGTTTTATTATTATCGAATTTTATCTGACGTATAGGTAACACTTTGAAATTTGTTTCTATTTCTCATAAATCAATGAATTAAATGAGCTGGTAGGTACTTCTAAGAATATTGTATCGGCACAATCTCGCGGATTTCCTCTCTATGATGGATATAACTTATCTGAATTTGGATAGTTTCACCACATTCTAGATATTAAAAATAACTATAATAACCAGAGAAACTTCCAAACTTTCGTAAATGTATTCCTTAAAATGGAGCAAAGAATCGCCACATTAAATATCATGACATATTGAGGGATGAGTCTAGAAAACCCAAGCTCTGATTCAAGGTTTGTATCAATTCCGACGACAGCACTAGATTCTGCTGAAGAGTGCCTGGAATTTTGTTTTTAAATAAAGTCGCACGTGTTGCTTCTGGAATGGATATTGCATCTACAGAATTGCATGATGCACAGATGGTTATAATCAGAATCAACTGATCTATTAGTCTATGCATCACTATTAATAAGAAACAATTACCCTTATCCAATAAAAATACTTTCAAAGTATTGAGGATTTCTCAGCCACCAGGTAGCCATCATTGAAGCTCACAAAATTAGAAAGGGAATGTAGCTGTCAACCTTTATTACGTAGAAGACGCGTATCACGTGAAAAATTAGAAAATTTGCGTAAAAAAGACCAAAATTCCTCGATTTTCCATCAATTGAATTAATTTTCTGGGAGATTCGAATTAGCGACCCAATAAACCTTCTAGAATATATTTTGGAGACCTAATTTCCATTTTTTGATAAATTAAAAATTATCTTTAAAAGACGAGTTGAGAATGAGGTTAATTTTAAGTATAGGGGTGAATTGGGGGCAATTGGTATATCGCTCAGTAGTCACGAGTGATATTCATGGTCCATAGAACATCACGCACAACTTTTTTTCCAATACGACCAACTACTAAATTTTTCGATAGTTTTCCAGCTTATTGATTGGACTAAATTGGTTACCTTTACTCGTAAACTTTTAATTGAACCTCGTTGAAGTAAGTTATAAGATACATATATCGCAACTTGCAATCTGTTACGATAAAAAAGGATTGTATTATAGAGATATTTAACCATGTCAGATATTGTGCAGTCGAGTTTGAAAATATGCAAAAAGGTAGATTATCGAAATGTTGTGTCGGAAGCGCTTGGGGTGTAAGATTAGAATTACAAGGGTAAGAAATTTGAAGGAACGTCTCTATATCGGAGGGAAAGCTCATAGCTCAGATTCCCGACAAGAATTCACTTTATAACTATGTCGAGACATTGAAAATATGTCAGGATCGTGGCTCTGCGTCCCACAATCTTACGTCGATTTAGTTACGATAATCTTCGTCAACTTCGACCCCTTCCTTAGTCGCATTCCGTTAGAAACTATTAAAAATGCATAACATACTCAAACATTCCGCTGAATACAGAACTGGTGAAATTGATATTCGAAAGCATGAGTAACGATAATGTACCTTAATAATAATAGCTGTTACAAAACATTATCAAGAAAAGCTTAAGATTCCGGTCTGAGTTGTTACTGAGGAAAAAGCTCATCAACAAGTGATTTTCTTAAGATAATGGCTACATAAATGTGACCAAACACCACAGCATTATTTACAAACCTAAACATGTATTTCACGACTGAGAAAGAACTAGATACTTTAAGAAACATTGGAATGATAAAGGCCTACCCTACATCAATAATTTTTTATTTTTCATAGAAAATCACTTGATACCATTTATGAAAGATATGCGACGGAATGGTTGTGACAATGATTTTGAATCAAAATTCTACAATATTTCCGGCATTCTTTCGTTACACAATAGGAATCCAGCTTTTATACCTCTTGGTTATGTTCGATGGCTGACAGTAACAGGCGTACGAAATCTATGGCCTAATCTGTCGTCTCTCTACAGATGATCTAGAAACAGGCGAACATTTCCTAATTGAGTAGCCGTTGAATCCAATATTTCCTGAAGTGAAATTTTTGCTGCACAAAATGATGCTCTTATTCTCTAGGGTATTCGAAGGCTTCGTGAAAATTCTAAAATTTGAATGAATCCGAACTACAATCAAGCTTTGGCACTGTCACAGGGCCAACAGGTGTTGATGAATTTTTATGTATTTTTTTTTGGTTTTTCCTCGTTTTTTTTGCGAGGTTTTCACCAAGTTTCCTTCACGAAAGGATAATGCTTGTTTTCCCAAGTAAAGTGTCGCACGAATAGATAACTCCATAAAACGTATGGTAAGTTGCACTTTTTCATACATTTTTTTAAGAGACAGCCTTCTATTTTCTCTTGAAGCATCCTGAATAATACTAATATTTGACTTCAATCTCTTAAAACCTAAGGCACATCGTAAATGCTGAGCAGAAGGTTCATGTTTATGTGAAGATCGACTTTCATTGCAAAAGTGATTTTGGCGATTTTGTACCAATAATTAGCACGGCAAACAAAACAACCGGATTAAACACAAGAATCAAGATACACCGGCACAGACTGAGACAATAATAGACCGATACCGCGCCGTGTCATCAATCTTCGTCTTTCTTACCTTTTCACTCTCACTCGCACTGAATCATTCTTTACCGCTGGTTCACCTCGATGAATACATAGTAGAGGAAATAAAGCAGAAAAGGTCGGAAAAAAATTCGGATGGCCGATTTTGATTTTTTCTTAATCGATTCTAGAGGTCATTTAGAAAAAATGCTATCATTTTTTATTCTTCTGATGTTTATTTTAGCATTTCTACTGAGGAAAGTGCATCTTTTTGAATGCGTTTTCAGGAGATAATATTGAAAATGTTGAAAAAATGGCCAAATATAGCCAAAATTCTTCACTCGGGGGAACAGATCTGTGATATCGATAACGAAGTGGTAGTTCGAATCTTGCAGCGGAGTCGTGTTCAGCGGCCCCAAAAACCCCCCGAGAGATGAATTTGGATGCATTTCAGAGCTTATTGAAAACAGTCCATGATGATGACCTAGATCATGAGGATATCCTGACCACCAGGTGCCTATTGAGTGTCATGGTCATAGCCCCTATGCTCAAGAGAATCTCCCTAACAGGTTTCATTCCTTTGCAGAAGGTATTTCTGCGAATTCCCCGGAGAAGACGATAGTACCAGGATGTCCTGAGTTCCAGGTGCGTCGTAATCAAATATGGCACCAGAATCGTGATCAGCTATCCCAAAAACCCCCAGCGAGAAATTTTGGTAATTTTTTCAACATTTTTGATATTATTTCCTACAAATGCATTCAAGAAGATGCATTTTCCTCTATAGAAATGGTAAAATGCTCATTAGAAAAATAAAAAATGGTAAAATTTGTTCTAGATGACTTCCAGAATCGATTTAAAACAAAATGATCAAAATAGGTTCATCCGATTTTTTTTTATTTTGACCTTTTTTCTGCATCATTTCCTCGACTAACAGCTGCTGCGGGGATATGACCCCAGTAAAAGTCTACACACTGTTACCATGGCAACCGGCTGAACACATGCATCAAGACACTGCTGTCTGAAAGTTGATTCACTCTCGGCAAAGACGGGAGACTAATTCGCTTTGTTATTTATCTGAATAGTGTCACTATTGGAATGTCTCCATATAATAATGGTTGTAAAATGTGAAGATATTATAATAATTCGAATTTCAAGACAAAACAAATTTGGAGTTTTAGGTCCCAACTATTTTTGCGGGGCTAATATGAGAAGAGATAAATACAAACTGAGGAATTGAACAAACTAAAGGTGAATCAGTGCTTTACTTGCTTCACTTGGCGAGTCGCCACTGCTTCATTGAAACATTGTTCTCAATGTACTAGTATTGGAGTCAATAACAGGCTAACAAGATGAATTTTAAGAATATTTTCTCGTGTTCGCTGATCTACATATTTCATTCATTTCTAGTTAATGTATCCACATTGCACACTGAATATGAATGCATTAATAAATGAGTAGTGTGAAAGAGAATGCAACGAATGAACCATGTTTACGTTTGAGTGCTTCTGGTTGCAAGAAATATTGGACAACAGGACTCAACAACTCAACATGAGTGAGTAAATATTATATTATAATCAGAGATGTCAAAAAAGCTTTTCTCCCAAAAATGGCTCGAGATAGAGCACCGTGCCTACTGGAGAGAACTGCCCCGTATGTCGTACTCCAAGCGACTGATGGGGGATCTCCAGCAGCAACGAGTGAAAAATCTGCTGACGTTCAGCAGACAAGAAACACGGAATCTTGTTGCATTCCTAACCGGACACGCCCCATGCAACAAACACCTCTACACAATGGGACTGGTAGATCAGCCCACTTGCAGGGGTTGCGGCGTGGAAGATAAGACACCTATGCATGTGCTGTATCAGTGCACGGCATACACGGTTGGTCGTCGGACATAAGACTACACCCGAGGAAATCAGAAGTATCTCCTATATCAGGCTACTGAAATTCATAGAATACATCGGATTGATGAGGATGTAGATACCAGTGAGGGCACGATAGGACTATAATGACCGCAGCGCTGTGGGGCTCCCCTTAGAATGGAGAACCAACCTCACGGAGGAGGGGTTTTAGTCGGTAGGAATCCGGCACACCCGGGGGCACGGGCACCCGAGGCGTCTATGCAAGATTTCCCCTCCTCAACGCAAAAAAAAAGCTTTTCTCCCAAATATTCCTCATGTCCACGACCGAATAACTTTACGATAGCTAAAGACTATTTCGATTATCGTTTTGCCTGCGCGGGGAAGGGAGGATTAGTTTGTTTGTTTAAGCCATAGATGATTGCACAAAGTATGTTCAAATTTAGATCAAATATAATCTTCATATATGTGATGAAGTTGGTTTGAACCTGATTATATTTTTTTTATTAAGACGGACTGAACGTAGGGAACAAAGTTTGTTTTTTGAATCGGGTTATACACAAAATGTATGTTCTCGTGGTAAATGCAATCTACATGAAATTTTGACACAAGCTAGATATGATTCTCGAAATTCACTGGAATAAAAAATCACTGTCGTACCTCAACCCGTATTCGAGTTATTGAGCAGAGCGGTTCGTTGAAATACTCGTCACTATTCGTCTAGTTCCGTGCACTATTTGTGCGAAAGACGGAGTGAGCATAGCGAAGGAAGTCTTTCTTCCTTTCGGCTCATACGGCACGTTGTTGGTTTCTACACAGCGGTCGAACCAGTCAAACGGTGACTCCGACTGCAGATGGCGCTCTTGATGGGCTTCCTCCTTTCGGCTTACTCAATCATTATGTCTTAACCCTTTGGGCATATGCGCAGCGTACTAACCGACCTCCTAGTATAATTAAAAACACTTTGAATTTGACTTGTTTCGATTTCAAGTTAAATCATTGAAATTTCGAATGAAATCTAGTTTTTAATTACTCTAGAAACATTTTCTCAATGATATACACTGGAAACATACGGGCAAAATATTTCAATCATGCCGTAAATTGTGAACGCAATGCTATCCAAATGTTAACCATATTAGTATAACATAGTAGTAAATTATTCGACAACCCATAATAGCAAGGTATCGTGTTTAGCAGATATTGCTTACTGCTTTTTAAATGATGTATCGGTACTAACTATTAAAATATGTGTGTGTGTGTGGATTATTCTTTTATAAAGATGTTAGTTATTGATATGATTTATTACCAAACGTAATCATGTGAAGACCGCAGAACAACTACGTGTAATCAAAATCGTAGATAAATTAGTTAAAGCGAAATAAATTAATGTTCTATAGAGAGGTAGTAATTTGAATAACTGTACTACAACTCTACAAACGAATTATCGTCACTTGCTATTTGAAATAATACTGAAGTTAGATACGTATCTATACCCACACATGGTTAAATTTATGATGATTCGTAACGGTAAAAAATCGTAGAGGTGTCTAAAAAATCTCTATGTATAGCCTTACTTGAGTTTTCAGATTTTGGAACCAACTATTCTGCAATACACGATTCATGAAAAGAACCAATTGTAAATGAAGTCCTAAATCAATATTTTAAAATTAAAGAAATTACGTCACAGATGTAGAAACATCACGTCATGGACAATAGTTACTTCATAATAAGGTTACATTAAATTAGTTATTGAGGAGAGAATGAGCTTTATATGATACTTCATATCAATAATTTTAACAGCAAATATTGAGATAATACATAGAGTATAAAACATAGTGCTGTAAAACACATTATGTTGCCAATTCAAATTAACTTCCAATGTCATGACATTGATATTTTGATATTCTGTATGTTTGCACAGATTGCCTGTAGTTCAGTTCAGTGACATATAAATGTAAGGAGCTAGAAGAAGAATACTGTTTCAAATTATTATCTGTTATCCGATAGATGACACTGCCAATACGCATATTTATTAAGACTATTAATAATCGTTACCTATTGTTATAGTTTTCTTACAACTATTCTCAAAACACACTTGATATTACAGATTTTGAGCCGTTAGGGAATCGTCGCAAATAAATTAACTAGAAGTGCACACTTATGCTAATGCAGCATGACCCTAATTTGAAAGGTTTTTTAATATTACAGCTCTTGATAATGGGTTAGCAAACGTATCTAGTAAAATACGGTATAAGCCCACATGCATATTTTCGATGATGTAGATGGCTTTGTCGGCACTTCATTTGTTTTGCTTCGTTGGCGTTTGGGTTTGATATGCGCGTATCGAGTGTCTATTGCACATCACATCTAGTCTAGGGTGGGAGGTCACGGGAACCACCGGTAGTCACTCAAGACTATATAGATAATTATTGCACCGTATAAATCATAAAACAAGACCATACTGTTATTATTGTAAAGCCAGTGGCGTGCAAACAGGGGTCACAAAGGTTGCATTTGTAACCCCAATGTTCCGAAAAAACATTGATCAGTCAACAAAATTTTAAAAAAATTATAAAACGAACACCGTTGTCAACAAAATTTTGAGAACAGTTTTTTTTCATTTCAATAACCATTATACCGGTATATTTATTTTGCTCATATAATTTATATAAAGTTATATTTTTTTGCAACCCCAATACGACATGCCTTTGCACGCCACTGTGTAAAGCAACTTCAATTCCAATTGCAACAAAAAAAATCATTGTTATGTAACATAATTTCAATTGCAAATAATACAATGATTTTATCAATTCACTGAGATTTGTTTCTGCAAATCAGACAAAAATAATAATATAATATAAATGTTCAGTATAGTGAATCGATTGTAAAAATAATCTTGAAAAAGTTGATAGTTGACATTGATAAAAAAATCAAAGTGATAATTCACGTCTAAGAAGCACAATTTTCAAGATATCTGTATACGGAAGAGGAATCCGAATAATTTTACCCATTCCTTCTCCACAAAGAATTTCGAACTAGGGAAGCGGTTTCATTGAGTTCCCAAAATATGTTTGCGTTAAGTTACAAACATTAGATCAATAAATCTGATTTTGCAACTAAAAATGTTCGGAAAATGGTGCGAACACCACTTGAAAATTATAATTTATGACACCTAATTGGTTGTTATTGCGGAGTTAATTCTTTCGAATTTTTAGCCTTCGATTCAAATGTTCATGTCAATTAACTCAAACAAAATTTTGAATCACAAAATTTTTTCCCAGATATTTTTCCAGTATGACTTCATTGCGAACACGATTGATGGGAAAACCAAAGTAACCGCAGGAATTTGACATTTTAGAGCATTATTTGTTTTTTACATCCAAAAGCAGAGATAAAATTTGCTTAGACATAACAATGATTTTTGTCCTGTTTCGAAAGAATTTACTGAATATCGCGATATGTAACTGCTTTGTGCTTTCATACATTTTTACATTCAACACTTTGTTCTATATTCTTGGCATCATTCCATATCGATCAATTGCACTATGCTATGATATTCCTTAACTATTTTCCAACATTCATTCGTTACTTTTCGTCATAGAATTACTGTTCTATTTTCCTGTTCTCCATATATTGTTAACTGGTTATGATTTCCTACTAAGTCTGAAATGGATTTTGAACTCATCCATAGACATCTTGAATATATCCAATTAACATAAATGCTTGAAAATAACAAAACTTAATAAATTGGTTATAGAAGCGATATAGTTCTTTCACTGAACTTTGAGCATTTGCAGCATTTCTAATTTTAGACATCAATATTTCTCACTCCTCCCATGGAAACAATAATATCCTTATCATTTCACCAAAACGTATTATGCTGTGTGAAATATTCTTTCTTGTACTCCAGAATAATTCCAAGTTTTGTTTCAAAAAGCTAGTGCAGTTAATCAGAATTTAGATTCTTTTCCAATTGTTAGTGACATGAAATTGTCCAAGTTTTGTTTCAAAAAGCTAGTGCAGTTAATCAGAATTTAGATTCTTTTCCAATTGTTAGTGACATGAAATTGTCGCTGAATATGTATAGCCATGCGTAGATCAGAAGTGAATAGATTGTCCATGAACCGAAGTATTTTCACTACTGATATCCACTTTTCAAATTTCATGAAAGGTAATTGCCGATCATGGTTTTTCTCAATGCAATGTATCTTCTCACCAGGGTAATTTCAGAAAAAGATAATTTTTTGACATTCGTTTCAGACTTACCACATGGGTATGATTGGGATCAGAATCTCTAGGTCGACCTAGTCCTAGTTGATTGTAATGGTGTAAACCAGAGAGGCCTCCATAGGGATCCGTAAGGTACTCTAAGTGTTGTTGTGGGGGCGGACTTGGGGGATGATGAAATGGCGGTGGAAAATATGGCGGTTGAAAATCAGGTTGTGGAAGCTGATGTTGCATTGCGGAGCTGTGATGAAGGCCTCCGGAGCCACGGTGGTGCCCTCCCGAACCACCGGCTCCGTAACCTGGAGAGCTCCCACTTAATGCTAGGGAACCATGTCCGCTGGCTGTTAGTCTCTCCTGTAACAAAACATATGTGTAAGTACAATATATGCACATTTGTAAAGAATTTCAACAAAGTGTTAGCTGGAACAGATTGCAATTTGCACAGGTTTGCAATACATGGATTTGCTTTAAAAACAATGGTTCATAATTAGAAAATGTACGGTTAGGTATATTTATATCGTTAAGTAAACTGCGCTCCAACAAAAGAAGAAGTAGAAATAGTAGAAAATTCAACATAAATCACATTACCATAGCAAAAGTTTGTGGTATCAAACAATGCAATGGAAGTGAATATTTAATTTTTCATTTAGTATGAACTTCACGACATAAAGTTCAATGGATTCAAAACTTCGCGTTACAATTGTATCTCTAGCAAAATATTATTACTACGAACTTCTATGATTACCACAACAGTGGTAACCTATTTCAGAGCTTACTAGATAGAGAATTTTCTTCAATTGGAAGAAAATACATCTAATTGCTCGAAATTACTTACAAAAAATAATACTCAGAATTGTTTCCAATTTCAAAAGTCAATCATCATTCAATTCATTGTATTTTGAATCTCATATTCTCATTTTGTATTTCTGTACTATTCTATATTATTCATTCAACGTTGGCCTATTCCTTTTACTGTGGCTAATCACCGACGCCAGGAGGTAAGTTCACCCCAACCTGGAATATCGCCGAATCCTGACTATTTCAAAGTTCAGGTAGGGATTTTTAACATGTGGTGACATCATACAGCACACAGGACCTACTGTTTCACTTCCTATAGGAAGGAAGGCATGACTGGATATTATCTTGCACCATGAATCATCTATCACGGCCTTTTGCCTCAGATATTTACGATATTTATCGAAAATACTCAGCAGTCACCGGGGATAAGTGGAAGCCGTGCTAACCATTACACTACCGGAAACGGTAAAATTTGTATTTAGAATTAAGAATAATTATTAATGAATCCGAAACAACGTGTCATGATAGGCTCGCTACCAATTGTTTATTTCATCAGATTTCTATGATCACGACAATTGTGATTACATAGAATTGAGTTCCATTTCAAACGTCAATAGACCAATCGATTAAATTGGTGTTTCAGCCAGCTTGATTTTTGATATTCTTACGATTTCTCAGAGATAACATGAACATATATATTGACATTGTGTCACGAATAAATAATCGGCATTAGTCTCAATCACGGTTGTATATACAGGTCTGAGAACTCGAGGCGGTTTCCTATGTAAGAAGTGAGTCCGCTAAGCGTCAACTGTCGCGTAGTACCAAAAGGGTGGCGCATGAGTCGAGGAATGATCTCTGGCACGTATACGACCGTGTTCTCTGGCAACTGTCATTGTTGACTTGTAAACACAAGGAATACCGACGTTTTTAGAAAAAAATTACGAAACCGGGGTACAAAAGAGTAAAGCAAGAAACTTCTGTTTTTAAAGTGCCGAAAGATGCGGAAATGCGAAAAAAGTGGATGCTTGCGATTCCGGATAGAAATCGTTTTAACGAGGTATTTAATTTGTGCGAGCATGTATAACGAAAAAGGAGAAGTTATTTTTAAGGTGAGTAATACATTTTGACAAGAGTAACAGTTCTATTCCTCTCTCAAATCAGAATAGTAAATATTGCGTTACGAGAAAAATTATTTTACTTAATAATGTGATTGTTGCCATACTTCGATCCAAGCGCTAGCTGGTGGCTGAGCGAGGGACTACGAGTTTGGCGACATGTAAGAGACTCATGTCAAACATAGAGTTCCCAGACCTGTATGTACGACCGTGGTCTTAATTGAATTTGATTTAGAGTAACATAGACGGTATGGTTCTCTGTCGAATAATAGGTTTAGTAGCAAAGTGAATCAAAGTTAGCAGAATAGAAAAAGTTGGAGGCGATAAAAATTTATTTGTAAAAATAAAGTCAACCACTATTTGTGATAAATACGTCCAACTGAAAAAAGTAGAAGATTAAGCAATCAAATTGTAAAAAAGACAGGGATGAGGCTATTTAATATCACTCGTAATTAGTTTAATCCAAAAAATAACAATAATTTCATCTTTGTTAGGCAATTAGATGAACTGTGACCAATCGATCACTGACTTCCCTACCTTTCGAATACTTCTTGCGGTCAAATGTTTGATTGTAGGAACAGAAAATATATTGGGAATGATTTAAAACAGCTAATGAAGTACGTTAAATAATACTCTATGTTACATTGAAATTGTATCCAAATGGTCTGCATATTAATGTATTTTTCAACTCTATGTTTATACTAACATCTGCTGTCAGGTTGACTTGCGAAATTATTCATCAAACTATAATATACCTAACTTTGTTTTATATTGACACCTGCTGTTACATGAACTATCAAAATTAGCGGCAGAGTAAACGCACCTAAAATTGACATTGACGTCATATCTATGACGTCACATCTATGACGTCCCTTGAATCATAAAATGGGAATTTAGGAATCTTCTGTAAGCTAAATATATGCGAGTGATATATATTTATAACCAGAAAAACGTTGTCATTATGCTTAAATACTATAATTTCATTTGGAAAACTGGAGATATATGTCGAAAGTACCACGTGAAACGGGGCTACCGCATCCAAAAACAATACAGTTCCTCTTCCCACTAATTAAGACCGATTTGCAATTACGACCATTAGAAACGGTACGCAATCGTCCCTGTAGTTTCTACATACGCATTCACTCACAGACATCTCAAAAATAGTCTAGATCGATTCAGTACGGCACAAAACGGATAATTCCGTGATAACCCTCAATTTTTTTTTCAGCCTATTTACAATTCTTCCCTTAGATCACGTATAGTGAGGAAAGTAATAGTCTAGATCGATTCAGAAAGGCTTCGGAAAAAAATTGTTTCAGACCGTTTGCAATACTTCACTCATACTACGTATAGTGAGGAACGTTATGAATTTTCTAATAAGATAAAAGTTCTTTGAGCAACCTCAACACTAGAATTTTAAAATCAGAATTTCGGACACTTCTGCAGGTTAAATAAATGCTTGTGATACATATTTATAACTTTTCCTAGATATGAACATTAGGCATGATGCAGATGGAAAAATGAAAACTTCACATTCTGAATAAACTTGTGAAAATGGAACTTGTAATAGTTGTTTTATTTAAAGTAAATAAAAACTTCGTAGCTTACTAAAGAAGTTTGTTCCCAACTTTATCTTTACTACAATTTAGTTGCACCAAGAAGTTATAAAAAAGTGTTATGAACAGCCTTAAAGATAGCGTTGTTAAATTTTAGGTAGAATGCGCAAATAGCAATATTCCTAATAAGGCCTGACAACCTTTTTCTATTACCTCATAAATCTTCAACATCTGGTTCGGAAGTGGATACTTGAGCGTTATATTTTTTGATTTCAATCGTATACAAACATTGACTTCATTTCGTATATTATAAGGAAATTGCTAAGCAGTGGATTCTTGATACATATATTCATATATTTAAAACATTGATGTATTACAATTTTGTTTACTCGTGTTTCTGTTCGTTTCGGCCACGTGGGTATTTTTAATCGAAATTGGTGCGATAAGAACTCTTTGTGTGGATACCATTAGCTTTAAGAAATTCCATTTTAGACATTAATACGTATTTTGATGATGGTCGTGAGACCGAACGTACGTAAGGACGAAAATAATAAGCATATGTGTTTGTGTGACCTAATTATTTCCCGAGAATTTATATATAATAAATAATATATTTATAACCAGATAAATACTGTTGTGGTTATGGTTCAATAAAATACTATAATTCCATTCGAAAAACTGAAGATGGTTGTTAAGACTACCTCTCGAAATGGAGTGCGCCTGAAAATAATGCGGTACCTAATTTCACCACTTAAAAACCATCTGCAGGATTCCACATCGATACGACCAATAGGAGCGGCGCAACCTCCTCCACAGTTTTTAGACACATTCACACACAGACATCGTCATAGTCTACGTCGATCCAGAAATGAGGATATATCCGCGGAAATCCGTAATATTAGTATTTATAGTGGCAAGAAGTCGTTTATTTGTTGCACGAAATTACATCATAGGTACTACTGCCAAACAAAGACTTACATTTTTATAAAAAAGTCGGCTTGTGTTTTTTTTTGCGAAGAATGGAATTGAACAAATGGTTTATTCTAAAGTCATACTAAAATTACCTAGTTTAGGTTAGGTAGTAATATATCGTGTTGAAGCTATTAGAAATTCCGTCTAAAGGGTTAGAAATGAACTCTATTGTTGATGAGTTTGGTTCTGATTTTCTGAGCGAATCACTTGAAAGTGCCTATAATTTGATGTGATGATAAGTCAATCGCTATTACACTGGCTATATTTTCACTATTTTTGGTTGGCATTGCTTCTAAACAGGTTCCAGAAATCTCGAATAAAATTTTCTATTATGAGGAATTTCATTCGAATGTTTTTCAAACCTTTACTCAATGAGTTTTGAATTATCACTTAATGTAATTACACCATTATCTGATTGATGAAACTGATGCTTGTAATTTTCCTAACAAAGGCTTCCTTGCTTAATTATATCCACAATTATAATGGAAAAATTACTTCGTTGTGCGAAGAATTCGATGTTTATCTTAATTGTAATAATACATATCTTGTTGTAGAATCGTTTAGCACAATGTATATTTAATTACCTATTACTAACGTAATATTCGAAAGTTACTTTAGCGATATACATAATTTAATACAAAAACTGTAGCATGGCTTTACAAATTAATTTCATGACCAACATTATGGTATATAATGATGATAATTGAACTGAGTTTGTCTCAGCATTTTGGTTAGACGGTGAGTTACCTCTAGACATATAATAGTAGTCAGCATTCCATCATACATGTACTCTATTAGGATCCAGTGGGTCTGGTATGAAAAAACTTTACGTCAAGTCTGTATCTCAAGAAAACCACGTATTTAATTTCTTAAACAGTAATGAAAAAATTCAACAGAACTACATCCTTCTTTTGAGAGGTGGGCCAACAAAGAAGTTCAACTCGATTTAATCATCGTTCTTGCATATCCTGTGATCGTACAATTAATATCTACTTTGTAATGTTGTCCTAAATTGTTATGAGTTTGAAACATTAGTTCGTGAGGAATCGATTGAAATAAAATGTGTTCATAACTTTACTTCTACCTAAATAAAGAAATAGAGACAGATATATAATTGACAAAAAAAAATTATGGAATTGGTTAATCGAAGAATAGATCATTGCCATCGAAAATCGATTGATTGTTGTTTTTAATGAAATCATTCCCTGTTACAGCCTTAGTCTGAATAATAATATAGTCCAGACAAAAGTGTGAAAAAATAGGGTCATTACCTACCTACTAACATTTTATAGACGGCACGAAAATGCAAAATTCTTTTTGTATCGTGTTCAGGATGGCTAACACATCGTTATAGTCAGAAAAAAAGAGAGGCTCGAGATTATTACTATTAACAAACAATGAAAAACTATTCTCAAATGGGATGTCTTTTATAACAAATGAAACATCTCGGGCTCTTTTAATCCAAAGTTTCTGAAATTTGGGATCAGGGGATTTTTTGGTCCGCTGAACCCGAATCTGGAAAATTATGTCTGTTTGCTGGAACACCCGGAAAATTTTACCAAATCTTAGCAACAAACAAAATTCTTTCACGGACTGTCGTATTGAAATAATAGAATTTTCACCAATTTTCCAGAATTTTCCTCCTCTTACTGAAATTTGTTCCCAGAAACATCACGGTACCTTATTATTACAATAAAACTAAAAGTTTGTCGTGTAGAAATGATAAACTCTCATTTTCCGGAAAACTATCATCGGATTTGATTTTATGATCATAAAATAATACTCAGCGACCACGAAAACATATAATTAGACACGTTGGATGAGGATCGAGATCGTAATATGAAGGAAAACGAACCAATCTTTCACGAATTTTCCTCCTTTCAGTAAAAATTGTACCGAGACACATCACGACATCTCATTATTTCAATACAACAATCCGAGGAAAAATTTTGTTTGTTGCTAAGATTTGGACAAATTTTTTGGGTTTGAAACCAAATTTCAGAAGCTTTGGATTAAAGGAGCCCGAGATATTCCATTAGTTATAAAAGAAATTCCATTTGTTAATGAAAATGGTTTTTCATTGTTTATTAATAGTATTAATCACGATCTCTTTTTTCTGACTAATGATGTGTAAGCCATCCTGAACACGATGAAAAAAGAATTTGCATTTTCATGAGGTCTATAAAATTTTAGAAGTTTTTCACACTTTTGACTGGACTAATCAAAATTCTAGTTCCTTATAAAGCACTATGAATATACTATAACATAAACGTTTGCGAAGTATTTTGTGTTTTGTATATTTTTCCATTTCCAACCTATTACAAATAAATGGTGCATCCGCGTGAATTCAATCAATGCATGAAGACTCGATCGCTTGAATATAATTGATATAGCAAATTTCTTCCTTGAAATTTGAAATATGAAACAATAATTTATATAGAGCTGAAATGAAAAAAAAACATGTTGATATCATAATCCCCAAAAAAGTTTAGGGAAATTATTCAAATAACGATCCACTCGTATCGAAAAATGATAAGATAAGACTCATTCATATTTGAAGAGGCTCTAAGGGAAAAAAGGTTCGAAAAAAATTAAAATATGTAGAAATTTCCTAATTCAGAGAAGCTTCCGAGAAATACACACTCCGTTGAACGGGTTAACATTCTCTGAATGATCTGATATTTCTTCACTACATAGTTCAAAACAAAGTCGCTTTCTCTGTCCCTATATCCCTATGTATGCTTAAATCTTTAAAACTACGCAACAGATTTTGATGCGGTTTTTTTTAATAGATAGAGTGATTGAAGAGGAAGGTTTCTATGTATAATAACATCCATTAAATAGTGGAGAAATACTGTTATTTTTGAGGTTCCTAATGTGATGTCGTAAATAATTACATTTTTTCCGCTTACATTGCAAACGCAGGCTGAACCCTACGAGATATATCAAAATAATGTACTAAGTATTGTACACATTGAAAAGATCTACAGAAAACTCCGTGATGGTATATGTCTATCTCTCATGGTTATCCCACAATACCATTTTTTGTCATTTACTTTTTACGACAAATAATGGCTAATTTTCGAAGCGATTTTAACTAATACAGCATTAATCCTTATCCAATTAAACTTCAAATACATTGTTGATTTAATATAGATCTATATGGCCCTTTACAACATATGATTTAAATGAATATTTTCGAAGATATTACAGATTTAAAAATTCCGGGACGTAGCGTTTGCGGCGGTACCGGCCGGAGCGGGCCGCTATGTTTTTATATACAACGTTCACAGTTTTTCTGTAGTGAACTTAGTATCAGCATTGCACCTGTGCGAAGCCGGGGCGGGTCGCTAGTTGATTTATAATATGAAAATGATAATGCAATTTCTTCATAAGCTTTCCTGTATTTTGTGGTTGCATATAATGTGATTTAATTTGAGAAAATTACGCTTTCTAAAATAATGTGACGAATGGTTTCTATTTCCTCTAATTCTCAGCAACCGAAGATGTAACTGCTCTTGTTATTGTACTGACAGCGACGTTAGCAATGGTGACTAAGTGGAAACGATCATGTTATCAGAATGAAGTCACATAGTGTAAGATTGAGTAACTAGATAACTCGAACATAATATTCTATTTGTAAACTTGTAAAGCTATGTATATATGCAGTACTCTTGATAATAATCAGATACAATATAAGATAACAGCCTTGAAACAAATGTCAGCAATTTCATTTGAATTTTTACCATCTACGGATGATTTAACAATTGGCAGACAGAGGTAATGATCAATTCCTCGACAACTGTATTTTGTTTATATTTCATATCAATCTAACAAACTGAGAGTATTTAATTGAAAATGTTGTGAAGACACTAGATTTTTATCTCTGTATTTTATAGCTTTGCGAATAAACTTGAATAATATTGATAATTATTATGCTGATTAAAATGGGAATGATAAAACAAACCTGTTACTTCATTCATAGGATTTAATGATATTATATGAGACGATTGAGGTTAATATTTACAGCATAAATTTATTTGATAGAAGCTTATTTCTTATAAAATAAACCTGCATGTTATTTCATTCATAGAATTTAATGATATTATATTAGACGATTGAGGTTAATATTTACTGAGTAAATTTATTTGATGGGAGCTTATTTCTTCTGTTCACCAATTGTAATATTTCGATAATGTCATTGAGCAATACAATAGATAAATATATGATAATATGAAATGAAAATGTAATACAGAAATACTTCATTCACACATTGGTTCATATTTATTATTTTAATACCTTACCTAAGTGTTTGGTCAGTTGATCTTTACGTAAAAATGCCCGCCTATTTCAAATTACCGTGTGAAAATTTGTTATATGATCTTTAGTCGTCTTAAACCATGCCCCCTATCTAGATCTTCGTTTATGTTTTGAATATCTGTGAATTTGCTTGTTTTAATTGGCAACCATTATTTTTGATACATCAACAAGATATATGTAACCATTTCACGAGGAGTGAGTCACAAGGACATGCATGTATTTTCAATAGATCTTTCAATTATCAATTGAAGGTTTCAAATTCTTCATTAGTGGTAGTTCTACGCTCTGCCATAACTTTTAACAATGAGCAGACACTACAACTTCAGCTCTTCCAATTTGAGGATCAAACTGATTTTATAATTTTCATTGCATATTTTAATGAATTATCTTTCTATGGAAAAATATACATTCCCTTCATCCGACCATAAGCTAAGGTAACAATATCCGATATTATATTGGTGATGAAACGTACACTTACAATCTTTTGATTCAAATTCATAAGTATCAACTGAATACTGAAATGATGGTTTCCTCATCAGAAATGAAATGAGAGTGCTTTATTTGATGTATCACGTCAATGAATTTTAAATCTGATCTTGCGTTCTTAACGTTCTTCTGTGTCAAGAGAGAACCCTGCGAAAGACCATTCTTTTCGATAGATCATAAACTGAGGTCACCACAGTCAAGAAATTGTCGGAAGTCACTTGTTTTCATGTTGCTAACTTAGAGCCAACACCAAAAAACGTGGATAACTTTCGAATGCGGATTATTTACAATTCCTGTGAAATTACTGACCACTAATACATATGAATTATGGTTTTTGATTACTGATTAATGTTATGTTAAACAAAGGGAATCATTTTTTCCCTCACATGTGCATGGGAGCTAACGATCTGGTGTTTGGTTCAGGTTATAACCGGCACCTCCACCATATCCATGGTGACAACTAGGGGAGATTATTATAATCAATATTAGTTATTAATTATTAAAGGCCAATTTAATTCAAACATAGTGACCAAAATGATCAATATTGTAACTTATGGAACTGTTGTTTTATAAAATAATATTATAGCGTTTTGTTAACGGAAAGGTATCAAATTCATTTGGTACTTATCAATTTAATCATTCATTCTTAAAAAAATATTTAAATTTTGTTAAACTTAGAGTTGTACTGAAATAATTACTATTTATACATAATACATTCAAGATTGCATAATGTTATAAAAAGAATTTGAAAATAATTCGCTCCGAAGCTCAACCAGTCTTGGTGAAACTTAGTTTAAAACAACGACAATAGTTCCTCTTCAACACATTTTTGATTCTGGGGGTAGTGGTATTTTTAATTCTTATTTTCGATATACTATACTATTCATACTCTTTTTGTTCTTTGGAGAGAATGATAAAATATTTAATACTCTGCGCCGTTGAGCAAATAGTTCCGGAACATCATATCCGTGGGCATAGTTTTTATGGTCGAATTACAGCTTTTGGTCCAAAAATGTACCTCATTGGATAACTGAACGTCATCACATAATATTTGTGTACAACAGACAAAGATTTTTCTTTTTGGATTCGGCGTTGACATGATTAAAATTTTCTTTCGAAAAATGTAGAATGATGATAACACAGATTTAAATTTACAGGTACAGTTTAACTGCTGACAATTATTTCGTGAATAAACTTTTTCTTTCAGTGAGTGTAAATTTAAATTTGTGGCAAGCATTAAATGGCTAGTCCAAATTGTACAATTAATGGAATACATATCAAAATGACTCATATATGATATATTATGTTCATATAATTGTATATTACATTGATATAATAAAATAAGAAAGTAAAACACTTTTAATTCGTTTTTTATCACATATATTATAGAAACAAATCGTGACTATAGTTTCGACACTAGCATGTCATTTTCAAACGATACTAATATATGAAAATATAAGGCATAGGTAACAAGTGGGGTTCCGGTAGGGGAAATACATTGTTAGAATAGTATAATTGAAATTGGATAATGAGGTAGAGTTAATATTGTGATAAGGAAATTTTCATGCGGAGGTGTACTAGGAAGCCACAAAAGGATTATGGAAAATTTTACGTTATCAAGACATCAAAGAGGATGTTGTAGTACACATCTATTTAATCGTTTATTTGTTTCTATAATATATGTGATACAAAATAAAGTGTTTTATTTTATTATATCAATATGATAAATTATCACAAAATAATGGCTTTCACTATTGAGTTTTTAGTATATTATATCGTTATTAATAAATTCATTAGTCTTGTCAGACGATATGAAGTGAATAATTATATTGAAAAGTAGTGGTCATCTATCAATTATTGCAAAGAGTGAATATGATATAAAATCTAAAGGAATCAATTAAAGTAATGATATGAAATGGGAACATGGAAACATGCCTTAATGGGAGTTACAGAGCACGTAAATTTTGGCCAATTTTCAATGAAAATTCGAATAAGTAAAATGTATTCGATCAAAATGATTCCATTTACAAAAAACATTGAAATGTCCTGACCTTAAAATCGAAGTTTGATTAACCTTTTAAAAATATTAGAATCTTAAAACTGAACTAAATATCGTCCATCTATTTTCATTCAGTTTAAGAAAACTTTTCGAAATAGTATCATCTCATGGTAATTTTTTTAATTTGGTTAAATTTATACATATACTGTCTTGTTAAATAAGTGAAGAAAATCATGACTTTCCAATTGTTGCTAAAGATATTCATTACTGGAATAATTATGAAAAAAGATATTATTCTGGTTTCTATGTTCAAGCTACGTAATTGGTGAGACGTGGCTTTTCTGGATAATCAACTTTTATTACAAATAAGTCGGAATATTCACTGCCTATAATAGTAATAATAATAATTAATAGCACTGACATCTTATCAAAATTTCAATTTCAAGAAAAGCAATAACAAAGAGGCTTGTGAGAATATCACCTAAATCTAAATCTACTGAAAAGAACAAGCAAAAATATTTCATGCATTGTTAAATTATCTAAATTACCAATTACCGCCGAATGAAATTGAAAGTAGCGGATGCCCAGTAATGCAAACATGTTTGATAGGCCAGTAAATTAAATTAGAATTGAACCGCAAAAAAACAAACTTACAAGATTAGATCAATAAGGTCGATTGGATTCTTGAGAATAATCACTGGGTGGAAACAACAAACAAACAACACAAATAAACTTAAAAACTAGAAAAAGAGCGCACAACTATGTCAGCACGCACTTCGCTCAGAAGCAGATCCGCTAGACCATGTAACACGTACAAGAAGTCACTCAATCAACAAATCAGCATCACTGGTTACGCAAGTCTATGTTCGAAGACGAAGTGACTCTCGGGGCTGCCCCGGGCCATACAGGCATATGAGTGAGTGCGACTAGATCCGAGTGGTTGCGAATGTAAAGGGGGAACTCGTTGAAGAATCAAGGATGCCCAATAGCAGTAGGAAGTCAGATCCATTCATGGAATTCGCATTTACCGGTAGCGATATTAACATAATTACGGTAATAAACTTCGCTTCAGTCTTACAAAATTTCAAGAAAGTACGAGTTTAGTTGTTGGATGATTTCAAGTTTTAATGGACTGTAAAAGAAAGAAGGAAAAAATAACATATAGATAAAATATTCCTACAATTGGATCCGATTCTCACTTTTCGGAAACCTATAATGGCCCAATCGCTGAAGGTGCCGAAAGCAATCTATGGGGACACAACTAAACACTAATAATTGAGCCTTGACGGTTGTAGATATGTATGGATGATATTTTTCGATACCATTAAAACAATTGAAACAATTGAAGTTTGACTTCAGTATATTTACAATTTTTTCAAGAGGTTAAGAAACGTTGACTTACCTAATCATGAATGCATCTTCAATATTTCATCACGCAGAATGATTTTCATCTGCATATCAGAGAATGACATAGAATGGGTTCAGTTATGAACAAAATAAGCATAAAAATAAACTTGCAAATAAGTTGTATATGATGAGAATAATTGATCAAAATAGCGGAAGACAGAATCCAATAGAAAATTGTTCGAATGGGTTTAGGTTAGCCACTCAATAACATAAACTTCAGAAGTTCAACAAAGAAAATAAGTAAATAAAATGAATTGGTACAATTTCGATTCCAATACTTTTGGTTGTTCTCACTTTAGGAAGAATGATTGAACGAAGCAATTCAGAGAGTTAATAATTTAAAAGTATTGTACGCCTACAACAATCTCAGATTGTTAAAAAACTTTTATTCAACTGTTGTCTTGAATTGGATGTATGACTAAGAACATAAAGTACTAAGATTGATAATTCTTATTCTTCTCTTATGCCTTTTACCCAGGATGTACCCCAAGGCAGCGTTCTTAGTCCTCTCTTTTTTCTGTTATACATAAATTACATAGTAAGTGTAACTGAATATTGTGAATTAATAAACTTATTTGCAGACGATACTCTGTTAGCAATTTATGACACGGATTTAGGCAGAGCGAATATTAAAATGGATAATTTACTTAAGGGAATTGAAAAATATCTTTGCATGAATAAAATCAAGTTGGATATATGTGAAACTGAATGAATGATACTTACATCAAAAATAAATTAAATAGTGTAAATAAAGACGAAATCAACATAGAAGTTTATTCTCAAAAGATAACTATCGATGAGGAAATGAAATATTTAAGTGTCATTATAGATAACCAATTGGTTTTCAAAAATTATGCTAAATATATCATGAAAAAACTTCATAAAAACTATTTATCTTTTCACGACTAGTGACATTCAACCAATTATCTCGGGATAGTAGAATTATAGTTAACAAGACGATAATACAACCTCGTTATGATTATTGGGCAAGTATATTACATAGATGTGGTAAAAATTTAATTCTGGAACTTTAAAACATCAATCTCATCAATGTTGGAAGATCTTAATTGGATTTCTGTTGAAAGTAGGATAATATATTTAACATTGACATTTTTGTACGAAAATTTAATTTTTAATAGAGATAGATATCAGTACAACTTGAGAACAAAATAATTTATATATTTCCTCCAGGAATTACGCATCGTCTATGAAATTCTCTCTCAGTAGATTTTCTTGTTGAAAACGGTTATTTAGCAAACTTAAGTTAATGTGATGATTTAAATGTAAATGTAAATTTTGATTGTATATATTAGGCATTTTTACTATTTAATAAATTTCATTTCATTTCCAATCAATCGTTCAATTTGAATAAACCATTCAATGAATGTTGTGATATTTACCTGAAGTAATAATATTTTATATCAATGGAATATCACAAAGTACAATATAATTAAATTATTGAAATAAGGAAATTTAATTCAACTCCACAGTTTACGGCCATGCTTTGATGACACTGTAAGTGGTATTTTGATTGATTCTTCACGTTTCAAACTATTTGTAGCTTGACCACATTACAGGATAACGACTGTTTCGATTTTCGTCTGTAATTAGAAATAGGGAGTTTTTAGATTAAAAGTGGGAAAATGAAAAGAGTTCATTTGTTAAGCGTCTATTTGATTTCATCAGACTCGATGTTCGTAGAATGATGATTCATCGACGAAATTTAAAAAGTAGAATAATCTCCTCATAAGCGTTTTGAATCACCTAAATAATCACTTTATCCAAGAAATGTGTGAATTGAATTAAAATTCATTCCATTGAAAAATAAAGTATTAAAAAAGTAGTTAAAAAGATGTAGGGAGTTAAAGTGGTCTCGTAGAATACTCAATATAAGGTAGCAAAACCCTAAGGAATCCAAAGGATACTTCTATGAAATATGTCATAATATACAGAGTGTCATATTTGGAATAACACAGTCTGAGTCTACGTCCTATATAACTGGAAGTGTCTGGATACTCTAAATACATTAAATTTGGATAAAATAACTATTAAAAGTTTAGTTTTGACTAATTTAATGAATATATGTAACTATAGATACGCTATCACCGTAGTTCCTTCAAACAAATATTAAAAAGTACATTTTAATAGTTACCTATTTTATTTAAGTTTAGTAGAAAGGATTTTTATCACATATAATGGCTGATTCTATCTATTAAATTTTTTTATAATTTAGATCAATTGGGCGGGCCTATCCGAAAATGTCTATTTCTGAATTCATTATCAAATTATCAGTAGCCCAGTCAATCTGTAACAAACAAATGGGTTTCCTTGCAAGAGCTAAAGCTAATTGCATCGAATTTTGTTCCTAAAAAGTAGACTTTACAGGGTGATAACACTTTTCGGGTCTATTTATCGTTATTAAATACTTATATCTACGCCACTGGAAGTATTACCGGTCTCAAATCATGTGCAACTGTGGTAACTTAGCTACGCATCCACGGTACCAAATTTCATTCAGCCATCTTGATTATCTTCGGAGATACGAACAAAATTAAGAAATTTTTTATAAAATTCAACCCTGTATCTCAAAAATTAAGCGTCTGTGCATATATGTTAATAGGAACTTTTAAGCTATTGCATATAGCTTTTATCGCGGGCTTTGAGCGCGGCGACCGAATCAAGAAATTCCGTAACGAAAATAAGACCTAACACCCCCCACTCCGCCTACCATGTAGCTCGGCCGAGCGTTCGCTTAACGTGTATGTATATGGTACGACTGTACGAAGCTCGCACGGATCGAGACGAGCTGCTCCGAAATCGGACGAATACGTAAGCAGCTGTTTGTGAGAAAGTATATAGGTGTATAGGTATCTATCATATCTTTATAATGCCACACTCACCGCATGTGCGCTCCGTAAGTATACATGTAGGTATATACTGCTGTAGAAACTGTTCCAAAAGGTGGGGTAACTATTTACCAAAATAATAATGTTACTAATATTATGACTTCGAATATTGAAATAAATATTGCACACGTTAGCGATGTTAATGTTAGGCGCTCATTTGTTGGAGATATTTGTGCGTGCTTATGCAAACTTAGAAATGGCCTACACATAGTCATGGTAGCAATTTACATTTCTCCGAATCCAAAATTGGACGAGGTAGAGCATTTTATTCATCGCACTTTACTGGAGTACACTGAAGAAGGGTCGAAAATACTTGGTACAAATGGTAATAAATTTCCACTTATTTTGGCTGGCGATTTCAACATCAACTTCGCTGATAAAAAATCAGAGCGGTTGACAACTTTTCTTTCGGAAAAATTGAATTTGAAAATGCATAATGATCCACAAGAATCCACAACAAAATATGGGACCACCATTGACGCGGTATTTTCCAGATATTTAGAGGATATCAAGTCTCAAACTTATGTTTCTTATTTCAGTTACCATAAACCTATAGTTTCAATGATAACAATTCCTGAATAACCTACATGTATTGTAAGATAATAAAAATATTTTAAACAATATTAACTTCTCATTTATTCAATAAAAGAAAAAATATTGTTTTCTTATCGGTCACCACGCTCAAAAAGTGTTACTTGAATTAATATCAAAGAAAAAACTTGGATTAATATCAAAGAAAAAAAAATACTGCATAAATAAAAAATAAATAAATAATTATAATTGTATAAGTTGATAAAAAATGCTATGCAATAGCTTTACCGTGGCAGTCCCCGAGTGCCACACGTTTTTTTTCTTCTCAAAATCAAATTTTCTATCGACTGTTGAAGTTCTGCTACTAAAACCTGGGACACCCTGTATATATTTTTTCTGCGAGCTTTAGTTATCGAGTTACAGAGCAATGAAAGTGTGCTAATCTTAGGAAAATTATAAAATATGCAGATATGCAGAAATATTGATGCAGAATATTATTGAATATTGATGATTACATACTATTAATTTATCATTTATCAATGTAATTAATTATATAATATTAATAAATTTCCAAAGTAAACACAAGATTCAAAAGTGGGTGAATACGAATACGATTAGTGTCTAATAACTAATAACTATTACATGCTAACAAACTTATCATATCCATATCTACTATATTCCTGTCTTTTGTGCCGTATAATTAATTCTCAACAAACATGTTAAGTTATATGATAAGATCATAAAACCAAAGCAAACTGGTCTTCTGTGAAATTGAAATGTTACCCCTCAAATACGGTAATTGACCGGAACATGCTCTTCACTGGCAACCAATGGAAATAAAACGGAAATAGTATTTACACGGCAATTTGCCCGCCATACATCTTGTTAATCTACGCAAACGCCAGAGTGATTTGTATGTTATTTTAGCTGATGTTTATTATTACTGGCATAGGTAATATAAATTGTGCAATAAAAAATTCTTGTGATAATTGTATTTTGGATTAAACGTTATATTATTTCTACGAAAACTCATTTACTTATAACTGCGTGGTAGGGAAAACCTACTCACCTTGTACATAAAACTATTGAGAACAGTGACAATCGTATAAATATTTTGAATAATGGATAATTTATCGTATCAACAACCCATTCCGCAATTTTAAAATCAAAATAAAGCTTGCCTAAGCTACCACTATATTACACTATAATTCATTATAATATATAATATAAGAGTATAGATTCAATCAGAATGATGAAGCGAAATCAACGAATTCATCCATACTTCAACTACCACTAAACTGTCTCAAGTTAAGCAAAGAAAGCTATGTATTACCTACTAACTCAATAATAGTATCCATACTGAACAGAGATAAAATGAATAGAATAACTAAATGAAAACTGTTGTTTTCAAAATTTTTCAGAGTTCAAAGCTTACAGAAATGAACTTAACAAAATTATAACACAGGCTGAAAATGAAATTTAAAAGAGCTTCAATAATCCCAATAAATCTATGCATTGATTAATAATGCTACCAATTCAATGTTAAATATAAATAATGATATCGAATTAATAGATGAAAATAGTATTATAATTACCAAAAATGAATGCGCTGCTAACTATGCTAACAACTACTTCAGTTCAATTGGAAATAAAATGCAAACTGGTATGAACTCTGAAAAAAACTAATAACAGACAATTCAGAATCTCTATCTAATTCCTATAACTTCTAATGATATCATCAATTCAATAGCATCATTAAAATATAACTCCCGGCTTAGATGGCATAACAGTTAAAATAATTTAAATGTTTCATACCATTTTATCAAACCCTTAAAACATATTTTCAACTTAATATTTGAAACTTCTGTTATCACTGAAATTAAATTCTCATCCTTTTTTTACTGACTGAAGGTAAGGTGAAAGGATGAAGACAAAGATTCTTTTGGTAATTAGCATAATTTAATTTTATGGTAATCTTAATTTATTAATAATTATAATTTTTTCCATTCACTCACACATACAAATGCTACTTTATTGTAACATTCGTAACTCGTTTTTCATAAGGGATATATTATATTATATTATTAGATTTTAATTATAATATTGTGCATACAAATACTATTATAAATACAAATGAGAAGTATAACAACAGATCCGTAATCTTATGCAGTTAATTTGAGAAATTCAAGAAGTGCTCGTTATTTCATTGAACGTCAAATCACATCGATTGAATATTAACCATGAATGAATATAAAAGCAAGTAACAACATTGTTTCTCAAACTCAACTAATATTCCAAGTCTGGGAGGTTTTTCCAATTATTTCCTCGCATTTATTACATCATTCACGATGTAAAAGGTCAAGATTAAATTAATATTACCTTTACGATTAAATTATACTCGTTTTCTCGTTGTTCACTTTTAAACATGAATTTACAAGCAACATCATTTAGAATAGTGCAACTTTATTTTGCGAGAAGGAAAGTTTGGGACCTCAGGGAAAGCGTTTTGTTGTGTATTTTCACAAAAGTTCTTAAATTTGGAATTCTTCTAAATTATGAGCCCCTTATTCGTTGATAAAAACGATGATTTGAAGGGAAAACAAAATTACAGTCTATCGCATCCTTAAAGTGTAAAGGGGAACGTTATCGTAAATTCCGTTTTTGATAATGCTTGTAGGGGAAAAAAATTAGAATATGAATACAGGAAGAAATATAGAATAGAGAACATTTCTTTTAGAGGATACTTTATTCAAGTCAATAAAATGAATTCTAGTTTCTTCAATAAAAATATTTTACACATTGATGGATTTGTGCCAGAACATAAAACTAGATCAACCCCCTAACTGGATATGTTCATAGTGGATCGTGCCGTTTTTGAAGAGATAAATGGCTAAATTCAAAACTTGATAAATGCTTAGCCAAATCTGCTATCGAAGCATTATAAAGTCCCCGGATTAGAGCTGTTACATAAAAACTCATCATCATGAAAGATGAGTGTGTTTTGTGAAGAATTGAATTCAAGATTCCACTGTTCGAATCAATCTCCACAGGTTTTCCAAGAATCGAACTCTTCAAAAACTTGAAAATAAGGCAGAGGTTCTAGAATCGATCTCTGGGGTATTTTTCTAAGACATTCATTGCCTTGATAGTCGATGTAAATTATTACTCCGTCAAATTTAGCGTTACTCCCCAGATTTATGACATTTTTGCAATATTTTAGTTCCAAACAAGTAAGTAATGTATGTTTTATATGTGCTTATTGCAATCATAAATGTATATAAACACTGGCCATATATACACTTTTATTTAATTTATACAGTTTTTGATTTAATTATAATGTTTCTATTCATATTATTTGCATGTTCACATTCTATCCAAATAAAATTAACTAACTTCCATCTTGGAAATCACATTTGATTACATCACCATTATTATATTAGATGATCGAGAAAAAACACAAGAATGTTTCTAATGGCAAAATTATTTGAGAACAGTATTCTCTTGATGGGAACCTGAGTTTCCTCTTCATGTGTTACAAATGCTAAAAACTGGTTAATGATTTAAGAGTACCAACATTCGATATGCTTGACCTTAAATATAAAAAGCTGTGATCAATTAATCACGTGACTTCCCTCACTTTTGTTAGCAAAATACCTTTTCGACACTCTTGCGGGTCAACTGTGAATTTTTTAGAAACCGCTGATGAAAGACGTTATATTTTACTCTATGTTACACAACACAAACACACACTTATGACAAAAATAGTCTAGATCGATTCAGAAATGACCAAAACAATACAATACAATTCTTCCATTACGCTATGTATAGTGAGGATGTAGAAATGTAAAATTGATTGGGAAATCTGGTAATGCAATAATGTACATGATGTGCCTATTTGAAGCAACCCAAAACGAAGTGAAACATCTAACTTAAATAAGATTATGTGGAAATAATTTGTATTTGACGAAACTGGAACATGCTGTACAACAATAACACTCCTTTAAGAGCTAATGGATATTATTTTACAAAAAGTAGTCCATAGATAGGTAGAGGTTTTCCATATTCACCATACAAAGGAGTCTATTCCAAGATTACGTTTCAGGAGATGGAGTTATTTTGAAACGTGAATCCGTTTGGCACGGTCTTGCAGAAAGTCACAAGCCAAGAAGTATAAAATAATTAATCTTGAGCTACATCAAGGAAACAAAATGAACGACATTCGTTCTATGACTGTCTTAATACTTAGACATATTTCAAATTGTTAACCATCGGACAGGTCATTCATGCTTGCACTCTAGTCAATAGTCCCTGCAATAGTAGTTAGTATGTTATACAACTGCAAAGCTGCGCTATAGAACTGGAAGGAAAGATCGTATCTGCAAGAAGTACAAGCTTTCCTCTGAAGTGAAACATATTAGGGCCACAACCAGGGGGCCCCACGTGTTGTGGCCTTACCTGTCCTGCCTTGACCGACACCTGTTATTACGAAGTAGATGTGGACCTCGTCTCTGCGAGAGTATAAAATTGCACACGCTGCTGTATAATTTTCTTGACGATGATCTAATGCCCAGGAAATTATTTCTTGTAATTTATTTTTTTAGAATACGATTACGTCATATTCAAGTAGCTAACCGTAAATAGTATTAGCCTGTTAAAATCTAAAAATACGAAACAAGTATATTAACATGAACATACATATTACCATCAGATATATGGCTATCTATATGTATCAGCTAAACTGAGTATATACAGTGTGATGTTAAACAACCTTTGACACTAATTATACGTTTCACAAGACTTACTTCCTCTGGGGCTAATTATTGCTGCAGTCAATAATTGCTAGTTCTACCACATTGATAGAGTGTTAAATAATAATCTGTGAAGACAAAAAAGTAAGTTTTGTGTGGCAATATCATAATGACTGTATTTGCTTTGGTCTACATTTACATTCATTCAGCTATTTTCCATTTATATTTCTTATTATTATGCTATTATTATTACATGAGTCAGAACTGAGGAGTTAATTCTGGAAAGTCTAAGAAAACATTAATTGATATTAAGTGTAAGTGATGAACAAAAATTTTAAAGTAAGTATATGCACAGTGACACTAAAAATCAAACAGATTTTGGAAACGATTCACAATTTTTCATTTTTGGGAATTTATGTTTGAAGAGAAGCGTAGCCTTGGCCTGTATTTGAAATTTAAAAGGGTGTCCACCTAAGTGATCATCCTCGTTTATAGTGGGGATTGGGCTAAGGTCATCTCCGAATAGAATATGAAAAGAATAATTGAATTACCACGCAGTCTTCTTTCTTTAAATGAGGAAATGTTAAGTAGATTAAGGCCGTCTGTATAAGAGGGCCTGTCTAATTTAATATATATGGGACTCGTGTAGCGAGGCTCTGTACGGATTCAAGTAATGTTGCGACCCTGATATAGTTAACACTCCAAACAGTACCAGCGTACTCTAATATCGGACGGAGGTAGGTAATTTAGGATTTCACAAATTGTTCCGGTGATAACTAAATAAAAACTCGAGATAACAGATGGATATAAGTCTTTCCTCTTCTCCTCACCAACGAGATGTGAGGTGACCAGGATAAATCATCTGTTACAAGTACACCAAAGTCGCATTGTTCGAGAAAGTTTTTAGAAGCAGTCTGCCAATAAGGTTATGGTAGCTTGTGTATGACAACACATTTATTTACGCTTAAGGAGAGTAGCCACTCCAAACACCATTCATCAATAATGTTCAGATCCCTGAGTAATTGGACTTGACTGATGATAGGATCCGCATTTTGATTCAGTGAGCTCGGATATGTATACCAAGAAGAACTAGGGACCGAGAAAATATAGCTGAGGAACACCACTTAAGACAGGGTTGTCGAAAGAAACACATTCAGCAAATCTGGTGCAGAAAGTTCTGGCGGTGAGGAATACAGATACAGATATCCAGGATAGTAGGTTTCTACATATCCCAAAAGGTGTAAGTCTTGCAAAGAGGCGTAGCTTAGAAATTCTATAGCAGGGTTGGGAAAATCTAGATAGATGTCTATACATTCTTTACGATCAATTGCTTGTGTCCAATCATTAACGCATCAAATCAGGTTAGTTACGACTGAACGGCCCAATACTAAGCCACGTTGTTCGTTTGGAATAACGTTTTCATTAAATAGGAACGGTAGCATAGATTTTGCAATAACGACTCCCATAACTTTGGCAGCGATTGGAATAAGACGGTCGGTAGTTGCCTGGGTCTCGTTTGCTACTTTTAAAAATCGGGGTCACTGAAGCACTATGCCCAACGTCTGGCGATTTGCGACATTTTTCATAGCAAAGCTAGAGGAAGGCGATGATTGACGGAACACTCTTTAAGAAGATGTGCAGAAATAGCGTCTAGCCCAGGGACTAAGGTAGCGAACAAATTATGTAGATGGTCTTTAACAGTTTCGGTTTCAAACAGAGCATCTTCGAATGTATTGATAGTCTTAGGGGATCGGATCTGCGTGATGGGATATTGAAAATATTTTGTTCTCTAGAGTAGCAAGAAAGGAATTATTCTGCAAATGTTTTTCTGCAACCTGTTGCTTGTTTCCATAAATGGAACCGTTAGGGTAGGTGCTTATTAGAATTTCTACTTTCGATGATAAATGAGAGCGCATATATTTAAAGACTTCTTTCTATCCTGACATGATGCAAAATATTTTCTTCGGCATGTTCAAGATCACGAGTGAGCAAATTAGAATATTGCCTGAGTTAAGTGATCGTCCTGATTTTTTGAACGTTTTTAGCGATTCCAAAGATACTTTTATCATTTCTTCTACCAAGTAGAGTTCTTTATGTTACTTTGCTTATCCTATTGTTTTATACAATTCTTGGGTTCAGAAAGAACGGCGAAAGCCTCCCTAAACTCATTGGCAAGCAATTTCATTAGGTCAAATCCACTTAGGCGATAATATAACCAATTCTATGTATGGACGGATAGTTTTAACAATCATAGTTTGAGGATATCAGGTTCTAAATGAATATAACGATTATTATATCTCGCCAACTGAGCTGAAAAAATATTCGTGGAGGGGAAAATCTCCTAATTAAAACTGTTCATATCTGTCCCTGATTTGTATAATCATTGCTACATATTGTAATTTTGATTCTTTATAAAACAAATTCAGCAAACTTATTCATACACGAGATTGATCTCAAGTTATTCACCCCTCTTTTCACTCCCTTCATTTTAATTTATAATAAATAATCCACAGAATAGTGCAACCCCGAATAGCGAAATGATTCGCAGTTTAAAAAAACTTGAAAGTGAAGAAACCATATTCCACATTCATTTGGGCCCACAAAAAAATTTTGTTTGAATCAACGATTTCCCTATCGGATACTTTTTACGATCATTATCATAATAAAATCAGGAAATTGAATATTTTGGCTGCAACAACTTCTTACAAATTGAGCTAACAAAGAAAATATTTGTGAGTAGGATGGTGGAGCTGGCGCAGGTAAGTATCTACTTAGAAGATATGAATCTATTTCTAAAAATACTAGGAAAATATGTACAAGCACAAGCTACCTGTGCTATCAACCATAAGGTAAAAGAAATTCTGAACCGTAAAATCAGCGGTGCAATACTAATAGCAATGAGTAGGAACAATAAATATCTCCACCAAACTAGTATTACGGAGTCATAATAGCCTAAGCCAAGAAGCAAACGATAACAATATTAGGCATATTGGATGAAGGGAC
Organism: Endomychus coccineus; assembly: GCA_958510875.1. Classification (NCBI taxonomy): domain Eukaryota; kingdom Metazoa; phylum Arthropoda; class Insecta; order Coleoptera; family Endomychidae; genus Endomychus; species Endomychus coccineus. The sequence goes on from OY294068.1 coordinate 67,780,344, forward strand.
ACGATATAACACAAGGCAATCATAAGGCGGATGAACTGGATTGTATGAAATCTGCCAACGGAAAGCCCTAGAAAAGATCAATAATCGCGCGAAAGCTTTGATACCATTCTCAAAGACAACCATCTCAAGGCGCCCAAGCAATGACGGAATGAAATTTCAGGTTGTAGACAGGGTAAGGAAGCGATGCACGTCTATAATCAACCAAATATTACTTGATAGTGTTTCGGAAAAAGTAATGGGACATAACCCGCTCAATAGGGCATACGAAGGAGTTGAGAGATACCAAACACGTGCTTTGCATCTGCCCAACCCTCGCATACATTATTAGAGAGTCCATGTTGGAGGAACTCTTGCCCAGCATGGACATCATTAAAGAGACACCTCATATTGCTGTGCTCTTGTTATTCCAACACCTAGGGGGTTATGGGTCTCTTTAAAATAACGCCAGCTTCCCTGCATAGTGGCGGTCGAACGTTCTCTTTTTATCCAGTTACGTCTTACTGCCCGGCAGAAGCCTAAGCCTTTGAGAAAGGAGATAGAGATTGACTTCTTCTGGCATCCTTATGTTACTTGTTACCAGTTTACGACTACTGAGTAACCGTTGACCTCATCAAAACATGACCCATAATTCCGCCGTCCGCGAATCCATTTCCCAAATACGGAAAAAGAAGAGAGTCGTAGATTTAGGGGTACGAGTCATGTGGTGGTGCACTTAAGTATCGATCTGCAGAGTCAACTGTTAGATTCGCTATGTTATGTAATGGAAAACCCCGTGCGTTACTTGTTAGATTGAGCTGCACGAAGAAAGACATACTTAGTCAGACAACTAAAAACACATCGGAGGACAATCTTCTATGAAGGAGGTACAATGATCCTAATGAGCATCAAGTATGCTGACCAATGGGTCATCCTCTTAACACAATCCAGAATCTAGAATGGGATGATCTACTAATTCGATCTAATCATGTCCATATGTTTTTGTTTTTTGTTGTTTGGATGCATAGGTCTTAATTTAGATAAACAAGATGAAGATTGCATTTTCATACCCGAGATCGTTATTGATTCAGAACACTCCAATATATTCATTCTTCTTTTCAATTCTTGAAATGCTAAGTGAGGTTCATGATATATTCCAAAACGGTGAACTTGTGTTTTACAATAACCCTTCCCATTTATATGTTAGCAGCAATAACAAATTTCATATAAAAAGCTTTTTAATGAAAAAATGATTAAAGACCTCTTTTCACCTCTTCCCTCGATTGAAGTTTCTCGGTAAAACTCGTCCCCCACCACTCATCTCCAAAAATTTCAAATGATTGTGTTGTAGCTATGGGTAAATTACTCATTTGCTTAAAGCAGATGAAAAGTTTGGATTTAAAAATACCTCTTCGCGTTATTCAGTTGAAAGTAAGGAATATGCGAAAGTTCCCTACATGATATGTATAATTTGCAGAGTTATTGATAGTTATTATAGAACATGATAAACAGAAATTATACATGGCTTAAGGAGCGCGCTCTAACGAAGATATTACATCTAGCGAATTCCTTTCCTTTAAATGTGTCATATTTTAATTTACGAGTTGGGTTGTACAACAGATTTAAAGCAGGAAGCGTATAACCATGGTTTCCATAATCCAATGATTTACCATAAACGTGGAACATTCCGGTAATTATAGCGTATGTGTTCAATAAATATGTGTGATACAAAGATACATGAATTTGCAATTGAATTAATATGAACAGTAAATGACAAATGGTCGCAAATACGTTCTTAATTATTTTGTATCATAACCGAGTATGTTCAAGAATCAGAATACGATTCTGTTAAGTGTAGACTTTTTGTAAAAACGTATGACAGCAGAAATATCACTAACACACTAGGTATATGAAAACAGGTTCGAAATAACTGATCAATTTCCTTTAACGATCAATAGAAAAATTTTTAAGTAGTCTCTACATCAATGACGACTCAATCACTGAAGTGTGAGAATATTACATTTTGTAGTTTCAGAGATTACAAAAGAAAAAGAGGCATGCGTTTGTTATCCAGTGATTCGGACAGTTCAACTGAGAAATATTTTAATAGTATATAGTATAAAACATATAATGTCAGTCGGTTTATTCATTATCCCTGTTAATTCGAATAAGCTTTCAGTGTCATGACATATAGTATAATTTGAGGTCTTACATCGCATTTAGTAAGTTTCAATCATTTGCAATATATAAGTTGAAGTTCTAAATTCGGCAGCGAAGCCGACCCCCTTACCTTTTCCTACGGGTGTTAACAGTTCCTGCCGAACCTCAGAAACTGATAGTAGATTAGTTTCATTTATATAATCTGAAAAGTTACAACTTAGTTGTAGCCAGTCTACATAACCTATTATGAGAATTCCAATGTGTGGGTACAAAAACCGAGGGAGAATTGAATCTCACCCCCCCCCCCCCCCGCGTGCAAGCTATATGGATGTTTATTCTACGAGACGTGAAGTCTCATCTTTCCAAAGTACATAATACTGCTTTATGCATCGGAACTTGATTATTGTTAAACGAAGCCGTATTTTCTGAGAAGGAAATAATTTTTATTCGTGCAACTATTGCGAAAAAATTAACAGTTCCTAAGTTTTTACGTGTCTATATGCTTAGTTGTTTTAGGCGAGGCAAATTAACATTGAACTTCTTGATTCCTTCCGGATGGGTGAATCAAGATGCGGTTTTTTGCATTGGACTAATAAAGGTGTTTAGAAAAAATGTCCACCTCGTTTTTATAGAAGAGGTGAGTAATTGCATTGATGCTTTGAAAAATGCATTTTTTTGAGTGCATTTTCTGAAACTGTTATAAAAAAAGAATTATTCCTTGGTAAATAATCGACAAAATGATCAAAACTTCACTCGGGGGTTGCTGATCACGAATATGATGGTCACAAGGTCCGCCGATGTACCTAGGGAACAGGCCGCCCTGGTTGATAGCCCTTCTCCGAGAATTACGGTTAAATTTCATTCAAAGTGCATGAAAGATCATTAATCGGGGGGTTTTTGAGGTTGCTGATCACAACTATGATGGTCAAAAAGTCTGCCGATGTACCTAGAAACCACGGCGCCCTGGTGAAGTCAGGGACATAGCCAGGTGTTGGCGAAGGGAGCGGTAGACTCCCACCCCTCCGGAACCTTTTTGGGTTATGATTGTTATATGTAGAGCAAGAATTTTCGCCCTCGCTCGAAAAAATTTTATGGCTACATGCCTGGAAGCGCTCATCTCTGCGGATTTCAGATATACGCATGCATACGTTGGCACATATATACAGGTATCCTTGGGACAGATGTTTTCGGGTCTAATAATATTAATAATAGTAATAATCTGCGTATTGAATGGAGGCAGACACGACATAAAGATAGTTATAACTGCGATAGAACTTGCCAAAGATGTCAACGAAATAGCCGTGATTGTGGCAGAAGATGCTCGCTATTGCGCTAACTCCACCGAATTTGGAAGTTTCCGTCTTCAAACCGTCGCGACCTGTTAAACCAGAAGAAGTGTACTCATCAAGATGTTTGAGTAATCGGCCGTATGTTTCCGCTAACATTTTATTGCTCCATGCTATAAGAGGGTGTGATACAGTCAGTATCAGACTTACTTCCAGGGAAAAAAACCTTTTTTCCAAACATTTCAAAACAATGAGAGCTCGGACTTGAGCGAACACGCTCAGAAACTCAAGGTGTCTGGCTTGTCGATCGATGAAATTTTGGAACATCGTTGCCGATTAGATCTAGTAATGTATAATGCACCGAAGACCTGTATAATACCAAATGGTCCAGATCAATTTACACCTCCTATAACCCAGCAAGTATAAACTTTTAAATATGTAAGAAATTTGAAAATTTTCTGTATAAGTGCAAAAAATCAATTTCAATAATATATCAAACTTTTTTTATGTACTTTCTGATTCATTTAATGCCTTTTCCAATTCGTCACTCCATTCATTACGTATACGCAACGATTTTTTTTTGAAACTTCACAAATCAGGTTTATGCATTTTAAAAGTAGTCAAGGCAGAATTCTTGGAGATGATCTATCTAAAGTAGCACCTCGTCCTTCAGGTGAGTCGGTAGACTTCGTGATCAGCGACCTCAAGAACCCCCGATGATCTTCCATGCACGTTGAACGAAATTGAAACGTAATTCTTGAAGATGAACTCTCCGCCAGGGTGCATTGGTCGCCAGGTGCATCGGCGGACTTTTTGACCATCATAGTCGTGATCAGCGACCTCAAAAACCTCCCGATTGATGATCGTTCATACACTTTGAACGAAATTTAACCGTAATTCTCGGAGAAGGACTATCCACCAGGGATCCCTGGACCCCAGGTGCATCGGCGGACTTTGTGACCATTATATTCGTGATCAGCGACTACAAAAACCCCCCGGGTGATAAGGTTTTGATCATTTTGTCGATCATTTACCAAGTATTAATTCTTTTTTTATAACAATTTCAGAAAATGCACTCAAAAGATGCATAATTCACTCACTCACCTCTTCTATAAAAACGAGGTGAACATTTCTTCTGAACGCCTTTATGAATCCAATGCAAAAAACCCCATCTCAACTCATCCATTCGGACCGAATTAAGAAGTTCAATGCTAATTTGCCTCGCCTAAAACATCTAAGCATATAGACATGTAACAACTTAGGAACCGTTAATTTTTTCGCCATAGTTACACGAATGAAAACTATTTCCTTCTCAGAAAATACGGCTTTGCTTAACAATAATCAAGTTCCGACGCATAAAGAAGTATTATGTAGTTTGGAAAGATGAATAAACATCCATACATAGCTTGCACACAGGGGGGAGGGTTCTGAGATTCAATTCTCCCTCGGATTTTTACCCACACATTGGAATGCCACAATGCAAACACTCACCTCTTCTATAAAAACGAGGTGGACATTTTTTCTCAATGCCTTTATGAATCGAATGCAAAAAACCACATCTCAATTCATTCATTCGGACGGAATGAAGAAGTTTTGGCCTTTTTTGTGTTAATTTGCCTCTCCTATTTCGGTTCATTCTTATTCCGCCTCGTTATGTTAATCTACGTCCTTTTGTTATTGAATACTTTAATACTTAATGCAACGAGAATACATTGCGAATTGCTTTCTATTTGCCATATTTTGGAATAGCAAATTATGATTTTTAGCTTCGTGTATGTTTTTTTGTGAGTTACAATTCTTTCTTTATTTTTATTTGTTCTGTGTAAATTATTAATATTTTGACATGATGCGTATTGCATATTTTGTTTATAACATATTCGACCTGTTGATTGCCTATAAGGATATTTTCCAATAAAGCAAATTTATTGTTATTGACATTTGTAATTCAGTGACGAAATTTCAATAAAAGATAGCGTAGAAAATAAATCTTCAGAGTAACATGTTGAGAATAAATCCATTTATTAAAATCTAATTAATTATTAAAATGTAACAGGTCCCTTATCTCTCACATATTTTATAACAGTAGACTAGTTTAGTAGCATTTACCGCTATCGATTCTGGAGCAGTACACTAAATAAATCTCCCACGTCTTCGTCTGATAGACGACTTTCTAATGAATCCTTCTACAGGCAATAACTGGGATACTATTAGCGATAACCAATAACACGTAGAACCATTAAAATTACTATTTTATTCAAATTACTTCATTTTAGAAGCGAAGTTTCGTAACAGTGGTTGATAACGAAACTATATTTTTCTACTCCGCGTCTGTTCGAAGCTTCATTCGATATGCTAATTCTAGAAATTTTCAAAAGTTGGCGGTATTACTTGACACTTCAACATGTACTTCACTTTCGTTTTTCACAATTGGTACGAAATAAATACCAACCTAAGAAGAAAAAACAACTAATTCATCAATTTTTTTTAGAAAAAAGTCTCAAGTTTGGGCAACAACCGCGAAGCGTCCTAGTAAAACTAGTTCTCTAATATACTATTTCTACAGATACTGAAGCATTTTATTTTAAATTGGCACATTCACGGATATAGTTGACCATACTGGTAGAGAATGAGGGAATGATTCTTCAAAGATTGTGTTTCACATTCCTCTTCGTCAACTGAGAAATAATATAATTAACGATTACATTATAACGATGTGGTTGATTTTCTAGTCATCTCATATATTAGTTTCAGTGATCACTTCCATATGATTCCTGGAATTCTTAGATATAATAGACTATTTAACCACATAACTATTACTTCGATCTTCTTTCTCATTTGAATACGTATTTTCCTTCTTCCGTTGATAAAACATACTATTATACGGTTCGACCACGGTCGTACATACAGGTCTGGAAACTCGGGGCTGTTTCCTATGTGAGAAGTGAGTCCGCTAAGCGTCGATTGTCGCGTAGTACCAAAAGACGTCACGTAAGAGTATCATAAAAGGCGTCACGTAAGACTATCATCTTGATCTCTATGAAGAGTATTCTGTGACAACTGTCAGTTGACTTGTAAACACCACGGTCGTAGTAGTAAACAAGGAATACCTGCGTTTTTAGAAACAAATTACGAAATCGTGCATTGTGCCGAAATGCAAAACGGGGTACAAAAATGTAAAGCAAGAAACTTCTGTTTTTAAAGTGCCGAAAGATGCGGATATGCGAAAAAAGTGGACCTCGTTTTAACGAGGTTTTTATGAAGTTATTTTCAAGGTGAGTTTGACAAGACTAGCAGTTATATTCCTCTCTCAAATCAGAATAGTAAATATTGCGTACGAGAAAAATTGGCAGTGTCGACATAGCCGAGGTTTCCGGACCCGTCGAGTGTACAGTACCGGAGGTTTTAGTGTATAATGTATATATTGTAAACATAATGAAAGACAACATACTAAACTAGTATACATGTATTTTGATTGTAATCCTAATTTAATTTAAAAAATGTTTATATGCGATCGATTATTTTCATACATTTCCTTTTTAAATTACTACCAAAAAAGCCTTAGATAATAAATACATACCCCGGAAAGAATGTGTTTTAACGAGGCCTGTTATGTGTGCGAAAAAGAGGAAGTTATTTTTAAGGTGAGTAATACATTCTGACAAGAGTAACAGTTCTATTCCTCTCTCAAATCAGAATACTTAGTAACACTGCTTGCGATTCCGGGAAGAAATCGTTTTACCACTTCGTGATCCAAGCGTTTGACTTTCTTATCTTTTTTGTATTATGATGTATGATAATTTCAGAAGGAAAGCGAATTCTCCGACACTACGTTTATTGAAAGAGATGTAGGCGCTTAGCGGTTTTCGCAATGGACCTCAATTGAACGTCCCCTGAAAGGGTGTACTGTTGGTGGTGATAGCGAACATGGCTGTTGAGGACATTATAGAAACGGTTGTACTTGACATCATTATATTAAGTCTGCTTTTCTGGAGGAAATACAAGTTTGAGTTTTGGTTTGCCCGATCTTCATTCATTGCATTGACGTTTCTGTGCCTTGCACCTCTTGATTCATTTGATGATATAGACTTCACGATATAATAAAGGGTACCATCATGCGCAAAAGCTATCGAGGGACAGGAGGTCACTTCCAATACATCGTTGAGCAGAAACAAAATTGGTGCCAAAGCAGATTCCTGTGGAACACCAACCGTGGTTGCCATTTATCGGAGAGCTCCGTCAACTACCACATGAATCATTTATCTGAAAGGAAACTCGATATAAAAAGTCAATGTTGGAGTGGCAAATCATAATACGGAAATTTCTTAATAAGGCTTTTGTCAAATGCTTTCGAGATTCTCATTAGTGTTATAGTGTATCCACAGTTGTGAACTCTCTTATAGTTTATCAATGTGGTATTTCTGGCTGAAATTTCAGAGATTGAACAGGGTAAGCCTATTTCTTCTTTATATATACATTTCTCGAGAAATAGGTCACACCAACACATATGCTTGTTATTTTCATCTTTACGTACGTTTCAGTCTCACGACCATCATCAGAAGACGTATAGCTGTATAAAACGTGATTTCTTAAAGATAATTGTATCACCACAAGGCGTCTTTATCGCACTAATTTCAATTGATAATGCCAACGCCGCCGAAACGAATTAACATTGAATAGAATTGAACAACGTTGGGCAGAGATTAAAAACCATACAGCTCTAGATCAATCTGAATTTATAAATGCAGTAAAGTTTTGTTTAGAATGCAGCTATTTTCAATAGAGTAGCAATATTTTGGGCAAATATTCGCACGGCAATAGGATCTCCTATTTCAGCTACTATTGCTAACCTAGTTATGGAATGTTTACAGGAATCTGTAATAAATTCATTAGATTTTCAACCCATATTCTTTAAACATTATGTACACGATTGCCTAATGTGTGTTCCTAATGATAAAATTCAATACGTGATTAATAAATTTAACAATTTTCACTGTACACTTCAATTTACTTGTGAAATAGAAGTGAGCAAAAACATAAATATGAATATTAGGCATGATGCAGATGGAAAAATAAAAACTTCGTTGTTTACTAAAGATGTTTGGTCTCAACGTAATCTTTACTTCAATTCCGTTGCACCAACAAGTTATAAAAAAAGTGTTATAAACAGCCTTACAGATCGCGCGGTTAAATTGTCCAACCCAGAGGAGCGTCTCAATAATTTAAAAATTGTTCGTAATACACTGAAAATGAATGACTACCAAAAAACATTTTTCAATCCCATCATTAAAGAAAGAATAAACAAAATCTATAATGGAACGTCATATACAGGATATTCCACGAGAGCCGTTCGTTAGAAGTTTTCTGGGTTAGAAAAAAGTTAGAATTCTGAAATTTTTGGTTCCAGGGTTATCCAAAATTTTCGTTCTTTTCAAAATATGTTCAAGATCATACTACTTCCGGTTACACCGGAAGTCACCATTAACTTCCTTATTTTAAATAGAACACCCGGTATATTATTTCATTTTTAGATTCCTGAGAAAATTTCATAGTGAATTCCATCAGGTTTCCCTATACCTATTTTCAATTGTTTCTTAGATATCTTGATTTTTAAAAAATTTTTAAAAGATGTAGCGCTGTTTTGAGCATTGCGCCCTTTAACCAATTTCGATTGGTGGAAAGGGTTTCTGTGGTAGACGGAAGCACAGGAATGATTCTTCCGAATACCATATAGACAACTGATTTATCGCATACAGGGTATCCAAAATTTAATGACCAGTTACATCAATTTAAAAGTTGAAAAAGTTTGTTTTTCCAATGGGACCTGTATTTTATTGGATGGTCGGATGCAGAATTTGATTATGCTATAACATTTCCTATACCTATTTCCAGTGGTTTTCTTGTTAATCCATATTTTTTATTTTAATGTGGTTTTTGGCAGAAACCGAAACATCGCTTGCCTTTCGAAGTCAAATAAACATCAATGAAACGGTAAAAAATTTACTTTAATTAGAACATGACATTAGTACATAACATTTAGAACGAAATATAAAATAAAAACAAAAAATTGGAACATAATGACATAAAATAATAAGAGAATGTAAAATTACAATAATTGTTCTATTTGACCTCCATTTTGGTTCAAACACTGAATAACTCTGTCATATACTCTTCGCGAAACAGACCTCCGAAGTTCGTCTGGACTTATATTAGTAAGCGCATGGTGAACACGGTTCAACAATTCCTCTCTAGTTTGTACCGGTCTAGAGTACACTAGTTCTTTTATGCGACCCCAGAGGTAAAAATCCAAGGGGGTCAAATCGGGTGATCCGGGTGGCCAGTGCCAAGGTCCTCGCGGGCCAATCCACCGATCCTCGAACATCAGTGACAATTGCCGGTGTACAGCTATAGTGGAATGTGCTGGAGCACCATCAAGCTGATACCAACTGTTTGCTCTATCACGTGGAGGTAGGGCATTTAGAAAATCACTAACAAACCCTCTCAGTATCTCCAGATATCTTGCCGCATTTAAATTTTGGTAGAACTTTTGGAGTTTGATCACCTATTGATAAAAATATGGATTAACAAGAAAACCACTGGAAATAGGTAAAGGGAATGTTATAGCAAATCGATGCAGAATCAAATTCTGCATCCGTCCATCCAATAAAATACAGGGTGTTTCATTCGAAAAAACGAACTTTTTCAACTTTTAAAATGATGTAATTGGTCATTAAATTTTGGATACCCTGTATGCGATAAATCAGTTGTCAATGTGACATTCGAAAGAATCATTCCTGTGCTTTCGTCTACCCCAGAAGCGCTTTCCACCAATCGAAATTGGTTAAAGGACGCAATGCTCAAAACAGCGCTACATGTGTCAAAATTTTCAAAAAAATCAAGATATCTAAGAAAAAATTGAAAAAAGATATAGGGAAACTTGATGGAATCCACTATGAAATTTTCTCAGGAATCTAAAAATGAAATAATATACCGGGTATTCCATTCAAAATAAGGAAGCTAATGGTAACTTCCGGTGTAACTGGAAGTAGTATGATCTGGAAAATATTTTGAAAAGAAAGAAAATCTTGGATAACCCTGGAACTCAAAATTTCAGAATTCTAACTTTTTTCTAACCACGAAAACTTTCAACGAACGGCTCTCGTGGAATACCCTGTATAAATAACATAAACGGTAATACAGATAAGTTTATTACATTACCATACATTCCGGGGAAAATTTAGAAATGTTTAAAAAACCATATCTATGTTGCGCATAAACCTACTAACTTTGTTGGGAAATATTTTCCAAATCTAAAACCTTTAATACCTAAAGATGAAAAAACCACACAGTATACAAATTAAATTGTTTAGATTGCGATGGGACTTATAACGGAATCTCTAAACAATATTTACATAAAGAAAGTATGGCCATAAGTATAGTACAAGAAACCAAAACTTGGAAAATTCCACCGCCCTTGCTAAACACTGCTTTGATCATAACCATCAATTCGATTGCCAAAAATGTTAATATTTTAACTAGGGAAATCAATTATTATAAAAGATATATTCTGGAGATAATTCACATAAAACGTGACTACAAGTCTGTAAATCATAGAACAGATATTCATTCAGTCATTAAGTCAGATTTTAGATTTATATTAATTTTATGTATTAAAATAATATTAAAATGCTCAGAAATAATAGTTCTAATAAGGTCTGACAACCTTTTCTATTACCTCATAAATCTTCAACATCTGGTTCGAAAGTGGATCCTCGAACATTATATTCTTAGTTCAGTTCTTCAGTCGTATTACATACTGAGATTCGATATGCATATACAATTTCTAAGAATATTTCTTAGCAGCGGATTCTTAATTTGTATTCTTAAAACATTAATTGTGTTATAATTTCGATTGTTCGTGTTTCTGTTCGTTTCGGCGGTGGTGATACAATTAGTTTTAAGAAATCACGTTTTATATAGTTATATGTCTTCTGATAATGGTCGTGAGAGAGAAACGTATGTATAGACGAAAATAATAAGCATATATTTTAGTGTAACATATTTCATGAGAATTTTACATATAATTCATGACCTGGGTCAGGAATTATTATTAATTATTTCTTCTTCGGCGTAGCGAAATTACAAATTTGGGATAGTATTGATAGGTAATTCCAATTGAATTGATCGACATCAGTATTTTGACCTCCATTAATCACAGTCATACATTTATTTCTTTAGATAATTTCAGAGGAAAAAGTTACAGTCACATTTGGTGTTTGAATAGATCTATGGCTTCATCTCGTTGCAAAATGCTGTCTATAGACATACCACATTATAACGATAATCAACGGTACGAACTACAATACATTCGATCGTATAAGTATCCTTACCCCAGTTATTATATTAACTATAATGTTCGCGTGCTATGGGAATATAGGCGAATATTATCTAACAATGTGGTAGGTAGTTATTTAAAGTATGAACAAATTAGATATTTCTTCATTTCAGTATAATAAATAATTACATCAATAAAATGTTGTTAGCGGTATGTAAATTATGATGTTAATATCTTCCGTAAACTGTAATAATACTCACGGTAGAGAAATCTGTATATTTCCTGCGAGATTAATCTGGCAAACGAGCAGGATTCGAGTGTTAGACGCATTAGAAAGAGATTCTGATATTTACGAGTGGGGACACCGGAGTCTGTATCGAAGGGGCCCTGAGGGGTCGGTGATCAGGGCGTGCACTTGCCTGACGGCATTCCACTCTGCTCGAGGCAACCTGCCTTTGGCATGCCCCGCTACACCGCCAAATATGCCAGCATTTTTAAATTTAACGCAGCTGCAACCGTGCTTTCCTCTTTGGACATTATTACCGGTCTCGTACAGAAGTAATATGATAAGTTCATGATACTTCGTTTAATATGATATGTGCTATTATTGCTAGACTGAAATGAGTGATCTAAGAAATATAATTAATTGGTTTGTTAAGAGCTGGACATGCAGATATGAAACAGTTACAAAAGAACCTGGGTTGTGATGGGCATTTCACGAGAGCGTATTTAAAATGATTGTATAATTCATCAAGTTCAATTTTGTAGTTAGAATTTACGGTCTGAATGATAATATAATATATGATTCATTATTATTATAAACCATATTTCAAAAATTACAAAAAAACAGTTTTATGAATAAAGTGAATAATGTATATTATGTCGAAGCATTTTAATGGTAGCATGCCATACATTTAATCAAGAAATAAACATAATTTGTTTTTCAATAAAACTACAAACTACACAAAAGTATGCAACTATCAGAGCTATTCAATTTTCTAGAGATTAATATTCGAAAATTTAGAAACATGCCGATACGAGAAAAAATCCTGGAACGGAAAGGTAGTGATGTATAAATTAAAAACAAAAATGTTCTAACTGAATCATCATGTGGCCAAGTTTTACGGTTTACTAAATATGTACTCGAGAAATAATAACACTCTGTTTTAAAATTTTCGTCTTTACGTACTTTCGGTCTCACGACCATCATCGGAAGACCTATTATGTTGAAAAGGGTTAATTAAAACTAATTATAGCACAAGCGTCCATATCGCACAATTTTCAATCGAAAAGCCCACGCCGTCGAAACGAACAGAACCACGAATAATCGAAATTGTATCGTCAATATTAAAGCATAAATTTCTTGTAACAAGAATCCACTGTTCAGTAATATTCTTATAATATACAAGTGCATGTTGCTATAGTCTCATAACAACTGATGTTCGAAGTTATTTGTTGGTATCTACTCGAACCAGATGTAAGATTTATGAGGTACTTGAAAAAGGTTTCAGACCTGTATTGGAATTTACTTTCAGCATTCTTCCTAAAATATACTTTTAACATTATAAAGACGCATGTAGGAATTGGCAAGAGTTTTAATTAATCAAGTTAGTATAAATCTGACTTAATCCCTGAATGTCATTCCTATGATTTACAGATTTGGAGTCACGTTTCATATGAATCATCTCCAGGATAGATCTTTTATAATAATTGATTTCCTTAGTTAAAATATTAACATTTTTGTAATCAAATTGATGGTTATAATCAAAGCAGTGCTTAGCAAGGGCGGTGGAATTTTCTAAGTTATTATTTCTTGTGCTATACGATAGCGCGTCAACTTGTGCATCGAACAAAACGGGGGACATTTCCAACAATTACTGTAATTTAGTTTTTCTTGTTATTAAAACCGTTATTTCATAATTTGTAGTTCATTATTGTTTTACAACTGAAATAAATAGGTATAAAATTTGTAGGTTATTGATGATGTCAGTGTGACAGTGACAGAATTATTTCAAACGTAAAGTAAGACACACGTTTTAGATTCCACAACCACCCTTGACCACGATAATTTTTGATATCCCGGTATAATGGGTTCAAGAAACATAATAATGCTTCAGATTTTCAAAAACAAGTTCCACTTTTGTACATAATTTTTTGCGATAATAACCCATAATAACCATTCCTTCCCTGAAATAGACATCGTTGACCCGCATTAATTAATCTACCTTCTCTCAATCGACGATAACTTACAACTTTTAGCTTCTTCGAGTTATAGTCTAGGAGCTAGAGCGATATGGTGGACCTGAATGAATACACTTTGGCACTATATTGGTGGAGAAAGGTTCAATGTACAATAGCTCCCACAGGCCGACTCGTATATGGTCAGGCGTTTGCAAACTACAGCCACCTCAAATTTTGGAAAAAACATTGGCACTCATATTGGTTATTCTTTGACACCAAATTAACGTATTTGACACGGTGCCAAGGTATTTTTTGTCGCAATACCCGTTTTAGCCGTAAAGTGATCAAAAAGTCCAAAAATGGCCAATTACCGGGAAATGCCCCTATAAAAAACCTTGGCATGAGTTTTTTCAACAGTTGACAACAATAAGAAACATTTTCCACTAGGTTCGGAAATGTGTTCGTGGATTCCATTTAGCCTACTAAATTAACTGGCCAGCTCCGAGAAATTGCCTCAATGAAAACCTTGGCACTAGGTGCAAATGTATAAGAATTACATGTTTTTCAGTATACAACTCAGAAATGGATTCGTTCAATATGAAAGTCCAAAATTTGAGGTGGCTGTAGCTTGGAAATGCCTGATAAACGATTCGGCCTGTGAGATCTATTGTACATTGAACCTTTTTCCACCAATATACAGTAGTACCAAGGTGTATTCCTTCAGGCCTGATATATCGCTCTAGCTTCTAGAGTGCTATTATTCTATAACTAAAACAATGATAGTTCATTATGCTATCGTTTAAATAACAATGCTCCGAGTACAATCGGAATTGAAATAAGAGCAAAATTAAGACATTGGAATTTTCGTGACGTAAATAAATTTTATTTACTGAATCATTTTTTGATCAGTTTTTCATAATTTGAAAGTATCATGATGGAGGGATGTGAGTTCGAATCCCACCCGAGATCCCACCAAGGTTGAATTTTTTAGTTTATTCATCTTAATAGTCCTATTTTGGATATTCTTCCCAAGTTGTCTTTATAATCGAGAACGTTTTTTTTAGTGGATATGGGTGATTTTTTCTTATATGTAGTGTAAGTATTCGATATAGGCTATATCTATATATATATATATATATAAATGTTGTGTACGCTTCAAAAACTCAAAAAGTTCTGTACCGATCGAGCTGAAATTTTAGCATGATATATAATCCGCATCAAGGATTGTTTTTATCTATTTTTTGCATCAGTCACATATCCGCGACCACGAAAAAACAATTTTTAACGATCAGCTGTGTACCAGTGACCGCGTCATCTGCCGGAAGCGAGGATAACACTCGCTGACAAGCGCAATAGTAATGGCGTAGTCACATGAGAAACAATATTCGTTCCCAATTACATTGTTTATTTACAAAAAAATTTGCATCTGATTCTGATTATTATACAATCTGGATTAAATATTCACTTAAATCAAGGAACTTTTGTGTGATCATGTCGTGATCGAACTGCGCCTTTCACCAAATCGTAAGTAGAGGTTATATTTTATATGAAAGATGGACAGTAAATATATTATTAATTTTCAATGCTGTCTATCCTGTGTCTCATTGTTGTCGATCTGCAGCTATGAGAATCACGAGAGATAGGAGAATATAAGAGCTGTGAGAGCCATAAGAAGTTATAATCTCATCCCTTTCTTCTGTTTCAGTGAAAACCGAAATAATGCCTCGCAGAAAGTCAAATTTGGGCCGTCGCACTCGCCACACAAAAGGATCAAGAAGACGGCTTTCGAATATGACTGAGGAAGAGCGAGCATCCGTACGAGAGAGGAACAGACTAAGCACCATCCAGACACGTAACGTGGACCCAGCAGAAAGACGAGCAGCCAGGCTTGAGGATGCACGATTGCGAGCACGTCAGTCGCTTTCTGCAGCAACAAATTTGGTTCGTTCTGAACGGAATGAACGCGAAAGGGTGAGGATAGCTGAAACACGAACAGAAAGAACAGCTGATCTGCATCTGGAACACAATCGTCTTGCGTTCCGGTACAATTCAGCTGTTGATTATAGTTCAAGTCAGCATGTTGTCATTGGTCAGATGAGTCATGTCTGTAGCTACTGCCAGGCTCTAAAGTTTAATAATGAAACGAAAGGGATGTGTTGCGCTGGCGGAAAAATCAAATTGCCTCAACTTGATGCACCACCAAAGCCATTGAAAACTTTACTTGCTGGATCTACCGCTGAATCGAAGCATTTCCTATCGAACATCAGGAAATATAACTCTTGCTTCCAAATGACGTCATTTGGTGCGGAAATCGTGACTGCTCAATTCATGCAGCTTTTAAAATCAAAGGGCAAATATATCACAAAGCTGGCTCCCTGCTCCCGTTCGCCACAGCGAAGCGTGGCAGGGTACAGCTAGTAGATTATATTAATTGAAAAATATTTGATGGCGAACAACCACCGTGCCGCTTCTTTGTAGATACAACTGGATACTGGATACGATAAAATTGTTCCATACTAAGGAGGTATTTTCTATGCTACATAGGCTTAGAGAGGATGTCACTAGAGATAAGACCGAGCTAAGTAGGTACATTACACGGTTACATTTTTCATACATACTTCAAGTCAGTTCGTTTCTAGAAGCTTCTGAGATTGCAACCTGTTCTTAATTTAAACGAACCTCTAGTGTGTAAAAAAACCAATTTGCAGATAATTAATATTATTGTTAGTTTTTCATTTATCAAGCTACGGTTTCTTTTTGTACAAAATACATTTTTATAACGGTATCTACTTATATTAACGCATTACCATTTCTGGAGATCGATATGGACAGCCACATGATAACATTCTTTTTTATTGACAAGGTACTTTGATGACTAACGGATTGAATTTCGTTACATAATTATTAAAGTTTCCTTTCCTGACGAATTAAAAATTAGATAATTTATTGTTGGCCCATGCAGACTATACATGTTCATAAAACAAGTCCGTGTTTTGTAATTACATTCCTTTCTTAATCAATTTGTCAGTCGATTGTAACGATCGAATCGTAAAATGATTTATGCTCAGTTAATAATCTGCCTTACTTTATTGTTTATTAGTAATATATGTACCTTTGTTTTTAATTTTAACTATTGTTCTAGAACATTGATCTCGATTTGTTGCAACTCTCTAGGCTCTAATCTAAGATGAAAAACTTTTGGATATGGCCATCGTCTTTCTCGATTCGTAATTATATTATTAGGCAAATTTAAAATCTCATTTCAATTGAACTCTTCAATTTTTAAAACAAATACAATCTTCCAAAATTATGTGCAAATATACACAAATTTTTATCAACTTTGCGTATCCGAAAATTCCTTTGAAACAAAAATGCAACTGGTTAATATATATTCCTACACAAAGTACCCTTGCAGATTTTCCATTTTGCTTTTCTGCAAAACTGTGTGATTTGCGTTCATCGAAGTATCGTATATGCAAAATTCTACTGACAATGAGAATCAAGAACGCAATAATGAAGACCCTGCTAGGAAAAGACAAAAAACGACAGCTGGAGATAACAAAGCTGTTATTGCAAAGGAACTATGTGACACTATTTTAAGACAAATTAGCGACCGATTTGATTTTAAGGATCACTCAAGTGCAGCAAAATTATTTAATACTTAAAATTTTAAAACTTATAGAAATGCATTTCTACAAAAACATTTTGATGAAACTGTGAAATATTATCCTATGTTGGACAGTGTAAAATTAAAAAGTGAACTTTTAGCAATTTATGAGCGCGATGACATGTGTGAGGTAGGTGGTATTTTGCCACTTTTAGTGTTCATAACAGACAACAACCTAACAAACGTTTTGACGGAAACGTACAAGCATTAAAACTTCTCTGAGAACCACAATGCCAGAAGATCGGCTGAACGCATTGATGGACCTATCAATAGAAAATAAGTTCGTCCAGTCTATCCCTGATTTTCTATATACAAGAAATAGGTAAGTTTTTTTTGTACCCACCCTCTTTCATAGCTCACGAGCCGCCACTGTATGCAGGGACAAATTTTTGAGGAAAGAGCGGGGCTGCTATATCGAAATCAACTGTGGGTACATCCACATAGTTGTCACATACTTTCCGTACAAGACCACACCACACAACGAAATGTCTCAAGAGTTTGTCACCATTACTGGGAACCATCAACTCCACACCAGAATCACTTGCTGATGTTAGGAATTGAATTGTAAAATCAGCATCATCTGAGTTTTAAAAATAAATAAATTATGATGTAACACGGTTATCAGAGCTCGATAGAGGGCGACAGTTGAAACGGTATCATTATTAGGTAATTCCCCTCTTTAAATTTTGAACAACTTCGTAGAAGAAAAAATATGATAAACACTTAAACTATACGAACGTGTTTTTATTCAGTGTTGAGTTAGTACTCAACAACAATTTGATGTTCTGTTCACTTGACAAAGTTGGTCCAAAAAGTTAAGAGTGCAATTTTTTCCCGAAGATTAGGCGTGCAAAATAAGGTTAACCACGATCTATGTGTCAGATTAACAACTTAAGAAAATGAAATATCGAAGAATGTACCGAGATCTAAACCCAAAACGTGGTCTCATATGATTCAGGTACCTACATTATACTTGCACGAAGAAGTATCAACATTTTGGTATTTCGAGGGAAAAAATAAAAGAGCGAGCTACAATGTCAAATAATAATCATATATCTTAGCAAGCTCTCTAAAACAAATGCAACCAAATAATTCCAACTCCACTCGATAGATATCTATCAATGAAAAATGAGAACTGTCGAGTCTACACTGAAGCCACCCTGATGGGCATCAATGAAACTATAATTAACCACTTCCACCATCCTAGCATGTTGCGTTGTGAGATGAACGTGAAAAACATTTCAACTAACTAATAGTCCAGTTAATATACCTAATAAGTTTGAAAATTGATGATTTTGGCCAAATCATACACTATTTGATGGATTCTCTTCAAATTGACTTTGAAAAAACTATCGTGGTATTATTTCTTGGCGAAACCAACTTTTATGTCCGAAAAATAGAAGTTAGGATCTATAGGCACCTACATATAATTTACAATTATTTTACAAATTACTATACTTTTTACATCGATAATGACGATCATTTGCTAGTTTCTAGTTTAACTTAGTCCTTTTTATTTTCCTCACTATATTAGAATATAGTGTAACGGAAGTATTGTATTTCTGAATCAATCTATGCAATTTTTGACATGTTGTGTAAGTGTGTGTGTGTATTTATTATATGTGCATGTGTACGTGTATGTAGATGTGTTTGTATATGTGTATGTGTTTGTTTATGTGTGTGTGTGCGTTTATATTTGATGAATCGCAAAACTCCAATAAAATCAGAAACGACAATTTGCATGTTTCGACTACCTAGAATAATATCTGAAAGTTAAAAGCAGTTGAAGTAAACGTGAAATGCAACCTCCCTTTACAAAATCTTCAGAATCAGGAGAACTTATTAAAAATAACAAATTGGCAGATAATGAAACATAAATTATAAGTTGAGAAAGCTTTATAAATTAAAACTACTCAGTTCATTATGAAATTGTTTGATTATTTAAAAATATTTAACCAAATCTAACTTAATTAAAATTAACGAATGAGGGAAGTCACGTGATCAATTGATCACAGCTTTTTTTGTTACAGGCCCTGGTGTTTCAGTTACACTCTTCAAATTCTCAATAAACTCAGCTGAACTGATTCTTATTTTCCTCACTTACTTAGGTTATCTTTAAAAATGTTTTTATTTATCGAATTTTATTTTCATTTCCTTATACAATAATTTGTATTAAAAATAACATGATTTATAGACACAGAAATACTTGTACGTCGTTACTTATTATTGTTGATTCTAATTATATTATACACCAATTTCACAAATAGGAATCAGTAATCAGAAAGCTGCTATTATTTCAGGTATAAAGTATGATGTTCACTTGAGTTGGGTATATCCTTCAGTCGGGACTTCCTACTTTCTATTAATATTCTGTAGACTTAAAGAATTCAGAAGTTTAATCATACACGGATGATTCACAAATGACGAGCACGATAAATCTGCAATAGTGAGTTGCAGAATATAATGTTCTTGTTACCGAGCAAAATTAATCTCAATTCTCACAATGAAATACATTCGTATCAACCAGGAATCAACATACAATGCCTTACACTTATAAACAGTGCTCAAGTTTTATTATCTCCACCTCCAACACAGTTTATACAAGTTTTAGATCATCTTGCAATAGACAATATGCTACCTGCTTTTAGTTAAAAACATGTAGGAATACCCTCACTATACGTAGTATATAGTAAAACAGTATAAGGTAAGTACTGTAATCGGCCTAAAAAATTGTAGGTCGCACTCTATTTTATGAATTTACCCTGTGGAAAATTTTGATAATTCATGTGACAGCAAGTGTCAGTATAGAACATAGAGTAGTAAAATACATTATGTACACTATTTGAATAAAATTTCAATGTAGCATAGAGTATATCTTAACGCTTTTCTTTAGCTGTTTCTGGATCATTTCCAATATATTTTCTGTTCCTACACTCATATGTTTGACCCACAGGTTTCCGGAACCTATTTTGCTGATAAAAGTGAGAGAAGTCAGTGATCGGCGATTGATCATAGTTGATTTGAATAACTGAAACGTCATGTTGGCTCGTCGGCAATTACAAAAAAGACACAATTTTTTACAATTCTAAAGTTTCTGCATTTAATACGTCTAAATTCATCAAGTTCTGACTGACCGAAACAAATTCACATTTCAATGTTTTTATGCTAACAGTTAAGTTTAATTAACTAATAATCATCACGAGGCGATGCGGTATCAGACTACATTAGATGTCAGGATTGAACCTACAGCTAGAGGCTTACCTCTCATGTGTTGGCGTGGAAATTGCGATTTATGTCTTGTTTACTGAGATGGACTTTCAAATAATATATTTCGGATAGAAATGTCTCAAACGTTTATAAGCTGACCCTTTTGAGAATTTGAATTGATAAATCGGTATACATCGTAAAATTAGGATATTTTAGAAAATAAAATCCAGTATCCTAATGATAAGGTCTTTCTAGTCCAGATCTATTAGTAACATCACAAACTAGTTCCAGACAGCTGTGGAACCAGCAAGTTTGCAACATCACCGAAGGATTTCTACTGAAGGTAGTCATAACCGACTCACAAAGTGGTAAAAAAAGGAAAATATCTCACGCCATTTATGAATAGATGTAAGACTAAGAAATCAAGCAATATACAACATTGACACATTTATCAAACTTCAGAAAAGTTATGAGGAATGTGAGACTACTTGAGTGCGCCAGATGGCGACACCAAACCAAACCTATGTAAGAGAATGAGAAACAAATGAATATATGAATAAACTCATTTATCTCATGTTGGCTTTTGCTAGAAAGACTTTATCATTGTTAGGTATCTGGCAAAAGTGAGCATGAGATAAATGAGTTTATTCATATATTCATTTGTTTCTAATTATCCTACTTCAGAATCCTAAGCTCACATCGTCAGGAGTTAGTAATACTAAAAATATGTAATTGAACTCATGTGCTATGCATGTTGAAAATCTATTCCCATGCTATTCTGGAGGAATTTACACTCTAAACCAAATAGTCCAGTCAATAAGCGTGAAACTTTCTATAAATAGGCAGGGCGTGGTATTGGAATTTATTTTTGTTTGCATGATGTTCTATGGCCCACGTAGGTCATTCGCGACTAGCAAGCTTAACTTCAACGGTCTCCCATTCACCCCTAAACGCTAAATTTATCCTATTTTCTAAGATAATTTATTATGTTTTTCCTGGATCACTGAACACGAATCTGAGGTCGTTTTCCAGGAAAACTCATTCAATGGGCGGAAAATCAGGAAAAATTGGTGATTTTCATACATTTCGCTCATTTTTCACGCGATTATCTTTAATACATAAGTGATGATGGCAGTCACGTTTTTCGATCCAAGCTAGACCAAAACTGAGAAAGATTGCGAAAAACTGTGTAAAACCTGAAAAGAAAATTGAAAAAATGTTAGTGTTCTTCTTGTAATTGATGATTCCGCAATTTTCAAACAATTGTTTTTTTTTGGAATCACTTTTAATTCTATAATTACACATGCACATCGAAAACACAACACTCAAAAATTACATTAAAGAAAAGAAGAATTCATAAGAAAATTTTCTTCGTTTTTCGGGAAAATGATATTTTTCAACTTCTTAATTTTCAAATTCGTAATAAGCGACCACAAAAACCCCTATAGTCATTTATGAAAATTTTCTTTTCAGGTTTTCCACAGTTTTCCGCAAATTTTTCTGGTTTTGTTCTACTTTGGATCGAAATACGCGACTGCCAACATCTTTTATGTATAAAACGATAATCGCGTGAAAAATTAGCAAATTTGTATGAAAATTACCAAATTTTCCGC
Source organism: Endomychus coccineus (assembly GCA_958510875.1). Taxonomy (NCBI): domain Eukaryota; kingdom Metazoa; phylum Arthropoda; class Insecta; order Coleoptera; family Endomychidae; genus Endomychus; species Endomychus coccineus. Next base: position 67,802,766 of record OY294068.1, read on the forward strand.
CCATTGAATGAGTTTTCCAGGAAAATAACCTCGGGTTCGTGTTCAGAGAGCCAAAAAATCTCCTAGAACCCATTTTGGAGGCTTAATTTTCATTTTTATAAATTAAAAATTATTTTAAAAAGGGGATGAAAAAAGGGTTAATTTAGCGTTTAGGGGTAAATGGAGTTTAGCTTGCTAGTCAGCTACCTACCACGCCCTTTTTTTTTTAGAAAGTCGGCCAATTTCTCCGTTTATTGACTGGACTGAAAAGGAACATAATTTATCTCCAATTATAGAAAGAATACGCAAGCTCTTTGATGTCTTGATTTGTTTGTACTATTCATTTATTTTTTTAACGCAAGAATAAAGCTTTCGACACGTCGAAAAGAAAATAGTATTCACTCAATTTGGTTACGGACACTGTCATCAATGCAAAAGCAATAACATAAATGTGCCTACATATTTAGAAATCTAAATAACTTAAATATCTAAATCAATTTATATTCAAATCAAATTAGGCCCATGTTAGAATATTCTTGAACAGAAAATTGTGTAAATTCACAACTCATCCAATAACTTATACTGGCTTAGATTGTATCAACAGTGGAATGTCGAAATTGTTTAAACCGTCATATGGAGTCAGATTGTTTGTGAAGAAAAAAGTTAGATAAATTCCTTCATACCAAGGGAACCCTTTAAAACTAATTTCAATTAATGTTCAATCTAGTTAGTCAGGAATTCTTTTTTTACGTTTTAATTCGATTAAATCAGGGGTCTTGGTAGCGGAAATTCATCCGTTAACTAGAAGAGCGATTCTTCATATAGTATGCCTTTAGGCTTGTAGGGGTGGTGAGTGTGTGCAAAGCCAGTAGCAGCCTCGTGCGACTGATGACTGGGCAGTGCCGCAAGTAATGCCTAAGTGATCGCTGGCGGCTGTGCATGCGGCATGTGCCCTGTATATTACACACACCTTCCGTGTAACCCTTGACTGCTCGCTCCGCCGTGTCCGGGTACTCCTCTTTTACCGGTAGCCAGCTTTGCTAGTTACTACAACGTGTTCGACCAACAAATAAATAACACTGACTTGAATATAAGTCATATTTATCAAGCTAACTGTTTGTTTCATAACATTATAAGATATATTTGATCGCAGCTACAATCTTTCGTTGAGAGAATTAATAGTTAATTTTATGATTTTTATCATTACTACTATTAACTATAAAAGTGGAGGAGAGAACAGCTCATAATTATATTGAATTACGAAACACCTAAACACATTGCACCTCAAAACACACTATAATTAGCCACTACGGGATAATAGTATTTCACCCGTTCAGCTTCGTCAGTTAGAATTTATTAGAAACTTTTGAAACTTACATACAACTTTAGAGCTATACTAGAATACAGGCACGTAGTCAGCGGGGGGCAGAAGGGGCAGTTGCCCACGCCCAACTTTTACCTATTATATTGAAATGTTATGTGTGTGTTAGTATGCTGTACCACTTCTTCGAAGGACTAGTGTGAATTCGAGGGATCACAACCTTTTATTGAACTCACAATTTCAAAACGTTTTCCTTTAATCAATAATGATGTATATCTTATAATACCGGGATATCAAAAATTATCTTGGTCAAGGGTGGTTGTGGAATCTAAAACGTATGTCTTACTTTACGTTTGAAATAATTATGTCATAATTAATTTGAAGTTTCTAAAAGTGCGAAATTTTATACGAATATTGTAACACTCAGAAGTCTTTAGTGCTTTGGACTCCGGGATTTTCACGTGGCCTATCGAAATAAGAAGGTTCGAATTATCTAAAAACATAATTGCATGAACGCCAGACGTCCTATGTAATTAGCTACGAACGAAATCATTTTGACATATGTCCGAGGAGCTGTAAGTTAGAGTTTATACATTTTACCTCTGTCTTGTTAATTTAGGGCCGTTTCTTGCCCCGTGCGACCGACGGCAGTTGTAATAAAGTGTTTTCGGCTGTGGGCCGCTAGCTTTTACCCGCTTCGTGTATATTTTAGTCGCGAGAAAATTCCCTTTGGTACGTCGCACGTTAGACGTGCGTAGCTGAGATCTGAGAATAGCTCAAACTGTCTTAGTTAAATTTTCCTATTTAATGGACATTTATCGAAAAAACAAGGGCCGTCGGGCACGGTCCGATACTAAATCTAACTACATGGAGCGAAAACGACACGCGAAAAGTCGTCGTAAAGCCGTATTAGGTACAACCAGTTTGCACTTTTCTAACTCGCGTGGTACGTGCTTTTCACGTGAACGTCATTCGATTTACGGAAAATTAACTATTTCAAAACAGTTTTTGACCCGGATTATGGCTATCACGACCTCTGAAAAGGTTCAAAGTTCACATAATTATTTCATAATTTGTAGTTCATTATTGTTTTACAACTGAAATAAATAGGTATGAAATTTGTAGGCTATTGATGATATCAGTGTGACAGTGACATAATTATTTCAAACGTAAAGTAAGACACACGTTTTAGATTCCACAACCACCCTTGACCAAGATAATTTTTGATATCCCGGTATCTGCCGAATAACTAACTTAAGCCTAATTGCTAGCTCTACTTATATCCTAACTATTTACAACTTTCTTACTATGTTCAGTTACATGAAAATATATAATAATCATAGTTAAACTTGATTAGTAAATTATTGTTGTCAGTTACAAATGAGTCAAGATAAATAAATTGAGTTCAATATTGTAAATAAGGGGCTGCGAAATATCCAGTTTCCCTTTTTTATTACTATATTACTTGTAACGGTACAAGGGTATTTTTACTCTACCGACGGTATAGTTATAAACAAGTGGTGGGTTCCTACGCATTTATTCTTCTGTACATATTTACCAATGTTAACAATTATCTGCATGACCAACCCTCCTTTGGGATAACACATAGTAAATTTCTACTCCGTTTTATTTAACCTGTTTTTAATCTTATGTAATATAGTTAGTGTTAGCATCCAAAATTGATTTTTTATTCATACGAACTAAAAACATTTCCACGACAAAATCAGGAAATAAACATACTAGATAAACAAGATGTTTAAAATGTGAATGCAGAACTACCGACCACTGGAAATTCCGGGGTTAAAACCCTAATAAAGCTTTGTCCCAAGTACATCGAAATAACAAAGCAAAAAACATCTACTGCCACCGATCGGTTATTATATGTTATTAGAATAATAATTACCAACACGGAGTTCTCAACGTCCTCAACATGCCGCCCCTTTTGAAAGATTCATCTTACAAGAGCATCAAAAAATGCTCCACATAATATAATAATTATTATAGTTCAGTATATTATATTGGTAGTACACAAATTTTCGCAACAGCACGCTTTAAAAAGTTTCCATTCGGTAATTTCACTGTCACTACTCTCACTACATCGTCGGGACCTGGATGCATTTCAGTCACTCTCCCTAATTTACATTTTAATGGAGGTAAGTTGTCTTCCTTCATCAATACGAGTACCCCCACTTTGAGCATGTTGTCATGTCATGGTTCCATTTGGTTCTCTATGCAATTCGCTCACGTATTCCTTGGACCACCTTTTCCAGAAATGTTGATCAATTCGTTGGATGTGTGTTTAATATTTTAAGGCACGACCTAAGGTTCAACTCTGGTTACGCCTATGTACATATACATTTATCAATATGGGTGTGTGTTTTCTGCAGCAGTAAAATACAAAATTTGGGTCTGTCCAAGGAATATAAAAACAAGACAGAAATCAGAAAATGATTCAAGCAGATCTTCGCTTCAACATATCTACATCCACAGATCCTAGCAAACGTATTTGTCTCCGAATGCCAGCCGATCCCAAATTGCAACAATTTTGCTACATTGGCGACACCGCAATGTTTCCTCCAGACATTTGGCCTGCAAATACAGGAAGTTTGCAGAGGAATACAAATGCGTGTGAGAGTTTTCAAAATAAAATTGATAATTATTGCACTAATTGTCACCCAAACGTATTTCAATATCTCGTATTCTAAATAGGATTCAAATTTATGTGTATTGCCAGTTAAATTTTTTAGAAAATAATGAATGTAGGAAAATATCGAAACTTGCACAAACTAACTTAGCCTTCATTGAATTCAAAATTTATCAGTTAGAAGACAGACAAATTGAAATTAAAGACTTTTAAACTGTATAAGTTACAAAATCAATAAATTGATTTGAAATCATGAAGTTAGTCTTTTTATAATCTTTAATCAACAATCAAAAATATTTGACACTTGTTGAGCACTCTGTATATGGTAGAGTTTTATTTACAGTATAAAGTATGAAGACTATCTTAGTTCATGCTAACCATATGATTTTAAGTAGTTTCATCACTTTACCACAAGATGTCATTAATTCCTTATAATTGCATGAACATCAAACTTTCAAAACACATCCATTTTTTATAATAAGTTTTTTTATAATTTTTTACCAATTTGTTATCTAAAATCACATATTCCTCACCATTAGAATAGCTATTTTGTAGCTTCCTGAATTTCAACTGTTGAACATGTATTATAAAAATCAAAAATGAAAATTTTCGTATAAACTTTAATTATCCGGAAATGAAGCCATACGATTATAAATAATTTTGTATATTGAACGTAGCTCAATCTCTTAAAAAATGTTACCACAAATTAACAATTTGCAATATTATTAATTAAAAAATACTATTTTGATCAAATTTTGAAATAAAAAGATTTTTACAACTGTTTTAACAAATTTTGATACATTTTTATTTATCACAGCCTTGCTTTATATATACCTGAGGATGAGGTGTAATAATTGACCTCGAAACCTGTTTACGGATCTACAAAAAAGTGGATTGTGAGAATTAAACATTATAATATTAATATCAATTAATGAAGCCTATTTGAAAATTTTAACAAGTTGATTGTGATAATTTATGTCCTTTGAGTAATTTTTGGAAAAATAGTATGTCTACCATGTCGGAAAAGCGACATTCCCGTAATATGTATTACCATCCTTAGCTTGCGCCTCGACAGGCAATCTTTACAGTAGTACGTTTAGCTCTTCTTACTATGTATACAATGTACTACTATTATGGTTAATGTTCGAAACAAGTAATATGATATTTGAGATTGAGTTATAAAGGCAACTTAAATGTCACAAATCTATTCTGATTCCTAATCGCTCGAGTTACCAGATAAAGGAGGATGTTGCTACATTTTGGAGGAGTGCTTTGAATGTCAAAAACGTGAAAACATGCTGTGAAAGCATGCAGTAATAATATCCAGATTGAATAATTCTGACTAAATTGTCATTCATTAATGTATACCAAAGATTTTAATTGCATTGTTGCGTTAATATTCCGAAACTAGAAAGAAGAATGATTGTTATTGTAATCCCCAATGTTCAGCTCCAGTAAGAGATCTCAAAATATTTATCATAATAATTCAGCAAAAAGGGGCTTACCTCCATTTCCTTTTAACCGACCTATGAATTATTCTATAGCGATCTTGAGTAGAGTCTACAATTTTGTGGAAAAAAAGAAATTGATTGAGTAAGAACATGTCACGTTTCCCCTATGTAGAGGAGATTTAGACTCCTAGATGATGCCAGGTCTCTTCCAGCCACAAATGAAAGATAAAAGATGCTGTCGTAGGGATGGGTTTGGAAGGAGAAGAGAAAGACTTCGGAAAAAAAAAATAACGGCTCGGAACCAGTAATCTCAGTCTCTATACAAATGCTACTTAAGAGTATTCCGAAATAACGCTAAAATGATCTACTGCTTGATTTTGACTAATCTAAAAGATTTTATATAGACATTAAGTCAACTTTACGATATTTGAGATTAATAACTGGAAACTATTTTACTGGGGCCCGGGAAATGGAAATCGACTCTTTAAGGGAGGGGTATGCCCTTAAAAATTTGTTTTTCACTTTATTTTATCCAGACACTTATGAATATTTCTAAGAATAATTGAATTTACTATCATATTCACATAATATGAATGAAATAAGTACAAATTTCAAGGTTTGTAAATTTTGACTCCATATTATGATTAAATACTTCAGAAGTTTGAGAATAAAACTCAAATTTTACACAAAACTTTTAACATTTAATTTAAAAATGCTGACAAATTGTTTCACCACACTGTGGCATTATCAAAGCGAGGAGTTATCAACTAAAGCTAAATCTAAAAGTATGTCCTTAAATATCAGGGATCAGAATGTGGAGCAAATTGAGGGATGGGGGTGGATAATGGTGGGAGTGTGTTTACAAAATTGTTAACAAGCGGTGAATTATATGTGTCGATTTGATCATTTAATATTACATTATTATTGTTTTTTGCGTGTTTCAAAATTTCTATGGATTCTAATATATTAAGTTTATGTCCTTTTTCCTGAATATGTAGAATATCAGGATTAAGGGTGAAATTGTGGTTATGTTCTAACAGGTGATTTGCGTAATTAGAGTCTTCTTTTTTGAGCCTGTAACTTCTCAAATGTTCATTGAACCTTACGCTGAAACTGCGTCCAGTTTGTCCTATGTACAAAGCACTACAGTCATCACATCTCAGTCTGTAAACTCCAGATTTCTTTAAGTTATCTTTTTTTTTTTTAGATTTCGAGTTATTAATATACGAGCATAGGTTATTTGTTGTTTTAAAGGCGACGTTTTTATTCTGTTTTTTAAGGAATTGAGATGTTTTTAGTGAATGTTTACCTAAATATGTTAGACATGTGAAATTTGATAATTTCCATTTAGAATTAAACAGAATCGTAGATATTGCCAAAAATAACGGTTATAATGTCAAGATAATTAATAAAATACTCCAAAATAAACTCAATAAAAAAGCCTTAAGCATAATTTATCCGCAAATTAATAATAAAACAAAATCAAATTTCACATGTCTAACATATTTAGGTAAACATTCACTAAAAATATCTCAATTCCTTAAAAAACAGAATAAAAACGTCGCCTTTAAAACAACAAATAACCTATGCTCGTATATTAATAACTCGAAATCTAAAAAAGATAACTTAAAGAAATCTGGAGTTTACAGACTGAGATGTGATGACTGTAGTGCTTTGTACATAGGACAAACTGGACGCAGTTTCAGCGTAAGGTTCAATGAACATTTGAGAAGTTACAGGCTCAAAAAAGAAGACTCTAATTACGCAAATCACCTGTTAGAACATAACCACAATTTCACCCTTAATCCTGATATTCTACATATTCAGGAAAAAGGACATAAACTTAATATATTAGAATCCATAGAAATTTTGAAACACGCAAAAAACAATAATAATGTAATATTAAATGATCAAATCGACACATATAATTCACCGCTTGTTAACAATTTTGTAAACACACTCCCACCATTATCCACCCCCATCCCTCAATTTGCTCCACATTCTGATCCCTGATATTTAAGGACATACTTTTAGATTTAGCTTTAGTTGATAACTCCTCGCTTTGATAATGCCACAGTGTGGTGAAACAATTTGTCAGCATTTTTAAAGTAAATGTTAAAAGTTTTGTGTAAAATTTGAGTTTTATTCTCAAACTTCTGAAGTATTATGAATTTACACTACGTAAACGCCGAAACCATAGATATATTATGATTAAATATTATTATTTTTACCATAAATTCAGCAACTAAGTTCTTCGAAAGATGTAGCTACATAACTTTTAAAACAAGACACTATTTCCCAACCCAACAATGGTTGATTTCATAATTATTTCGTGCTTGATGATAATATGCTAAAGATCTATCATATCACATAATCTGTGGAAAAAGTAGTTACTTATCACAGGGCAACGACAAAAATGCACAGAATGTAGAAAAACCATTATCTAAATGATACCAATTTAGCAAGGGCAACCCTTCAATGCTGGATACAATATTAAGTAAGCAAATTACTTTTTAATTATACTTTTAATGATTTCCTGCAGTCCAGTCTTGATAGTTCTCAAATGAGTAATAACCTTTTTCTTGTAACTGCAATGAATATAAGACAATTAATTATAGTTCGCATTTGGTATTTGTAATTATGACCACAAAAATAATCGTACATAATGTAATATATTTGCCTGTTGAGGTAATAAAATGGGATTTAATCGAGTTCCTGCAAATTCGTATGAATGTAATTACTACTGCAGAATGTTCAATCATCAGGCTTCTTAGGAAATTGCTTATTTTACGTGACATGCAAATGGAATTAACATTCACAACTGAAAATGTATGCTAATGCATACAGTTTCTTGTTTTTATCCTGAGTTTGTGTTCTGAGAGCTATGAGTGGGTTTGTGTAAATAAAAAGTAGAATAAATATGACAATTGTTTTATGATGGGTCGGCGTTGTAGAAGTGAAAGGAAATTCTAGTTTTTATGATCGTCAGCCCCTCACAAAGAATCGTCATGGTATACTCAATCAACAAGATTCTTGGTAATTGGTAAAATTCAATCACGTTTGTTAGATATCATTATTATTAAGCTATTGCTTAGAATTTCGAACATTCAATAAGAAAGATTCTGGGGAACGGAAAACGTATATAAATATTGGATGTATATAAGTTAACCTATGGAAAACTATAATGAAGATTCTTGACCCACGTATGAATTATATATAAATTCTCGGGAAATAGGTCGCATCAACACTTATGCTTTATATTTTCGTCTTTACGTACTTTCCGGTCTCACCACCATCATCAGGAGACTTATTATTTCAATAACCTGATTACTTAAAACTAATTGTATTAACACAAAGCGTCCTAATCGCACCAATTTCATCCAAAATGCCAACGTCGCCGAAACGAACAGCAACACGAAATCGAAATTGTAAAACACAACAATATTATAAGTATTATATATTAAGAATCCACTGCTAAGTAGATATCTCAAAAAATACGACAACATGTCATCAAGCTCTAAGAACGACTAACAAACGAGATGAGTTCAAGTATTTACTTTCGAACCAGATGTCATGATTTATTAGGTGATGAAAGAAGGTCTGGCCTCTTGAATATACTTTTGTCATTCTACCTAAATATACTTTTAACTTATAGGACGCATGTGAGAATTTGCAAGAATACTAATTAATTAAGTTTGTATAAATATGACTTAGGGTCTGCACATCACTCCTATGATTTACAGATTTTGAGTCACGTTTTATGTGAATCATCCCCAGAATAGATCTTTTATAATAATTGGTTTCCGCAGTTAAGATATTAACATTCTTGTAATCGAATTGATGGTTATAATCAAAGCAATGTTTAGCAAGGGCGGTGGAATTTTCTAAGTTCTAAGCTATTGCATAGCTTTTATCGCGGGCTTTGAGCGCGGCGACCGAATCATGAAATTCCGTAACGAAAATAACCTAACACCCCCCACTCCGCCTACCATGTAGCTCGGCAGAGCGTTCGCTTAACGTGTATGTATATGGTACGACTGTACGAAGCTCGCACGGATCGAGACGAGCTGCTCCGAAATCGGACGAATACGTAAGCAGCTGTTTGTGAGAAAGTATATAGGTGTATAGGTATCTATCATATCTTTATAATGCCACACTCACCGCATGTGCGCCCCGTAAGTATACATGTAGGTATATATACTGTTCCAAAAGGTGGGGTAACTATTTACCAAAATAATAATAATGTTACTAATATTATGACTCCGAATATTGAAATAAATATTGCACACGTTAGTGATGTTAATGTTAGGCGCTCATTTGTTGGAGATATTTGTGCGTGCTTATGCAAACTTAGAAATGGCCTACACATAGTCATGGTAGCAATTTACATTTATCCGAATCCAAAATTGGACGAGGTAGAGCACTTTATTCATCGCACTTCACTGGAGTACACTGAAGAAGGATCGAAAATACTTGGTACAAATGGTAATAAATTTCCACTTATCTTGGCTGGCGATTTCAACATCAACTTCGCTGATAAAAAATCAGAGCGGTTGACAACTTTTCTTTCGGAAAAATTGAATTTGAAAATGAATAATGATTGACGCGGTATTTTCCAGATATTTAGAGGATATCAAGTCTCAAACTTTATTTCAGTTACCATAAGCCTATAGTTTCAATGATAAAAATTCCTGAATAACCTACATGTATTGTAAGATAATAAAAATATTTTAAACGATATTAACTTCTCATTTATTCAATAAAAAAAAAAATTTGTTTTCTTATCGGTCACCACGTTCAAAAAGTGTAACTTGAATTGATATCAAAGAAAAAAAAATACTGCATAAATAAAAAATAAATAAATAATTATAATTGCATAAGTTGATAAAAAATGCTACGCAATAGCTTTACCGTGGCAGTCCAAGAGTGCCACACGTTTTTTTATTTCTTGTACTATACTTATGGCCATACATTCTTTTTAGTGAATATTGTTTAGAGATTCCAGTATAAGTCCCATCACAATCTAAACAATTTAATTTGTATGCTGTGTGGGTTTGTTTATCTTTAGGTATTACAGGTTTTAGATTTGAGAAATATTTCCCAACACAGTTAGTAGGTTTATGCGCAACATTTATATCATACTTTTTCAAACATTTCTCAATTTTCTCTGAGGTCTCCGAAATGTATGGTAAAGTTTTATAATTGTCTGTATTACATTTTATGTTATTTTGTATGACGATGCATCATAGATTTTGTTTATTCTCTCTTTAATGATAGGATTGGAGAATGTGTGAATGGCTACCCAAAAACATTCATTGATTGGTCCCTGACGATGACATAGTAGTGTCAAAATAATATTAAATATATTCTACCTACTATTAGTGTCAATTGTGGATTTTATTTAACCACATCAACAAATATAATGTTTTATGAATTTTATTGAATACCGGATATATAGAATAAAATAATTCTATTATGGACCTACCTATATTTATATACAAAATGAAAATGGATCTAGAAATAGCAGTTATCAAATGGAAATAAAATGTTTAGATGAAAAGATAGGTAAATATATATTTATTGCCACTTTTGCTATAAAGCGTTTTTTTTTACATAAAACCAAAGTTCCTGAAGCATCTGTTTCATTATTAGATATAAAATTTTAACTCAGTGTGTTTCAAAATCGAAGCGCATATATTCGACCATCAAGTACAGACAAAAACCAGTCAAAAAACTTTTCACATTTTCATTTTCATTCACCGATGCTGTTAATTTATTATAAATCGTCATACTTATACGTTCTTGGAGATTTTTATATCTATGTAAAATGATACATTCTCAATTACTCAATAAATCTATTGATAAATATTGATCTGTACAGACTTAATAATGATTCTTGACTCATGTATGAATTATATATACATTCTTGGGAAATAGTTCACACCAACACCAACACATATGCTAAAAGGAGAATTCTTAAAACTAATTGTATCGAGCACAAAGCGTCCTTATCATATTAATTTCAATTAAAAATGCCCACGTCGCCGAAATGAACAGAAACAAGAATAATCGAAATTGTAACACATTAATGTTCTAAGTAGATGAATATGTATCAAGAAGCCACTGTACAGCAATCTTAATCGAAGTCATTCATTGCGTGTTTCTGTTTGTTTCGGCGATGTGGGCCTTTTTAATTGAAATTAATGGGATTAGGACGCTTTGTGCTTCATACAATTAGTTTTAAGATTTCCCGTTTGAAACAGGAGTTTGACTTCTGGCGATGCTTGTGAGACCGCACCGAAACGTACTTAAAGACGGAAATAATAAGCATATTATGTGTTAGTGTAACCTATTTCCCGAGAATTTATATATGATTTTGTACAGACTTGAATTATCTGTTTAAATCATTTAAATGCAAATTCAATGTCATAATTAATAAGGGAATTATTAGTTGAACTGAACGAATAAATAAATATCAGTAAATTATTTCACAAGAGTCTATTCAATACTTCCAATTATTCATATATTTTAAACTGAGGAGGAATGTAACGGAACATAATAATTACTAAAGTATTTATTTATTGTTATAATTTTGAGACATGAAGTAGAATTTTGAAACGTACGCCACGTGCATTTTTCAACAACCTCATCCATCAAGATCTGAGAAAGATAAAACGGTAAACTACAAGAGCGATGTCGTAATTTCAAACTATTTATTCATCGAAACTTATTCTAACAGATTGTTATTTTTATTTATCTTCTGACCCACTTCTACATATCCCGCCACTGACTGACACTTTGATATTTGAATGTTCTCAACATGTAAATTATATAAGCAAATAATGTACCACATTGCATAGTTGCTATTAAACGTTGATAATTTGAACGCAATAAAGAGGATTACAAAACCTATTCAATACATGCCAATTCAAAATATCGCTTACAAAAAGAAGAAAAAGGATGCTTTACATAGAATCTAAATAGAACTATCGATTAAGTATAATATGGAAAATGTCGATATAGTGGTGAGTCTCTCTAGCGGTATATAATTCAAAGAAATATAATCATATTTTATAAGAGTCAACTTTTGAAGCATTCTTTTTAAATAGAATGGTACTTATTTGAGGAAATCAGTCAATAGAGAGTGAAAATGCGTATTTAATGATGTATCACGTTCCTATACCTAAAATGCATAGTATTTAAAATGAAAATTGAAAACCGCCATCTTTTAGATGACTTTAGCAGCATTGACAGATATTCCATATAATTAAGCAAATTCGAATATTTTCAATTCTTTAACATTTGTGAACAATGGGAAAAAAGTAATTAACAGTACATGTAGAACATTCAATGAAATGTATCCGCAACTAGTACCAATGAACCCACAACCATTTAAAAGAATGCGAAACCATTTTGTTAGATTTGGCAAACCGATACGCGGGCAGTGTATTATCCATACGTATTACATCAAATGAAAATAATGAAATTAAAGTTTTGGCCTTTTTTGAAGCAAATTTCATTTCTTCTATTTGTTGGATGCTTGTGGATTGAGGCATTTCCTTTAGTTTCATCCAGAAGAGTATGAAGAATCATGAACTTCATAATTTTGAATGTATCACTGTCCATGAATGGAATCCTCAAGATTCAGGTAGAACCATTTTATTAGAATAGACATAACTGCATTAATTCGCACATAAGAAAACCTTCAAGTTTCAAAAAGGATTATTCATTCTAATGAAGCAAAATCCTCATGTTCTACGACAAAAGAATTTTGAATATGCCTCCAATCTTAATGTGATTTGTTTATTGATGGACATTGATTTTTGTTACCATATTTAAGTTTTCATTTAATTTACCTCATAATCAATATCTTTTATGCTGTTAGCCAGGAAAAAATTTGGGGTTGGGGGCGGTTCTGTGGGTTCAACGTGACATATTTACTAAGTCGTTTTTATTTTGGTTTCCGACTAATATAATAATAAAAAAATCTATGTGAGTTATAAATAGTCTTATTATATTTTAAAGTGAAATCAAATACGTATGCACAGAAATGTTAACGTAACTATTAGAGCAGAAAATTCAATAAGTATATATACATATTATAGTCACATTTCAGGGAGTTCGGACTTGGTTGGACCAGTTACTATAAACTCAATCATATCGTTGAAGACGTAGATGGATAAGCCGATTGAACTTATGAAGTTGGCCTACCAGATCTCCCGATTTGAGACTGATGGATTTTCATCTTTGGAACCGTATAAAGGATGGAGTGAATCGATCTTCGGTCGGAAATAAGAATAAGAAGTACTGGATGGGACTATTAGAAATTTGGGAGGTCTAATTCTCTTCTTGATAAACTTCCATCATATGGTTTTCCGCCTCAACTTTGTCGCTTACTATCGTTTTGGCACCAATTTTGCGAATCTTTCTTGGCACCAATTTTGTTTCTGCTCCATATAAACGATTTGCTGGAAGTGACGTACCGCTTTCTCATCTAGAGCCTCTGTACCATCAAATGAAGCCAGAGGAGCGATACAGAGATAGGCTGACGCAATTAATGGAGATCCGGCAAATATTTAGAAATGGGGATCTAATAATCCAATGGAGTTTAATGCTACCAAAACTCAAGCTTGCGTCTTCTGTAGGAAGGCGGTTCTCACAATCTATAATATGATGCTGTCAGGTACAACTATTCCTATGAAGTCTTCCATATCCATTTTCGGGATCACCACCAACAGCACCCTCTCATGCAACGATCATGTGAGGTCCATTGCGAAAACCGCTTCACAAAAAGTTGGTTTCCTATTCCGTGCCAAGAGCTACTTTTCATCCTAGCTGCTCCTTATAAAACCACAGATTCGACCTGTCCTGGAGTAGGTACTGCTCACATGTTTGGGGTTCGAATCCTAAACATACTCTGAAGCTCTTGGATTCTATCCAGTAGACAGCTATTCGTCTGATTGATGATGTCACATATACGAGTTCATTGACCTCTCTAGAACATCGTAGAAAGGTGGGAGATCTCTCCCGTTTCTATAGATTTTTCTATCGAACAGCAAAGTCTTCATTTAAACCTCCAAACCTTCAAGAAACATCCGAATGCATATCTCCTCTAACAACATTCCACCGCTGACTCACACGATGTTCCTCAAATATTATAGGTTTCCTTCTGGTGTAGTCAAAATATAAAAATAAAATGGGAGAGTTACTACACACGGAGTGAATATAAGAAATCGTCTTGTTTATGCAACATCTTGAGCAATTTAATTATTCTTCTATTGTGAATTTTTTTAATTCCTTGTATATAAGCATTACAATACATATAAAATAAATTTTTGTGGGTTATTTGTAACTAATTCCGAATACTCATTGAGTGTTGTACATATTCTGTTCATCACTTAATCGGATTGTCCATAAATATTAAACAGGTTGGAAATATTCAAGTTTGAGTGATTATTTGCCATTATAACCGTATCAAATACTAAACACAAGCTACATTAATTGGATATTTCGATTTGTCAATCTTTGTCAAACCCTTCTGAAGAAACTATCCATTCTAGGTAGAGGACATTGATACATGGCTCGTTTTATTTTATACTGACTAGTTTCCTTAAATAAGTATCATCTCATTAAAAAAAACTGACTTTCTGCTATTTCTGAGTGTTCGACAGCACCAATGTTTGTCTTACCAGCATTTAAATCTCAACCGTTTATCAGTATTATTGAGATACTATTAAATTTAATGACATCTATTTTTAGTTAGAATAACTATTCAAAATGAAAATTAATAAGTCGGAAAATATCAATTTTAGGTATAGGGAAACTTGAACAAAATTACCTAAAATTGTATCTTATTTAAGATGTTCTATTCGAAAGGACAACGTCAGGTACGATCGGAAATGCCATCATAATTAAAGTATAGTATAATTTTTACTGTCCATAAGACCATTGATTCAATATGGTACAAGAGAAGTCAAGAATATACAGGTACCTATGTAAGTGAACACATAATTAAATAGGTAGGTAAACACGTATTTTGGTACAACAAATAAGACAGAAAAGGAAAATAAAAAAGAAAAAATGATAAAAAGTAAAATACATGCTCTTGCAAAAGTGTATGAACTCCCTTTTTAAACTGTTTTTAGTTGGCATTATCTTTGAGCGACTTCAGAAGTTTGTTATGCTCATATATCGTGGACTATATTCATACAGAGACATCTCATGCTGAGGCATCAAGAGGTCTGCTCAGCCTTTAGTAGGATAAGTATGATTGAAATATTTACTGGGAAAAGAAACAGCATTTATTCTGACGTATATCAAAAGTTGCTTTTTATATACACATGGAAGGAGTAGTAATTGAAATTGTTGGAAGATGTTTTTGCATGATATTCTTCTATTTGCTCATACGATACTTCTTACTGCAAGCTTCTGCATTATGAAGAGTCTGTCCGATTTAGATGCATATTCCCAGAATATAATGCCATAAGAATATCTTGAATATGACTGTGCATAATAATAGGATACTAGTATGCATCTACTTTTAAGACTGTGCAACCTCTTCAAAGCGTAGCAGATCATGGTTGATAATTTGCTAAATAACATGTCAATGTGAGCACCCCAATTCAATGCGTTATCTATACATTGATTTATTCAATGACATCGATCTCATTCCTCTAAGTTTACAGTCAAATGATCAGTAGATATCCTCGTTTAAGGAAAAATACCTCTAATAGACGGTCAGAAAGAATCAAACTGTATATCATAATCAGGTCATTCACGCATTTATGCTATTAATAGTATGATAATTTTTTCGAAGTTTACTTGGTGTAAATTCATTGAACATATTAAAATCGGGACAAAACAGCAATTTACACTTTGGTAACAATATATTAAATATTAAGAGTACAAATGAATGTATTTGCTTGGGAGTATATCGAAATTCGAGAGTTTGAATTCGTATTTCAGCAACAGTGTTGCCAATAGAAAAGTTTTCTAATATCAATGTGTTATATTCACTTAATGCTTTTATATATAAATTCTCGGAAAATAGGTCACATTAACACATCTGGTTATTATTTTCGTCGTCAGATACGTTTCGGTCCCACGACCATCATAAGAAGACTAATTGTATCAAGTACAAATAGTCCTTATCGCACTTATTTTAATTGAAAATACCCCGTAGCCGAAACGAACAGCAAAACGAGTAATCGAATTTGTAACACAATAATCATTTAAGTAGAAGAATATGTATCATGAAACCACTGCATGGCAATCTATCTCTAGCAATCGAAGTCATCCAATGCGTGTTTTTGTTCGTTTAGGCGATGTGGTAATTTATGATTGAAATTAATGCGATAAGGACGCTTTGTGCTTGATACAATTAATTTAAAGAATTCCCGTTTTAGACAGGGATACGACTTCTGGTGATGCTCGTGAGACCGAAACGTATGTAAATTGAAACCATTGAAAATTCCTACATGCGTCTTTATAATATTAAAAGTATATTTTAGGTAGAATGCTGAAATAGCAATATTTCTAATAAGGTCAGAAAACCTGTTCACATTACCTCATAAATCTTTAACATCTGATTCGAAAGTGGATACTTGAGCGTTATATTTTGGTTTCAGTCTTATTCAAACATTGTTTGAGATGACTTCGAAAATTATGAGTAGATTGATATGCAGTGTTTTTCTAATACATATTTATATACTTGAAACATTAATGTGTTACAATTTCGATTAATCGTATTGTGCTTGATAAAATTAGCTTCAAGAAATCACGTCACATCACGGTCTTGTTAATTTGGGGCCGTTTCTTGCCCCGTGCGACCTGCGCCAGTTGTAATAAAATGTTTTTGGCTATGGGCCGCTAGCTTTTACCCGCTTCGTGTATATTTTAGTCGCGAGAAAATTACCTTTGGTACGTCGCACGTTAGACGCGCGTAGTGGAGATCTGAGAATAGCTCAAACTGTTTTAATTAAATTTTCCTATTTAATGGACATTTATTGAAAAAAGAAGGGCCGTCGGGCACGGTCCGATACTAAATCTAACTACATGGAGCGAAAACGGCCCGCGAAAAGTCGTCGTAAAGCCGTATTAGGTACAACTAGTTTGCACTTTTCTAATTCGCGTGCTACGGGCTTCTCACATGAACGTCATTCGATTTACGGAAAATTAACTATTCCAAAACAGTTTTTGACCCGGATTGTGGCTATCATGACCTCTGAAAAGGTTCAAAGTTCACATAATTATTTCATAATTTGTAGTTCATTATTGTTTTACAACTGAAATAAATAGGTATGTAATTTGTAGGTTATTGATAATGTCAGTGTGACAGTGACATAATTATTTCAAACGTAAAGTAAGACACACGTTTTAGATTCCACAACCACCCTTGACCAAAATAATTTTTGATATCCCGGTATGTATAATTCATGCCTGGATCGAGAATCATTATTAACTTGATGCTTTCGTGTTTTGTGATTACACTCTCTGTATCCGTGTTGAGTTATTCTCTGAACAAACAGTGGTATCCACAGAATGCTTCATTACTCATTTTAAATATAAGTAGGACAATAATTTTTAATAACATTTGGGTTTTACTGATTTTTTGATATCCGATTAGTTTGCACTTCATTTCAATAAATAATAAATGTTAACAGATAAGAATATTGTTGGATATTTTACTAATTACCATGTTGCTGAAATAAAATTGGGAAATCGGTGATTATCCTGAGATTAACGCCAATAAATGAAGATTTATGCATTTCAAAGTCGTTAAAAGTGATAAAATTTCAATTCTTATTTAGACAGTTCAAATCTATTCCGCCACTCGGTCTTATATATTTGTACTTCATCGCCCAATGTATGAAGAAATAATTTCAAGAGAAAGACTTAATTAGTTTTTGATTCCGCATTTGACTTACAGTTATGAAGGTGAGGCTCGTTTATTCCATTCTATGCCAGCCCGTATCTGTATATTTTAGGAATGTGTAATTTGTATCCTTTATAAGTGGATAAATTCAACGCCATAAAAAGAACTCGTATACTAAGAGAACAAAACCGTTGAACAAGTAACAACGAAACTTGAGATAATATTACAAGAGAGGAAAGGTAAGGGACATGAGCGGTATCGGAAAAATTTTTAAATACACTTACAATAACAAGCCGACAATAATAATTTACCTTCTAATTTCTCGTAGAGTTCCTGGAAGGTCAGGTGTATAATCACAGTTAAGAGCAACGCATATAGTATGGTGGCTTTGGTATTTGTTCGAAGAGTGATAGAAACATGGCAACAATGTATACCCTGCGGGAGGGTATCCTAGTTTACCCGGGGCGACTACCTGAGCTCTGCGTTCCTGGCGTGACCGAGCGTTCGAGTCTCCATGTATAAATTACAACTTCTGAGCCGACCAGTATTTCTATTGTGTGATGCTGTGTATCTACGTTTATTTGCAGCTATAGAATAAACACTCCCATTTCAATATTTTACGATTTATTTTATTAATTTGATATTTATCTTGAGACACTTATCAGCGACACCAATAAATACGTATATACAGCTATCCGCTCCATGTGGGTCTCACCTTTGGCGTAATTATTACGGATTCAAATATAGAATGAGAATTCTTATATTGATATATTAACGTTTTCTCTTGAAATGTTATATAAAACGGTATGATCTGTTGAGGCCACAATAATTTGTTTTCATACAAGAACAACACTTTTCAGATTTTCAGGAAAGCTTTCCTTCAATTTAAAATGTAG
This sequence comes from Endomychus coccineus, assembly GCA_958510875.1. Classification (NCBI taxonomy): domain Eukaryota; kingdom Metazoa; phylum Arthropoda; class Insecta; order Coleoptera; family Endomychidae; genus Endomychus; species Endomychus coccineus. Next base: position 67,821,931 of record OY294068.1, read on the forward strand.
ATATCTTTAACTTGATTATGATTGTCGACTCAGGTATGAATTATATATATATATATATATATATATATATATATATATATATATATATAACATATATATATATAACACATATGCCTATTATTTTCGTCCTTACGTACGTTTTCTCACGACCATCATCAGAAAACGTATCAATGTCTAAAACAGGATTTCTTAAGACTAATTGTATCATCACAAGGCAACCTTATAGCACCAATTTCAATTAAAAATGCTCAAGTCGCCGAAACGAACAGAAACACGAGTAACAGAAATTGTAAGACACCAATGTTTCAAGTATTTGAATGTGTATCGAGAATCCACTGCTAAGTAATTTCTTATAAAGTACGAAGTCATATCAAGCAGTGTTTCTGTTCGTTTCGGCGACATGGGTATTTCAAATTGAAAGCGGTACGATATGACGCTATGTGCTATCATGATTAGTTTTAAGAAATTCCGTTTTAGATATTGTAGACCAGAGATTTTTGCCTGCATTTTCCGGGCCTTAGCAATGTTTCGATTGATTCTTATGTATTTTTTGCCGTAGGATACGATTATCGTTACTCGTACTTTGTAAGAGTTGTGCTTCTTTTTTAATTTTACAATTTGTCTCTACCTTTTTAAATTTTTCTTTATATCTCATTTCTTGAGCATTATGCACGTGATAGTTTTTTCTTCCTTACTTAATTATCTTCAAAATGACATCTCGTGCGATATCTCAAGTGCCATTGTTAACCTGCAAATTGCGTTGAAAGTTGAAATTCTCAGAGTATGTTGCTATTACTAATATAAATAGATGCACCAAATTTCAAAACAATCGTTCATAAAATTTTTGAGTTATTAACGACCATATATTTTTTCAAAATTTAGTTGCATAATGCGCCAAAGTTGCTGTGATCATGTGATTTTGATCCAACTGGTCTCCAAAATTCAGAAAAAACTATTCAAATTTAACACCCTGTTGGAAGTTTTGGAAAAAATTTAATTAGAACCGATTTTATAACGATTTGTTCAACACTAGTAGTTCTATACATACGTATAAAACTATATAACTACTAGTGTTAAACAAATCGTTATAAAATCGGTTCTAATCAACAAATTCCAACGGGATATCAAATTTGAATATTTTTTTGAATTTTTGAGACCAGTTCGTCATAATCAGACAATCACAGCAACTTTGGCGCATTATGCAACTAAACTTCCAAAAAATTTTTGATCGTTAATAACTCTAAAAGTTAAAAAGCGATCGTTTTGAACTTATTTATATTAGTAATAGCAACATTTACTGAGAATTTCAAGCTCCTAGGTATTTCAATTGTTGAGATATTGAATGTTGAAAAAAAACCCAGCTTTTTCATTTTCAACGTAATTTGCAGGTTAACAATGGCACTTGGGATATTGCACCAGATCTCATTTTGAAGATGATTATTAAGTAAGGAACAAAAAACTATGAGGTTTATAATGCTACAAATGCACAGGAAAGGAGAAATAAAGGAAAATGTTAAAAAAAGTAATTTTTTTTCACAAATTGTTAAATTAAAAAATGAAGCACAACTTTTACAAAATACGGGTAACGATAATCGTATCCTACTGCAAAAAATACATAAGAATCAATCAAAACATTGCTACCGCCCGGAAAATGCACGTTTTCACATTATTTCGTCCCCGCCGTCTGGTCTGTTGATTACGTCTAAAACAGGAGAAACCGAAACGTACGTAAAGACGAAAATAATTAGCATATGTGTTAGTGTGACCTATTTCCAGAGAATATATATATGATATGTTTAACTATGAATGTCAGGAGCTCAAATTTTTTTTGAATCAATAGAAATATTCAAGCTCCAGTCAATGTACACTTATTGAATTGAATCCTCATTTAATGTTCTACAAGCAGATGTTACGAAATTATTTTTAAGTGATTTTATTCGTATTTTTCAGTTTTGTTCATCTTAATTGTAAGGAAGATATATTGTATTCTCAAAAATGTATGTTTCAATAAGTTAGTTTTTCCAAATAAATTCGCTCTAAATACATCTATTTTGAATCTTCCTTGTTGTGTCTAAGTTCTCCAAAATTAAGTGTTAGAAAACGTTTAATAAACTTAAGGGTATGTAACAAAGTAAATTCATTTTGGGAATTGGATATAACGAAAATCATAACTTAAAAATCAAAAATAATTCGATAGCAAAAGAGTGTGGCACTAAAAATTACCCATACCCATGGCCTTATTCCCAAATTAATTAAGAACTCGCTAGTATAATAATTTGACTAATATTTGAAGCTTGTGATTAATTTTTCGTAGGTCAGGTTTAGTTAAGTAATTTTGAACCCCAACATTTTTAAGTCGTTGTTCATTGAGTTACCTTAAATTACTATGGACTACGATATTTTCTCTATTTAAATTGTTAGCAGTTGAATATTGATGAGATTAAATTTATGAAATTGTGTATCATAAAGATAAAATACGGTCTGTTACAGTTTGTATTTCTTCAAATATCTGCACCAACCTTGCCTCATCCACTTCGTTGCGCAGGTTGAAGAATTTCATTTGATCTATTATAACGATAGAAAACAGGTGAAACATTGGCAATTGTTCTGACCCTAATATATAATTAGGACACGATATAAAGACCTGAATTTGACGAGCAGAATAACATTTTAAGCAAAATTTGACAGGTTCCTAAACGATAATGAACCTTGTTGGTATTGGAAACCCCTGCTCGAGAAAAGATATGGTGATGATATAGATTGAAAGAGAAACCGTTTCTGTCTTATTCGAGGGATTGTTGTTGAGGTCCATCTTTTTTTATTTCAACTGAGATTTTGGGAGCCATCAATTACTAGAGTAACATAATGTCATGTCGGTAGATTAAATTTAACTCATTTGAATTTGCTCTCCTTTCCCCAAGTTTCACTGGTAACATTTGTCCCCCAGGAATGGAAGATGAATCGAACTGTACAAATCACACACAAAAAATTGAAAATGATTCACTCCGTCATTCTCGGAATAGCACTATACCAATTTCTTATTACAAATAGTTAAAAAACTTTAAACACATCCTTCTTACACTTCCAAATTCTTGTTACATTTTCGAACTTTTGTGTCATGATTTTGTTGACTTTTCTTCCCGAAAAGATTCTTTCAAACTATGTATTCTTTCCAATCAGTTGCATTAGATAATTGATGATTGAAATCGAAAGTTACAAATGATAAAATTATGTTTTTCATGTCATGAAGATCGATCATGGTAATAATATATTAATGATGCCGATTATATTAAGGATATTGATCTGAACTTATGAAGGAATGCTTTTCTATTCCGTTTTCTAATTAACCTACAGGTAATTATTCGTCTACATTCTTTCATCAATATTAATCAGGTCAGCGTGAATCTCATTATATTAAAATTGCATATTTTTTTACAATCATTTCCAATCATTCTTTCAAAGAATCAGAATCAGTAGAGACGTAAGTAATAAAGATGTTTCCGCACTTTTGTACTTTGGGATTAGATGATCATGAAATTTTGATTTCATTGTAGCTTTTGCCGTTCAATCACTTTTTGACATACATTACGTTTAGCTGGAATGGAACTTTCTTTGTTTCATAACTGTATTCTTAGGTATGAGAGGAACGAATTTATCCATGGTACAAAGGATGTAGTTAGTAGTAACCAGTCTAAGAGAAGAATAAATGATGAGGATCCGGCATTTTGTTCTTCCTTTTTCAGGAGGGTGCATTGCTTTTGCTTTCTGATACTTCTTCTGTCAGATTTTTTTTCTATACTTTGACTGCGATGTTCGAAGAACGTCGTGTCAGCCAGCAGTGGAATGTTGGTGGAGGAAATAGGCATTGGGTTTGGAGGTTATATGCATAGGGAAATACCCCATTAGTTCGCCTTCGATTGGAAAATTAATTCTGGTAGGAATAAGTTCGGCAGGTCTCGAGCTTGACAATAAAGAGCTTGAGCTCATCTAATCCGCCTATCAGGAATGTCTCGTGGTGAAGTAGCAGACAAGATTTCTGATGAAAACCGACCAAGGTGTCTATAGAAAAGAGACAGATCGCCCATCTTTCTACAATGCTCTTGAGAGGTCAATGATTTCGTAAGTATGACATCATCAATCAGTTAGTAAAGGACTCAACACTGGATTGAGTACCACCAGTGAAAGATATATTGCAAACATCTTAAGACATGAAACTGCAGTGGCTAATCCGTAGTAGTGCATCGTCAGAGTCGGATGTAGTCACCGATAAAGAGATAAAGAAATACGCAAGTAACTAGAATTACTTGGATATTCATAATTATAACATTACGTTACATCCCATTATTGATTATTATCAATTTATTTTATAGAATCAACCCTTAAAACAAGGTCATAATTACATTCTCACTATCATGGGTAAAATTGTATTGCATATATTTTCACCTACTTCTGCATTTCTGAGCTTAGTCAATTAATATTGAGAAGAATATCGAAACATGTAACGTTAGCCGAAAAAAATGTGACCCCCGTATATATTATAGTAGTAAGTTGTAATAGCTATAGAACTGTTCCTGGTTGAACAATGTTGAGAGAGTGAGATATAGGTAGATAGAGAGAAAGAGCGCAATATTCCGTTGATGAACATATTTTTGCAAGTACCTATACGATAAAATAATTATGAGAAAACAACACTCGTTACTAGATACGGAATGTAACAAGGCAATATATTATTAAACTTCGGTAGCCCAGTCAAATTAGACAAACAATAGCCAAAATAAAGAAAGAAGTCGAGTCGCTGGGTTTTCTCTTCAAAGAAGTGTAGTTGTTGGTATCAGAAAACATATGTTACCAACGCGGATGCTCGTGAATTCGTCTGTTTTTTTTACCAAAAAACCTTGGATATCTCGAATACTATGCATTTCCGGAGGAAAATTTCAAAAGCACCAAGCTCATTTCTGTAGAATTGAGATTTCTTTAAAAATAAAACTTAAAAACGTAAAAAATTTTATTCAAAAATAAAAAATATATATCTCTCAACTCGGGCGCGGCCCCCGCTCTGGTAGCATATGTTTTCTGACACCGTAAACGACAATTTTCCGAAGATAAAGATATAAAGAGATGAACAAAACTTAATATTCATTTGATATTCATAATTACAACATTACGATTATACATCTCATTATTGATTTTTATCAATTGACCAACAAGTTTTTTGCAAGTATGCGACAACACAATTGTGAAAAATATATTCTTTGTTGCTAGATACGAAATGTAACATCGTAATATATTATTAGGCTACGCGAAATATTTGTATAATGTACTGATGTTGTTAGAGATGAGCGTCATCCAATTTTCCCACTTTTCACATTGGCATATAAGTTTTAATGAATATTGGTTTAGGGAAGTTTGAAAAGGAATATTTCGAGTTTATAGATTACATTGAATAAAACAATGGATGAAAATCATGGGAGAATAGAATGTGGTCTAAAATCAGTTAAAACGTGATTGTTATACTTTTCAACAAAATCTTCATGTTAAGTTAAATGATGATACAAAAAAAAATGGATCACTTATTTTAAAGATAATTAGAAACATTTCCGCAATTGGGATGGTCAATACATACGTCATCGTCTTCTTCAGTGCCATTCTCGTGGTGTTCCTCTTCCATAAGGACAAATCCGACGTCATTGTTATTGTTTTTATTACTTAGATCCGGCGTACCATCTCTCCTGTCAATATCAATGTCATTAACGGATACGATCGTCCTCCGCTTAGCTCTGGGACTGAGCAGATCAACGGTCAGCTGATCACTGGCTAGGGAATCCGGGGAGTCCGGATTGTTCATTGTTTACTATAGTTAGATATAAATATTAACACTCAACTCACTAATTAAGGCACATCTTATGGCAAGAACTTGACTAGTCAGAAGGCTTCGGGCTAACTGACGTTCAACTTGCCGCAAGCAAGTGACCATTCCGCCGAGGGGGAGGGGAAACAGAATCTTACCTCCTCTCCGTGAAGACATCCGTCGTATACTCGTATAAGCTTTAATCTTTAATCAGGTTGCCTCAATAGCCGAGATCAAGAAGGCGACGTTAAGAAAGTTCCAATACGGAGATTAATTTATGCTGCGGACGTTTGATTTTTGAATGGCCGGCATGTTGACGAGGAAGTGCGATTCATTAAAATGTGATCTGTCATTTAGATTTACATATTCACACATAAATTATTGTTTTTATGTAAGTATTTCTGTTCATTATTATGACTATTATTGATGAGAAACTATATTTATTCCGTGTCCTTTACTTCTGCATGAATTACATTAAGAAATTAATCAAAATCGAACTCCAATAATAATAATTTTCTGATCAAAACTGATACTTAGGTGAACTCCTTCTTTTGGAGACAATGAATATGATAATGGCATAAGTGAATTAAAATTAATAATAAACACTAAGGTGAATAATATAATAGAGAAACGATTTGAAAATGAGAAATTATGAGAAAATACTGGATACAACTTTTGCCAATAAATTCATAATGCGAATACATTGATGAAAATGTATTAAAAAATAACACAAAAACATGCATGGAGTTCACGACTATGTTGCATTTAAACCCTTCATGAATAGGCAAGTTGTAGAATATTCTTTGCGACATAGTTGAAAGGGGTTTTGAATGCACCAAAGAATGGTGCCCATCAATGGGACCTCATCAAAATCGCCATCGGATAAGAAGGGAGCATTATTGAAAAGTAGCCAGAGGTCAAATACCTGGAAATCACACTAGACAAAGAAACTCTAGAGGAACAAGCATACAAAATAGATAACAACTATCAAAGCCACACAAGACCTGATGGTATGCAGAAACTTTGCGCGAAAAAAACTGGTTATGTCATACAAGTATTCTGCAGTGGATGTACAGACAATAGGATAGGATAGGATGTACAGACAATGGAACCTATCATCACATATTGGGCAAAACTAGTCTGGATAGTACGAGAACAAATCTATCAAAAATCCGAAACTAGCCTGATGTGTATGCAAAATAGGTGAAATGAGACGGTGACCAACGATTGATATATAGTAATGAGGAATATGGCGAGGAGAACATTATATAGAGTGCCTGAGGAATGAATTACCAGACTAAAGTATCGACTTCTCCCTGTAAATAAGCAAAACTGGAACGTGCCCTAAGATAAGATTATAAAGAAGTATAATTTTGTTAAACACTGTAGCACAAAGCTAAGTCGCAAAAGTGAATGAGACAAATAGGCCATCTCAAGACTCACCAGGAAGGCTATTAAATGGTATACATCAGATGCCTCTAAAATAACAGAAGGAACTAAAATAGGAGCTAATGGTCATGAAACCGAATACTTTGAAAAATTAGGCAAAATCCCAGGCATTTTCCGATCGGTAATTCATGCTATAAGGAAATGTGTTCAGTTCATATAGTAAGAACTTCCAAAGATAAAAAATAATAATCGTGTCACATAGACAAGAAGTCATCAACGCACTGAGCTCCCATATAATCAGGTCCATGATGATCTAGGAATGAATGCTTCTAGAAACTAAACGAACTACGCAAGAATAATTCGGTTAACCTCCTATGAATTCTGAGTCAAACCGGAGTTGTGTGGAACGAAGAAGCAGACGAATACGCAAAAAAGGGACCGAAACTTGAACTCTTCTTCGGGATAATTTCCAGTCCTGAAAGATCTCAAGAAAGAAGTAGACAAACAAAGGTCCTATTAATTGATTACTGGATTAAGGCAAGTAAATATACTTCTGAAAAACTATGACTAGAAGAGTTGAAACGATAGTTCCAACCTAAAGAGACTTTTAATCAGAATACTAACGGGAATTCGATCGGTTGAGATGACACCTTCAGAAGCTCGGATTGGTAGAGGAGGAAGGGTGCGGGAATTTGAATGTAGCTTTGACATCAAGTTGAAAACATATCAGTGTGAGTTGATTTTCAAGATTACGATACCTTATATATTCCCGGACAAAATTATCGCACAACTCAACACATTGGATTTCATTTTTATTCCACCGTGTACCTATCAATGTCTTGAACGAAGGGAGGTTATTCGATGAAAACAATTTGAAAAATATAGTCTTGTAGCATTCAATGCTGGTAATGAGTTTTTAGAATAAGGGTAAATTTTTGTTTGGATAGTTATTTCTGTTGAATACTTGTGTAAATGACAAACTGAGTAGTCTAAACATATCAGTGTGCTTAAGTGTTCCATACCATTGTAGTATTAAATTTGTTTCATTTCTCATGATCAGGCACTGAGTACTGAGTTGAACACCTGGTGAGGCCGCAACTGGTTATTGGAGGATGCAGTTATCGATATATTGCTGAATAGTTAGTAATCCATCATACAACAATTACCAAAGCATTGAGGTGATTCCAATAATGTAGATCGCGTGCAAGGCACCCAGGACAGGGTCCGTCCAGAGTTTTCACATACAAGACTACTTTTAAAAGCTTTTATTTAACTTGTTTGTTTATTTGAACGTTTGGGTGAATTTTTGCAAGTGAATTTTGACCCACTTCTAGTAGACCGGTTAACTTCAAATTTCGAAGTTTTCATCATTTGGGTGACAATACATTCTATGGCATTTTGATAAGACCGAAAAAGATGACGCCTCCAAGATGTCGGACGAGTTTTGTGATTATGGCCCGGTTCTATTCAAAATTGGTACATGGAAGATTTTGGGGTCGAAATTTAAAAAAGCAATATGGCAGCTCCAATATGGTGGACGAATTTTATGACTAGGGGCCGATTCTATTCGAAATTGCTATGTGCAGGTTTTTGTGGTCGGAGATCATACTTTTCATATCAGAATTCAAAAATTCAAGATGAAGTCTCCAAAATGGCAGACGAGATTTGTGATATAATCTGATTTTATTCGAAATCGGTATGTGTGGTCGAAGATTCATATTACGTAGTCAAAATTCCTATAAATTTTGCTTTAGGAGAAATAAAAATAAAATTAGAATTAAACAAACATTAAAGACAAGCTTTTATTTTAAAGGTTACTAAAACGAAAAAATAACTATTTTGTTAGATAAGAGACCTAAGTTATTCGGTTCTCATTACTGGAAATAATAATAAAAAGTTTTGTCGTATGAGTACTCTATTTTGACTCCTCCAGTATCATTCGTATTCAGTTGGAAGACAAAAAATAGGAATTCTCATACGACAAACTTTTGAATATGTTATTTCGATATGAGAACAGAATAACTTACGTTTCATATCTAACAAAACAATTATTTTCCTTTTTAGTACAGTTTAAAATAAAAGCTTTCCTTTAAAAATGATATTAATTTAAAATTTTCCACAGACTGCACTCAGAGATCGTATTTTGACTGTCAACATCTCTGCTAGAATATTAAGAAGCCGTCTCCCTGAAGGTAGTCTTAGCAGTATATTGTGTTGTTAATTTGTTTTTTCACGTTGAATTGCTTTTGTTTAAAAATGTAATCCAAAATTCGCTGAGAGTTAATGTGATTATGCAACCTATCATTTTTTTCATAACTTTATCTAAGCTATTCCTCTTAAAACTATGGAAACATAATTTGAAGTATAAAATAAATACAACAAAATGTAAGTGAGGCGATAATTTTTTTCGGGAATGTATTTTTGTAGATCATTTGGAAATATAGCAAACGTTCATATTGAATATTCATTCCAAATATACCTGCAAAAGAGTAAAAACTTCCAACCATCAACCTGAATATATGACGTTCTTGAGGTGAGTATTTAATACGAGGAATAGGCCATTTGGTCAGCAGCACGTTGGTTTTCTTCACTTAATATGTTATTTCAATGGTTACGTAGATAAGTTATTGATGCTAGTGAACGTTTCCAAGAATACATATCTACTCATTTGCGGAATACGTTTGTTAGTCTCAGTTAAATCGAATTGAATGATCTTCTCTCATTTCAACAATTCTTCTAGACGAGCTATGAGTTTCCTTTAGGAATGGTATATATCAAATTTAAAGGTATTTGAAACGTGGGTGTAATATTACGTGATTCAGTCTGTAACGAATTCATTTATAGTTTGATGCTTTCGTCTCAATGACGTGATGGAGATCACTGGTTTAATTCTACATTTACATCGGGTTTTACTTCGAATAATTCCATATTAACACTCAATATTCTTGTACGAACAAAGATAACTCACGAATATTGATAGTACCATCTATGTTTTAATAATTCAGACCATTACGAAATAGAATAATGAAATAGGTCGCAGTCTTGCTCGATTATATCAATGTTATTCCGCCAGATATGACATAATGAGCTTTAGTTAATTACCTCGAAAACGAATAAATTTTCTTAGGTAAAATAAAAGTCCAGTCTGTAAGGTGGGAAAATAGGCCGAATTTCTAATTTTTTTACAGTAATTTGAATTTGACTACTGAACGACTATGCAATCTCCCCCAATTCAACTCTATATGCAAAATTAACCCTTTTTTCAACTTCCTTTTTAAGATAATTTTTAATCCATCAAAAAATAAAAATTAAGCTCTCAAAATGGATTCTAGGATGTTTTTTTGGGTCGCTGAACGCGAATCCAAGGACATTTTTTCGGAAAATTTATTCAATGGATGGAAAATCGGGAAAGTTTGATAATTTTCATACAAAATTTCTCATTTTGCACGTAATTGAGACTTTATACACAATAGAGGTCAACAGTCGCGTATTTTGAGCTAGAGGAGAAAAAGCCACGAGAATTTGCGGAAAACAGTGGAAAACCGGAAAAGGAGATCTTTCCATGTCATCGAAATTATCGTGTGATAGCTCATTATAGGGGTTTTTTTGGTCGCTGATTACGAATTAGCTAATTATAAAGTTCAAAAATATAATTTTCCGGAAAAACGTGGGAAATTTCATAGTGAAATCTCATTTTTCTCAATGGAATTTCTTCAGTGCCGTGTTGAGTTACATTTATGTTTTCGATGCTTATGTTAAACTATACAACAATTTAAAGTAGTGCCAAAAAAATTAGTATTATCAAAATTCCATAATCAAAGAAAATTACAAGGAAACACACTCTAACGTGATTGAAATTATCGTGTGATAAGTCACTATAGGAGTTTGTTTGGTCTCTGATTACGAATTTTCTAATTACAAAGTTTAAAATTGTCATTATCCCAATATTATTTTGAAACTCTTTTTATGTTAAATTAATTACCAGTGTCCAAAAAAACCCCTGTAGTGACTTATCACACGGTAATTTCGAGAACGTTAGAGTTTTGCCCTTGTGATTCTCTTTAATTTTTCCGGAATTTTCAAATAACTATCTTTTTAGCATTACTTTTAATTTTTGTATAATGTAATATAGACATCGGAAACGTAAATGTAAATCTTTCTTTTTCTTCAAAAAAAAAAAATGAGATTTCATAATGGAATTTTTCCACCAAATAATCCCCTATATGACTTATTGCATGATAATTTCAAACCCGTTAATGTTTTTCCTTGTAATTTTTTTGATTTTTCTGGAATTTTCAAATAATTTCTCCTTTGGCATCACTTTAAACTGTTGTATAGTTTAACATAAGCATCGAAAACATAAACGTAACTCAACACGGCACTGAAAAAATTTCATTGAAAAAAATGAGATTTCATTATGAAATTTTCCACGTTTTTCCGGAAAATGATATTCTTGAACTTTATAATTAGCAAATTCGTAAGCAGCGACCAAAAAAAATCGCTATAATGAGCTATCACACGATAATTTCGATGACATGAAATGATTTTGATTTCCGGTTTTCCACAGTTTTCCCCAAATGTTTCTGGCCTTTCTATTCTAGCTCGAAATACACGACTGTCAACCTCTGTTGTGTATAAAGCCATAATTATGTGCAAAATGAGAAATTTCGCATGAAAATTACCAAACTTCCCCGATTTTCCCTGCATTGGATACGTGTTTAGCGACCCAAAAGACCTAATAGAACCCATTTTGGAGGTTTAATTTTAATTTTTTATGAATTAAAAATTATCCTAAAAAGGGAGTTGATAAAAGTGTTGATATTGTATCTAGGGGTGAATTGGGGGAAAATGAATAGTCGCTCAGTAGTCACGAATGACCTTCATGGTCCATTATGCATTATGCATACAGAATTTTTCGGATTCAAGTTACTGTAAAAAAATTAGAAATTCTCCCAGCTTACAGACTGGACTATAGGAACAGTGACATTCATCAAAAGAAGAGCGTTGGGACATATAAAGATCTCCCCCAACTGAGTGATGTTATTCAGAGTGTGATAACTGACGAAATTCTTAATTAGAAGTCCCATTTAACTCGGTTCAAATGTAAACAAAACAATAAAGTTCTGAAGAAGGCGAAAAATGGTGAGGCATAATACAATGGGCCGTTAGGCCTAAATGTCATTGAGACTGCCATGGTTGAAGAATCGAGCGTACCACACGAGGTGGAGTGTTTAGTGGGTATATCTGAGGTGCTTAAATTCAAATTCGGGGACTCTCACACTACCTTATGAGAAGTTACAGGGTAAAAAGGGTTTCAGCTGTCTCTCAACAAAAAAAAACCAACCATATAATTCATACACAGTTTGGTAATATTTCGATCGGCATTTCACTATAAATAAGAAATATTCACCTTTATCCACTAAAAATACGTTCTGAGTACATTTCGGCTACCAAGTAGCCATCATCAGAGTAAACTGTTCACTCTGATGATGGTTACTTGGTAGACGAATGATCCTCAGTACTTTGAGAGTATATTTTGTGAATATAGATCATTTATAGTGTTATAGTGTATACACAGTGTGAAATCTTCCTTAGTTTATCAGCATTCCACTATTAATAAATAATAAAGAGTAATAAGAGGTATACTGAAAGAAAGATATGTATATATTATTAGCTTAAACGAGAGTTCAAGTAAATAAATATGAACCATAATAATATAACGCGTTCCAGTATAAATATGAATCGTGATTCACAAAACAAATTCACACCCGCCCTTACTTCAACACATGATCGGATCTGAAATAATTTTCAATCATGCCAACACAGATTATATAACAAGTTGGCCGAGAATCGAACAGGTATTCAGGTTGGCCGTGAGGGGAAATCGTCTTTGCACTTACTGACCAGCAATAAACGGTAAATGTACATAATTCTTAATATAAAGTTTCCTTAAGCTTGAACAAGAATCCGCGACGCAACCGGTACATAACTGAATGAAACAATAGCTGTGTTGGTTAATAAGCTAAAAGCCGTTTCATTTTACGTGAATGGTAATGACAATTTCATACAATTTAGCTGCGTATAAATGTTAAAAATCAATGCTTGGAAATCATACATTAAATGATATGAATGAAAACTAAAGTGGCTTTGTTTTAGTCATACATTTTTAGTCTCTTTATTTTATCGTCTTCCACCTTCGGTAGCGTTTCGCTGTTTCTGGTACTTTGACGTTATTTAGCTAAAGTGACGTTCTGATACTTCATTCATACAAAAAGTATCCACATACGTCTAAAAGTTTTGATCAATTTTAATCTCTTCTCGCGGTATCTCAACAATTCTATTACGGTGATATACCGGGATATCAAAAATTATCTTGGTCAAGGGTGGTTGTGGAATCTAAAACGTGTGTCTTACTTCACGTTATCAAAAATTGTGTCAAATTAATTGATTTGAAGTTTCTAAAAGTGAGAAATTTCGCAATTTTATATGAATGTTATAACACTCAGAAGTCTATAGCGCTTTGGACTCCGGGATTTTCACGTGGCCTATCGAAATTAGAAGGTTCGAATTATATAAAAACACAATTGCATGAACTCCAGACGTCCTATGTAATTAGCTACGAACGTAATCATTTTGACATATGCCTCGTGGAGCTCGCTACGCGTCAGTTAGAGTTTATACTTTTTACCTCGATTTGTTAATTCGGGGCCGTTTTATGCCCCGTGCGGCCGGCGCCAGTTGTAATAAAGTGTTTTCGACTGTAGGCCGCTAGCTTTTAATCGCTTTTGGGTATATTTTAGTAGCTAGAAAATTCTTCTTGGTACGTCGCACGTTAGACGCGCGTAGCTGAGACCTGAGAGTACCTGTTTCTATTTTAATTAAATATTCCTATTTAATCGACATTTTGGGGCCCGAGACTATCCCGAGACTATGGTATTTAGTTGGCCCCGTTCATAAACTACAGACATGGAGCGAAAACCGCATGCGAAAAGTCCTCGTAAAGACGTTCTATGTTCCGAAGATTTGCACTTTTCTAACTCGCGAGCTACGCGCTCCTCACCTGAACGTCATTCGATTTATCGAAAATTAACCAATTTAAAACAGTTTTCGACCCCGTTTGTGACTATTGCGACCTTGTAAAAGGTTCAAAGTTAACATTCTGTTTTACATTCCACAACCACCCTTGACCAAGATAATTTTTAATTTGTAGTTCATTATTGTTTTACAACTGAAATAAATAGGTATGAAATTTGTAGGTTATTGATGATGTCAATGTGACAGTGACATAATTATTTCGAACGTAAAGTAAGACACACGTTTTAGATTCCACAACCACCCTTGACCAAGATAATTTTTGATATCCTAAACTAAAAGTTTATGATGATATGCGTTTAATAAAGGTTATATCGCATATGTGCACATTTCAGAGCTACCAGATTGAAGTATATTTTTGTATCTTGTCAGACAATTATTATGATATGCGTTTCTAAATTACGAAGATTTACTCCAGATCAACCAATGACATCACAATCTAATAATTCTGGACAGCTGTTTCGCCTTCTCGGGCTCATCAACAGAAAGAGTAAGGTTATGATGTCACTGGTCGACTGTTCTATTGTGATATAATAAAATATCATCGACAGAATTGTGAGAAAAACCTAGATGTTCCAACGCCATCTACCTATGAATAGATAGATTGACTCTCAGATTCATCTCCACAGGCATGCGGGAGTATCAGACTAACTGAACCGCCAGAAGATCAAAGTAAATATAGGAGAGATCTCTTGGTATCTTCAAGTGCAAATCAATCAATCTGCAATGGAAGGTGAGAAGGAATTGTGACAAATGTGTCCGTAACGTCGCCTCAACAATTTTATTATATTTCACGACTATTATTTTGTCATTTTAATATGCTATCAGATGATTCTGTATTTGCATTTTATTTTACCTAGAGCGACTGAAATACCAAAACTTTGTCCAAAAAAGTGACTGGGTAACGTCAACGTGCGAGAGAGTTACTGTGTATTATATGAGTGACTAACCAGATGCCGAAGATGCTTTATAGTTGGAAGACGAGGTTGAATTTCTGACTGAAATTTCTGTGAGTGAAGATGCTTAAGAATTGCGCGAGTCAGCCTGGATGAAAATATTTTCTGCTTTTTCTGATCTCAAGTGAGGTGATAGCCAAAAAAACTTGTGAAGTATTTTATGGACGACCAGATTCTTCGTTGTTTCTCAAAATACAACCTAAGAAGATTCTATTCTTATGTTAGTATCACATATATCACTGCTAAAATTTCAAATTTTCTTAGTAATTTAGATATTCACGTAACGTTTAAAACAAAGAATAATTAAGCCAAATTTATCAAGAATAATAAAGATAAAATATCCGATGAGGACAAATGTGGGGTTTCCAAGCTGACATGTGGATCTTGGCCGATGATATACATTGGTCAGATAGGAAGAACTTTCAAAAAACGAATCAAAGAACGTAGTTCCATTAAAAATAAATCGGATTCAACCTTTGCGGAACATTTAATTATAGAAAACTATAACTTTGATGATAATTTCAAAATTCTGCATCTTCAGGTTAAATGTAATAAATTAAATTTGCTAGAATCAATAGTAATTAATAAATATAAGAAGTCCGATATTCTATTGAACGATCAACAAATTCTTGATAATTCTCCCTTGTTAAATTTGTATAATTAGGGTTTTCCGTGTGCTACCAGTTTAACGTTTAATCCCCCAATGTAAAATTCCACTAACCATATATCCTTATATTATCATTAAACCTATTTATTAGGTTAGCCCTTTTGTAGTAAGATAGTACTTTGTAATATTTGTTCGAATAACTATAATTCCATTTATTTATTAAATTAGTGAAAATCGAACTTTTAATAGTTATTTTATTTTAAGTTTTTATTTTTAAGGATTTTCATCAGGTAATGACTGATTCTGTTAAATTTTATTCAAGGGTGATTGTTTCTTATTCATAGTGGAAGGGAAAGAATTGGCAACTTGGTAGCTGAAAGGTTCTTAGTAATGGCTGATTCTATTAAATTTTTATTCAAGGGTGATTGTTTCTTATTGATAGTGAAAGAGAAAGAATTGATAATTTGGTAGCTGAATGGAAAATTACTTTACCAGTAGTGGATCAGGGTTATAGTGTATCCACAGAAGTTGTGAACTCTTCTATAGTTTTTAGATACCAAAGGGTGTTGTGTTACTGGTTACGTGAACTATTTCTCTAGAACAATACCATATAATAGCAATACAACACGTATATTAAACCAGACTATACTCCTTTAGAGTATATATTTTATGAAATATCCACAACTCTACAAGTTAAAATTTGAGTAATACCTAATGAAGTTTAAATCAAGTATTCGGCAATATATTTGTATTGGAATATTGTTACTCGGAGATAATTTTTCTAGGATGCTTTAAGATTTTCTAATAGTTCTTATGTAAAATAAAATAAACACTGTATATTGCCTCCCGGTATCGGTATCCAAATACATCGTTTCAGAAACGTAATATTAATGACATAATGGTCAACCGGTATTTGTTTTAATCACAGTAGAATTTATAATACAACAATGATCACGATATTTAGTTAAATCCATGTACTTTCTAGTACTAGTAATTTCTTGCTTCTTGCTTAAAGTTATATATTAGGTAGCCCTTTTCTAGTGAATTGGTATCTTGTAATATTGATTTGAAGAAGCTACTGTGTTAGCGAAACTATAGTTACATTTATTTGTTAAACTAGTAAAAATCGAACCTTTAATAATTATTTTATTTAAGTTAAGATGTAGGTAAGAGATTATTTACGAAGATTTGAAAATTATATTTTGCACTTTGTTCATGATCAAACAATCTTTCATGGGAGAAGATTTTTTCAGAAGCTACTGATAAGATTTTGCCCTCTATGAATAGTTATCAATTTCAAATAAAGGAATAATTCAAATAAGATTTCGCTTGGATTAATTTACGTCGTTTCTTTAACGATTGTTATATAAAAGATCATTCAAGTAGACGAATTTTAAATGAATCTGAATGAATGAAATCGACTGATAATTTAATTATTCTTCATTCTGTTACCGGAAATCACGAGCTGTAAAATTTTAGGAATTCAAATATTTTCTAATCTAACCGATAACTAACTTAGCTTAGTTTTAATTATGGATCTGGGAAAAATAGATTGTTCGCATAATGGGGCTCGTTGACGATCGGAAGAAATGTAGACAAAAATGCGACAGTTTGTTGTTCCATCTTTCACGTTCTGTAATCCTTCACAATTATTGAGTCAACGTTTTTATGTATGGTTTTTTAATTTACATATTATCAGATACTTTACATAGAAATTTACATGAAAGACAGATCAATAGATTGATGTATCATTATCACAGTTCAGACTGTTTATGATAGACAACATATAACCCCTCAGCATGGCAGCTAACGTTTACATGACCGACTGCTGATCCACTAACACTACTGCCAGTCACATAATGTTCGTGACAAACCATTCCATATCATAGATATTCCTGTTAATTCAAATAAACTTTTACATAGATTATCATCTTACGTTTTTCCATACGTACAGATATTTCTATTCATTAGAAATATTTGCATTAAGTATTGATATTTGGGGAATGACATAGAGGCGACGCAGCTGACGTTTTCTTCTACGTGTAACACAGAGACAACAGCTAGTATTATATAACAGCTAGTATTATAGAAATTTAGCATATAAGTTCCTTATACGACGTAGGCTAATAATCCTCTAATAACGGATTTTTTGGAACTCAATCCCAAACGGGTTAAAAGGGATTCGATATTTTCTGACAGCTAATATAATCATGTACAACTTATATGACAGATAGTTCCATAGATTAATGGAGCATTACGACAGTATATACTGTCTATGACATACAACACATATCCTCAACTATACAGAAAAGGTTTACTTGACAGACAGCTCATGCATTGAGTCACATAATCTCCGGGATAGACCATTTCATTACATAGATCATTGTCATTTCAAATAAACTTTCACGTGACATAGAGTATAATAATAATGTGACATAGAGCCTATCCATGCCTTTAGATGTTATTACTTATTCGAAATATGCGTTAAGTCTTGAAGCTTGGCAAATAATATCGTGGCGGCGGAATCGACGCCTTAACTACGGGCAGTACTTGTTTCTGCGGGCACAGCCCGCGGACTACAGTCAGTAAACTATAAGAGAATTCACACTGTGGATACACTGTAATACTATAAATAAGAAATGAACACCCTTATCCATTTTTAGTGGATGTTTCTTATTTATAATGTAGAAAATCTACGGTAAATTCATTAATTATCCATAATAATCATCCACATTTGGGTGATACCAATTTAATATTATCGATACTGAAAATAGCATTTACTTGCTAGGTCTCATCAGTCCAGTCGCTTCATTGTATGTAACCATTCCAAATTTGTAGGATAGGGTGCTCAGAAATTCAAATAAATAACTAAATTTTAATAAATTATCTTGTTCTACTTTATGAATTTGTTCAAAGCATGAAATGGGGCATTATCCTCGCCTCCCGAGTCAAAGTTCGATACTGTATATTTTGATCAGTTTTTGAATTCAGCCAATTATTCCTTATACATTTGAGAATGTAAATATTTTCATTAACCCAGCCCATTCTTCTTAATTTATTGGCCATCTATTAAAATAACTGTTTGCCAGAAGATGATCATCAACTATTACATGCTGGTTTGGTAAATCACAATGTAAGACTGATAGGGTATTTTATGTATGGCCCTATGTGGTCCGAGAATCTACATCCCTACTCTAGACTTTGCTATTTTATAGGGTTTTCTCTATTATTTTGAAATAGCTCTCAAAAAAGTGGCGGAATTAAAACATTTTTGCACACAATTGAGGATCATTAACAGATTCATATATTTGCAGGTGAAAAAATACAGTCAAGGGAAAGCTTGGTTTCTCTGGATAGTGGGATGTCTGTGTCATTTCAGTCAACATAGGCCAGTACTTCTTCTCGGTCTGATAAATTGGGGAATGAAGGGAACCAGGACTTCATAACCATCAGTCATTCTTGGGTGGCGATAATATTATTAAATCAACTGAGGTGTAATCGCTGTTTTGAAATTCCACTGTCACAGTTCAAGCATTCAAGAGGTATATACATCCTGTCCCAGGTTTTAGTAGCATAACTTCAACAGTCGATAAAAAATTTGATTTTAAGAAAAAAGTTTTAATTAACATATATGCCCAGACGCTTAATTTTTGGGATACAGGGTGTGTTGAATTTTATAATAAATTTCTTAATTTTGTTTGTATCTTCGAAGATAATTAAGATGACTCAATGAAATTTGGAAACATTAGGAGGTTAAGACAGATTAGTAGAATACAAGGAAGTTACGTCACTCATTTATATTTTAGATATGAATTCTATGTAGTTAAATAAATATTATTTCTGTTCAATTGATGATTATCATTTTGGTTATTTTATTTCCACATGGATGAATTATCCGACGCATTCTGAAAAATATTATGAATGATTTATTATATTTCGATTTTGACATAGTTAAGAACATGAAAGTGATCTATTTAGAAAGAATGAACGTTCTACGTTGATATATGTCTGTGACTTCTACCATAAGTATGGATATGCGGTCTTGTTTAAGAAAGAAAAATATACTCCTTTCGGATTTGATCAAAATCTGAAAATATTGACGAAAGATAAGAAATGTACAATTATATTGATATGTACCAATCAGGATCCTTCAAAACTTTTTGAATATCTTTTTGCTTCACAACTATCGTGGCAACAACAGTTGGAACTTATTAAAACGTTGACGGCTGCTTATTGTCGAAGGACTAGCAAGTAATTCTTACTCGCAATGAAATACAATTTCTAAATGATGTATAGGTTTTAACGAATATATAAATGATTAATGATTAACTGTATTATTTTTAATGTTTACGGTTACCAAAATAAACAATTTCAATTAGCTGTATGTTAGAGTAGATAGACAATTCAGTAGGTCGTTTTCAATAGTTTTCGAGGTTTTCACAGTGGCGGCTGGTACAAGAAGGGCTCAATGGCACGTGCTCACCACTACCAGCATGCGCACCCAACCACCTAGATAAACACAGAAAGAAATTTAAATGTAATTCAGTGCATTATTTCATTTTGCACGTCACGCGCATGCATTGATAACGCTCAAAACTATGTTCCGGGAAATGTTCTGAAGTCTACCTATTTCAAGCATGATTCGGTTGACTACGGTTATCTTTGCCACACGCGCTTATACCGTCAGTTTGTGGCACAAAGGGTCGTATCTCCAGTAAGTCTTGTCTTCATAGTGTATAGTGTGTGAATTCAGTTTGAAGACGTGAAGTCTGAAGTGAGCCTTTGAATTATGATGAGACATTGACGTCGGAAAATCTAGCTATTTATGTAGGCTTAATCAACTTTGCAGTTGAATTAGACGCTGTCCTTGCAATACATATGGAAGGTTCGGGTTCACAATTCACGTTTTTCAAATTTACAAGCAGGAAATATTTAAAGAAATTAAATCTACAAAATCATTGCTCTGGAGGCCGATGAAACTACAGAACCTCTAATCATCAGCAAATGGTTGTTATTGTTCGATACGTGTTTAATGGACACATTTTTGAACGCTTTTGGTCTGTTTTAAAGCCGGGTGGACATATATTAACAAAAACATTGCTGAATGAATAGCAAACTATTTTACATTCTCTTTCTGGGTCTGATAACAATATATTAATCGCTCTAAGTTACGATGGGGCTCCATGATAGTGGTAAGACGAATGGAGTTCAAGCCATTATCAAAAGAACATTTCCACATGCACATTATATTCACTGTTACGTGCATCAATGTAATTTAATTATTGAACGAGTGTCAGAGTGCAATAAAAAAGTCAAATATACTTTGCAAATTTGCAGTTATTTTCGTGCTTTTTTTTTGCGCCAAAACCAACGGTAATTCTTGATGAAATAGTCAAACGTAGATTACTACGTGCTGTTTCCACACGCTGGATTTTCAGAAATCGAACTGTGAACACATTATTTGAATACAAGGATTCTTTCAAAGAATGCTTAGACAAAATTATTGGTTAGTTGGGATGGATTCATGTACTATTAGTGAAGCAAAGTGGTTTATTGAAATATTTGAATTGCCCGAAATTTCTCTACTGGTTGAACATATTTCATTTCATCATGCCACATGTTGAAATATTATTTAATCAGACTCAAATGCACGGGATTGACAGTGCTCAACTGTAAAAGGCAATTGAACAATTCCATTTCCAACAGAAGATTCCTATATTTTCGCAAACTAATTATCAAGATATTGAAAATCTAGTACTATGAACTTTATATTTAGTTGTTTCCGAATCAACTACCTGAAACTGACATTCCAGCTTCAGTCTAATTGGTTTAAGTTTATATGTTATCTGAGGTCATCGAAGTATCATGAAACCTGAAGCCATATATTATGAATGATAGGACATTTAATTTGTTTCTTCTTTTGTTTTTATACCACTTTTAATAATATCATGAAAACGTTACTATAGTTTCAACTCTGAAGTGCCATCATCAAACAGAGCCCTATGTTATTTATTTCTAGCTACAGCATCGTGAAACGGCAATCATCGGTTCAAGTTAAACCATATAGATCAAGAATGGAGTACTCGAAGCCCATAAGACCAATGTTATTGACTTGATTAGATCTAAGTGAGCGACGGTGATGATATCCTTTTCCAATAGTCTGTTCTCTCTTCCGACAAATTAGTAAGAGATAGAAACACCCTAGAGTTTTTAGTGCTAGTCACGAAACCCGTCATTCAAGTACTATATTCTTGATCTCTATGAGTTGAGCTCTTCGTGCTTTTCTAGGCTATGGCATGTTCAGAAGCCAACAGACATTTTATAAAATAGGTTGATTTGGCTTCTCATCTCATGAAAGGTGTAGTCCAAGAAATAGACAGAAGTGCATGCAGAAATTAATACCTGGACCTTATATTAGTTTTCACATGTGGCGCACAACAAGCATAACGTCAGTATGATTCACTAAGCAAAAAACGATATTCCTCAAATTGAGTACCGAAGGATTTTTGTACGTGATCCAAAAGCCGAGATATTGAAGATCTTGCAAGCACAAGTCACTTTGAACGCACGAAATCTGTTTCCCCCACTCCGCCGCACGCTCCGGCAGCCGCCTACGCTTCACTTTGTTACTCAATTTCTGATATTATGAATCAATAAAACATATCCTAGTATTTTTTTATGGAAAATGTAGATATTTAACATTAACATCCATAACGTACACTTCTCTAAAATGTTTATTGCGTCTTACAGAGGGTCGTAGATGAAAAATGTTTTTGGTTATTCGTGAAAAAATTTCAGGAATCGATTTCCGTCAAAGACATTTCCCTTAAATGAAAATTGTAAGACTTATCTGAAAAAAACATGTTCAAAAAAAGTGCAATTTTCAAAGTAATTTTTACCCTTAAATTTCGAAAAATCGCCATATTTCTTCAATAACGTTATAGCACAACTCTTCAAGAAGAGAATAGGCTCAGAATCTTTACTCTAGGACTATCCGCTGAGAAGATCCAGCCCATTTATGAGAGCACCTTTTTTTCGAAAAATCGATATAACTCGAAAAATTATCAATATTTTGAATTAAAAAAAAATTACTCTCTAAACTGGCCATGGACTATACGTACAGGAGATAACAAGTATGAAAACGTAATAGTTGACGACTTCTCGATACCCCGATTTTTAACGGGTTTTTCAATATAACTCGAAAAGTATGGAAGATATTGATAACTATGATGCAAGCAAATCGATAGACAAAATTATTGACGAAGATGGGATGGATTCATTTACTATTAGTGAAGCAAAGTGGTTTATTGAAATATTTGAATTGCCCGAAATCTCTCTACTGGTTGAAAATATTTCATTTCATCATGCCACATGTTGAAATATTATTTAATCAGACTCAAATGCACGGGATTGACAGTGATCAACTGTAAAAGGCAATTGAACAATTCCAACAGCAAATTATTCGTATTAGAAATTCTACTGACAAAGACAATCAAGAACGCAGCGACTGCTTGAGATAACACAACTGTTATTGCAAAGGAAGTATGTGACGCTATTTTGAGCCAAATTAGCAACCGATTTGATTTAGCGTTCACTGAAGTGCAGCAAAATTATTTGATTCTCAAAATTTTAAGACTCATAGACATGCATTTTCACAAAAACATTTTGATGAAACTGTGAAATCTTATCCAATGTACGTCCAGTCTATCTCAGATTTTGACGTTTTTTTTAGCATGGAAAATAGAAGAATGGATTTTATGTACAAAAAATAGGCCATTTTTTTCTTGTTCATAACTGACGAGCCGCCACTGGGTTTTCAAAAATCAAAAATTGTCAGACGTTCTGCAGGAGAAGTTTTTGTTTTCTGTACCATAGAACTGGTAATAGGAAGAAAGATACGTTCAAGTATATTCAATGACGCTCTGCGAAAATATTTTGTCGAAGTAATCATCTCATATTCCAGTAACCTACAGTTGATGATATTGTTCTTTCAAAACAATAGAGTAAAAATTACCAAAACAGGCAGGAACCAAAGATCCATGTGCTGTAGAGTAGAACTATTATAGTTCCATTTAAGTGGATTAGCAATTGGAAAGAAGTGGTAGGTAGGTTTTGTCAGCTTATCAAGTGTTACGCTATTCTACACTCAATGCGTAGTTCATTAGAATACAACGATGAGCTGGTAATTGCTAATAATCATATCATTTTGAATTCGCAAGAGAAAGTCTACAACGTGTGTACACATCAAGGATAAATGTTTTGTATGGTGATCATGATTATTAAATGAGTTTTGCATTATTCATTTTGTATTAGGATGGAGAACGTATTAGTACATATCGGATCTTTTCAAAACGAAATGGATTCAAAGTATATGCAGTTTTAATAGATATTATAATGGGACGCGTATGTGTTTTTCGATCAAATATGAATAAAACACATAAGAATGTAGAACAATTAGTACATGTAAATTAGGCAAAAATGTATATTCAATGATCCTCACATGATTCATGCATTAATTTGAAATCTAACAGATAATGAATGCTTTTTCGTACTAAGTGAAGATAAAATTGTTGAAAGCCGATTGCATTGTCATCGAACACTTCTTTCCCCTTGTTTCATACTGATTATGAATTCAAGTCACCCGTGGAAGTTTGAACAAGAAACCATTTGTTTCGATATAACTATTAAACAATACTTGTAAAGACTCTATTTTTGGATAATATGTCGGGTTCAATCTTAACTTGCATCTTTTTGAAGTGAAAACTTCTTTAGATGCGTTGGGCTATTTCAGATGAGGGGTAAAACCATGAGTCCGTCACGTTCCGTCACGCTGTAGCTATATATATATTAGGTATTATGTATACTGCTGCGTGCGCAACTGCGGCAGTGCAGGATTCGGGTCAGGCATCAGGCAGTCTCTCTATACGCTTACACACGTGTGCATATCTGAGTCGGTGTTGGTGAGCCTGCCTGTGTGAGCCAGTGCTCTCGATTACGGTATACAGGACAGGTATACGTATACACTCGACGTTATTCATTTACTCAATCCTCCGTCCTCGTACAGACAAAAGTTATATTTTTATGCTAACTGAAAAAATGGACTTTTTTTGCAATATAGCTCATACTAATTATTACAGAGTAAAAAGTAATAATTAAATTATATGTGATCGGTAATAGTAGCCTGTTTTTATATATGATCACACCTGACTCCACAGTATGTTTCATGCTTGGATCTAATCTAGTAATTTAAGTATCGTCGAAGTTACCGATAATGACAACGCAAATGAAGAAAATGCTGTTTAACATTACTCTCATTTACATCGATGTAAATATCAATAAATAATATGTTTTAAAAATAAAATAATGTGTATTTATTATAATGGCTATCGGGTTACATTCATACTCTTTACAGGGATTGTACCGCCCATTATACGTTTTTTATTATTAAATATAAAAATGTATGTAATTGTTGATTGAATTGCTGACAGTTGTGAAAACTAAAGGAGAACTAATTATATTAATCTTTATTTGAAAATAATAAAATTGTAATTTCGGATGCTACAATAATTCAAAGATAACATAAAATAAATTGGTTACTTCATAATGTCAGTTTTCACTTCTGTCAGCAGTCCTCGGTGACTGCTTTCTAATTTTTTTATTTATTTGATTTCTTCATAGTCATTGTACAAAATAAATTATTTCTCCAAAAAAACAAAAAAATGAACAAAGTCAAAAAAAGAAATAATTTATTTTCTACAATTATGATAAAAAATATAAATAGATTGAAGAAATAAGAAAATTACGAAAGGTGGGATTGAACGCGACCTGTTGTCCAATAATAAGTGTCGTTTTTACAAGTATTTTTCAATCATTATACCGAAAAAAATTCTGGTAAGCTTTTCTATATCAAAATTTGTTTTAAAATTTTAAAATGGTTCGGGAAATATGCATGTTAAGAAAAAGTTTCAAAAACAAAATTGTTTAAAAGGCCTTAATGTATACGTCTGAATAATTTCTTTTTCCACTTGAATATTTTTAAATCACTACAAAGTCAAAGAAAGCGCTGTTTTTCATGTTTTTCGGTAAAATTCGAACAAAATTCACTTGAGAAAAAAGTTTGTAAGTAAAAAAAACTTGTTTTTCGATCATACATTCACCTGTATTTTTCAGTGTTTTTCTCTACCTTTTAAATTTCCCATCACCCACTCTTAGGAATTTTCGAGTGGCCGTATCTCGGAAAATATTCATTTTACACAAAAATTTGCAAGAGTACCTATAGAAATTTTAATTTGGGGGGGGGGGACAAAAAAGATGAGAATATTTCTTTTTTACCCAAATTCTACAAGTTACGGAACACATGATGAAAGGGGTGTTGTGCACCCCTTCCGATCATTTCCTCATTTAATTTTTTTTAACTTTCCTATTGACGTCTTTACTAATTCATTGTACCAGGTTTATTCGAAATTAATTTTGTATCAAATAAGAGATGTTGGTCATTTTAGCGCTTCTTTGACTTATATGCAGTGAAATGAGTGCCCAGTTTACTTCTAAGATCATACAGAACTGAAAAAATCATACAAATTTCAAACAAAAATGAAATTAGGTGCAAAACCGAAATCTTTTCTTATTAAACAAAGGATATATTGAAAATTAAAACTCATCTTATTCGAATGATAACTTAAGTTTGTAAAGTAGACATTTCCTTTGTTCAATTGTTGTCCTTTCTAATAGATTATGCGTTCGAAACTAAAGACTATAAAAACTATATTTAGTTTCAAATTTAGTGACTCGTGCGTTAATATTACTTTGGATGTTGTAGCATTTTGAATGCAGCGCAAGATTGCTTGCTCGCATCTGAAAAGAATGATTTCATGGTTCATTTTAAAGCGAATCCGTTTCAGATCAGTTTCAGACGCCATAAAATTAACTATCACTGAGCAATTTTTGGATTAATTCGTATCAATGTATAATGCAATTAAGATCTCGAAACTAATTCTACATTTGGTCATCATGCTGTATCACGATTCACACAATCTGTAACTGTACATCTACTTACCTTTTGTAGTGTCTCGTCTGTTATAAGCACGTGTTCAATTTACGTTGAGGGAATGCTCATTCAATTGTAATTATTATAAATAAGAGACTTTGTTCCAGGGATGTTAGTGAAATTCTTCATATTTCATTTGAGTTTTCAAACTGAACTGACTGGTATTGTAAACGTAACAGCGCACACAGCTTACTCTCGATATCAATAAGAGTATGGAAAAATCATTCTTGATAGTAACCTATGTGAATTTCTCATATTCAGAAAGTATGTTAAAAACTATACGCAACCTTGCTCGCAATCAATAGGCTTAAAGAGTCGTTAAATATATTTTTTCTTCTGAATATTCATCACTTACTATCAGGCTAGAGTTAGAAACAATCTCGAATACACATCAATATCGTAGAACATGTGGGAACTTACTGAGAAGTAATGCTTTCTATAGATTCTACTATCAAAAATTCCTAGAAAATTACAAGTATGATAACCAGTGAGGTTCCGCTATTCTTACTTACCTCGAGAATCCGCTGCGTTAAAACCAAGACTCATATCTCTTAGACAAATTTTCATCTTCACTACTTCGAAACAGCAATTCTGGATTTAGGAGATGTTCTTTAGACGCCATGGTAGCGACTGCACTAAGACATTAGTAGCATAATGAAACACACTCACGACAGAGGAGTTAAGTGTGGAAACAGGTAATAAATACCATCAACGCCAACGTGAATAAAGATATATTAATTTTTGTCTCAGACTCTTCAAAATTGATTTCGAGAGATGGAGGAATTCTAGGATGTCACAACAAAGAGAAGACATTATGCACATAAGTGGCAACATCCGCTATGTAGAATCAACAAGGATCCTCTTCTGCGGAAAATCCCAACAACACGAAATGTTGAAGGATATGCAAAAAATTGTTTGAAAAACGAGAGACTTGCGATCGGCTTTGTTCATAGAGGGTTCCAGGCATCGATGAAAGCAGAAGTTATCTACAGCTCACTAGTTGAGAATTGGTCTTCGTTTACCCACGAGTCATCATTGTCTCTACATCAGTCGTTACAGTCAATGGTCATACTGTTTTTTTCAGTTTTGGCCCAGCATTCAGTGAATTTAGAACAACCGTTTTCATATGTGTCTCGATATTAGAGTCTAAACCACTACAGCAAGAAACATTTTACCTTTTATTATTGTTACACAATCGAAGGAGTATCACTATTCTATGATACTTTTAACAAAGCATGATAATATTATTATCTAAAGAATATAATGATAAAAATTGAAATTAAATTGAGGTTGGTGTGAATTATAATTTATGCAAAAAAATTAAAAGTAGTAGGCAAAACAAAAATACCAAGACAATCACTGAGTGCACATATCATAACTGAACACATTAAGAGATGATCCACATACAAGTGTTGCGGTTAGACTATTCAGCACTGTAAATACTCTATTTGGAAGAAAACGTTGAGGTTGGATTATTTTTGTTGGTGCCCTCGCAATATAGAAGTGCAATATCAGTGACAACAAGTCCAAGGAGTGTCCTGTAAGTGACAATGATGTCGCTTTTCAGCCTAGCTTCGTACGATGGGCATGTTCTCTCAAAACCTAGTCTGGTGGCACGTCTCTGGAAAGATTCCAGCAGATTGGAATCTTGAATTAGAGTGGGATACCAGACAAAGTCAGCTAATTCAAGAATTTGTTTCACCTGTTTTGAATAACATAACCCATGTTTGTAAGCAGAACTTTTTGAAGGATTTTCCAATAACAGAGATTAATTCAACTCCGATGTCGTTTTGACTTCCAACTGTGCTTATAGTATTACAATCTATCTAACATTACTGTAGAGGATTAGTTTTGAGCATTTGTAATACAGAGCATTTACTTAGATTAAGGGTGAAAGCCATTGGGAGCATCAACTCCTATTTGGTCTTCTGAGATTGTAGCATGTTGAGTAATTGGATCACCGTAAATTTTCGTATCAGCAAAAAAAAACATTTAGAATGTTTTTACATGAGCAACTTTTTGTTACAAGTTTTTCAATGTTGATACATATGACGTTATGACGGAATTCTCATTTCTTATGATTCTGTTTCTGAGCTATTGAAATAACTCGAAATAAATTAAGAGAATTATTTTTATTATTATTATCAATCTCACATATCATGATGGGACATGAAAATAAATGTTTTCGTCTCTCAATTTATTTCATCAAGCAAGATTTTATTTTGAACTAGTAATATTGTACAGGTAGAAAATCTTGAATTCTAAATCACCAATAACCAAGCTTATTCAAAACATGTTGATACTAGAGATAATAATTATGAATACCTATATAATAAATATGCCATAAAACGATCCAAATGACTATTTTGAGGTTAATCACATTTTTTATAACTTTTATTAACTATATTTATGTATGTATTTATTCTGAACGTTTGCGCGATTAATGCTATTGAATTTGATGATTTCGGATATGTTTAAAACAACATAATATACCTACTTAATTAGAATCTTAGAATATTTTATAATTGATTCGTTAAACGTCAATGAAACAGAAATGGTGCATCTTACGACATTAAATCTAAAATATGGACAAACATTATTTCTTAATTTAATTGGTTGTAAATATTCAAGGACACCATCTATTTTTATTTAATTCTTATAATGATAATTGTAAGTTGAAACTTTTGGGAGCCGTTAGGTATTGTCTTGCCTGTGGAGATTTTCTTATTATTTGATAGTACCCACATCAAATCCATCATTTATCTTCCATCAATAATTCAGCAATTACCAACCAAGATCATGTAAGGAACATATAAGATACTTAAATTATATCTGCTTGAAATATAACAAGTCTGACATTGAGTTCATAAAAACCCCATTGAGATAAAAAAGTTGAGTACACCACACGGAAACATAAATCTATTTAGATTTCATAATAATTTTTGCATGTAAAAATACATTCAACATTAAAATAAACATGGACTACATAGAGCGAGAATCTTGTAAATTTATTCCTACAGAAGATACAAGGTGCGTCGACAAGAACATAATGTAAAAAAAAATGAAGATAAAATATCAATCAATACTACACCATCCGAAGTGAGAATAGCAAACCTATTGACCATAACAGCTAGCAAACAGAATTAGTAAATGAATAATGTTCAAGCCACAAACAGGAACAAGTGTGACTGATTGAATCTTTGAACCATTAAATATCGTACTGCTTTTACTTAATTATATTCCATGAATTACTAAAGTTTCCCAAATATTCTTTGAGCCGCATTCGGTGAATTGTACTGCATTATTGTAATTAGCAATAAGTAATGTAATTAGAGTAATTTTACCTTCTAAGTATTGCCTTGGTTTGCACCTGCAACTTTAGGTAGCCCGAGGCAACCTTGAAAATCTTGAAATACCTTTTCCTTTGAATTATTAGTTGTCTTTGTTTAAATTACAATCTGTTATTTACCTTGTCTCATTTTGTTTTCAATATTGTGCGTACATTAGTTAAAATTCATCGACTTAGTGTTTGCGGAAGAGAACTATGAAGTTCTGTCACAAATCAGAAATAGGAGGTTGACTTCATTATGTTCTAAGATGAAGCTGTGCTCCGAATGAATATTTCATTCTCTTTGATTTTGATTTGAAACCCGTTCAATACATCCAATGATGCAACAAACTGTAATTAATCTGCGCCGTGAGCAAAATAAGTTTGACTAAAAACTTACTTCCTTTTTCATTGAAAATGTCATTCCAACATCACAGCACGGTTTCACCCCTGGACGTTTAGTAGTGTCAAATCATCTACAAAATTTAAACACATGGACATATTGGAATGACAACGGCATCCCTATTGACATTGTCTACCTAGACTTCTGTAAGGCTTTCGACCAAGTACCCCATCAGAGGTTGTTGGACAAACTAGAGCATTACGGAATAACACTAGCCTTGTTAAAATGGATCACTGAATTTCTGTCCAACCGTTCATACAAGGTACAGATTTCTTCTAGTCTATCCGGAGACTTTCTCAGTACCCAGCGGTGTTCCTCAAGGTTCATCTCTGGGTCCATTGTTGTTCAATGCCTACGTAGCAGACATACAAGCTTTAATCAAATCATTTCTCTCGAGCTTTGCTGACGACTCCAAAGTCTTTAACGAAGCAGCGAGTTCTAACATAATCCAAGAAGACTTGCTCGCATTAGAACTATGGTATTCTAACTGGTTGCTACAATTGAACCCATCTAAGTGTAGCGTAATACATATTGGTTCAAATAATCCTGAGCACCAGTATATCATTGGTGGAACTCGGTCCAAAAGAAATGTTTTGTTTAAATTGTTAGAATATTTTTATAATTTATTTACTATGCTTTATATAATTTAAGTAATTAATATTAAGGAAATTTTAAACAGAGTGATAATGTGCATTTATCACTATTATTGATAAAGAATAATATCGGCCTTTCTTTGTAAATGTTAATAATAATAATAATAATCATCCCAGATATTCACTGTATTATTATCATCTTTGGGTAAAATACTAGGACATGTAGATGTTTTTCAGTCACCTATTTTTGGCAGTTTTCCTCATTTTGTAGTAATTTTTGCCGTAGATGTCGTCCTCTTAGTCTTCCACTAGAAAACCTTGACCAAGTCATACTAAATCTAAAGTAAAACGTGTTTTCATACATAATTTCAGTAGGTATCGGTAGTTGTAAGATTCTGCATCTATCTACAATATAATCCAGAGTAATGAATTAGAAATTTGGAATTTGGAGGTTGAAGGAATCAGGAATGTCCGCACATGGTAATAGGCAAAGAGTTCGCCGTTCGATAGAAAAATGAAGTCTGGTATAAAAAAGTCCGGCAGGTCTTGAGCTTAACCTGGAATCTCCCGTGGGGAATAGCAAACGGCATTTCTGATGAGCACCGACCATGAAAATATCTATGGAAAAGGATCAATCTCCCACTTTTCCACGATGTTCTGGAGAGGTCAATGAATTCGTGAGTGTGTCATCACCAGACGAATAGTTCTCTTCTGTGCTTTGTAGATCATGAGGAGATGCTGAGAAGTAAAGCTCTTTGCTTTATAGGCCCGTTAGGCCTATGCAAATTACTCACAACCAGAAGACGAGGAGTTGGATGAAGATGTTGCCGAAGACCTTTAGAGTTTCCACGAAAACAATTCGATTATACTTAGTTTAATGTGTAATACAAATATGGTGGCATAATATTTCATTCAAATAAACAACGTTTTCTGTAAATGTTGTTTACCCATAATTTTGGGAGTATCACTTTTACTAGAAAATTGAATGTGACATTCATGTAGAAATTTCTATTTATGCTTGTTTTCTATAATGTACCTCTATAAATAACCGTATATTTTAATAATTCAATTTCCACTAATCAATAGACTATAAGTTATATATAAAATTTTCGGGACATAGGTCACACAAACACATATGCTTATTATTTTCGTCTTTACGTACGTTTCCGTCTCACGACCATCATAAGAAAACGTATAACTGTATAAAAATTAATTGTATCACCACAAGGCGTCCTTATCGCACTAATTTCAAATAAATATGCCCACGTCGCCGAAACGAACAGAAACACGAGTAATTGAAATTGTAACACATTAATGTTTTAAGTATACGAATCAAGAATCGTAGTTTCTGAGCGGAACTGTATCTGATTCATAAAACACCAGAACCACGCCGAAGTAGAATTCGTTAGTACAAATAGTGGGTTATTCAAAATGTTTACGTTAAAAGAAATATCTTCGTTTTTTAAGTTCAGGGACTGTCGAACAACATTATTTCGACTCCAATTTTACTAATTAATTATTCAATATTCGTATAACCTTATAATCTGATGATAAATAATGAGATTGCAAAGAAATTCTACAACATTTTCACATGCGGAAATATTTTATCATATAGGATTTAATTAGTTCTCTCTAAATAACCTATACCTTAATAATTCAATTTCCACTGATTAATAAACTATAATATACTTCACACACTGTAACACAATTGAAAGAAAAAATCACGCTTATCCACTCAATATACCTACTGTTAATGTATAAACCCGAGTACCCTTAGTGTAAACTAAATTAAAAATTCAAATGTGCCTGTTTAAATATTATTTGGAATTAATACGGTATATAAAGGATTACCCTCGCTCATACTATTTTATCTCTTCTACATTATCTAGAGTGATAAATTTTCTTGAGAAATAGTATGTTCTGATAATGCTGATTTTTGACCATTATTTTTCTAAATATGGATAAAATGCATTTTGAACACGACTCACAATTTTGGAAATCCCGGATTTGTCGAAGTCGGAAACTTTATCTAAGGTTTTTAAAAAAGGTTGTATTGCAAATTTAGAAAATAAATTATGGAATTCATTAATAATGGATATTAAGTAAAACTACTCAATTTTATTCAACTATTTGAAGGTAATATCTCCAATTTGGTTAACTGATTGCGATCCATTTTCCGTTTTTGGTTAGAAATTAGCTCATTGATCAAAGATTTGTCGAAATAATTGTTCATCGTTTGCTGAAGTGTCTCAACTTCGTTATTATAATTTTGATGGCTTGAAGAGACATTTATTAATCTATAAACAAGACTATTAATTGGAATATTCTATAATTAATTGGTGTAGCTGAGTCCGAATTTGATCGTGTAGGTTTTCTACGTAGTCTAGGAGTAGAGCGATATTGATGGTCTGGAAATTAACCCGATGTCACTATGGTTTATCGTTAGGGGACGGTTCAATTACCAATTACAGCCTTCGCAAATTGTTTATTTTTTGACTAGAGGTTAACCCTTTTCAAGGTGTTGTTACTTGAAAAGCATGCCATTCTTACACACATCCAAGATGTACTATCATTTTTTATCATGTCCGTTTATCAGGCTGACCAGTTAAAATTGGACCTAAAATGGACTGCAAGTTAACCCTGCCAAACCTGGTGAAAATGTTCATTGTTGTTGGCAATTGTTAAGATACCCTTCGTCATCAAAAGTTCTGTCCATTTCGGATTAATTGGCCATTATTTGGACCAAAAAGTTTTGTTTTCTCATTTTGTGGCTAAACCTTGCGGATTACAAGGTAACATGATGACACCATGTTAAATAACTTTATTGGAGTTCAAATAGAGATTTTAAATTATTGCCATCACTCCTTGCCTATTTCGAACCCCAAAACCCCCTAAAACCACCGCCCAATTTTATGATATTGACATTCTAGCTGGGGGGTTGGTTTTAGGGGTTTTTGGGTGGTTGAAATAGGCAAGGAGTGATGACAATAATTTTAATTCGTTATTTGAACTCCAATAAAGTTATTTAACATGGTGCCATCATGTGACCTTGTAATCCGCAAGGTTTAGCCACAAAATGAAAAATAAACAATTTTCGGAGGCTGTATCTCGAGATCTAGCAGCCGGGGAAAATTTGGTTTGTAAGTTGAATTGGTCATTGACCCGTCCTCTAACGATAAACTATAGTGTAATCGGGTTAATGTTCAGACCATCAATATCGCCCTGGCTCCTAGACTAATATAGGTTGAGTTCCAAGTGGCGACCATCTTTGATGATGATAATGTCTATTAAAAAGCCATGTAAATTAAAATATTCAGTTATAATGCCAAAAATATCATCGACATACTTATCAATGCCAAACTTTTCGAAACTGATTCAATTTCGATTCCAAAGAGGTTTCAAATTCGCTTAAACACATATCGACCAAAGAAAGGGGAAAGTGGATTGCTCATTTATGCGCAATGAGCAATACACTTTCTCCTTTTTTGGCTTGCTTATTTATAGCTCGCTTATTGATAGTAGTTTTATTCCACTTTCAACAAAAACACAAAAAGGTATGACAAATATCTAATTAATTTAGAAGGGATGGAAATATATAATAGTGGAGTAAATCTGGCGAGAAAATAAGCAAAGTAGGCGAAAATTTTACGATGCCTAGCGACCCGGTGGAAAAGTTTTTTTAGGGTACCAACAACAACTTCCTGAAATTTTTATTTCCCAAAGTGGGTGCAACCCTTTTTTTTGGCCAGAAAGGTTTTTTTTGCAAGGAATCTAGCGTAACGGCTAACTCGGTCATTTTTCAATCGATTTGGCTGAAATTTGGACTGGAGATAGGTGTTATAGTTCCAAAACTACGATCTGAGTTTCAAGTGATAATATTGGATGGTTTGCCAGAAATTCAACTTTAAGTCAATTTTTTAGTTATTTTTCAAATTAAGATATCTCATGTCATTTACATCCGATCTGGATCTGCTTTGCAGGAAAATGTAGGTATTTGCATATAGTTTTATGTCATGGAACTCATTTTTTAATTATTTCTTTTTGGCCTATATTGGCCATTTTATTTTCGGTATTAATATCCCCAAAACTTGTGTCAAATTAATTAATTTGAAGTTTATAAAAGTGCGAAATTTCGCAGTTTTATAAGAATATTGTGAGGCTCAGAAGTTGATAGCGCTTTAGGCTCTGGGATTTAAAAACACAATTGCATGAACGATAGCCGCCCTATGTAATTAGCTACGAACGTAATCATTTTGACATTTCCCTCGAGAAGCTCGCTACTCGTCAGTTAGAGTTTATACATTTTACCTCGGTCTTGTTATGTTGGGACCGTTTCGTGTCCCGTGCGGGCGGCGCCAGTTGTGATAAAGTATTTTCGGTTGTGAGCCACTAGCTTTCTCCCGCTTCGGGTATATTTTAGTAGCTAGAAAATTCTCTTTCGTACGTCGCGCGTAGCTGAGACCTGAGAGTACCTGTTTCTGTTTTAATTAAAGTTTTCTATTTAATGGACATTTATCGAAAAAAAGAAGGGCCGTCGGGCACGGTCCGATACCTAATCTAACTACATGGTCGTCGTAAAGCCGTATTAGGTACAACCAGTTTGCACTTCTCTAACTCGCCAGCTACGCGCTCCTCACGTGAACGTTATTCGATTTATCTCAAATTAACCAAAATGGCCAATATAGGCAGGGAAAAAAATGATTGGAAAATGAGTTCCAGGACATAAAACTATATGCAAAGACCTACATTTTCCCGCAAAGCAGATCCCGATCGGATGTAAATGACATGAGATATCTTAATTAGAAAAATAACTAAAAAATTGACTTAAAGTTAAATTTCTGGAAAACCATACAATATTATCACTTGTAACTCAGATGGTAGTTTTGAAACCATAATACCAATCTTTAGTTCAAATTTCAGCCAAATCGGTTGAAAAATGACCGAGTTAGCCGTTACGCAAGATTCCTTGCATATATGAGTATATATATATATATATATATATATTACGGGGAGGGGGGAGGTCGGATCAACTTGAAATTTGGACTGGAAGTTTCTTGACAATAAAAGGGTACCACTGTGGTCCCTTCATTTTCAATACAACCAGAGATATTAATTTTTTGTTGCTAAACTACCCTCAAAAATGTGAAAAAAAAACTTTTTGGCCAAAAAAAAAGGGTTGCACCCACTTTGGGAAATAAAAATTTCAGGAGGTTGTTGGTACCCTAAAAAAACTTTTCCACCGGGTCGCTATGCATCGTAAAATTTTCGCCAACCATTTGTCAGATTTACTCCACTATAAGCGAAAAATCAGTTTAATGAATTAAGATTTATCTCCACTGAGGGTAATCCCGTATATACCCTATTAATTCAAATAGTATTTGAATATGCACATTTTGATTTCTAATTTAGTTTATTCTGATGATGGCTACTTGGAAACTGAAAGGTTCTCAGCACTTTAACAATGTTTTCAGGCGATTGTTTCTTTTTACAGTGTTCTATTAATTACTTTAATTTGTCAAATAGAAATAGTTCGAGGGAAGTTTATCACTATTAATATTGCCTTATGGGTTAATAAAGCTCATTTTCAATTAGATGTATATAAATGTTAATTTTTATCTATTTTTAAAGATTTAGTTTACTTCAGTTCACAAATCACAGCAGATCAAACGAAGTACGAATGACATTCACAGATATGGTATATCAAGAAATTTTGATTATGATGAATACTATGGATTGAAATCTATGACCATTTTCTAGTAACAATATCCGAAATGCGACCCTAATCGGTGTAAAATTCATTGAGAGAATCAACTTGATAAATGAGGAGAAGATCCTATATTCTGAAAATCAATAAAATTACAAATTAATCCCAACTCATTACATTTCGAACTTTTATATTAACATATGCTATATTATTCATCCAAGCTACGCTATTTTGTATTTTATATTCTTTGATATCTTCGCTAGATTATTATAGCAGCCTGTGGCGAAAAATTTGACAAACTAGCCTGCGATAACATTGCCGCTTGGATCTATAGCATAGGTTCAATCTATTTATAATTAATAGTTATTTGTGTAAAAAAGAATAAAACATTTATAGATTGAAGAAATTTGATATAATGTAACTTATTCAAAATTAATAATACTGCTTTCTTTAATATATTGTTATATTGTAGAAACTGTTCTAAGTGGTTGGTGAATAAATATTGATTAATTTTGATGCTAAGATTGCTTCTGTTTTTAATTTCTCGTATCGAGACAAAATTCCAATATCAATAAATGAATCTGTTCTCACTCCCAATCAAATCTTACGTTCAGTCATAGAATTTTAATAGTTAAGATATTTGAAGAGTAAATGAACATCCTTGTGTGCATTTTGCATCAGCTTTACTAGGTACTCATTTCCTAAACAATCATAGTTTTCGAACTATTATTGAAATTGCATTATGTTGATACTCAAACAACAGTTGATATTGAGTTAACCACGTTCTCGTGATGTTATGTTAATTCTCCTACGTTCTTAACAGTTTGCGGTTAGTTTTTATAGTGCAAGTATAAATGGCCAATGTTCCCTAATAAGTGTATAATTATAAAACTATACGATTGTTGAACTATGCGTAGATTAAACTGTTATATACTAAGGTAGTGTGAAGAAGTAATCGTAAAATATGAATTTACAGTTCAGCAAGTTTGTTAGCGCACAACATATTGGAGTTTACTCGTATAATGATAATTTTATATGGTTAATAGAACTATCTATTGCACTGTATCCTAATAAATCGTCCATTTATTACTTTAACATACCTTGTCCATATCTGATTCTTGTGTTATTATCGTTAAGCTATGTCAGAAATCTAAATTAATTAATAAATAAACCGTTAGCGTGTTTACCAGTAATATTTCTTGGATTTACGAGAATAGTATCTACAGCTGATTTCTAAGGCTATGACACCACGTTGATAATAGCCCGGCAAAAGTAACGACTCACTCGAATAGAAGGGGTCTTTTATGTAACTGAATTATGTTCAAACAAACATAGGTAACTAACTGGTTTATTGGAACCAACCACGTTTATGGTCTAAACACAATAAAGCACAAGCATCTCAGAATGAGATCGGCTCTGATAGCTATGCTTTGCCACACAATTGCTAAGCGGTTTAGTTTACATAATTCAACTGCAAAATTACAAATACTTTGCGAGGAAACAGATTATTTGAATTTTTAGATAACATTCTTTTACTAGGTAGAATCCATTCCTCTAATAATAATAATAATGTTGATCGATAGATGCGGTACCTGATCGAATGGTGAGATGTATTGAACAACTGATGACACTTTGGAGGACTCCATTCACTATACGATCTGGTGAATCTGGAGTCCAAACAGCAAGTAATCTTCAGGAGGGGAGTATTCCAAGGGAATTCCCTCAGTTCCTGTGTTTCTGCATGTAGCTGCAACTGCGCATCCTTGGAGACCATCGGCATGATGTCACCCATTTATTTTACTTGAATGATTTGAATGAGTCTTCATGCCTCGAGTGGTAGGGATGAGCACCAGTCTCTGAGAGTGGTGCAAAAATACACATATATGGAATTTGGGAGGGACAAGTGTACAGTTTTCGTAATAGAGTTTTCTGCTCAGGGCGATATGAACATCTCTCGAAAAGTGTAGGAGAAACGGCCTGAATATCGAAAATTACTTTTCGAGCTCCACAGACACTAGACCATTCTGTGATAATGGTGGTTCTGATTATAGGGATCCTTGGTACAATGATGTCCACACTACTCTCGAATCTTAACATCATATCTGCATGAAAGGTGTCATTCTCTTTGTGCCTGCTCAGGACACACGATTCTCGGATATAATGATCTCTAACTTCACTGATGTGAGAAATGAATGTTGCTTTTATTCAACTCGTTCAAATGGGTCGGAGCGTCGGAAACAGGCTCTGGCTGGAATAGTTAATAGCGAAAATCAAACGGTATTCGGCTTTGAATAACTTTTAATTATAAAACTACATTCATAAATAATTTGTGACTTTTCACTTACCGTATGACATTTGAAATTATCGGGTATGCTTTTGAAATATGTAGGTAGTTAGAATTTGGCACCGTTAACTTCCCAGATTGCCTAATACAAATGAAAGCTCCAGAAATTGAATTGATATGAATGATAATTGAGTGAAGTTTAGACTACTTCGGAAAAAGTTCATCTTTTTCTATAAGCAAACCAAAATTAGATGCATTTATAATTTTATCTTTAGCAATTTGAATCCATAAATTGCTGTCGATACCAAAAGCTAAAACAATCTTTGGGACGTAATTTATATTTTCATGAAAAAAATCAAATGAATAAATGCTGTATTCTGAAGTTTTATGACAAAATTCATTCAAATTTTGTTTTTAATTTTATAGAAAAAGTCGTTATAATTTGAAATATTATCTTCTTTGATTGATCAACATCATGGCAATGTTCAAGGATTAATAGTCTTCTTTCAGGATGTTCAGGTTTGATTGGAACTTTTTTCATTTTATTAGGTACGCAATCTTAACTAAGATTTGGGAGTTTTATAAGAAACACAAGTAAAGATTCTTCACGTTTTGTTATCTTGTCTTATTTAATACTTTTCTTGTAATACTCTTTCTTATAAGACTCTTTCACACGGTACCGATCCAATGTTTTCTGCAGTTCAACTTGATTTCAGAACACAAGTCTTTGCAGACGCAAAACCAACGAGATAGACCTTATTGATACTGGCTGAAGTTAAACGCGAATTTCCTATTATCATAGATCAAGAGGTTATTGGAATACGGATCAACTGGGAAGCAAAACAATATGAGGATACATTTTTAACAAGAAATCGTAGTCATAAAAACACTGAAAATTGGAAAAGAATAATTGGGAAAATATTATATTTTATATAATAACTTCATAACTAACATAACAAAAGTTGTAATCTATCAAAATTGTTTTGATAAAGACAATAAACTATTATCGAAACGTCAAAAAAGAGAATTTCCATTTTATTTTCAGTCTATCTAAGAACCAACATACCAAGAAAACATAACGTACATTCCCAAATGGTTCAAGAATAATAAAAAAAGAATATCCAGGATATTGAAGTAAAACCGTATTATGTGATGAAAAGTATTGACTACACGTATGCAGCGAATTTCTGTTTTCAGATCAAATCTGTTCATTCAACGATTCCAATCGATTCGCTACTACCAACGTTGTATGTTTACGATCGTGAAATTGTAAAAAATAATAATTGAAAATTGATTGTGCAACTAATGTTCAGCAAGATATTAGCGGCAAAGTTTGCTACAGGTATGACTTCTTCAGTATGAATTGTGCAACGGATTGATTTAAAATTATAGGAAGCTATAATTAAAATATGGCTTCAGCAAATGCACAAAGCTGCAGCTGCTTAGTCTTTATACGTCTCGATTTATTGAGACCAAAAGGAAAGTACCATGGAGATTTGCCAGAAACCCACTAGTTTTTGCAACTAATATGTATCATATATGAATATTTGCTTGAATGGAGCCTCAGTTAGCCAGTTAGTTCTTCATTACAATATATTCAACATCAAATCAAATCAAATCAAATCAAATATATGTTTATTGATCAAATAATTATAGTAACACTATCCATTGTGTGAATAAACATTGGGAAACCCACAGAAGCAACAGGTGTTGCTTGTACGTGGGGAAGACATGTAAATAATTAATAATAATTAACATAATTAAAAATACTGAAAATAAACAATTTTAGAATATAAATCTATGTAGCAAAAAAAAAACAACATCTAAAAGTAAAAGATTCAAAATTGTACAATAAATACATACAGAACAATCAAACACATTGGGGATATCAAATTAATCACTCTTGGTGCAAATAAAATGAATTAGGATTACTGTTGAACAATCACACGAACTTTTAGTTTTTAAATGGCATTATCAAATATTTCAGCAATTTATCTACGGCTTTTTTCAGTTGTGAGAGTGATTTTAGGGAATGTATGCTATCTGGTAGGGAGTTGAGTACAGTTGGTCCCAGAAAATTATAGGACCTCTGACCTACATTCTTGGAAGCATGTGGTATCATATATTTATTTTTATGGCGTGTGATATGCTCATGGCTCGACCGACTGAGTTTTTCCTTCTCCTTGAATTGGTTCAGCACAAGTATCTTATAAAATAATTGTCTCAGGTCGAGCATGCCAGATTCTTCATATAACATAATTCTATAGATGCTATAGATTTACTTCATTGAATTCAATACGAATTAAATAATAAATTGCGAATGAAACATGACTTTACAATTGAATAACAATGTATAGTAGAAGAGTGTCGAGGGTTGACAAAATATAATGATAAAAATATTCTAACTTGTCTATTCTGTTTTCTTCTTGAGAAACTTAAATATATTTTCTGAATGTTCACCCATGTATTTTACACCAACTTGAAGGTATACTATATTAAGAGCTTCTTATTGAGTTTTCCTTTGAAAATATTTTCCCTCATCCTGGGGTGTTATGTTATGTTATGGTAATCACTATTAATTGATATATTTCCATCCATTCACTTCAAAATTTAGAATCAAAATAATGTTTATGTATGAAGCCTTTACTTTGTGGAAGTTTATGAAGATAATGAGAATAAGAATTTTTCTTCATCCTTACCAAGACTATTGGAACAATAATAATTGCAGTTTCGATACTCCAGCTCATCATATCATTATGAAACTGATCAACAGTCACAGATATTATTGTTCTAATAAAAAGTTAGTATTATTATTAATGTAGGGAGTGAACGGTAAGGTTCATTTATGCCTAGGGCCTTTGAAACCCATATTACCTACATGAGCGGTTCCCATTCAAAAGGACTCACAAGCTCCCGATGTCTACGAACAATCAACTATCCAACATCCAGTCAACACTGGGCGTTCAGATAGGTGGTAAGTGCCCTTGAAAAGGTTTAGCACCGTCATCGTTTCTAGTTCTTGGATCTCTTCAGTGTCGCATAGGTCTACGGAGAGACAGAGCACTGTCCGTAGAGTCTTGGAGGTATCCGTGTGCAATGTCGTTTAATTTTTTTTCTTTCGCCACCTGCACAAAGGTGAATCCATTAGATTTATTTTGTGGAGGTTGTAGTTGAATGGTCCATGTCCTGTTAGTATCTTTGTTTGTATCTGTGATGGTTCTCTCCTTTGCTGAGACCAGTCTTAACTAATGTGCGATCTATTCAGTGCTTTAAACTGTCTGCAACATTTCACTTGTGGCAACTCTTTCGAGTGTTGTGATCTGACCCAGCAGTGGATCGCCTCTTTGATATTACTTTTGCGGGTCAAATGTATGATTGCAGGAAATTATGCTCTATGTTACATTCAAATGGTCTACATAATGAATTTTACAACTCTATGTTTTATGTACTGAGATTCAAGTGTACAAATTCTGATTTTATTCATAATTTGTAATTGAATATGTAACATACTACTCACACAACTACCTCTGAATCAAAAATAATAAATATTTCTTTTAATACGTTAGCATAACTAGCATGATAACTTAAAATTTAAAATAAATATTATTAGTATCTTTTTCTGTTTGCCTCAGTATCGGATTTGATTCAGAAAATGAACGAGAACAATATAGTTGAAGATTAAATTTAAACCTGATACTGGTTCAATATAAATCAATCAACTTTATGTTAAATAAATATAGAAGGCAAACAGAAATATTCAACAAATCAATAACTGTAAATTCTGAATACGAATACAAACATAAGCATAGATGATAGAACAAGTATATTTAAAAACGTATAGCATGTACGCATGAATGTAGGCCATAACGACAGGATTAATAATTATAAGACCGGTCATATGACTTTCCTTCAGGCTTCCTTAATAAATCAATCAGCTAATTATTGGATAAGCGACATTTACTACTTCTTCATATTCAAACCTAATACACGCTTCTAAGTACTCAACTTTTTAGCAAGCAGTTTGAATCAGAATGACATCTGGTTTCTATTTAGCCCAATTATTACCCATTCGCTGGTAAATATAAAATGTACATAAATTAAATCAGCTTATCTTAACAAATTGGACTAGTCACTGATGAATTAAAAAAATTAAAGGAATGTAGTCATTCAAAGAACAAAATCAAAATGTTCATAAGAAGGTTTATTTAAACATTCCATAAATCAAATTAAGGGCGGTTGCAGCCTAAATTAGACCACATGCCCGCGCCAGTGCTCAAAATTTCTGGTACTTTGAACAAAAATTATCATACACCAACAAATACAAAAACCAAAATCATAATTTGGGAAAGAATTATAAAATCATCCACCCTTATTGAATTTTGATCTTTATAGTATATACTGTAGGCAAACCATTCGAAGGATTCAGGGTATAAAAATGAAGTAATTTCATGTTTGAACATTCTATTAAGTTTTTGTTCTTCTTTCTTATTGCCTAGAAATCGCATGAATCCTTTGATAACTGTAGTGAGTACGTACATATTTTGAATCGAGAATGAAATAAAGTTTGGCCTTTCAATTCATTTTAACCAGCTCTGGCGATATAGAATCTCAAGAGATGATTCTTTAAATGCCAGATCTCTAGGTAGTATCGCAGTGAAGGAATTAAAACGAAGAAACTAAAAACTAAATTTCCTTTGCAAAAAATATTAATCAGTCAACTAACAGGTAACAAACGGAACAATTGAAGTACAAATGTTCTCAGAATCCTTAGAAATAGATGATAAAATTAGTGGCAAACTTTGTACAAATGAACGTTTAATATGCAATAAAATTCAAACAAACCGGTTTATCAAAGCGCAGATCGCAATTCCGAATTTCAATGTTAATTTTCAAAAACATACAATCAAAGCTGAACAACTTGAAATTAAATTTGACATCTGATTGAATGAAATGACTAAG
Organism: Endomychus coccineus; assembly: GCA_958510875.1. Taxonomy (NCBI): domain Eukaryota; kingdom Metazoa; phylum Arthropoda; class Insecta; order Coleoptera; family Endomychidae; genus Endomychus; species Endomychus coccineus. The sequence goes on from OY294068.1 coordinate 67,866,141, forward strand.
TTCTTCCAATTTCGATCCTATTTTTATATACATATTGAAATTGATGATTAATAAATGACGTCTCAATTCTGGTAGATAAAGTAAGTAAGGAATTCGATCTTCAGCAAATGTACAGATTGAATTCAAATCAGTGGTGTATAGGAAAGTCTCGAGTTAGAGCGAGCCACGTGCAAATGTGTTGTTTAACAAGAGAAACAAGTAGTGTTATAGTGGGGTTGTATCTGTATCGAACAATATGCGATGCGTGCAAGCCGACTTACTCACTTCACATACGGCACTAACTAACGATAGAAACATGTTATAAGTCGATTTGAAAATTTTCAATTTCACGTAAATCTGTTCAATCAATAATAAAACAAATTCACAGTACCTACATCAATTTGATTCTAGTTCTAGAACCATCTTCAGATAATCATTTTATGCTTCCTACACAACATCCTGGAATGAAATAAAGTATTCGCATGTAATATGCATATGGTCTAGCTAGACGTTAGAGGCCCTATAAAGAGTCAGTACGAGCAGTGAAAGAGAGAGAGAGAGATAGATAGAGAGAGAGAGAGAGAGGAAGAGAGAGAGAGGAAGAGAGAGAGAGGAAGAGAGAGAGTCATATGCATCATATTGTTAATAAGATGAACAAAAGAAGAACTTGTATTGTGCGATAGGGAAAGGGAAGTGCACAAGTCGATTTGTTTGTTAGTAAAAATTAGAGATGGGTTGCTAGTAAGCAATCTGTTTGTTATTTATCAACTGTTTTTTCATAAAAGGAACTCCGTGAGTGTAGCATATTTTGTCTTATATCAAATAGCAACTGCTATTTTGTACCTCTTATTTGAAACAGTTATTTTGAGATTCCATCAGATAGAAATAGCAGTAGTAGCTCTTGGTATTATGGTTATGAGTTTTGCCCATCTCTAGTAAAAATACTGGTCTGTGTCGTCAGTTAAGGGGTACTGACATGCACCTTATAAATCACCCCCCATTGTGTTCCAAGAATACATGCGTCGATTCATATTGCACTTATTAACTTTCAATACCCCGTACGACTCAAGCTATATAGTCTGGCCATGACTGGTCGTTAACGCGATTGTAGAACAGATCGCTCGACCAATTAATAGCAGCGCCAATCATCGAGCGATTATAAGCGCGGGAAACCGCAGTTTATTCAAATAAGTTTCGTAGACTGATCTTTGTTTATTATTGATTGCAATCAAATTTTATTTGGAATATTTATAAAATATGATAAACAATGTTCGAACAAATTGTATTAAGCGGATGAAATTCTTGATTACTTAATGCTTCAAAAATGTATAAAACAAAACAATGTTTCATTGAAAGATTATTTTGTATCAAGGAAATGCAAATACGTATATAATATTCTTCAACAATTCATTCTAACAATTTTTAATTAACATTTTTAATTGTAATTGGAACTATTTTGTGTAAAATTGAACATAATTACATATTTATCTTGTTAGAGAAGAAAACAATCTCTTAGTATAATCAATACTTTATTAATTTTTCAATAAACGATCTGTTAAAAACTGTAGAATATACATAATATTTTCTTTTACATTAGTAATAATAATTATACTATAATGATAATTGATTTGGAACTGACTATTTGATACTTCCTTCAGCAGATATAAATCATTTGAAAAATGTTTTATTCTGCTGATAACTTTGTTAGATACTGGCCCTTTTTTTACATTTTTAGGAAATTAATTATATAGCACAATGTCAATGTAAATATCAAGGATTTGACATGGTCAATTCTGATCTATGCTTTGAATGATGTAAATTTTCACCATGATGAGTATTATATTCGTATTAAACTGAATAAAATAAAATAAAACCAATTTTATTTTTATGATGAGTTATAGTTTACAGGTACATACAGGCAAATGAATGAAAAAGCATTAAAGTTAGAAACATCATTTTAAAATGTGATTTCCGAGATAAGCCTCTCTTAATCTTAATAGACTTCTGATTAAAGTGAAAATTTAACATAATTTTCTAGATCCTTCTTTCATTACAATTCACATTGGATGTATGAAAAAGGGTAGGTACCTATTATTTCTCACTCAATACAAAAGTTGGAATGACTATGAATTTTCGCAGTTTCGAAACGAATTTCATCAGCTGCGTGATATAGAATTTTATATAGGGATGCTTCTACTGCAGAAATAATGAATGTCCTAGGAATATTTTTTGGCGGAGAAAACGAAATTAGGACCTTTAGATAGAACTAATTTTTCGGCTTCGGAAAGGTGAAGATAAATTAACCACAATATTTACAAGAGGGGTCGATGGTGAGGACTTTGGGAGGCAAGAAGCTTAATCAACTTTTGAAATATGACGTTTGAAATTGAGGATATGAATTTGATCTACTTGATTATGAGTAATTCGGTCGAGAGTCAACTAAACAGATGCTCAAAGTGTATTTGAAAGTTCAAGTTGAAGGTATAAGGGGGTTATATTGATTTATTAATATATATACATATATATATATAGCATGCTTAATTCGTTCCCGAATCAAAGTAAAACTAGCACGTATTATCCAGAATAGTGTCGTTTTCCATCAATATTCCGAAAAAAAAATTTTTTTCGGGAGAAGTTATAGATAAAAAAGTTTGTTTGAAATTTTTTTTTTAATTCGGGAACCTTTTCTACTATTTCAGTTTTAAAATTTGTTTTAACATTCATATATGGATTTGATATTTTTTAACAATATTTTACGAATTTTTCAATATTTTTAAATTTATACGCATGTTGAAAAAAATTTCAGGAAAAAAATTGTTTAGAAGGCCTCAATGTATGCGTCGGAATTTTTCCAATTTTTTGAATTAAATATTTTTAAGCCGCTGAAAAGTCAAACAAATTCCTTTTCAAATTTTTCGGAAAAAACGCACTTGTGAAAAAAGTTGTAAATGTAAAAACTTGTATTTCGATCATACATACCTCAATTTCTTCAGATTTTATCTCTACCTTTTACATATCCCCTCCCCCACTTTTAAGAATTTTAGGGTGGCCTTATCTCGGATAATATTCATTTTTCAGGAACATGTAACAGTATAAACATCTTATTTGGACCAGAAAAGGTAAGTATATATTTTTTCATTCAAACTCAAATTCTACAAGTTACAGAACCCGTGATATAAGAGATGTTGTCTACCCCTTTCGATCATTTCCGCATTTAATTTTTATTTACATTTTCTATTGACATCATTACTAACTCATTGACAAGGTTTCATTGAAGTTCATTTTGTAGAACTCAAATAGGAGATTTTGGTCATTTTAGCGCTTCGTTTAATAATTCCTTATTGTCATATTTCTCGTCTTGGATGAAAAAAAGTAAAAACGGTATAAAGATAATGTGGTAATAATTTATGTAGAATTGATAACGTTTTATCAATTCTGCAATCAGATTTATTGGACTATATTTCAATGGCCATACATAATAAATTCAGGTATCCAGAGCAAGCAAAGGCACTTTATTTAGGAACCTAATAAATATGTAAGTCGCTAATAGTGTCATCAAGCAACGACGATTTCCTGAATTACTATAGTACAATTATTTCGGAATTAATAACTAAAGTAATCGTGTAGTGTAGAAATGTTTCAGAGCAACAACTAAGCTATCTTCACCAACGGCGACATCGTATAAAATGATAGCTATATCAAATATCAAAACACCTGTTGTCCAAAAACAAGATAGTGATCTTCATTTATAGCTGTTGATATCAATTTACCATTCATCCGACAGCTATCACACTTCATTGTAAGTTTCTATGTTACCAGAAACATCCAGAAAGTACAAACTCATAGTTTCATGTTCCAATTACGGTATTAGTGCCAGAGGCGTAACGAGGATAATTCGTGCCCAGGATCAGTCTATTAATTTTTCACACCAACACTTGGTGACAACGAAAAAAAAGGTTATACGTCAACATGTGGATATACCACCAGACAAATAAAACTTTAAACCGTATCACATTTCTTCAAAAGTTACACGTTTGAGTTCGTCGAATATTGGGAAAATTTAAAACGTGCCAGATATCTTTAAAACTCAACAAAAACTTGGAGACTCCTTATTACCTGCACCCGCTGCGAGTGTTTGCTACTTCTCTGACCAGCGCTATACAACAGTTAAATATGATGATTGTATTACAAATTAATAATATTGAAAAATATTCATTGGAGTCTTCTTATCAATTATCATAGAAAATGTAATGGTGGATGATCTTAATGGCCTAGATTTCATCCGATAAGCCATGATCAACAGTTGATTTTCATTTGATGTGATGGAAATAAAGTGTGCCCAGTTTGTTTGGACAATATTAGATAAGTTTTGAGAAATTGCACATACGTAAATAGAATAAAGTCGAGAATTGAACAGATGTCGATGATTTTTCATTACAATCCGTTCGTATTTCCAATTATTATGCAGTCAAATTTAAAACTATTCGAAAATTTAATTTTCACTGGTTTGAAATATCGATAATGAATAATTTAAATTAATAAGTACAAAATGAGCGAAGTTTATAATGTGTTTAATTTTGTTAACGCGTATTCAACCGAAAAGTTGGATTTCGTCAAGAAAGAATGCATCTACTGAAAATGCGTATTTATAAAAGTTCTGTAAACCAGTATTAAAAATTAATTAATACGTTAGAAATATGTTTTTTCATGCATTATATCATTTTCAGTTAAGTCGGAAAAATCCAAAGATCATAATTTTTTCAATGGACACTCGCACATTACTGGGTGGAGCCCTGGAGAATTTACTAAGGCTTTAATGAGTTCAATGATATCAAAAATGCATCTGTTATGTCACACTGCTGTCCTAAATCCCTAGGCAATTCAGTTTTTTACGACTTTAAAATACATTCAGTGATATCTATAACAACTCACATTTCAATTTGATGTTTATTTGACGTTTACATCCTCAATGGTAATATATAAGGTATGTCGATTTAGACCAACTTGTAATCTAGTGAGTGTCCTGCAATAATGTTTCTAGCTTGGATGCTTGAGAATCTTTGAATAAAACGTAAAAGATTTGAAATTCCCGTGTGTGCACCTGATTTAGTGTGGTCTGTTGCAGTTTTACTATTATTATTTTTATCTTAGCAAACCTTTTGGAATTTGTAACTTCATTTCAACGAAGCATATAAAATGGCAGATAGTAATTATTCTTTTACAAAACATATCCACAACTGATCATCAAACTTGCCAGTACCACCATGCTGTACTGAAGCTCAACAGTAGTTACTGCCAGTATCTGCCTAAGCGCGAATTTGAAACAGCAAACATGCAAAACTCCAGACAATTATGGCTGCTGGTGGTGTACTGATGATTGCAAGAACGTATTCGTCTTATTCCAAGGCGATCAATTGTCTGATTTGGTTGATGATGCTTGTACTTTGCAATGATCCTCATGACAAAGAACACGAGAATGACAGAGAATCAAGTATGCAGATTTAACAGTATTTATTATTATTATCATTAATTAAATAGGGCATTGCGGTCCCTTAATGCCTAGGTCGAAGCCCTTTGCATCTCGTGTTACGTGTCACCTAGTGGAGAGGTTCCCACGGCCACCACTAAAGGGAAGTTCCCACATGAGAGTGTTCACCATGATCCCCAGGTTAATGTATCACCTAGTGGAGCGGTTACAACCCACGAGTGTTCACCATTCTTCCCCAGGTGAACGATTCCTTCGTGATATATAATTTAAACGTCGTCCTAGTGAAGCGGTTCTCAATCAAGGGTGTTCATCTGGCTTCTGAAGTAGGCGAGATCGGTTCCCACTCCAGAGTACCGAGGTGGACAAACAGCCAACCCCAGCTGGTACCGGGTAGGTGGTTAATGCCCTGAAGAGGTTTAGCACCATCTTCGTGTCTGGTTTCTGGATCTCCTCCGTTGTGATTTCCATAGAATTTTATTGTCTAAGTAAACACCTAGGTATTTAGCTTGGTCGCTAATTCTAATCACCTGACATGGTATGGTCAATTCCGTATGAGTACTGTTTTGTACTTCCTAGTGAAAACTACAATTTCTGTTTTCTTCAACCCTTTATCGCTGCACCACTTATTCAGTAGAGTCAGGACTGATTGAGTTAGGTCCATCAGTGTTCAGAAATTTTCCCCTGACGATTATGTGTATGTCGCTGACTTACCCGATCACGTGACATCCTAGGTTGGCTACTTTACTCAATCCAACATCGAACACTACGTTCCAGATCGTGGGTGAAAGTACTTCCCCTTGTGAACATCCGTTTTCCACAGAGCCACTATTCGTGGTGTCTCCTTTGAAGACATAGAGGTTCCTGTTTTTCAGCATGTTCTGAATCCACGTACTTATACCGAGTAAAGAACTCCTTCATCGTTGAAGGCTTGTCAGATACTTTCGGTTGTGGTATTATTAAAGGCGCCCTCTCTATCTAAGAAGACTCCCCATGCATACTCTCCCTCTTCTATCTGATTTTCAATGAGGGAGACGGATGAGTGTAGGGCAGATTCCGTCGATTGATCTTTTTTGTAGGGATGTTGTTCCGCCCACAGTGGATTTGTACTCAGTACTTCGTCTTTGATGTACCGATCGATTAGTCTTTCCAGGGTCTTCAGCATGAAGGACGTTAGGCAGATAGGTCTAAAATCCTTGGCGTTGTTATAGCTCTCCTTACCCGTTTTGCTATAACCAGACTAGCCCAAGCGAGTCTCACGTAAGGGCCCTAAAAAGCAAGACCGGGAGAATGCCGTCCACTCCAGGCGACTTGTATGGGCTGAAAGATCCAACCGCCAAACGATGCTGTGGGCGAGTTCCCACTCCAGCGAATGGACCGTTCCCTCTACATCGGATTTCACCAGGTGATTACTGCACCGTCAATGTAGCTCCTCGTGCTCCTCAAAGCCAGGGAAGGAGGTACCTATTAGGTTAGTCAATGTTCCTCGTCTGATGCAGACTATCCCCCAGACGGAATTATGGCTTCCAGCCAAGCTTCCGGGTTTCGAGCTAGTATCTTGTTCAGTCTAGCTGCGTCGTTGTCTGTTTCAATTTCACTGGAGCTTTCTTCCTGCGCTGATATCACTTGCCCCCCTGTAGTTTCTTTGTGATTCCCGCTAGGCTGTTCAGTCTGATTCTTGGTCGGTTCTGCTGACTTATTTGAAAAGAGTCTTCACTCTATCTTTAGCTGCATTCAGCCAGTTATTCCACCATGCCATTTTGTAGCTTCTTATACCATTGCTACGGAGACAGTAAATATAAAAAGTTTTTGTTTTTATATTTACTGTTAATTATACTTTTCTAATCATTTCCCTTCTGAGCATCGAGTGATCTTGATTCAGCGGACGATGATGAGGATGAGTTCACTTGGCTAGAAGCGAGAGGTGACTGACTGTCTGATTGGAATTCAACCTTTTTTCATTTGTAAATTGGCAATTGGATAAAGTTCATAGGAAATAATTTTCTGTAAGCAAACATGTATCGTCAACATTCTTTCAAATCACGCATTTCACATTATGCTTATTTTTGACAAAACAGCACTGTAGGAGAAAATAATACGACCTCTTATTACTAAAAAGAATTCACATTATTGAACAAAATCATTATGTAGGGTTGAAACATTCATAATAATAAGAACTGTGGCAAACGACACGAAACCAAAGCGCGCACATGCACACTTGAAACAGTGGTCTTAATAACATATTAAAAATTGAAGCTTTGCTGTTTGGGGTAATCTGAACCTTTTTTAATATCGGCCAATTGATCTGCAAATATTATAGAGAGAATTATTGACTACTAGATAAACAATTCAAAATGTTGCAGCCTTTACTAGATAATAATTGTGTTCATTATTTTTTTAAAAATTGGGGGTAATCTTCATTTTTGGCACATATATATTTCTCTCATAACATTCTCGCAAAGAATAGGACTTAACTAAGCAATCATTGAGAATAATATCACCAGGTCTTACTAATCCTGTCAAGCTAGAGAATACTCTTCAAAGGTAAATCAGTATATTATTGGTGAGTCTACATGAAACCCATTAGTTCTAGTGAAATACGAGCCTATCAAACATAGTAGGCGAAGCCAAGATAATTTATACGTTTTATTTTAATTTTTTTGATATAGTGGAGACTGTAATATCTTACAGGTTTCGTGCATACCTATTTTTTATACGATCGAATTAATTTTTCACTCATATGAAAATATTTTTTTCCTATTTTTATACAACTGAACATCACATTAACACAAGAAATCTTACTAATTCTTAGAACAATTCTAAAGAACATGAAAAGCTTCAAAAAAGGATTTTCATATTATTAGTTATGCACTTTTTGTACTAGTGAAACTTTTGAACTGAAATATTGTCATGAGTCATAACCACGGTCGTATATACAGGTCTGGGGACATGAGTCTCTTACATGCCGCCAAACTCGTAGTCCCTCGCTCAGTCACCAGCTGGCGCATGGATCTATGTATGTTGTCAGGATGTCAGGATTAGGCGCCATATCGTTCAAACACGGTCGTATACATGCCAGAGAATATCCCTCGACTCATACGCCACCCTTCTAGTACTACGCAACAGGTGACGCTTAGCGGACTCACTTCTCACATAGGAAACAGCTTCGAGTTTCCAGACCTGTATATATGATCGTGGTCATAACTTTTTATATGATCTTAGAAAAATTTAATTAATGTAGCTGCCATCTACTTTATTTCTATTTAGAGATGTTCTGTGTTCATAACAATACCGATACAGCGAATTAATATCTCTGCTATTCAATCTTTTAAATAGTTGCAAAAGGTGCACAGTTTCCTGTATATTATGTTCCATGTACAGTTTGATTGATTGTCTAAAATAAAAATGTTGAAGTCAATGGAAAGCACTGCACATATATCATTGTTAAATTGATTATGCAATATTCGTCATAAACATTTCACACGTAAATAACTATACACTTAGCTTATCTTCCTTGTATTTTAATATGGAAGAACAGCTGTACAAATACAATATTTGGTATTTAAGTGTATATAAGAGGTGGGTAGTAGTGTATTAATACCATGCTTGGAATAAAATACTTAACAAGAATTCTCAACACTATTTAGACTTTTTTATTCCCTGTTGGGAGAGTTATTGAATGTATTTAATTGCTCGTCTATATAACTCAAAACATTTTATCTGAAAATGTACCGTAATAGTATTAAACGATCAGATATATTATTATTATTATTATGTAGTAGTAATGTTGTTCTACACGTGAAGCGTGATACGATTGATCTTATAAATACGAGTATATTAAACAACATTTTTGTGTTATTCATTTCCTAGATTATGATTTGACATTTAATTATAACATATACTCATACAATGATGAATCACTAATGTCAGTTGGGCAAGGGTGATGATGAAAAGGTTCCCAATAAAGTATTCCAAAAAAAATAATGCTGTCAGAAACTTACTAAAATGCTCAGATCCAAATATATACCGGAGTTGAATGAAGAATTAATTATCGGCCAGTCACTTTGCAAATTAGTTAGATTTAGAAGTAAGATTTTGTCTCATTTGATGAAGAAACATGGAAAAAAGCTATTATTTCTCAATCCACGAATACGTTACATAGACTGAAAGCCAAACAATGGTACCAAATTAAATACAGCCAAAAATATCTTCAATAAATACAAATTCAAATATTCCAGCATCTTCAGGTAAATCAGTAGAACTGGAGATCCAGAAGCCGCGCGCCGCATATAATTAAAGCTCAAAATAAATTGTACAATATGATATTGGGGCTAATGAGAATGAGAATGTTTCCCTAGGGAATTCAATAAGTAGATTAAAGGTTATCCGTAGCAAGGGATAAATTGGTCCAACGTGTGCTAAAATAACTAAACAAACGTCACTTATTACTATCCATATAATGTGAAAACGTTGATGTATATATACGAGGGCAAGATAAAAAGTCTCTGAGAAATAAAACAGATGGCACCACAATCGAAAATCCCATGTTACATTTGTGATGTACGTATGAAAATTTTCATACTGATAAGACATTCAGTTCCGTTTTAATACCCATCGAAAACAAGCTACCTTGTAGATTTTTGTAAACATGGAAAAAGTGAATTTCACGTTTTGATTAAACATTATTTTTTGCGTGGAAAAAACATTAGGCAAACGATAGCATCGCTTATTAAACATTATGGGGACTCTTCACCATCGATTAGAACGATTCACAAGTGGTTTACTGATTTTCGTTGTGCTTGTATATAATCACAAAGAACGCCGAATCTTCTAGTCGTCCAATTGAGCTTACAATGCCAGAAATCGTCGATAAAATCCATGGTATGATATTGGACGATCGGTGAGTTAAAGTGCACGAAATTGTTGAGTCTATGGGCATCTCAACCGTATGGGTACGAAACATTTTACATACATTTTTCAATATGAGAAAGCTATCTGCCAGATTGGTGTCGCATTTGCTCTCTGTTGACAACAAGCCTGACCATGTGACAAACTTCAAAGGAGTGTTTGGCGATGTTCAAGCGCGATGAGAAGGACTTTTTGCGCCGTTTCGTAACCGTGGACCAAACATGAATCCATTACAACTTACCGAAGAACAAAAACAGTAGAGACAGTGGACTTGTCCTGCTGAATCGAAGCCGAAATAGGCTAAAGTTGGCTATCGACCAGCCAACAAAGTCATGGCAACAGTTTTTTGGGATGCACTCGGTATCGTCCATATCGATTATCTTGAAATGGGCAAAAAGATCACCGGCGTATATTATTCAGAGCTGTTGAATCGATTCGACCTCGATTTGAAGCTAACACGGCCGCGTTTGGCAAAGAAACAAATGCTCTTCGGCCAGGGTACCGCACCGGCGCACATGTCAGTAGTCGCAATTGCAAAATTGTATGAATTGCGCTACGAATTGAATTGATTCGTCATCCACCATATTCTCCAGATTTGGCCCCCCGCGATTTTTATCTATTTCCAAACTTGAAGAAATGGCTCGCCGGAAAGAAATTTGGCTCCAACAATGAGGTCATCGCTGAAACAAACGTCTATTTTGAAGGATTGCCGAAATCATATTATTTGGAAGGGATCGATAAGTGTATCGGGCTACAAAGAGATGTTGAGAAATAAAATGAGTTTTGACGAATTAAATTATTTGTTCCGTTTTTCAGGGAATTTTCATCTTACCCTCTCATGTTACCATGTCAGAATAATAGTTATTCACGATGTATAAGGGGTATGCATATTATTTTTCTTAATGCACCCATGCGAAAGTTGCACAAAGAGTGCTTACCACGAGTTGGGTTATCCCATTAGTACGGTAATAAACTATTATCACATATTGTACAAATTTTTATCCACGCTCGTAAAAATTAAATGGCAAATATGTTTTGAAATTTTAAATTTGTGATGATTTATTGGGGAAACTAGAACATTGGAACCAATAACTGAGATGGCAATTTGAAAATTGGGTGGAAACGCTTCGCTTCCTTGATAATCACATCAATATTTGCTCTTTTCATTGATCTGATTTGATTGATGAAAAGCAGTGAGATAAGAAAAGCGCGGGCGGTAATAACTCTTAAATGAGTGGGATAAGAAGTTCGTATCTCATGGGTGTAGATAATAGTAGTTTATGATGCTAAATGTGAGATTTTATTTCGAACGAAATAATCACTTTTAGCACATATATCATATACTATTTTTTCTACAAACACCATTAAAACCAAATCAACGTATTTCTTATGTTAATAAATTTATAATATATCATTTTGAAATCCAATTGTTCATGAAGTTTATTGTTACTAAGGTAATGAATAATGATAGTTGGATCGTTTGTTGACAAGTAACTTCAAATCTCGTGGCAAGGAAAGGGATCAAGAAAATGAATTTTTAACGGCGGAAATCGAAGAAGCTAATAAAGCCACTTTCGACTTATTATACTTAGTAACTCAAAGCAACAGTACGAGTTTTCGTACAGTCGTTTCTTGAGATCGTCGTTTGATCTGAAAAATGTTAGTGGCAAGTTCAGTGAAAAAGATTTTAGCACCAGTACTGAAAGTAAATTACTTTTTACACCAGTGTCTTAAAATGACATTATCTATGCCATGATTAACATATCATTTCTATTACTAACAACTAATCAAGCTTGAGATAATTCTATCGGATCTAACCTCAAAACGGTCATTCATAAATGTGAGATAATACATTTTTTTTTTTTGGATTAAATAGGCAATAGAAAGTGGTACTTCAAAATAACTAATTTTGGTTAAGATTATTATAAAGTTTTGAAAGATTGTCATCAACACAATTGTTTCTTTTAATTCGGATACTTTCTAATATCAAACGTTTATAATTATTCTTTTCATTATTCAAAATTTTTGTATTGTTTTAATCAAATGATTGGTTTGTGTCTGTTACATGTTTACTAAGTGCAGTGGATGAATTTTTGGGTATATTTATGCCCATTCAATCTTTTATCGAGGTATTGTGAAGATTGGCCGATGTATACCTTTTCGCAATCCTTATAAGGGATGGAATAAACAGAATGGGTTATCTTTTTGGAAGGCACATTGCTTTTCAATTTCAAGGTTAGATTCCATAGAATTTATCTTAAACTTGATTAGCTGTTACTAATAGAAATGAAATGTGAATCATAGAATAGCTAATTGGTTAAATAGTCATAGATATTTAGAATTGTATAATCTTAAAATAATGTCTTATTTATTTAATTAACTATATTCAATATAAAAATTTCCGGAAGGGGGATGAACCCATCCTCATCAAATTTGAACTGAAGGTTTCTCAAACATCGACAATGAAAGGATTCAAATCTCAACCATCTCAAAAAAAGGGTTTTTTGCATATACGAAAGGGTTGCACCAAATATTTTTAATAGAAATTTTAGAGAGTTGTTAGTCTTATCAATCTGTCACGACACCAGGTAACAAAGTCACCAAAAAAAGCACAACTTGACTGCACTATATGATTCTCTCACACCCTGCATAAGAAATAATAATATCAAAGTTATGAAGAAGAATTAATCTAAAAATGTGGAAGTTGACCGACTGTAGCTCAGCCGAATGAACCATTTCCACCTGGTTCATAATTTGGAGAAAGAGATAGTGAGTTGTTCAGTTTCATTGAATTCTTAAACTAGCCCATAATAGTGGGCCATTTCTTATAACTGCAATCATAATCGCCTCGAGAATTATATCGAATAAAACAGAAGTAGGTAGTCATTTCCGAATTCTTGAGTATTTTAAGCGAGATGGTACGCATTCACAGACTGGGAATGCGTTTACACATCACACGCATAAATACAGGTTGGGTCCAGTACTGTTATACCTGACGCAAAAACTTTTAAGATGTGGGTCATCAGCAGAAGACACCTCCGCGGTCCGCAGCGATTTGGCCGGTTGTTGACCGTGCGATCACCCTGCATAACTATCTATGGTTGTTTGATCGAAACCGACCGCACCTTGATATTCGATTTCTTCTTCCTCATCCTCGGCATTACCGTCACTTCTTCTCGGACGCTTAATCCCCACCTGACCTTCGTCGTACGCAAATAATAGAGAAACATAAGCAGCTCATTACGGCACTCTACAATCAATATTGCTGCGTGAGACATAAAATCTAAATCCGGGTGTGGTGTGATACAGAGTTCCGCTGGTATATCAAGATACTGAATATTTATTTATTGCCAATTAAAATACTCTCATCTCTCTATTTAAACTCTTCGTATCAACATAACGATAATGTATACAGAACGTTCGAGAAATATTAACCAAATTCATTTTCAGGTAGAATTATCCCTTCATTGAAAATCGCTTTGGCAAGGATAGTGAAACTTTAGATCAGGAATAGTATAGTATTGTGTTAAAATGTGAGCCATCTTATTGCTAATATTAATCCTATCCTATGCATTCCAAAAGCATCCAATAAATGTACCCAATTATGATATCAATTTATAATTCAAATTTATAATTTGATAGACCAACCTTATCTGCGGTAGGTGCCTAATAACAATTGCCTCACATACTTTACCTGGATATTCAGTGTTCCATATATAATGATACATTAGATAAGGTCTTTAAATCGTTATTTAATAATTATCCTCATTCATCATCTTCATAATTATCTAGTTATATCGAAGGTAAATTTTACATTAATACATAATTATAATTATAATATAAAAAATTATGAGTTTACTAATAATTTATCCCCACTGTTTTCTTACTCTGAATGATTATAATACATACGATTGTTCATATTATTGAGATGAAGTGAACGTCGCGAATAGGGTTGCTACCTTCTCAAAAACAGGAAATCAAAGTATTGTAATATTATTGCAATATATATATTATATATTGTTATATGTGTTATAGTTTCGATTACTTGTGTTTCTGTTCGTTTCGGTGACTTGGGCATTTTAAATTGGAATTAGTGCGATAAGAACGCCTTGTCAGGATACAATTAGTTTTAAGAAATACGTTTTATGCATTGATATGTCTTCTGATGATGGTCGTGAGACTGAAACGTACTTCAAGGTGTGAATAATAAGTGTATCTGTTAGTGTGACCTATTTCCCGAGAATTTATATATGTATAATATTGTATTATGAAAACTAATTTAATTTTAAATATGTTCTAGCATAGTTTTCATAACCATCATCCATTTATTTATCACATACAAGCGATTAACATATTGCTCCTGTGATTATTGTTTTTACAACAGAATTATAAAATCATGAAAATAAAAATTTCTAAACCTTCTATATTTCGTACATTTTCCATACAAATATCAAGATTAAAATGCCCCAATCAAAATCTTTTCTTTTTTGTTAAATGAATGTTACATATAAGATAAAGTATACTGAATGAAGTAAACACTGCTGTTCCTTTGATGTTTTCGTACGAGACAAAATCTTTGCAGTGGGGAGTTCTAGCGTTGGAAACTAAATAAAAAAAAATGATTTTTGATTTAAGATTGACATCAAGTACATAAACATTTAATAGCGATTTGTGAAGTTTAATGCAATGAAACGAATATTAATCAAAAATATTGCATCCAATAATGTCGTCCATAATAAAATGATCATGTTTCAAAACAAAAACAAAAATATTTAACTATAATGAAAATATGATGCAAATATAAAATTTCAATTTCCAATTATTTCTTTGAAAGAATCAGGGATTATTTCAAGTGAATTGGTAAAATAAAAGAAATGATTTTGCTGTTTGATCACGTGACAGAACATGCTTCATGATTAGTTGCAGCTTCAGTTTACGTTACACGTTAGTGAAAAATCTTCTGTATTGTGCTATTGTTCTAGTTTCTAGTAAATGAATATCACAAGCAATTTTACGTGTTTAATTGTTAGAATTTTCTTACTCTTCAGTAATTATCAATAAATTTTATGTATTTAAATACGAAATAGAGAGTAATTTTGCACAAGCCAGCAGTGGGAACATTCCCAAAATGGACATTTCTTAAAATAATTGTGATTTTATGCTGCAGAGAACATATTTTACATTCATTATTTTCCACCAAGCTAATATAATATTTATAAGCTGGGCTGTGAATTTGGAATGCTCTATATTTGAACCAAATTGAAGTAGAGCCTGTACCTATAACATATACATTGAATACCTTAATTGCTTCTTTAATATTTTGGCGTTCCAAATTTGAAGGATAGAGTGCTTTCAAATTCAAAGAATATCAATCGTGATCTAGTTCATACACTTTTTTAAAGCATAAAACGAGGCCTCGTCACTCGAGACAAAATTGGGATACTGTATAATTTGATTGAGTTTTGAATTTAGCCAATTATTCCTTATACATTTGAGAATGAGAACCGAATCTAATAGATTAAATAATGGTCTTGAATTATCAACTAGATGAGAATACGCGATACTTAACTTCGTTTTTATAGAAAAATTGTTCATTGCTTTGCTATTCAGTGCATTATTGTCATTCATAGAACAAAATATTTTGTATCCAATTTGTTCTAAATTCAAAATAATTGACAACATTTACTCTTACCACCGTATCACTACTTTTTCTGTTATTGTTGTCACCATGAAATCTTTCACTGGGACAGCCGATAACAATAGATACTTGAGGTAATTTTCCTTGCAACTAGGCACAATATTTATTCGGCATATGTAACTAACTAACAAACATCAGTAAGCTGTACGTACAACACAGAACTCGGAAAGAGCCCACATAAATAGTCACTTAGGAAGCCATTTTGCAATGCATTTTATTCTGTCATAACACTCTTATATTGATTATTTAATGTAAAAATATGTTTCAATCACTCGAGGACACCTTAGGGAAAGGTGTAATACATAATTTTCCACAAGACTCAGATAAAACCGTATTAAATTGTAATATTTATCACCTGTCACAGTCAAAACTACATGCCATCATTAAACAATACCACACATTGACTTTTGTACTCAGCATATAGGCCTTATACTAAGAGGGTATTGCTATTATGCAGACGATTTGTGTAAGTGGATCGAGGCTCTGATCTTTGTACACTCAAAGGCAATATGTGTCCGGGGCATACTCTTTGACTATGAGTATTAACGAAAATGAGGGAGAATAATCAGTTGCCTGTCCCATGATTGTGCGGTGATGGTGTGGTGGAAAGGAAATACTCTGAAATTCTGTAAAATTCTGTGCAAAGTAATTACTACATCGGGATACTAACACTGCTATTCTTTCCGAGTTTATCCAAAAAGACAAGGAATCCTAAGGTTATCATTAAAGAAGCTACGATATCAGCGAAACTATAGTTAAATTTATATATTAAACTAGTGAAAATCAAATTTTAATAGTAATTTTATTTCAGTTTAAGAAAAGAAATGTTAAGAATCAAAATGACTTCCAGTGTAGTAGACAATATTCAATGAATCACTTCATTGATGGGCTGGAATGAAAATGTTAAGAAAGATGTTGAAAAACTGCTGGAGTTGGTGAAGTAGATTCTTAACCCCTTGAACCCTGATGCGACGCATCACTTGCATCATATTTGGAAATCATAGGTCACGCATAATATTCATTGATGAACTGGAATGAAAATGTTAAGAAGATGTTGAAGAACTACTGGAGTTGGTGAAGTAGATTCTTATCTTAACCCCTTGAACCCTGATGTGACGCATCACTTGCATCATATTTGGAAATTACAGGTCACGTATAATATCCGGTGATGCTCTGTGGGCATAATTCCGGCTTGTATTCTATACTACTATATTATAGAATGACTTAACCTCAATTGTAGACCCGTATATAGATATAAAACTTTTTAGGTGTTTTATTTTCTCCACTCTTAGATGCATGTACTTATTAGCTCAGAATACTCATATTCTTTTCAACCTGCATTTTTGTATAATGGTTTCATGCACAATGTATCATATACTATAAAATAGTGAAACGACATAAAAATCATCATTTTATTGAAAAATGTCACACATACAGGTGTCCTCGAACTGCGTGGTCAAAATAAAATCGAAGATTCTTTGATTCGAAAAAAATTTGATGAGCCTTTTTACTTTTGCCTCAAGTGTCTTAATTAGCCGGTAGAGGGCTTCAAAGTTGCAAAAATAATTTTGTTTATTCGGTATAACTTGAGAACGTGATGAAGGACTTTCACAATATTTGGCGGGTGAGTTACTGTCAATAATAGCCGTTTTTGAGAGTGGAGCACAGAGCCTTAGAGACCATAGAAATTGCTCAAACTTGAGGATGTAACGGGAAAAGTGTCCAGAACTTTTTTGTGGTCAATGTTATTCACTCGATATTTTTTATGTAGATAGCTTATCTAATTTGAAAACTTTTTTTACTCTCAGAAAATGTTGATAAAATTAAGAGATTAGCTTGAAAAAATTAATTTTCGAGTCTCTGCAATGTTGGCTTACTAATTTTACTTGATTAAAATACCTTAGTTGCCTTTGCTTTTCTAATGTCATTTTGGCATTTGGAGAATTTATTCTCAAAACTGTCAGTTTTTACTTTGCGCTCCGTAAATATTTTATAAAATTATGGCTCAAAATTTCACCAACACTGAAATGGTTGATATGTTATTGATTTATGGACTTTGTCGTTGCAATGGCCAGAGAAGTGTACAAGTTTATAGGGAAAGATATCCGCACCGCAGAATTCCAAATCGACAAACCTTTGCTAATATCGAGAGGCGACTTCGCGAAACTGGCAGATTTGAATCAAATCGCAGAGAAACTGGACGCAGACGGACAAGAAGGACGTTAGAGCTCGAAGAAGAGATACTGGAAGCGGTTGAAACTGAACCTAGGATAAGCACACGACGTTTGGGACTTCGTATTGGAGCCTCAAAATCATTAGTTCATAATGTACTGAAAGAAGAACTGTTGTATCCCTATCATATTAAAACAGTTCAAGACTTATTGCCCATGGATCCAGGTCATCGGCTAGATTTCTGTCGGTTTATTGTCCAAAGACAAAACGCAAACCCCAATTTTTGTAGAAGAATTCTGTTCACGAACGAAGCAACTTTCAGGAGATGTTCATTATGGAGGTTAAAAATACCACTTTAACCTCCATAATGAACATTTCTATGATGATGAAAATCCTCATGAAACGGAAGTTACACATTTTCAGAATCAAACTAAAATCAATGTTTGGGTTGGAATTGTGGATAACTTTATTATTGGTCCTACCGTTATACCCGATCGATTGAACGGGGAGAACTACTTGAACTTTTTGGAACAAAGGCTACCTGAACTGTTGGAAGACTTGCCCTTACACATTCGTCGTGACCTTTGGTTTATGCATGATGGTGCATCTCCTCATTTCACATTAGCTGTGAGGCGACATTTGAATGCGGACACGATGCACCAGTGAACTGGCCGTCCCGCTCCCTTGATTTGACGCCCTGCGACTTCTTTCTATGGGGCGCTTTGAAGTCGAAAATTTATGCAGCTCCAGTAAACACACGGGAGGAATTGTTGCAACGAATTAATCATGAAGCGGATTTATTGAAGAATGATGCTGAAGTACTAGCCAGAGTTCAATTCAATTTCTTGAAACGAATTAATTTGTGTATTCAGGAAAATGGGCAACATTTCGAACAATTGATGCCTTAGCGATTTCCCAAAGAGTTTCGTTGTTTCTTTTAATTTAGCATTTGTTTTTCCTAAATAATCACATCGTTTGCCCATTTCTATTGTTTTTATTATTCGTGTTTTACCGAGATATTAAACATTTCAGTGTTAGTGAAATTTTGAGTCATAATTTTATAAAATTTTTAACGGGAAGCGAAGTAAAAACTGACAGTTTTGAGAATAAATTCTCCAAATACCAAAATGACATTAGAAAAGCAAAGGCAACTAAGGTATTTTAATCAAGTAAAATTAGTAAGCCAAAATTGCAGAGACTCGAAAATTAGTTTTTTCAAGCTAATCCGTTAATTTTATCAAAATTTTCTAAGAGTAAAAAAAGTTTTCAAATTAGATAAGCTATCCACATAAGAAATATCGAGTGAATTACATTGACCACAAAAAAGTTCTGGACACTTTTCCCGTTACATCCTCAAGTTTAAGCAATTTCTATGGTCTCGAAGGCTCTGTGCTTCGCTCTCAAAAACGGCTATTATTGACAGTAAGTCATCCGCCAAATATTGTAAAAGTCCTTCATCACGTTCTCAAGTTATACCGAAAAAACAAAAGTATTTTTGCAACTTTGAAGCCCTCTACCGGCTAAACAAGACACTTGAGGCAAAAGTAAAAAGGCTCATCAAATTATTTTCAAATCAAAGAATCTTCGGTTTTATTTTGGCCACGCAGTTCGAGGACATATATTATATTACTGATTATCTGTATATTATATTACTGATTATCTTACAGATTATCATGATAGTATGTGAAATCTTCGAAGGAAAAGAAGGGTGGTCTATTTGGGCCTCCAAAGCGACATTAATAAACTTTTTTGACAAGTCGTGGTAGGCCATAAGCCACATTTGAGCGGCTCCTGATTCTAGCGCATTTTCATACCGAGCTTGAGGGGTTAATGAAATGTCCTAGCTAACGGAGCAACCAATAACGAAAAAAAAACGGAATTAATTCATGATTTGGCTATGTTAGATTATTCAGGCAAGTGTGACGTCACAAGTATCCCGTGACCAGTATACGACTCAATTTTGCGTTTAGGAGGCATTTCGAAATTACAAAATGTCAATTTCTTTTGAAAATGGGGCTGTTTATCCAAACCTGTTTAAATAATCTCCGTGAAATGCTATAACATCTTTGATACTTTTCCACTAATAGAAGTCTATTTTACCCAAAGCCAAGATATTTTGCATGTACAACTAAATGGTTATACGTTGAATATATTAGAATAAGTATGTGAAACACATTGAACAGAATAGTAATGAATATTTTTTTCATTGCGTATTGGTAATAAGCTCATATCGACCCAGAAGTCCTGACCATCCAATATGATAGACACGTTTTTTTCAATGATGCATACAATCTTCTCGTTCGGATATTATTGTTTTTGACCACATAATTATACCGAGATATTGTATTCTCATTTGTACAAATTATATGATTTCGTAAGCACTTTAATGGTTGTGATTTTAAGAAAGAGTTATTACCCATTTCAGTTGTACCTGATCTCATATAACAAACGTACAATGGATACAACAACCTCATTGTGGGAGTATAATTATTATAATAGGTGTAACTAGGAAATACTTGATAACCACATCATTTTTTCATCTCACTTATTTGAAGATTCGTTCATTCCGAACACATTCGTTGACGCGTTATTATTTATTCTCTGTTGATTGTATTCACAGCGTCATAGTGTAAATTTATAATTATTAAATCTACTACATTTCAATAAAATTTGAAACAATTCTATGGTAAAACGTCAAATTATACTCTACGTCATAACATTGAAAGTTTATTTGAATTGACAACATATATGTTTTACAACTATGTTTTATACTCGTGTATAATTTTAATATTTTGTCGTCGAAATCATTGATAGTTATAAAACCGATGTAAATCTTATAGTCTAGGAGCCAGAGCGATATTGATGGTCTCAACATTAACCCGATGGCACTATGGCTTATCGTTTGAGGACGGTTCAATGACCAATTCATCTCAGACCGAATTTTCGCCGGCTGCTAGATTTCGAGATACAGCATCCGCATTTTTTTTTTTGAATTCAGGTTAACCCTTTCCAAGTTGCGGTTACTTGAAAAGTATGCCATTCTCATACACTTCCACCATCTGCCATCATTTTTTTACGTGCCCGTTTATCAGGCCGACCAGTTAAAATTGGACCGAAAATGGACTGCTAGTTAACCCTCCCAAACCTGGTGGAAAATGTTCATTGGTGTTGACAATTGTTAATATACCCTATGCCATCAAAAGTTATCGGTTCATTTCCGAGTAATTGACCATTATTTGGACCAAAAATGTTTCTTTTTTTCATTTTGAGGTTAAAATTTGCAGGTCACAAGATAACATGATGGCACCATGTTGAATAATTTTATTGGAGGTCAAATAAAAATTTAAAATCATTGCCATCACTCCTTGCCTATTTAAACCCCCCAAAATCCCCTAGAACTACCCCCAAAAAAATATGGATAATATGGATAATATGACCAATTTTATCATAAATTAGTAAATTTTTGAGATTCTGGCTGGGTTTAAAATCGAAACGGCAGTTTTTTTGTTTTTGTTTTGTTTTGGGGGTGGTTTTAGGGGGTTTTGGGGGTTTGAATAGGCAAGGAGTGATGGCAATAATTTTAAATCTTTATTTGACCTCCAATAAAGTTATTTAACATGGTGCCATCATGTTATCTTGTAACCCGCAAGTTTTAGCCACAAAATGAAAAAAATAAACATTTTTGGTCCAAATAATGGCCAATTACTCGGAAATGAACCGATAACTTTTGATGGCATAGGGTATGTTAACAATTGCCAACACCAATGAACATTTTCCACCAGGTTTGGGAGGGTTAACTTGCAGTCCATTTTCGGTCCAATATTAACTGGTCGGCCTGATAAACGGGCACGATAAAAAATTATGGCACATGGTGGAAGTGTATAAGAATGGCATGCTTTTCAAGTAACCGCAACTTGGAAAGGGTTATCCTTCAGTAAAAAAAAAAATGGGGATGATGTATCTCGCAGATCTAGCAGCCGGGGAAAATTCGGTCTGTGAGATGAATTTGTCATTGAACCGTTCTCTAACGATAAACCGTAGTGCCATCGGGTTAATGTTCAGACCATCAATATCGCTCTGGCTCCTAGACTATTACTCATCATATCACAGAGTAATTGATCTAATGGAAACATATTCTAAAGTAGCTATGGGCCATGACTTTACGATTATCTTTATGACGCACACACACAAAAATATGACTACTTCAATGACGTCATTTTTAGAATTTCACATTTACGATTGTGATACATGTTTATAAACATTATGTTTTAATGATAGAAAAAGTACTATATATTCCATTTGATAAACTGAAGATGGATTCCAAAAGTACTACTTGGAAAGGGATTCCATTTCAAATGGGGACTACCGCCACTCAAAATAATACAGTTCTTGTTTTACCACTTTAAAGCGATTTACAAATTTTTGAACTCGTAGACCGATAGGAACAGCGCAATCTTCTATACAGTGAGATACAAATACACGCACATAATGCACACACAAACATCATTTTAAAAATAGTCTAGATGTATTCAAAACGTCTCGGAAAGGATATTTTTCCTATAAAAATCCAGAAATAATTATTTAACCCGATTACTACATGTACCTCCTTATTTTACTTTGTACAGTGAGGGAAGTAAAAAGTAGGTTTAACAGTTATAGAATTGTCCACCTATCGTTCTGTTTATTCATAATAAAACAGGAAACTACTACTCTCGATCTCAATGACGGAATATGCTTAGCAACTTTAATGTTTGATATCTTCTTACCGCTTGGCCTGATTCCCGAGTTTTTTGATTTTTTCAGATTCAGAAATTCGATAAATTACTATATTTTCACAGGATAATTATTATTATTATAGATTTGATGATGGCTGTGGCTAGCTGGCTAGCCTTCCGGTATCGAACAACGGAAAAAGGAAAAAGGTTATGTTAGGTTAGGTTCGGTTAGAAACAAAGGAGGTACAATAAACAATCATTATTGGTTATTATGAGAGTGTTAAGATTAGCGCGATTACAATATTTGTATTCTATATCAACAAGGTTAGAATGGGTTAGGTTTGGTTTGGTTAGGTTAGGTTAGGTTAGGTTAGGTTAGGTTAGGTTAGGTTAGGTTAGGTAACAAATGAAGTGGGTACAATAAACAATCGTCATTGGTTATTAAGAGAGCGTTAAGATTAGCGCGATTACAATTTTTGCATTCTATATCAACTAAGTTAAGTCAGTAGGTTAGGTTATGTTAGGTTAGGTTAGAAACAAAGGGTACTATAAATAATCGTTATTGGTTATTTTGAGAGAATTAAGATTAACGCGATTACGTTGTTTGTATTCTACATCAACAAAGTAAGGTTAGGTTACGTTAGGTTATAAACAAGGAGGTACAATAAACAATCGTTATTGATTATTATGAGAGTGTTAAGATTAGCGCGATTACAATATTTGCATTCTATATCAACAAAGTTACGTTGTATGTTAGGTTAGGTTAGGTTAGGTGAAGTTATGTTAGGTTAGGTCGCTCTTTCCCGCGCATTGCTTGATGTCCGACGCGAAGCTTCCTCCCTAGTTTTACAAATAGTTATTCCGCGAAACTGGTAACTACTAGAACGATAAGCGGAATTCTAGTGCACTGTAGTTATTCGAAGCTGTTATTAGCAGCCAGTCATTTATAACATAATAGCCTTAGGTAAATTAATAAAAATAGGGATACGAGATTTTAGTGGTGGCAAGTTACTGATAGAAGATTCAACTATTTTCTTCAATTTGGGAGAAGTACCCATCGAAACATTGTTGCTCATTTCATTCAAAAATGAGACCAAAATTGAAAAAACCATTAAGAAGCGAAACGAAATTTGACATATGTCAAATGGATACTTCAAATGAAACGTATTTGTTTCCAATAACAAAACCCAACTAAAGATTTAAAAAATTAGTCGCAAATCATAACTTTCAATATTAATAATAGTAATTTAATTTTTTAAATGATTTTGGTTTATGAAATATTCATAGTAACTTGTGGTATTTTACATCATTCCACTCTCTGTGTCTATACCATGGATATTATTATAGTCCCAAATTACATGTTCGGCTGTGCTTCATTATTTAGAGACTAACATTGTTACGGACAATGCATCTATATATAACAATGAAGAAAGGTTGTGTGATCTCGTAATACTTCAGGGTTATTCAATTTCATATTGTGTGGTGTGTGAAAGTATTGTATGAAATATTCATAGTAACTTGTGGTATTTTACATCATTCCACTCTCTGTGTCTATACCATGGATATTATTATAGTCCCAAATTACATGTTCGGCTGTGCTTCATTATTTAGAGACTAACATTGTTACGGACAATGCATCTATATATAACAATGAAGAAAGGTTGTGTGATCTCGTAATACTTCAGGGTTATTCAATTTCATATTGTGTGGTGTGTGAAAGTATTGTATCTAGATATTAGATATATTCAAGTTATAATGATATTCGAATAAGTTCATTCATATTTGAAATAGGTTCAATCTGATGGTGTCATAATATCAAATATTAAATTTTAACGCAGATAAATGTATTAAAACAGTCATAATGCATATAGATGACTATGAAAACAAAATATGAAATCTATTTAAAGATTAGTAGAAAATGATATGAATAAATTAATAAACCAATGGTACAAGAATAGGATAATCCCTATTGACTTGAAAAATAAATTAATTTGCCATATATGTATATATATATATGGGCTTCCGAAACTACATAAAACTGATATGGGTCCTTTAAGACCCTATTGATACAATTTAAAAGACCTGTCAAGCTATGTGAATATGACATCATCATTGATTGAAGAAACTCCAAGCTTATCATAAATGCTTCGTAAAGTGATCTTTTTTGGTTTCCCGTAACTAACATCATGTAGGTGACATTTGTTGGCTACAAGCACGAATTATCTCATGAGAATGCAGAATACATACATACTTCTGACAATATCGATACAATTAAATTTTATTATGAGCAGAAACAGTTTCTAGATACGCCTTCAGCGACTGAATAGAAGAATAAACTATAAACATATTAACTGTATCAAAGGTGGATGCATAATAACTATTGACTATTTCTATGGATAATAATAATGGGTTAACATTGTGTCGTTGAGGTGTAAAAATGAAATAAGTCCTACCGGACCCCCCTTGGCTAATACAAACCAGCTATAAAATAGCTCTACAGGAGTTCAGATGGAACCAGCCAATTATCAACGCTCGTTGGAGCTACTTTTGTGTACTTTGTAAAGTTTCAGCGTCTAATTAATAATGGCTTTGAATTGCCATGTGTTATTATTCAGTTCTGATCTATTGTGAGTTTTACAAACAGGAACACCAATGAGGTTCCAAAGTCAACGCTACAATAACACAATTGAATTAAACATACCTACCTAATAATGGGCGTAACACAAATTCTCAACGTAAGGTACGTTCATGGAATTCTCATGTTTGAACGGGTTGTAGCAAAATTTTCATTCAATTGTTTTACGATGTTCACTTTATTTCATACTGTCCGGAAATTCAACTTTACATCATTAATCACTAGGCCTGAAAATTATCTTTTACACAAGAAATTTCTCGAATTTTCATGATTTTAATTCATTTATATATTTTGTCGTAGATCTTTATGGATTTGCTTGGATACAATTCTCCTATTGCTTTTTTGGTTTTAGATTGAATTTGTTCCATGTTTACTTCGCCCGAACAAGATCAATTTTGTTGAAGGAAAGAATGTGTAGCTGTCATTTTTAGCTACTATTCAAAAGCGACCCTTATTCTGACAATACAGATTCCTGTCAAAATATAAAATTCTTTATTTTAGGAAAATAGTATGGAATAAAAATACTATTAAAATGACTCGTTTAGAAATTCCACAACCAGGGTCTTTGCGAAAGAAACGTATCTACTTTGCTTAGAAATTTCGGATTCGGCTCGTTCGGTAATCTGGAAATTTTTTTATTAGACCAATAACAATACGTAATAGTACTTAAGATCCTTATAGTGAGGGTGT
This sequence comes from Endomychus coccineus, assembly GCA_958510875.1. Taxonomy (NCBI): domain Eukaryota; kingdom Metazoa; phylum Arthropoda; class Insecta; order Coleoptera; family Endomychidae; genus Endomychus; species Endomychus coccineus. Next base: position 67,892,423 of record OY294068.1, read on the forward strand.
ATACATACGGTTCCAAGACAGTTTCCAACAAACTTAATTCACATATACCAATTTGCAGCATCACTGAACGCATAATTAGAATTACTAGTAGTGAATTTTGCTACATTTCTTATCTGTTTGTAATAAATAGCCACCTACTCGTGGAATATCTGACTTAGAAAGGACATATCAACCTCTGTAGAAGATTGATTTTCTGCTGTACACCGTTGAAAGCTAGAGAAATTGTTAGTGTTATCATACATTCCAAAAAATATCTCACATCCAGTAAAAACCCGCGACAACGAAAGGTGGCTTCTTCAAGGAAATTGGAATATCCATAAGGTCGATAGCGATAACCCGATGAATACAGAATACATTTATATTAGGGTTACTTTATCGCACAACTATCAAACTCTGTAGGTAGGTAGTAGGTATAATATAGTTCGATCTTTATATAAGTAAACTAATACACGGAGCTAGTTTTGATAATATTTACATATCTAATATATTTTAGGATTTATATCTTCGAACCATTGGAACAGAACTGCTTCGTAGTTTTCTGGATATTGGGGTTCTTTATTTCTACTAGGAATAAAATTGAATTCCATTTTGACGTTTTCTATTTTTATCAATTAGGTTTTGTTGACAAGTGTTTCCGTATAATTTGGACAGTGGCGTGCAAACAGGGGTTACAAAGGTCGCATTTGCAATCCCAATGTTCCTAAAAAACATTGAACATTCAACAAAATTTTTAAAAAATTATAAAACGAACAAAATTTTTACAGTCACCCTGGTCTACAAAATTTGAGAACAGTTTTTTTCCATTTTAATAACCATTGTACCAGTATATTTCTTTTTGCTTGTATAATTTATATAAGTTTATATTTTTTTGCAACCCCAATACGACATGTCTTTGCACGCCACTGAATTTGGAAACTATGACTAATAATATACCTTTGCAGAAGACTTCAATAAAAACTGTGAAACATTTTGGATCGCATTATGAGGAAATGTTGGCTTTTATGAAGTATTTAAGACCAATTCTTATTAAATCAAAGTTTAGAATCACGAAATAGATTAAATTTGCCTTCCTATGGTTATCGAATTCCTAATATGCTATTATATTTTTTACATTTCTATTTAGTTTAATATATGTCGTTTTGACAACATTTCAATATGTTGTCCTAAGTACCTACCTGGTACATTCTAGATTTCTTGCATATATGGTATTCTAACATTAAATGTCCAAATAACTGAGATACTTCAATGGATTTAACCTGAAATATCTGTTAAAAGTATTTAGAATGTTTTTTTGGGGTTAAATTTATTTGAAAAAAAAACAAAAGAGGAGAGAAAGTGATACTACAAATCTACTGAAATTGGTTATGTTTGATATAAGTTTAGAAAAATTAGAATCAATTTTATCATCAGCTTAATTGTTTTCAATTCTTCACTATACGTACGAAGTACATATTGTGAAAAAAAATTCGCGTTCGAACATTTCTGAATCCAACGAGACTATTATCGAGGTGATGTGCGTTGCATTAAAATGATCTACTTAGGAACTGTTTTGTTTTGGGGAGCAATAGCCACTAGTAAGTGGTGATTTTGACACCCATTTTAAGTTTTTCAAATGGAACTATAAGATTTTATTGAACCTTCATGACAACAGTATTTTTCTGCTTATAAATAATCATACGCATACACCCATTGAAATCTGATTAAGTTTTATTTAAAAATTTAAATTTTGTTACACTTCGTTGTCGTAAGTAACATAGTTACATTGAACTGATAAGTCAGTGGTATCATGAAAGTAAGGTTGATTGTGTCAATCAAAATATTACAAACATTCATGAAGATAAACCCAGTTCACAAAAGGATGTGAAGAAAGACGCTAAGACTTGATAGACGTTTCTTGTGAGAGCTCTGGGACAACCCTTATTTTCATTCTTCATAGCCAAAATTATCTTTGTAATGCAATTATCTATCAGGATATCGCCAGGAAAGTTAGTTGATTCTAACCTATAGTCCAGGCAATAAGCCCGGAAAAAGACCATAATAAAAAAAAATATAGTACCTAAGTTAGAATTTCATTTTTTTTTGCATTTTGTTCCTAATACCCCATAGATCATTCAAGACCGCGGGGGTCGACCTTCCTACCCCCTCAAAACGGGGTTTCAACCCCTCAGAGGAGCATTCTTATAAAAAAAAGTCCAAAATTAATGAATTAAGAACCGAAAATGACCCCTAGTATGTTTTTTCGGGCGCTGATCACGATTCCGTAGTTAGTTTTCTCGGAAAACTGCCTCCAGATGGGAAATTTGGAAAATTTATATATAATTATATATTATAGTTTTGTTGCAAAAATGACCTCTAGTAGATTTTTTGGGTCGCCGATCACGATTCCGCTGTAATTTTTCTCAAAAAAGTCTCTCCAGATGGAAAATTCGGGAAATTTGAGATTTTCCTCAGACGTTTGTGAATAATAAAGTATAATTTTGTTGCAAAAATTACCTCTAGTAGGTTTTTTGGGTCGCTGATCACGATTCCGCTGTAATTTTTCCCAAAAAAGTCTCTCCAGATGGAAAATTCGGGAAATTTGAGATTTTCCTGAGACGGTTATAAATAATAAAGTATAATTTTGTTGCAAAAATGACCTCTAGTCATTACCTCCAGTCATTTTTGCAACAAAATTATACTTTATTATTCATAACCGTCTCAGGAAAATCTCAAATTTCCCGAATTTTCCATCTGGAGAGAGTTTTTTGGGAAAAATAACAGCGGAATCGTGATCAGCGACCCAAAAAATCTACTACACGTCATTTTTGCAACAAAATTATAAATAAATTATATATTACATATAAATTTTCCAAAATTTCCCATCTGGAGGGAGTTTTCCGAGAAAACTAACTGCGGAATCGTGATCAGCGAATCAAAAAACATACTAGGTGTCATTTTCGGCTCTCTTAATTAATTTTGGACTGTTTTTATAAGAATGCTCCTCTGAGGGGTTGAAATCCCGTTTTGAGGGGGTAGAAAGGTCGACCCCCGCGGTCCTAATAGTCATGAATGATCCTTGGGGTATTAGGATCAGAATGCAAAAAAAAAATTTGAAATTCTAGCTTATTATATATATTTTTTTTATTTTCTGGTTCGTTGCCTGGACTACTAGTGAAATAGTACGTAATGCTATGTATATTTGAGGTGACGAGCGTAATTTCGTTCTATATTTGTTGCTTAATTACATAAACTGTCAAGTTATGATTTAAATTGAAATAATAATCAGCTGCATCTTCATGTAGTACTTGATAGAGCCACTAATTAGAATCAAACTAAACGTAAAGTTCTGAACAAGTATGAGGGAATGTACGCCAATGTAAACGAAGTACCAACAATGCGAATTAACGGTACTTACAAGAAACATATTTTAATTATTTAGATAACGCACAGCATTTAAACTCCTGTCAAGATAATTAAACTGCTTCGTAATAAAATTTCTGATGCAAATTCGATCTGCCGGTCCTTTATCTCGGCACAAAAAATCTTAATATTTGATTGATGTTAAAAGGTAATATAATTTATACCTCCACAAAGTAATGTGGACCTTACATTAACATGAGTTACATAAATATATCGTAAGAATGTGTAAGCCTTAAAGATGACATTCCTTTGTAGTTTCAGGTCTGCTATTAAGTGAGCACATGTGATGAATAATGCATGATGTACCAACCAAGAAACATTGGAGATGGGTCATTCCATTGACTTGTAAAGTGGTAATTTCGGTCCTACTAATTTGGAGACTTACAATAATTTTCGTCTAATTGAGGTAAAATATACATTGTAACGTTTGCAAATATCTTGCAGTTTGGTTAACTGTCATTATGCTCTGAGTAGACGGTCAAAGAAGTATTATTAATATTTCCATTAATCGTTCGTTGCGTCTAGAAGAGGAATGTATCTTCTCTGATGGTTAATGGTTCTTTTCTCGGTGTTAATAGTTCAGGAGTTACATCTTGCAGAAACGTTTCAATTGTTTTGACGATTCGTTTATGTATAGCACTGTGGGTGAAAAATATCTATGTATACACCAATGTGTGTCTTAACTAAAATGATTTTTGAGTCAGGTACCAACATATGAACATCTCCCGGCAACCTGGTTTTTTAGGAAACACCTTCTACTTAATAGTGAAGTCGACATGAGTTCACTAGCAATTTCTTATGACGTACATACATAAAACTACGAAAAAAACATAATTCCATTATTATTCAGTGACATCACAGCTAAATAGTTCCAGATAGAGATGACTAAGAAACAGAGCTTGAACTGCGGACGCAGAGATAGGACAATACAATTGCTGATCTGTATGCTGCGTGATTTTTCTGATCCGAATTAGTACAAATAAAACAGAAGAGAGTCAGACAGGGGCTGGTCAGTAATTAATCTGTTCTAATACGCACCTTCTGACTTCGACAACGAGAAAAATGTTGAGACAACGAAATGCACATTCATAAAAAAAAATCCCATTCCAACGAATATGATAATTTCAAACTGATACTGAAGAAAACTGAAACAATAGTGGTCATGTCATGCATGCTTAGTTGCAGGCTTAGCATATAATACCGGGATATCAAAAATTATCTTGGTCAAGGGTGGTTGTGGAATCTATAACGTGTGTCTTACTTTACGTTTGAAATAATTATGTCACTGTCACACTGATATCATCAATAACCTACAAATTCATTCAAATGTAGATTTTCATTTTGAAATTATTTTTTATAAAAGAATTGAAATGCTGAACCCGTTCAGATTAGATTTATCACTTCCTGATAGAGGAATATCTAAAATTGAACGTAGAATCCTCGGTGGAATTCATGTATGTATCCATATACAGGCTGTGTTTTTCCAGAAAGAGGGAAGGTACGGAAAGCTTTATCAATCAATCCAGAATTTTTTATCAAATGATAGTGTCCATAATAACCACCACACCCCCCTTATGCATGTGCAGATTACCAGAAGTGATAAAGTATGCCAAGTTTCAAATATGTTGCTTCATTTGTTCATTTTTGTCACTGTATTTTTTTTGTACTACCTAGAGTTTGTTGAAACAACACCCAAATTTGAAAGAGTTTTGTATCATCTCGGGCTTGAGAATCATAAGAAATGATTAAGGCATTTCACAAATTTATTCGATGTGTAGCAAAGTGGAAGCGAGCAAGGGAGTACCATCCAAATTGGATTAGCAGTCAAAGAAATGATTTGCCTGTTTTAATAACCACTTGGCGCACCACATTTTGTGTTAGTTCCATAATGTTTTTTATTCAAACAGTATGTTAGTTGAAACTTAAATTCAGAATGTAGTTGTGTACACGATCACAAATAAAAAATATATCTCCCCATGATGGCTTTATTTACGACGATATTTTATAACCTTTACATTTTGACGTATTTTTATTGAAGAATAGATTTGATTTGTTAATGTATTGCAGTTATGCAAGAGAATTGTACAATTCAATTATTTCTAATGAATATTGGTAGATTATTACGAACTAATGACTTAATTAGCAATATATACATATACCTCTCTAGCATGTTTGTGCTAAAATACGTTTCCCAAAAATGGGCTATATTCAATAGTGTCAGACAGTGTCTTGAAGTTTTCTATTCAAGGTGTAATTACGCGATAATATATGCTGATTAATTTGAAACCGGTAAATTTCCATGAAAATTTTAGATGAAGCTGCACAAATAAGAACTCTTCTTCGTTCTTCAACAAATTGAAAAGAGGAAATTGTGATGTGGTGTGTGGTGATGCACCGCAAGTGCATTATATAACAACACAGACCACGGAAATATACATAATTTAACTTCACACCTGGTGAAATTTAATGTCTGGTAATACTGCAATACAATTCCCATTTACATCTTTGTAAACGAAATAAATCAGCCTTGCTCTTGCTATATTCTTCTTAGTCTGATGCTGCAGGTAGGTAGTGGTCTCTGTCGGAGAAACGCGACATCACTAGATTGAATCCTCGCAGCATCCGTAATGCACGCTACTATAGACATCTGGCGTTCAATAGACGAACTCGCATATCAGCATCTGTAAGAGCATTATTTTATGTATTCAAATTACAGGCTACCTCAATACTGCAACGTTGAACATCAATATTACTTCCTAGAGGGTGAAACATTCTATTCTCTCGGACAGTGCATTGTAATATGACATTATTCGGATAAATGAATGATGTCGGTTTTCTTAGGTTTTCAGTAATTTAAACGATGTATCTTAATGAAACAATCTTTTAATTTCACGCGTTTCGCCTTCTTCAGAAATTTATTTATTTACATTTTAAATGAGTTGATTCTACGGAAGCACACACTTATCTTGTCTTTGAAATAAGCAGATATGTATCATTAAAATATATTTTTTGTTTTATTTTGTTTTAATTTTTTCACTAATATTTTAAAGCCAGTTAAATTTTATGTTTATGAATCATATTATTCGTTATTAAAATAAATTTTCTATTTTTATTTGGTACAAATCACATAAAATATTTCGTTTTTAATATTACATAAAACCCTTTATACTTCTAATATTTGAGGTTGAAACACATTTTCAATTCTAATTTTGTTATTTTATAGCATAACTCTTCATATCTTATAAATAGTTGTACAGTTATTTGATGTTAAAATAATTTTTTGTTTTAAAACTAATTAGTAGGTACCTACTTGTTATTCATAACTCCGAAAAAGAGGACGCTGTGTGAAGATCTTAAAATTAAAGCTATGGTTGCAGATGCGTTTCCGCCTACTATGTTATTCTCATAAGTATTTTGACCACCTGACCCATACCTTCTTTAATAAGTTGAATATTCTGCCCAGTTGACCAACTCCGTGGAATAGAAATATATATAAAGATTCTTGACCCAGGTATGAATTATATATAAATTCTCGGGAAATAGATCACAATAACACTTATGCTTTATATTTTATTGTCTTTACGTACGTTTCGGTCTCACGACCATCATCAGACAGAAGACTTATTATGTCTAAAACTTGATTACTTAGAACTAATTGTATTACACAAAGCGTCCTAATCGCACCAATTTCAATTAAAATGCTCACGTTGCCGAAACGAACAGAAACACGAATAAACGAAATTGTAAACCTCAATGCTATAGTATAATTATCAAAAATCAACCGCAAAGCAGAACTCTTAATAAATCCGTGCTCATGTCAACACAGTAAGTGATCGACTAGAGAGACCAATAATTTAGTATTCACTTTCAAACCAGATGTTAAATTTACGAGCTAATAGAAAAAAGGTTTGTCAGTGACTAGAGGTATACTTGACATTCTACCTAAAATATATACTTTTAACATTATAAAGAGGCATGTAGGAATTTGCAAGAGATTTTATTTAATTAAATTAGTATAAATATGACTTAGATTTTGAGTATCTATGATTTACAGATTTGGAGTCACGTTTTATGTGAATCATCTCCAAAATAAATTGTAATGTAATTATAATGATTGGTTTCCTTAGTTAGAATATTAACGTTATTGTAATCGTATTGATGGTTATAATCAAAGCAGTGTTTAGCAAGGGCGGTGGAATTTTCTAAGTTTTTGTTTCAAGAAAATATAAAGCATAAGTGTTATTGTGACCTATTTCCCGAGAATTTATATATAATATATAATATTATAATTCGGCTAAAAAAATTACTAGTTAGAAGAGTGAGAGTACGGTTTGGATCAAACAAGTCATTTCTGGTTAATAAATGTTTATTATCGTGTTATGGATAGCATAATAAAATATATATAAAAATTTACCAGCAGTTTGCATTGGCTGTCGCCAGCGTTTTCAAATTGAATTTTGAAGAAAGTGATTTATTTGTTCGTCATTTTTTCTGAGTGGGGTTCGAGTTAAATCTCTTAATTAGGGCCTCTTCTCTTTCTAATATTCATCAATGATTTGCCTATAATAATATCGGGAAATGGTCATACCTCGATAAACTATGCGGACGACGAGAATGTTGCCATTAAAAGTAATAATATTGAGAATTTAAATCAGAAGTTGATCCTAGTGCTAACAGAGATTGAAAATTAGTGTCAAGTCAATAAACTTGTAATTAATAAGTCAAAAACAAAGTGTGTGATTTTTCAAACTAATCAGTCGAATATTGAAATTCCAAAAACTCTTACTTTAATTAATCAAATTATTGACGTAGATAACAGTGATAAATTTTTGGGACTTATTATTGACAAAAATTTGAATTGGTATAAACAAATAACATCACTTTCAAACAGACTTAAATCTAAACTATACGTAGTAAGAACTTAAAAAAAATCGGTGGACAAGGAAACTCTAATGGTTGTCTATTACGCCATTTTTCAGTCTCTAATAACTTATGGGATTACTTTCTGGGGCAACAGCTCTCAATCTAAACAGATTCTGATCCTACAAAAAATGGCACTACGCATAATTTTTGGTCTGAAGTATCGAAACTCCTGTAAAGGTACGTTTCGCAAATTCAATATTTTAAATGTTCTGGCACTTTATATCTCGGAATGTCTCATGTTTAACTTCAGAAACAAACACTATTCGGCAGAGTATGAAAACGGACAAGTATATGATACTCGTAATATTTTATATCTTTACCCAGAGGTCGATTTAACATTATATCAAAAAAATATGTAATATATGAGCCTTAAGCTTTTTAACAAACTTCCAAATGAGATTAAAGAGATTAAGGAATTTATAAAATTCAAAGCAGCTGTTACTAAATTGCTAATATCTTTAGAACCTTATACTGTTGCAGACTTTTTAGAACAATAAAGTCTGTATATTACGTGCTAACGTTTTTATGGTGATAGTGTTTTTTTATATTATTTATTATTTTACTTATATACAGGGTGTCCTCGAACTGCGTGGCCAAAATGGAACCGAAGATTCTTTGACTCGAAAAAAATTTGATGAGCCTTTTTACTTTTGCCTCAAGTGTCTTGTTTAGCCGGTAGAGGGCTTCAAAGTTGCAAAAATAATTTTGTTTTTTCGGTATAACTTGAGAACGTGATGGAGGACATTTACAATATTTGGCAAGTGAGTTACTGTCAATAATAGTCGTTTTTGAGAGCGGAGCACAGAGCCTTAGAGACTTAGAGACTTAGAAATGACACAAACTTGAGGATGTAACGGGAAAAGTGTCCAGAACTTTTTTGTGGTCAATGTAATTCACCCGATATTTTTTTATGTAGATAGCTTATCTAATTTGAAAACTTTTTTTACTCTTAGAAAATTTCGATAAAATTAACGGATTAGCTTGAAAAAACTAATTTTCGAGTCTCTGCAATTTTGGCTTACTAATTTTACTTGATTAAAATACCTTAGTTGCCTCTGCTTTTCTAATGTCATTTTGGCTGTGGAGAATTCATTCTCAAAACTGTCAGTTTTTACTTGGCTTTCCGTACAAATTTTATGAAATTATGGCTCAAAATTTCACTAACACTGAAATGGTTAATATCTCGGTAAAACACGAATAATAAAAACAATAGAAATGGGGAAACGATGTGATTATTTAGGAAAAACAAATGCTAAATTAAAAGAAACAACAAAACTTTTTGGGAAATCGCTATGGCATCAATTGTTCGAAATGTTGCCCATTTTCCTGAATACACAAATTAATTCGTTTCAAGAAATTGAATTGAACTCTGGCTAGTACTTCAGGATCATTCTTCAATAAATCCGCTTCATGATTAATTCGTTGCAACAATTTCTCCCGTGGGTTTACTGGAGCTGCATAAACTTTCGACTTCAAAGCGCCCCATAGAAAGAAGTCGCAGGGCGTCAAATCAGGGGAACGGGCCTGCCAGTTCACTGGTGCATCGTGTCCTCTACCTATCCAGCGATCTGGATATTCCGCATTCAAATGTCGCCTCACAGCTAATGTGAATTGAGGAGGTGCACCATCATGCATAACCCAAAGGTCACGACGAATGTGTAAGGGCAAGGCTTCCAACAGTTCAGGTAGCCTTTGTTCCAAAAAGTTCAAGTAGTTCTCCCCGTTCAATCGATCGGGTATAACGGTAGGACCAATAATAAAGTTATCCACAATTCCAAACCAAACATTGATTTTAGTTTGATTCTGAAAATGTGTAACTTCCGTTTCATGAGGATTTTCATCAGCATAGAAATGTTCATTATGGAGGTTAAAAAGACCACATCTCGTGAAAGTAGCTTCGTCCGTGAACAGAATTCTTCTACAAAAATTGGGGTTTGCGTTTTGTCTTTAGACAATAAACCGACAGAAATCTAGCCGATGACCTGGATCCATGGGCAATAAGTATTGAACTGTTTTAACATGATAGGGATACAACAGTTCTTCTTTCACTACATTATGAACTAATGATGTTGAGGCTCCAATTCGAAGTCCCAAACGTCGTGTGCTTATCCTAGGTTCAGTTTTAACCGCTTCCAGTATCTCTTCTTCGAGCTCTAACGTCCTTCTTGTCCGTCTGTTTTTTCAAGCTAATCCGTTGATTTTATCAAAATTTTCTAAGAGTGAGAAAAGTTTTCAAATAAAATAAGCTATCTACGTAAAAAGTATACAGTGAATTACATTGACCACAAAAAAGTTCTGGACACTTTTCCCGTTACATCCTCAAGTTTGAGCCATTTCTATGGTCTCTAAGGCTCTGTGCTCCACTGTCAAAAACGGCTATTATTAACAGTAACTCACCTGCCAAATATTGTAAAAGTCCTCCATCACGTTCTCAAGTTATACCGAAAAAACAAAATTATTTTTGCAACTTTGAAGCCCTCTACCGGCTAAACAAGACACTTGAGGCAAAAGTAAAAAGGCTCATCAAATTTTTTTCGAATCAAAGAATCTTCGGTTTTATTTTGGCCACGCAGTTCGAGGACACCCTGTATGTATATATTTGTATATTGATGTGTATATACATATAGTTATTATGATGTTTTTTAATATTGTATTGTTCATGTTTATTTTTTACATGTAGACAAACTATGTTGAAATAAAGATTATTATTATTATTATTATTATTATTATTATTATTATTATTATTATTATTATTATTATTAAATCAGAATAGTTGTGAAAAAAAAGACTTTTCCACATCTTTATAAATCAGTGTGAATAGCATTGGCAATACCAATAAGTTCTGCTACATGTTTTCGACAATGCGGATAATAAAGAACTGGTTGCGATCAAATCTAACTTTAATTAACATAGAGAGTGAAATGATGATAGATTTGAATTTAGAAGATTCTAAGTAATTGTTTTTGTTAGTGGTTACAGCTGAAGGCAGTTGCTTCTTGTCGATTCTTTTCAGTATGTTAGAGGCCAAACATTTGTTGTTTCTCCGACGTTTTCACCATTTTTCCACTATAATAATTAAAATATTCATTAACGTAGATTGTAACTTTCTTTTTTTCATACTGGTAACCGGTTTTTGCAGTAGGTATAACCATGTTTTTAGGAGAAAACTACGTTCTAGCTTTGTTCACTTTTAATAATAGGTACTTAGGTCAGCTGTAACCATGTTACTAATGGACGTAATTAGAAAATATTACTATTTTAAAAATACCTTTCAACGCAAAATGCCTTATTATTGAACTATATCAGTTTTTATTTGGATTGTGATATGTGTGCTTATCCAAAATAAGAAGTTCCCATTTTGAAATTCGCTTTAAAAAATGGGTAAAATTGTTTGTGAAGTTGAAAATAATTAAGGTCCATTTTTATACAGGGGGCTCAAATTTCCCAGATAAAATAGGCTAGCTACGCCTACGGCAGCATTAAACTGATAGCTGTTACCTATTATAACTATGTTTCTTACGAAATATTAGATCTAGATTATAGAAGTGAGTAGACTTTGCGTTAATTGTTAACCTGTTTGTAAATGCCAAATGAAACTCCCACTATAATAACTGCTGAAGACTTATTACACGCTTCGGATGCGAAATTAAGATAAAACAAACTATACCTACCTATGTTGTAACTTTATCAGTGCATGAAAATGCAAACAGATCTTTCGATTAATCTTTAATGAGATAATTAGGGGTGTCTTATTAATGTATTATTAAAATGCCACACCTTTCTCTTTTAATTGTAATTGCATAAACATTACTATACTAAGTAAATATCAGTTGAATAATAGGTTTATGATTTAGAAAGTCATTTCTTATTCGATAATACAGAACACACTCAAACTTGTCAACGTCTTGTCATTTATTTATGCTTTGCTATGAATAATTAGTCAATATTTTCTATACAATATGGATATTTAGAGAAGTTGTCCTGAATTACTCTCTTCAAGAGTTCAAATGGAGTTTTGAATTTGAAAATGTCTCCAGTCGCGTTATCCTTGAAATTTCATAAGTGAGTGCGTAACGAAAACAAGTGACACTCACTGGATGTCAAGTAATACTAGTGCGACCTTTGTATAACAAACAAACTTAATAACTAATAAAACGGAGGGACTTCTATGGAATTGCTAACTGCAGAAAGAGGACATTTCCAATTTCCCACTAAATTGAAATTTCTGCATATAAATGTTCTGGGCATCAGAATGCATATTTAATTATTTACAAACTGAAATCTTGGTCTCGCGCTCATAGTCTTGATAAATTGAGAAAAATGTTCGATTTCCCATCAACAAAAAACAAGTATCTGAATCATTTGACGAAAAAATCCAACGAAATGGAATAAATTTTTCATTTAATGAGAAGAATAGTATAAATTTAGATAGAAAATAAATTTATGAAACAACGAATTGAGAAAGTATATGAAAAAATAACAATCATCAAAATAAACAATTTCTTTATTATTAAACAACCAAATTCATTATTTTCTTGGTATATGTTGCAGTATCCTTGCATTCATCTAAAATAGAACCCGTATGAATACATAAAATGCATCCCCTGCAAGTATTTAACAGTAATAAATAAAACAGGGGATATATGAGCTTGGTTTTTGTTAACATATTGAAGAGTAAATTCAACAATTTTTTTTCTATTCTGTAAACTTGTGGTGGTGTTCCCAACATATTCTTCCTGAGAAGTAATGACGTAGGGAGAAATATATCGATAAAGAAACGTCGAAATAGCTGTCGTCGCATCTGGCATTGCCCCCCCTTAAAAAAGATGTGTGAATCTCTGTACGATCAAACTTGTAAACTGTCTCATTTCACTTCAACATTATTTATATTGGAGGAAATTCTATTTAGTTATATCAAATCAAGATATAAATAAATTTAGCTCACTATTTTATTATGTATAGAAATAAAATTAAGGAGTCCCATTTTCTTTATTTAAATGTTATGGAGTATTCGAAAAAAATTTTTCAGCGAAATCTGCGTGTTTTTACCTCAGCTTTACGAGCAAATGACAATTATCCTGACTAACTGAGTTTTAGAGGTCGAAAAATTGAAAAAACTAAAAAAAAACGACAAAAAACCGATATTATTGTACAAAAATCTGTCGTCAGGTCGCTGACAGGTCTTTTTTTGGGACATATAACCTCGGAATCGGATTCAGCGGGAAATTTTACTATAAGAAAACAGTTCACGAACGTCATCCAACAGTTTTTACACTCCAGTATACCATTAATTTTCCGCCAAAAACCAAGTAAACGTCTTCCAGTTTTTGACCTTTTTCGACCTCAAAGTTGCAGAATTCATAATCGTAAGTAGAATATTTGAATTCCTTGGACAATTTTCAATGGAGAACATGTTATCACATTATTTTTTTTAATATTTTGGTACTTTGGAAAAGCAGTTTGAAAAAAAGCTTTTTCGTAGCTGCAAATCTAGAGACTTCGTTTCGAAATTTTTATTTATGTTAAAATATCTTCTTCTTAAGTTTGAAAATGATTTTGTTCCCTGAAGAAAATATTAATAATATTGCAACATTCAGTAGTTAATTTTTTTTTATAATTTTCAATTAACAATAACATTGTTTTTAGATAGTAATTGATTATTATTAGAATTCTAAACACGTTTTTACATTTATATTTTTTTTATCGTTTTTAAGAATTCAAAATTTCTTTCATTTTTTTTATAGCAAATTTTCAGATTTGTAGCTCAAGAACACTTCATCTCTATCATAATCATATTTTCTCCTAATGTGGGTAGAAGAGGCGGCAAATATCTGCTCCAGGTGGCAGAAACCTATGTTACGTCACCATGTTATTGAAACATACCATGAAAAATCATTATTTAACAAATAATTGGTTTCTTCAACATCATAAATATGAGTTCCGTGGAAGAATTTATATTATTCAGGAGTTCCAGACACATTCCAATCTTCCACTCTAATTTCATATCAAATGAAAATTATATTAAATTATCTAGTGTTGAAAGATATCATAAAAATTTAAAGATTAAAGAATTGTTCCATATTAATTTTGTTAAGGATTTTCCCTATCAAACAATTCATTTGAATCCAGGTAATAATAGCTCAGATTCAGAATAAATAATCACTTACGGAACTTTCGAAATAATAGATTTAATAATATACGAATTGATATAGTTCTAAACGCCCTTAATGAATCGATCCAGAATGCAAACTATCTATTTCTCGGTCCATAAATTTTCTGGAATACTTTAATGATACATATTAGAGAGTTAGAATACGAGATAATGGGAATGATAACTGTAATTTTCCAACAAAAGTTATCAAATAAAATCTGAAACAAGTTATTTAATAATTGGGTATAACAAATTGCAAAATGATTGAGGGTGTTGGAATTTGAAACTTTCGGAATGGTTTGACTATACCATAATTACAACCCAAACGCCGTGAAATATTTATCCACAATAAAACTGAAACAACACACAAGAACTTGACCGGGTCAAATATTCGAGTGCGGGTTAGTATTCGACCGCTTGAGAGATGCGAATAGCATAACGTAGTTGCAATACTATTAGTGTAAACAAAGGGTTATCCTCAGCTGGAGATCTAAATTCATTGAATTGCTTTTACGCTTATATATGTCCATCTCTTCTAATTAAAACAGATATTTTCGTTACTGTGTTCCAAGAGTGATAAACTTCCTAGAGAAATGGAGCGACTTGCTTTTAAAATATGTTCTGATAATGCTGATCGTCATCGTTTTTCTTAATATAGGCAAAACGTTCTTTATACCAACTTAGACTGTTCCTTTCAGTCTATAATTCGCATAGCATTACCATGAATCAGAAATCTATTTTATAAATCCGAAGTATATTCAGCTACACCAAAATTACAGAATAGGTCCATTTAGTCTTGTTTATAGTTTATTAAACGTCCCTTTGAGGGAGTGAAATTATGAAAACAAATTTGAGATCCTTCTTGAAAAATCTTGGCTTCCGGATGGATTCCGCGTCACAATAGCATGACTTGATGCCGACGTTTCGCTAACTATTACAGGTGACATCTTCAGGGCAGGCTTGAGGCTTGAACTGAAACTGTTTTTTTAAATAATGTAGCGGTATTTATTGTAGAATACAATTCTTCACGCTACATAGTTCATTGCCTTTATTCCAGTGGCTAACTCCGTTCTGGCATCTGACCCTGCCGTTGTGTGATCATGTGCGAAGTGAAATTATTAAGGATGGGTTTCCTAATGTTTGGAAGGTGATGTCCTGAGTCACGGTTTAGATTATTATCAAAACAGGTTTGATGATTAGTGTCAAACTTGTGGTTGCGGTTCAATTTGATTTGAAATTTTAGGCGAAGTGTATTTCTTTATGGATTTTTGAATGTCATAATGGGAGAAACTATTTGGCAATAAGACATATGAAAGTTGTTTTCATTCTGATTTTAAGGATTGGGGTTGAGATGAATTGACAGCTCTGTGAACAAGTTATTTAAAACAGATAGCTTTGGGGCAGGGTTGTGGTGGGAGAGGCCATTGACAGTGGCGGCTCCTCGAAGGAGGCTAAGGAGGCTCAGCCTCCTCACCAATTTATCTTAATGATCATTCTCCATTTTATTTCCTGTTTCTCTGATAATTTTTAAAATTTTACAATTAATTCCCCGTTCTCAGTAGTTATTTTCAATCTGGCAACAGTGCCCTGAGGCTAGACTCTCTATATATCTCAAACGCTGAGCATGTGTTGTTCAACGCAGTTGAGGTTTTTCCGACCAGTCCGAACGCCAACTGGGTAAATCAGCGAAAACGGCAACACCCTCTGGAGGCTAGCCTGCGGCAGCCGCTAGCAATCTATGACATACGAGACGTGCGTTCTGCCGACTGCTGAGTAGGTCAGTCAGTGCTTGTTTGTTTATGTGTTCTCACGCCAAGTAAAGTTAGATTGTTGTCTGTTGTAAATTTAAAATGAGTGTTAGTGAGTTAGTTGCTGCCTTTTAGAAAATTCATTTAGTGAATTAACATATGATAAAAGTGTTTCTTTTAAATAAACGGCCTTTACTGGATTTGAAAGGATTAGTAATGTCAGGTAACTATCAAAATCGATCATTGTTAATACTAATAGTAATATTGACAAGACGGAGTTTTAAAAAAATCATTGATTTCCCTGTAATGCTCCAACTCGATGGAATTTTACATCACGTGCAGTATTTACCATCCATAAAAATAAAGACAAATTAATTGAAACATTTGATTTTGTATTAAACAGTGATGACTTTTCAACAGATCAGGTTCCATTAAATGCTGTTGTTGGTTTAAAATCTTATTTAGAAAATGAAGAATTTTTGTTTTTTCTTGATAATTTTAAATTAATATTTGAACAAACTGATCTTATTTTTCAAATTTTACAACATAAATTCACTAATATAATTTATTCAAGAGATCGTTTGAAACATCTCATTGGAAAAATTTCAAGTTTCTGTAATACAGAATTTCATTTTAATATTTTATTTCAAAATTTTTCAACTGATGAGGCTCCTCCCGCGAAAAGGAGGAAAACGTATAATTTGGTAGACAAGAAACTACATTATAAACAACTTTTTTATGAAATTTTAGATACTATTAAAGGTGAAATTGAGATTCGATTTTCCGATTTACATGAATTGAAGTTTTTTGACTTTACGAATAGAAGATTTTTCAAATCTTTTTCAAAAGAGTTCCCCAATACACTTTAAGATGACTTAGTTCTAAAATATAAATTTTTTGATAAAATAGCACGGCACAATGAATTATGCGTTATATACTCGGATAAAGATATTTTAGGCCAGTATGACAGTCACGCCGATATGATTAAATATATGATAGACAATGATTTGCAACAAGTTTTCACCTCAGTTTTATAAACTACTTTGTTTGACAGTCACCATTTCTGTCACGTCGGCATCGGTGGAGAGATCATTTTCTACTCTCAAACGAATTAAAACTTACATGCCAAATACAATGGGCCAAAATCGTTTATACCATGTTAGTTTAATATCTATTGAAAAAGATTTAGTAAAACACTTAAAACAAAATGATACATTTTTTGATAATATTATTGATCATTTTTCGCAAACTAAAGACCGTAGAATTCCGTTAATATATAAAAAAAAATAATGGAATTAATAAAAAAAAACAAAATATGAAAAATTCCAAAAAAAAGAAAAAATATTAAAAATCCAAAAAAAATAAAAGACAAAAAACGAACAAAAAAATTTTTTGGCAAGAGATATTCTATACCTCCACGTTAGTTCTTGCTGGGTAACAATTAATTTTGTCACTGAAGTAGCTGGTACGGTCGCTGTGCAAAGGTTAAAAGGCTGTGAATAGAGTATATTTTTACAAAAACGTTTTATGTCGAGCCTCCTCTCTCAAAAATTCACGAGCCGCCACTGGCCATTGAGGTATCTATCGGTGTGAGTGGGTTGTCGATACACAGAATGTCCCAAAGTACCGTCTACCGTCAGTCTGTAGACTAATTAATACATATAAGAACGGGAGTGAACTTTTGGATTCAACCTCCGTGGTAGAAAGAATATTGGGATGTAATGAATTTAGATGATTGACGAAGGGAACACGATTTTCGTTTCAGTTCAAGCCTCAAGCCTGCCTGAAGATGCCACCTGTAATGGTTGGCGAAACGTCGGCATCAAGTCGTGCTATTGTGACGCGGAATCCAACCGGAAGCCAAGATTTTTCAAGATTAGCTATCCGCGGAAGTCTACTATTCAAGGTCGAGAAACATCTGATAGCTTCTTAAAATCAGGTTAATTTTTAATCAAAATTGGAAAATAGAATGCAATCAATTAATCAAATTATTGCCATTGCCTTCAAATAGTCCAATAAAATTCAGAAGTTTCACTTATCATCCCATAATAATTAATAAATACCATAATTTGTTTTCTGAATTTGCAACACAATCCGTTTATAGATGTAAAAAATAGCTAAACACCCCTATAATGTTCCCGACTTCGGCCAATCCGAAATTCATAAAATCGATTGTGGTCGTATACAGACTGTTCAGATTTGGTTGGTTTTGTAAGGTGTCTAGTTTATTTTTACAGATGGAAAGATGCGGTTTTTGGCGACCCTGTTCTACGCTATTCAACGCTGGCGAAGACATGATTTTGATATGTCTTTTAGTTTTTAAGCTACAGCCAAAAATTGAAAAATCATTGATTTCTGTAGAGGCCCCTGTGTGAGTATTTTGATAAATGCTTCACCCCATCTTATAGATTTTTGTACGTAGAATCCAATGGAGTTTGTATCGTTTTTGTCGGTCTAACCGTTTATTGAATGCTGTAAGAAGTTTTGAAAAAATGATCTAATAAATCGTCAAAATAGTAGATTCTGTGCCGAATATAATTCGAATGCCATATTTCCACGAGAATGACAATGCAGATTTGGTTTCAACGTTTTGTTCTTCATTTTAGGCTCATTGTGCCTGAGATAAAAGAAGATGTGCATATAGCACTTCTGAATAACTAAATTCTCTAACTGTGAGATTCTACTTGCATAACAATTTTCGAGGCCACTGGTTTGGGGCACAGAAACCGGTAAGATTCGCCCGAATTGTCCGTCCAAAATTTTTTTCTGAGGTACTTACAAATTAAAATTTATATTACCCAGTAATCTAAGATTCAAGGGCTGCAACCGAAAAATAGGTTAGGCACTTACAAGAACACCCTTATATTATATTAAATGCCCTAAGGCGGATAAGGATTATGTGCGAAACATGTGTTAATCACAATGGGGACCAATTTGAACAATATTTCTTTTTAATTTTTGTTATCTTTAAATTTTATATAAGTTAGTTTTCGTTGAAAATTAACAATAGAAATAAAAATGCTTCAATGTAATTTTCGTTTCCATGGTCACATACGATTTACAGCAGCCCGCCTAATGATCAAAAAAATCCTTAATGAAAATAAATACAGGCTGTTCCATCTCAGACGAGCCACCCCGTATATTCCTTATCCCATAGTGAGTGGAAAAATCTCCCGAAACACGTCGAATGATTTTGTTTGGGGGACATCTTTTGATTCTTTTGACATATATTTGAGGCTTGAAAGAGCAACCCCCTAATAGGAGGCGCTTCAACCCCTCAAAATTGAATAGGGGAGAGGGGTTGAGTGATACGTCATTTGAAAGATCTTGGAAGCCTCTTTACAAGGGTGTATGAAAAACGTAAATTTGATGAACCGTTTTTGCCAAAAATTAATTTTGTTGCTCGAATGCGCCACTTTGAATATTTTGGTTATTTGTACAATGTACAAGCTCATTTTTATCAAGCCTTTTTTACAAGCTTAAACAATCTTCAAAAAATCACATTCGTAAAAAAATTGAATTGTGTTGTCATGCTTACAATGAAAAAAATTAAATCTGCGTATTTAAATCAAATGTTCTAATTGTCCTCCATTGACTTCCATACAATAATACAATCTTGACTGAAAACCGTCTCTAACATGGTTCAGCATAATTGGAGTTATTTGACGACACTCATTTACAATTCGTTGGCGTAGTCCGTCCAAATTTTCAGGCTGAGTCACAAAAATCTTGAACTTAAATAAATTGTCCCCACAAGAAGAAGTCCAGAGGGTTCAGGTCAGGAGATCGGGCAGGCCACTCCATAGGACCTCTTCTTCCAATCCAACAACCGGGATATTGCAAATTGAGGTATTGGCGAACTGGTGCGGCGTAGTGAGGAGGAGCTCCGTCTTGTTGGAAATTCAATTGTTGTTCAAGTAGTAGAGGATCGTTTTCTAATTGTTCAATTATTAACGGATCAATCGCATTTTCGAACATTTCAAGATAAATTTCGCCATTTAAATTACCAGGAATAAACAGAGGTCCAATTAGGTGGTCTCCCAAAATTCCTACCCAAACGCTTAGATTTTCCCGATGTTGAGTGTGAGCTTCTCGAAATACATGAGGATTTGTATCGCTCCAAATTCTACAGTTATGCCGGTTAACCTCTCCATTAAGTAAAAAAGTGCATTCGTCAGAAAAGCAAACGTTGTACAAGAAATTTGGGTTATTGTTGATACGCTCGACCATAATTTCGCAAAACTCTAGCCTTCTATCCCAATCATCATCATTTAATTCCTGAATTAATTTAATTTTGTACGGATGGAACTTGTGTTTATGTAAAATTCTGAAAACGTTAGATTGGCTAATACCGGAAGCTGCAGAAAGTTGTCGTACAGATTGCGTGTTTGGCATAAGTTGGACATGTCCCAATAATTCTATATTTTTGAAAAACCTCTTCTCAACGGTGTCATGACCTACTATGGCTTCCATTTAAAAAATGGAAGTTTGGCATATATCCCAAAAACAGTTGGACCGACAAAAAGATACACACTCCATTGAATTCTAACTGAAAAATCTATAACATAGGGTGAAAACATTTTTCAAATTACCTCTAAAGAAGTCATGTGAAAGCAAAGATTTTTCAATTTCTGGCTGTAGCTTCTTGAAAACTAGAAGACGTATCAAAAATCTTCACCAGCGTTGTTGTCTCAAAAAAGTAGATCAGGGTCGAAATCTGAACACCCTGTAGAAAATACTATGTGGGTCAAATTGAAAGAAATGTTCTAACTCGGTATGAAAAATATTTCGCCCATATAATGCAAAATAGTGGGAAAAATCTGCATTAGCAGAACAGATTTTAATGAAGATCTGGCAAAGATTTTGAAATGGGTATCTGACAATTTAATAGAGCTTTAGGCAACCAAAACTCAAGCTTGCGTCTTATTCAGAAAGGCGGATCCCACAATCCCAAATATGGTGATGTCAGTTATAACTATTCCTATGAAGTCTTGCATAATAATGTTCGGGATCACCACCAACAGCTCCCTCTCATGGGACGATCATGTGAGGTCTGTTGTTGCACAAAGAGAGATTCAAGGGAGCTGGGCTAGACGAGCTCAAACTAGTCATTTCTTCATTGTCAAGCTCGAGACCTGCTGAACATCTTCGTACCAGACTTCAGTCTTCTATCGAACAGCGAAGTTGTGGAACTCTTTGCCTAGTGAGGTCTTTCCCTATGCCTATGACCTCCAAACCTTCAAGAAAAATTCGAATACCTATCCCCTCTCCCTACATTCCACCGCTGGCTCACACGATGTTCCTCGAACATTATAGGTTTCCCTCTCGTGTAGTCAAAGTTTAAAAAAAAAACTTTAAATTTTCAATTTCAATGTGTCGTGCGCCAATTCGTTATCTATTGGTGTGGCAATGTTTTATTTACCATATTATCGTCCATGCTCCTGCTATGTTTCTCTGATAATCGACATAAATGTTTTCATATCTGGATATCCCGTTCTCCCACAATGATGTTGTTTCACTACCTTCCGAAGAAAAGATATAACTTTTACAATGTTGAAATTTACAACACTTTTCAGATGTTTAAAATGAGTTTCATCCATGTAATACCATGTATAGTCTGACCTATCGACTCTAACTGCTTCTTATACAGTGTATGAGATAATTCACGAAATGTCTAAGGAAAGTGACATACCTTGAACAGTGAGCTCTATCTATACTCCAGTACATCTAACGCATCATATCTATATTCTTTGAAAATTTTGAATAAATCGAAGTCACCGTTCGACCGTTATGAAGAAACAGACAACGTGCTGTATGGGTCGAAAGAAAAAAAGACATCGTTCGCTATGTTCACTCCATCTTAATGTGCCGTTTGAGTGCCCCACGCTTACTCCGTCTTACGCATGAGCCGATCATGAGCGTGAGCCGCAGTCTGTCTGATTGCGCTAGCTCAATTCATCAGCACTATTTCTCTCTACAATCGGCCAGATAGTTAGCGCAACGAATAGTGCGTGAAACAGAGTGAATAGCGTCGAGTATAATTGAGTCGTCTAGTTCAAAACCGAGGTATTTGCTATTTCAGAGAATACGAATACGAATTGTCAATGGCCTTGTGAAATGAATCTATTCCAAACCCGCCTAAGTCATATGGCAAATCAATGAAGAATTATTCGTTGCGTTCCATAACCTGCCGTCTCCATGGAGCGTTCCAAATGCGGTTGGCCCTAGCAAGCAAGCGCGGCTTTTGGTCAGTTTTCTGGCAAATGGCATAGTTGTTTGTTGTCGTGTTTTGTTTCACTTAATCGTTAGTATTTACATTGGAAGAAAGGTTGAAAATTTTGATATATGATTGGATGTCAGCAACTCGCGCTGCGATAAAGCAACCAATTCAATCCTTCCACACGGTTTGTTCCATCAAAAATTGCAAGGGTGATATTTCCATGTGGGGCCATGTCAATTGTCGTACTGCTCTATGGCCAATCCGAGTCTGTGCCAAGAAGTTAACTACATTAAACCAAAACTTCTGCCAGTTGGTTGTGTGCAAATCTTTCCACTTTAGTTACGATATGTTGAACATTTGTTGACGAAACATTATGAAAAAGAAAGACATTCTTTACTTGTTTTTTATGTCAAGGTACTGCAGGATTATGGTGAAAATCAAGATGGAGGAGTTGCACCTGAAGTTGTTTGCAGTCGTTTCATTTTAGGATATTTCCTTTTCATCAAATTTGTTAATGTTTCAAACAAAATTACATGTTTGTTCCATACTGATCAGCATATGAAACCGCGATGAGAGTGTTCTGTTCCCGTGAACGCCGCATATATTTCCCTACGTGCGCTCTATCTTAGAAGTGGATGGAGTATTGTAGTAAGCTACAAATCCAGGAAAATTAATCAGTCGACATCAATAAAACCAGGGCATTGACATACAAAGCTGAGAAAGTCAAGACATCTGGCAAATTATCCTAACGACCACCCGTAAATTGTAGAGGGCGTTCCGGTACGTGTAGTAATTGTAGACTTTATAGACATATTTCTCTTTACAATTAACCAGACATTTAGAGCATCAAGCAGTGAGCGAAACATAGCGAATGTCGTCGAGTATTTCTACGGACCGCTGCTCTCGATAACTCAAAAATGGCTTAAGGTACGACATTGAATTTACAAACCAGTAATTTTAAAGCATCGTATCTATTTCTGTGAAAATTTTGAGTAAGTCGTTTTCACCGCTTGTCCGTTATGTAGAAACCAACAACTTAACTGAAATTAGGGCAGACTTCGTTCGCTGCCGCTCACTCTGTCTTAATAATTTCAAATTAGTGTCATGTCTTCTCTACTTACCACGAAGGTCTTCAAAGTTGCTCTCCTTCTAAGCCAAAAAACAGTTAAAAATCCAATTGTTTCCTAAAACGGTCTAGATTACATACTATAATTATGTCTCCGGGTGGACACCTCAATCTCAAGCTCAACCACTGGTCAAACGACACCGATGTCTACTTTGTACAGTTGATGTGACAGAGTTTTAACCGTTGTCAGAACCGGGATCGCAAAATGAGTCATTCGAACGAAGCTAAACTATTCCTGACAATTTAAAATTATTGCGAAACTGATTCCACTGTCCTATAGGAAAGTGTTGATAAGAATTGGATTCAAAGGATGTTGTAGTAGATTAGTATCTTAAATAATAATAATTAACTGACTTGGAATATTAAAAGTCCATTACCTTTTGAGCCAAATATTCCGGAATAGAAATAGAATTGTAAAGCAATTCTGAAAAACTAATCATGGGGCTCATAAATATAACGAATAAAAATCGTTGAATGAAGCACAAATCTTCAGTACGGGCCTGGTGGCACAAGTTGTAAAGTTATACCAATTTAATTTCTAGTAAGGTCGGCGGGCTAGACTGGTGGGTCTTATTTCTTAGCAGACATCGGTCATATAAAAGAACTAAGAATGCTATGTTATTCATATTCATTCATGAGGTGTAGACCCTCGGACTCCAACATTTATTTGTCTCATTAAATATTTCAATCATGTTCTCCATGAGTAGATTAATCATTATTACATATCTACTTCCGTATTAATCGATATTAGTAGTTTTCAGGATACACTAATATTAAATTTATGCGAATGGTAGGTTGAAACATTGATTATTATATTAATCAATGGTTGAAATTAGTACATAGTGGTAGTGGAAATGAATGCACCAAAAATAAATTAACTGTGATTCATATATCACTAACTTTCCTTAGCCGTAGGAACATAAAATCGCAAATGATTAGGAACAGATGTAGACGTGGAAAGACTGCAAATTATTCTCCATGTGACAACATATTTGTTTTAAACTTGTCAAAATTGGATCCTCATTGTATTATTATATATTCCAATGAATTACCTGCTATTGGGTAGTACCTTCTTTTGTTAGCATAATTTTTCACTTTCGGAGACTTCTGCGAGTAAAATGTGTAATACATTTACCAGTCTGCGGACTTGCCCCCGCAGAAACAGCTAAGATTCGCAGCAACAGAACATTAAATTGCAAATAATTTAGAAACAACTAAATACGTGGAAATACTTCAAATTATACTATTTGAATGTTTATTCAAATTGACAATAAAAATAAAGTATGTTTTTTATGCTTATGATAAGTTCTCTTCAGGTTAGATCGATTAGTATCGTTAAAAACTAATAGTTCTAGACAGCTGTTTCGATCTTCTCATATACCTCATGAGTAGAACGAGAAAGTGTATAACGTTACTGAACGATTCTCTATCTAAAGTATACATTCTCGAACTTAAAAAGTTACGAGGAATGTTACACTACTTAACTGCGCCACATGGAGACATCAAACCGAAACAATGTAACAATCGAGATAAAAGTGAGGATTTTAGTTTGGGCTTTTGTTTCAAAATATCATATGTACAGGCTATTACTGAACGCAATATTTGTATTCTTTTCAATCAATCTGTTGGGGTCTCAACTCCTCAGAGGAGCATTCTTATAAAAACAATCCAAAAGTTTAGAAAATTAATGAATTAAGAGCCGAAAATGACCCCTAGTATGTTTTTTGGGTCGCTGATCACGATTCCGCAGTTTGTGTTCTCGAAAAACTCTCCCAGATGGGAAATTTGGAAAATTTATATATAATATATAATTTTGTTGCAAAAATGACCTCGAATTTTCTATCTGGAGACGGTTTTTTGGGAAAAATAACAGCGGAATCGTGATCAGCGACCCAAAAAACCTACTAGAGGTCATATTTGCAAAAAAATTATACTTTATTATTCATAACCGTCTCAGGAAAATCTCAAATTTCCCGAATTATCCATCTGGAGAGAGTTTTTTGGCAAAAATAATAGCGAAATCATGATCAGCGACACAAAAAACCTACTACAGGTCATTTTTGCAACAAAACTATAAATTATATATTATATAAATTTTCCAAATTTTCCATCTGGAGGGAGTTTTCCGAGAAAACTAACTGCGGAATCGTGATCAGCGACCCAAAAAACATACTCTTAGTTCATTAATTTTCTAAACTTTTGGATTGTTTTTATAAGAATGCTCTTCTGAGGGGTTGAAACCCAGTTGTGGGGAGGTAGAAAGGTCGACCCCCCGCGGTCTTGATAGTCATGAATGATCTATGGGGTATTAGGAACAAAATGCAACAAAAAATTTGAAATTCTAGCTTACTACATATATTTTTTTTATTATGGCCTTTTTCCCGGCTTATTGCCTGGACTATAGTTTATGAATCAAATACTGCATACCAAAATCAACCGATAATTCTGGAAACAGTTTCAATTTAAATTGTTCATCTGAGGACTAGCAAAAACACTGATATTTGTTTTCTTATTTTTCGCCAATAATAAGATAAACAGGATGAACGTTGTTTGTACCATCTTCATTTCAGTTTCATTGAGACGTGTCACTAAATTATATAAGACGTTTTTTTGTATCAAATTTATCGGAAGCTGGACTTCTATAGACTGTTAATTGAAAGATGTATTCCGATCAACGGTCAGGCTCATTACCCATCGAGAAGATGGTTAGAATCAAGATCAGCTCACTGAACGTTGTAATGTCAATAAGTCGACCATTTCTAAATGATTGGTACGATTTGCGGCAGCTGGGATTAACACAAGAAAACTGGGTCAAGGTCCAGAAGGGTAACATCCCCTGAGAAAGACCGATTACTACAAATTCACACACAGAGGCAATGCTATGTGACCAGTACTTTTCAACTTTTTTTTATACGGGAGTAAAAGTTATGTAATTTTCCAAGAAAGTCTTGGTGCCGAATTGGTTCAAATTTTTGGAAATATACTATGTTACAGCTAGAAATTCCCCATATTTTTCAATGGATGTCTACCATATGATGTGTTACGAAGACAAGCAGGACTTGTGTGGATATCTGCTGACGAAATCCATATTGCTGGACGTTCAAGATTTTGGAGCGTTCTAGGTATTGGATGAGCTCGATGTTGATTGCTTTCTCCATTATTTTAGAGATCACTGATAGTATTGCAAGATCACAGATAGTACTTCTAGGTACCCTTGAAATCAATTATTGAAAAAAAAATTATTAAACGTGTAAAACTGCAATTTATACAATTATGAGCTAATTTCAGTAGGCAGAGTATATGCGGTAAGCTTATTCGTATGTCGGTTTGTGATGAACGGCAAATGAAATTTCTGTCGATGAAATCTAGAATGAACAATTTCAATCAATCCAACACTGCGAAGTAAAAGAACCAAATTTAAGGTTCCAAAACCAATTTTTCCAATTGTAGTATACTCATTAGGTATTCTACTACGAAGACTGCATTATTACCAGTTATTAATTTCCATTATAACGACAACTGGTGATGTTAAACCTGTATTTCGTATTGGGACTTGTTAATGATATAAGGTTAATCAGAGACTGAGTTCTACTTGACGAGAGGTTCATTACGCATGAAAACAACTTTTATACTGGAACAGAGTAGGCATGATGGAACGCAAGCTCAGTCTCAATGAAAACATAAAAACTTTTTTATGATTCCTCAATACCAAGCATTCATGAAACATTACAATTCTGTAACTATACAATGATTTTTATAGCAATTTCAGCAATGGGGAGTGCCATCATAATAGTCAACATTAAAAACATATGAATAAGAGTTGCCTTTTTTTGCCAATGGTTCAACTTTAGATGTACCTATAGTTTTCATATTTGGTATACTGTAGAAGTTTTTTGTGTCACAAAGGCCTCAAATTTTTATTATCTATGTATATAGAGGATTCCTTAGTGATACGTGTTCATTAAAGGACAACCTATAGAACCCATTTTCATTTTGTCATAAAGTCACTTCTTTGTCTGTAACATCTTTAAGCAAACGTTGTCATTTGAGATTTTGTATTTGATTGATACTTTTTCATTCTCGTTCTTGGATCGAACCGTCTTTTCATAAACGTTAATAAAACTGTAAAGAAAACAAATTTTAGGAAGTAACCGATTTAAAGCAGTATCAAAAAGAAAATGTTAGTTACTGGTTAGGTAATTTTAGATTATCAGTATCATGCTTCCCCTCACCCAAAAAGTTAGAAAGTCTAATAGATAACAGTGAAAAACTATTTTTGTTTGCATTTTTGGACGTTTCAAGAGCTATATTCCGTGTTTGAATGTTCCTTTAATAACATTTGAAATACCACATGATTCCAAATTCGTAATAAACAATCACAACATTAACGCACACTATAATGATGTCTATTATAGTTACACAATAAAATTAAAATGGTATTTCAGCTTTGCTTCTGTTTTAAAATAATAATAATAGGCTCAAAGTTCAGAATGAATAAATCAGCGGACACCATAGCTTAGTAATCGCATAGCCACCCGAAAGTAACCAAGTATCGACGATGGATCTTTAAATTGGATGTTATCATTTATCTTACTTGACAATTAATTTCCTTTTTCATGTACTGTTTCTTATACGTTACATTTTATTCATGATATGACAATTGTGAATTGACTGTGACAGATCACAGAACAAGTAGAAGTAGAAAATCTCCCAAGATTAACATTTTCCTCATAAAATCTTATATTTGAGGACTTCGAGACATTCGAGAAGAAAGTTGAACCATTGCCAAAGCAGTTCTGATCTTCCATTTATAAGGTTGGCTATCATGATGGCATTCCTTCATAGCACATCTGTTGTCTTTATTCAGATCTGAAATCATGGCAGGTTTGTTGCCATGGACTCTTTCCTTTAAATTGAGAAAAAAGCGCAATGGGGTTAAATCGGTTCTGAGAGATAATACAACCTGGAAATTTGGTAGGTTCTATTATGTTTCACAGTGTAACATAATTATGGCATCACATGTTATTAATCCAAGTTCAAATCGGTGTTCTCGAAGAAAAAAGTCGATTAGCTTCCACCGATAGCACTATTAACAGTAACAGCGTCGACAGCTTTGTGCTCAAAAAATATGGGCCATATGAACCAATGATTCATCAAGCCATTACAGCCGAGATTTTTTCTTATTTTTTCGTGTATTTACCTGAAGTTTGCCATATAAATTTCCGGACATCCTGTATATGGCTTGAAAGATTTGGCGTGAGATTCGATAACAACTGTTCAAACGTCATGCTATCATGTTCACATAATGTAAACGGAGCGTAAAATTAAAATATTAACTATTAAATTTCAAATTCTACGAGTCTTCAGATAGGAATGCTTTTTTGCCTGGATACTGGTTCTTTTCACTAGCTACAACACAGTCACTAAAACTTTTTGTGCATTCCACTCATAACTATAGTATCCTCTGTACTAGTCTGTACAGGTTTTTCATCGGTTGGCTGTTGCACTCTTCGGGGATAGCCTAGAGTGTCCAAATATTGCTTATCAGGAAAAGATCCTATTCGCACAAATCGAACTTGATTCTTGACGATATATCTGAATCTTGAATAAGAGGCAGGCGTTGCCCTTTAATATTTCAAAGTTTTCTTCTTTCCCCTCCCTAAGGGGATATAAATTCCTTGGAATTATTTAAAATAGGCCACCCAAAGAAGAAAGTTGGTTAGTTTGTTTGTTCTTTTATAGAAACCTAATTTTTTTCTGAGCTTGATGATATTCTGCACACGTTTAAAACAAGACGAAAGTAAATGTTCACATAATATTTAGAAAAACCAACGATCCCCAGTTTCCACCCCTTAAAGTAGATTAGTACCATAGTACCGACCATGATGAAATGTTGCACAACTGATACCTAGTATTACTTGTTGAAATCCATTTGTAAATCTAAGAAACAGGTGGAAGGTAGAAGTAAGACATCGCGAGCGAGCGTCGTTATTAACTTAGTACACATATGACTGAGATCTGGACAAAATACTGTGGTGGTTGAAATATACTTTTCGATTCTGTAGTCCGAGTATGAGGCGCCGTTTGCGCCATAATTATTACTTATTTATATTTTAAACATCTTAGAATATATATTAAACTTTCACATATATATTGAACACGTTTTATATATATGGATTGTAGAATGTAAATATATAGAACTTGTTACAAATATATTTAGAACTTTAACTTCGTATATTTGCCACTGGTGGCGGCCAGGCTAATATATTAGTCTGAGGAATCATCAATCCGGCTTGGCAACACCGATGATGTAACGTGATGTAAACAACGTAATACCTTTTGGCATAGCATATGTCATGTTTCACTTTCATTCTGAGAAGTTCTAGTTGTGAATAAGTGGAATATTCAATGAAAGAAGAAATTACTATATTCTGCTTTGAGGAAATGAGATGAAGAGAATAATCAAGGAAACTAATGAGGACAGGTTCATGTAATTTTGCAATAATTACAAGAGGCAAGTGAAATAGATTTTGGCAACTATGTAACTAGGTATCAATAATATGTATGAAGATATTGTTGTAGATCTAATTTACATTGTTTTTGTTCTAGGTATTATTTTCATACGGATGAAGGAAGAATTGAAATATGGGCCTCACTGTTACATTGGTGAATCAACACAAACATGACATTAAACAACCTACCGAGGATTAGACAACTGAAGAGAAATATGAGGGTGACTACTAGACAAAATTGAGGACCTTGTAGACACAAAAATGTGGAAGAGGATTGTGGATATTGAACGGCCAAATGCAAACAGCTATCAGAACCAAATTATATCTAAAGCTCACATGAAGACAAGTGTTTAATAACAATGTGGAGGTAAAAATGATCCTCAAGTATATGAACAATTTAAAGTAGTCATTTAAAAATCTTAGCACAATATATACTATAAATTTAAAGTATGTGAGAAATAATGTAGGACACTACTTGATATTGCAGCGTATGCAAATTTTGTATTGATCACTACCAGTGTGTTAGTGTACTGAATATGCAGTAATGAATACCTTGTCCAGCATGTACACTTGATAGTAATGTAAGAAGAGCGAATAGGAACTAACTCTGTTTTAGATGAAGTTTTGGAGTATTAAACCACAACATGATGAGGAAAGCAACGAATTTATCAGAGGAGATGGAAGTTCAGACACAGAAGTAAACGAAGTTTATTTTAAGCAGTGTATTGACAACATTGCCGTGGGGAATTTTGAACTGTACGATTAGTAAATTGCACAGAATGTTTAGTCTTTGAAACAATGTCTATTTTCTATTATCATATAATTCAAAATATGTACTTATTTTAGAATGTAGTTATTTATTTGTAATACATATTATAATTAATAAATTGATTGATAAATAAACCAGACTAAAATTACCAAAACAGAATAAGTAAAACAGAAATACATTAAAATCATTCAAAAACTTCTTCCTGCACTTTTGAGCTACGAAATCTTTTTACCAAATTAACAATAATTGTCGCATGATATCTGACTGGATACAAAGTAGAGATAACGAATGGAGAATATTTTAGTATACATATACATGCTCACAGGTAGGTTTCTATTCAACAGAATAAGTTGAAATTACTTAACTTTTGATTGCCCATGTCGTTGTGACTCGTAAGTGATTGCTTTGTTAGCTTGTACTCACTGTAAATAAAACAATAGTATCTGAAGCTTTTTATTTGCCTTTTTAAAGTGAAATAAGTCGTTTACAAATGCTTTTATAAATTTATTGTTTTCATTATTTATTTAACATAAAAAAGATGTCAAAAGTGAATGGTTTAGTTTATGTCTTGGGTAAATGAAGTTAATTGGTCGTCATTGATAATTGAGTTTTTAAGATTGAATTCTCTCTTCCTCCTTAAGAGTGTATTTCTTGATATGTGCAAAGTGTTGCTCATTGATAATCAATTTAATCCAGTAGATCTTAGATGCAAAATTTGTTCATTTTGAATGTCATATTTGGATCGGCCTGAATGTTAATTTCTAATTAAAGAAATATTGTTTGAAGTATGTGGTGCTGTTATATCTAGAAATATAAGAATAGTAATAGTAATTGAAAAAATTAATTAATAAATGTTACTGTTCTATTAAGATTAGAACATTTTGTGAAAATTGGTTGTTCATCAACCCATGTCAATACTTATAAAGAATATAACACTGAATTTAAACTTATCATCTTGTAGGATTGATTGCATTGATTGATACAATGTGGAATTGATATTGTAAAGTATCAACAATATCCCTTGAAGTTGTTCATTTGGCACATTTTGTATCAAAACTATCAAAGTGCGGCAATTAATGTCAAGTTTATTTGAATATTTAAACAGAATCCGAATGTCTGATCCAAACAAACGTCTGCGGGCTTCTTCGTAATCACGAATCACTTCAAAGAAAAACTGTTCTACGGTAATTTTTAATAGATAGAAGCAACTTCCTATCTAAATCTCTGAATTCAAAAAATAAAACTAACACAAAAACGGTGGATTTCAAATTAATACTCTATACCAAACGAAAACCAATCACTGTTGTGTACATATGTTACACCATCGGTGTTGCCAAACCGAATTGATAATTCCTCAGACTAATATATTAGCCTCAGCGCCACCAGTGGCGAATATTCGAAGTTAAAGTTCTAAATATTAGCCTCAGCGCCACCAGTGGCGAATATACGAAGTTAAAGTTCTAAATATATTTGTAAGAAGTTCTATATATTTACATTCTACAATCCATATATATAAAACGTGTTCAATATATATAGAAAGTTATTCAATATATATGTGAAAGTTTAATATATATTCTAAGATGTTTAAAATATAAATAAGTAATAATTATGGCGCAAACAGCGCCTCATATCCGAGCAACGTTGGTGTATAAGTAGTTGAAAACATCGAATCCATTTAATAAATCTAAGAAACAGGATGAAGTAAGATGATCGTTTTGGAACTTGATAAATTATACCAGTATTCTAACTGACGCAATTTTATTAACGATAATGCCTGCTATTATTTGTTGATGTCAGTTTTGAAACATGCTGTATAATTAATCAAAAGATGATAAAACTATGTCAATTCTTTTCGGAGGGTTACTCCCATAGCTATAGACTGGTTTAGGTGAAAGCAGAAATGCTTCTAAATAATACATCACACAATTCAAAGGATTCTTACAATTATTTCAAAACGAATTTTGGAATAGTAAAAACTATTAATTTATACTATGCCAGTAATGATACTTAATCGAATAATTATCCATACGTGACAACGTTCTGCAGAAGTTGTAAATACAATATCCATTACTAAAGTATACAGTTTGTTCTCCATCTGATTTCATTTTAATTATACATGTTGATAATGGCAGATAATA
Organism: Endomychus coccineus; assembly: GCA_958510875.1. Taxonomy (NCBI): domain Eukaryota; kingdom Metazoa; phylum Arthropoda; class Insecta; order Coleoptera; family Endomychidae; genus Endomychus; species Endomychus coccineus. Next base: position 67,925,409 of record OY294068.1, read on the forward strand.
TGCGTGGTTCATCCTGCTTGGTGAGACTCGAATTCAATTCTGATTGATTACCATCAATAAAACGCAAATCCAATAATAATAATAATATCAGACAGCTAACACGTTCAAAAGAACCAAAATCGGTGAATTTTTTTCACCGTTGTTGAACTGAAACGTTTAGACTTTTGCAGCACCTTCTAAGGGTAATGTGCCAACTTCTTACCGGTTTTACCCTTACCGGCATTCATTTTGGAATGCATGATAGGATAAACAAAACTCATCAGCTCTATATTTTCCGTTTTCTTCAATAAAGTCCTTTCTTACATCACTCACCCATAAGCTGCTTTTCAATTCTTACCCATGCGTTCCAAAATTATAGTAATGATTCCATTCGTATGATATTTTGGTATTCATATATTGCCTCCGGCAGAATAATGTGGAAATAACCATTTTTGTCAAGGGCAAATTTGGGGAACCCAATTTGCTTCCAGATAATCTCAGTGGTTCCAATGAGAGATCCGTGTCACCCAAAATGACTAACTCTTAACTTGATAACTACACTAAGGAATGATTATTCAACTTGAGATATCATCGAGGTAAGGTAGTCATTATTATGGTAATTACCCTATTGAGAAAACTTTTGTTTATTATTTGATCAAGTGGGTCATAATAAATCAACAACAAATCTACCAATTGTGACGTATATCACCACTAGAGAATATCATGAAAGAATAAATTGAACAAATTGCTTTTAAGACTTACAGCAATTTATCCACGTTTATCAGTAATTCAAAGCTGAAGGATAAAATGAGCTGCTAGATACGATGACCGCCTTGCCATTTATATAGACCAAACAAGGCGCAGTTATATTGTTGGGTCCTACAAGCATTTAGCCAGCTACAAACTGCAAATATGAGGATCAGATAAGTCTTGAAATTGGGTAGAATATTACATAAAAAGGGCAAGAATTGTATACAGGTTCCGCAACATGAATTACCCAATTTAAGTAGGTTATAAAATTTTATTAACTTGAATAATAAAATGAATTAATAGTTATTTTTAAGCCACAGGGATGGTGATTTTTATGATTTAAATATAGTGCTCCGTAAATATCGCCATTGTTCTCAATGCATTCTTCTAATTGCTTAGCAAATTATTGCATCTTATTTTGAAGAACGTGACGTGGGATACCATTCATTTAATTTCTAATATTCAATTTCAAATCTCTTAAACGTCTATGTTTATTCATGAATACGAATATGAATATGAAATAAATAGGTTTAAGCATCCCCAAAAAAAATAATCCGGAGCTGCAAGATCTGGGGATCTTGCTGGTCATGGAATTGTTCCATTGCTTTAAATGAGTCTGTTTGGAAAGGATTCTCTAAAAATATCCATTCTTATTCTCGCCATATAACTTGTTCTCCGTTTTGCTGAAGTCAGTGATATCCTATTTCTTCTTCAATTTGAGGTAAAAAAAAATCTGCAGCATTTGAACATAGCGCGCAGCGGTAACGGTTACCGCCTGACCATTCTCTTCAAAAAAATAAGGCCCAATTATTCTAGACGATGAAATGGCACATCGTACAGTTACTTTAGGACAATGTAAAGGTCACTGATGAATTTCCCAAGGATTCTCTTGTTTTCAATAACGGAAATTTTGCTTATTTACATTGCCGTTGAGTGCCTCGTCCCTCATGAAAAGGTTATTTTCGATATATGGATGATTATCATGAATCAGAAGACAAAATCCAAGTCCTAATAACATTATCACGATCATTTAGTTCCTGAGCTATTGCGATCTTATATGAGTAAAATTCATGCATTTTAACATTATTCTCGTGCTTCGATCACTCAAACCAAGGACGGAAGAAGCATGTTTAACAGCGAGTTTTTTCAGACTAACAATAACTGCAGTTACCCTTCCTTCGTTACGTTCCTTGCAGGCAGTTCCTGGTCTTCCAACTTCCACTTGACTTTTTGACTATAATTGATTCCAGTTGCCTCCATTTATTGCGCCCAGCCAAAATAGTCTTACGCTGAGGACAGCAACGGACAATAAAATTACGTCGGAAACACCATTGAACAGCGATTTCCCAATGCTACATTCTGACAACTGTCAACAATTGTAGCAAAATTTTCATGGCCTACTTTTCCATTTAAACCTATTTTCATTCAAAATAACCAAATCGTTTGTGTGTTATTAACGAAAGAAAAAGGTGTATACATTTTGTCTAACCCTGCATTAGAAGAAACTCTATTTCATGACACTGAAAGTTTATTCGAATTGACAGGAATAATCGAAAAACTGATTGACAAATATGTTCTGGAACTGTATTTTTTAAAATAATTTTTGCGTCAAGGGGAACTGTCCAACCCCTGTTTATTCCAACAGCGTCATATAAGAAACATATAGTTACCAGACAGATTTCAAGTTTTCAAATTTCGATATCTGTTTTATAGTTCCAGTAGATTTAGTGATGATTGAGTGAATGGTATTATCTTATACCGGGATATCAAAAATTATCTTGGTCAAGGGTGGTTGTGGAATCTAAAACGTGTGTCTTACTTTACTTTTGAAATAATTATGTCACTGTCACACTGACATCATCAATAACCTACAAATTTCATACCTATTTATTTCAGTTGTAAAACAATAATGAACTACAAATTAAAAATTATCTTGGTCAAGTGTGGTTGTGGAATGTAAAACGTGTGTCTTACTTTAAATTTTTGAATATGTTTTGTTGTGTCAGAATCTGTTAAGTCATTGTGCTGAAATTTTCTAATCCAGTTTTCGAATCGTGCCTCTTACCACACAGCACAAAATCTTCATGATTGAAGCCTATTTTCGAACGGGTGCGCTGGTTGATGGAAATTGGCAATACAGCCAACGTTTGTGTTTGAACAATTTTCGAGAGCACTTCCCAAACGTGGCAATATTACCGGACAATTTGTATGCGTGCCTCACAAATTATTGTGTTGAAGTGTTTCGCGAAACTGGTTGTGTGACTCATAAAAAAGGTACTGATAGACCAAGAGTTCGTACAGAAGAATACTTCAATGACGTTCTTCAACGTATGGTAGAGGAGCCTGCAAAACCTTTGAAACGTCTTTCTCAGGAAATTGGACTTTCTTATGGAACATGTCAGAAGAATTTAAAGAAAGACTTGAACATGCATCCATATAAGATGCAAGCACATCAAGCTCTTCTGCCCGCAGACCACCCCAGACGCCTTGCTTACTGCCATTGGTTTGTCAATAATTTAATGAATGACGATCTTCTGGACTTAACTTTTTTTTGACGAAGCGTGGTTCCACCTTTCGGGATACATCAATTCTCAAAATATGCGAAAGTGGAGCAATGATAACCCTCATGTTTTCACTGAATCGCCACTACATGCTCAAAAAATCGGTGTTTGGATGGCAGTTTCTCGCAGAAGAATAATTGGGCCAATTTTTTTCGATTTCACCGTCAACGCAGAAAGGTACAGGCACAACTTTTTGGCTGAATTTGTGCAACAGCTAAACGATGATGAACTTCAGTACGGTTATTTCCAGCATGACGGTGCAACAGCACATACTACACGAGAAAATATTGCTTTTCTCCGCGAGTTTTTTGATGACCGGCTGATAAGTTTGCATACAGAAGTTGAGTTTCCTCCAAGATCACCTTGTTTGACAATTATGGACTATTTTAAATTTCCTTACTTAAAAAACAAGATTTTCGCAACTCCGGTAAATAATTGGCAACAACTCCAACAAAGAATAGTTCAGCAATGTGCAACCATAATGCCAGAAATGCTGCAAAACGGTTTTCACAGCATCAGGATGCGCGTCAACTTGTGCATCAAACAAAACGGGGGACATTTCCAAAAATTACTGTAATTTAGTTTTTCTTGTTACTAAAACCGTTATTTCATAATTTGTAGTTCATCATTGTTTTACAACTGAAATAAATATGTATGAAATTTGTAGGTTATTGATGATGTCAGTGTGACAGTGACATAATTATTTCAAACGTAAAGTAAGACACACGTTTTAGATTCCACAACCACCCTTGACCAAGATAATTTTTGATATCCCGTTATAAACTCGCTGTTATCAGTGGATTTCACCCGCGAAATATGCTAACAACCGTAGGAATAGTTAGCGGTGTCGACTGCGCCTCCGCATAAACTAATATATTGCAAATGATCAGAAATCGCTAAGGGCGTGTGTTGACGCGTGTCAAATTTACAACTTTATGTTTTACATTCTATGTATTATTATAATATTTTGGGATCATATGAACTGTCAAAATCATTGGATTAAAACCCCTTATATCTCCTTAGGGTTGAATTTTGAAAAATCTTTCTTAGCGGGTCCCTACGGCGTGAAGTATTGCAACTAGGAGAAATCGTATGGCGAATTGATTGATGTCGACATCATACAATAACTTGGCTATTTGTTATTTCAAATTATAGCTCTACATAGTTCATTATAGGTATCGATAGAGGTATTTTAATATACTAGTCTATGAACCTTACCGATATATTTTATTGATCATTTTGATGCTAATTTTGTTCAAGATATTCAGGTCAATTTAATAAATATTTTCTGAAATTGAACAGTGTAGTGTTACAGACTTCAATAGTGTAGTCGAAGGAAATGAAATGACCGTCAATCTGGGCAGGAGGAATGTTACAACTTTGGATGGCTTAGGTGCTTACTTGTTGAAATATATCTATAGTTTTAGTAAAAAACTACATGAGGATACAATTGCTTTGTTGACTATAATAATGTTCGTTAAACTGTTGATTGCAATGTCCAACATTGTATAGTTTTAATAAAAAATACACTTTTAATAAATTTCCACAAACTTCATTTTTATTAAACAAAATGTGACATGTTTCACCACACGGTGGCTTTAAAATATAAAGCCAACATGTGGTGAAACATGTCACGCTTTGTTTAATAAAAACGGAGTTTGTCAATATTTATTACAAGTGTATTCTTTATTAAAACTATACAATGTTGGACATTGCAATCAACAGTTTAACGAACATAATTATATTCAACAAAGCAATTGTATTCTCATATGTTTAGTTTACTATGGAATATCACAAAATAACAGCGAACTCATTTCATACATCATCCAAAAATATTACCATGTATGCCATTTCACCAGATTTTAATTCAAATATACACACCCAATTCGCTTAAATTACAGCCGCTATTGTGAACAGGAAAGGTACCAACAACCAAATATCTAATTAATTATTGTTCAACTATTCACATGAAAAAATCATGCTCCTGTTTCAAATAAAACTTGGATTAGGAGAGGGGTCCTGTCCTGCTTGTCCTTATGATGATACCTCCATTGCATTCCGCAATAAACAGCTGTTGTCTTATTTTAGAAATAACATTATGCAGGTTCTCCGCAACTCATCAATATTCAGTCTAAATATATGGTATCATATAATTATGTGGAGTTGAAACTATAGGCGGTTGGTTATGACAAATGTCAAAATGTATCTTTCTGAAAGAAACTCTACACTCAGTTGTAGTTTTAGTCCAAATGTGAACATTCTCCCATTACCTATTTATGTATGGAAATCAATGTTATCAGAAATCAGTATAATCAGAGCCGTTAATTATCTTTGTGGACCAGCATTCTCTTATACTGAAATTCATTTCACTTGAATTGATTTATTTGGTACTTCATAATAATTGATTTTTAAACATGAACATATCACCAAATTAAAGTTGAACGTTTGATAGCAATTTCGAATTTATAAAGAGATACTATTTGGAAATAACTACTTACTATTGAACTGAAAAGGTTCAAGATTCCGATTTTAACTCTTTTTTTATATGTTGAAATTGATGGGTCATAAAACATGTTTTATTTCATTTTTATGTTCCGCTTTCGCGTTGTAATAAATAAATGAAAATTATGTATTAGCTGCGATTAGCTGAAACGCGTGTGATACCACGATTCTACTCTTTGAAGGCGTTGCCTGATAAAGTAAATAGGGAATTAGGTCTTCAGCAGCGAAGCAGATATAAAACAAAATTGACAATGGGTGATAAAGGACTCCTTGGTTTGATTATTACAGCGGCAGTTAAACGGTCAGTTTGGCAAATGAAAACCTTAATGAGCACTCTGGTTGAAGAAAATTTACAATAATTCCCTTATTTAACTGCAATTAAAGACTTTTGAGGTTATGATTCTTTCACATTTCCGACAATTAGCATTGAATGTTCCAAAAATGTTATTAATGCTCAATACTTACATTGAAATGATCTTTGTAACAAAAACATGTCGAATTTGAATTCAGGTATCTTGAATAGAGGACTTCCGCGGATAGCTAATCTTGAAAAATCTTGGCTTCATGATGGACAGGTGACAGGGCAAGCTTGAGGCTTGAACTGAAACTGGTTCTACTGGTAGCAGTATTTATTGTAGGAAAAATCCTTCACGCTACACAGTTCACTGCCTTTATTCCGCTGGACCTGACCCTGCCGTTGTGTGATCATGTGCGAAGTGGAATTAACGAGAATCGGTTTCCAAATATTGGGAAGGTGATATTCTGAGTCACGACTCAGATTATTTGGATGATTTAGGATTTCTATAGCTTCAAGGATTTGTCGCTGATAGAAGTTTGGGGCTCGGGCTATGATTTTAGTATTTTCGAAAAGCATTTGATGATTAGTGTCAAACTTGTGTTCCGCAAATGTATATCTATTGATGTCACGAAGCCTTATACAGCGCTCATGTTCTTCCACACGAGTAGCTACTGTACGACCTGTTTCACCAATGTAGACTTTACCGCAAGAACAGGGAATGCTATAAACACCTTCTAAGTGAAGAGGAGGAAGGGGATCTTTGACAGGTTTGTAAAACCTTTCTTAAAGATTTTGAAAATTTGATGTGTCATATTTTCACTATGTGGAAGATAGGCCGTGGATAAAGCAGGAGGGGCGTTTGTGGCTCAGGTCGATTTGAAATTTTAGGCGAAGTGTATTTATTTATGGCTATTTGAATGTTGTAATGGGAGAAATTGTTTGATAATAAGACAGATGAAATATGTTTCAATTCTGATTTTGAGGATCCAGGTTGAGATAAGTTGACGGCTCTGTGGACCAAGGAGCTTATGACAGATTGCTTTTGGGCAGAGTGGTGGTGGGAAAGGCCATTGAGGTATCTATCGGTATGAGTGGGTTTTCGCTACACAGAATGTCCTAGAGTACCGTCAGTCTGTCGACCAACCAATACATCTAGGAACTGGAATGAACCTTGCGATTAGACTTCCATGGTGTAAAGGATATTGGGATGTAATGAATTTAAATGATTGAGATTGAGAAAGTGGAGAACCCATGGCAACTCCCAAGGACTGCTCGTAAAACTTTCCATCGTTCCTAGATGTATTGGTTAGTCGACAGACTGACGGTACTTTAGGATATTCTGTGTATCGAAAACCCACTCATATCGATAGATACCTTCATGGTCTTTCCCACCACCACCTTGCCAGAAAGCAATCTGTCATAAGCTCCTTGGTCCACAGAGCTGTCAACTTATCTCAACCTCAATCCTTAAAATCAGAATTAAAACATCTTTCATCTGCCTTATTTATCAAACCAATTCTCCCATTACAACATTCAAAAAGCCATAAAGAAATACACTTCGCCTGAAATTTCAAATCGACCTAAGCCTCAAGTCCCCCGTCTGCTTTATCCACTGCCTGTCTCCCATATATTGAAAATATAACAGATCGAATTTCCAAAATCTTCAAGGTAGCTTGCTTTCGATGAGTGTCAAAACAGAATTTTAATGCGTCTTAGTTGGTACATCACAAATATCACACGAGATTTACGATTGTGGCACCATCTGTTTCAATTTCCAGGGACTTTTCCCCTTGCCCTCGTAAATACGAGTACATACTGATGAGTGATGACAGCAATTATTCTTTTTGTACCATTATAGAATAAAAACGACTATGAATAAATAGAAGAAATTCACATGGGGTCACAATGCTATCAATTCACAATTTCTAATTAACTTTGGGGGATTTTGGGAATAGACATACGTTTCAGAACAAACTGTATCCGTTTGAGTTTCTTGATACTTACTCCATTATAGTTGATTCATCAATATAAGTTTTACAAAAACAATCTTGAATAAATCTATAATAATAATAACAACATCAGGAAATATTGAGTGAGCTTTGATCTCAAACTATCATTATGAAACCTATATTACAAAAACAAATTGAAATTTGAAAACCAGTAGACCAATTCTACCAATCTTCATGAATCCGTAACTATTCTAATTGAATTGATAAAAAATACATCTGTGAGGCAACTTGAGGAACTATCATCTGTACAGAATGGATATCGTCAGCTTTTATGAATAACATCACTTCAAACATAAGGTCGACTTGGTGATTTATGGCCGACATGCCACGGAGGAAATATCCACATTTGTTAGTCGCAGCGAACAGTGGATATTCATATCAGACGTTAATATAATGTTAAACTCGTAGGGTTGTGTACAATCATAGTGAAATTTTTACTAACTGACGTTTCGAAAAAAATTACGGAAATGTAGACCATAAACATCTTGTTATGTTGCTTAGTTGTTAGAGGGAACATAATCTGATGCAACCATCTATACCATGATGTTTCTTCTGGAAAATACCACAAAACATTTTTCAAAACAAATAAGCACCAAAATAAAAAGTTATCCTTGCGAATTCCACCATTTTAATCATCAATTCAATGAACAATTCTCGAGTAGTTAATAAATGAAACAATAGTACTCAAACATGGGCTCTCCCAGAAAGTTAGATACTATTTTCCACCATCTTATGAACTTTAATCAACACGATATTAATTTGAACGATAAAGAACTTTCAATTCCCGATAACAAGATTCTATAGCAAACAGCCTTTCTCAAACTGAGATTAGTTGCTTAATATGTAATCATTTGCTAATTATTAAGTACTGGTATCCGTGATGTTATTGTAGGTCGGCAAAGTTTAAATTATAAAGATATCGATCACTAACGACTAACTGTCACCAGATTTCCATAAATTTGAATTAATCAAGACAACTTTGCTTGGCACAATTCACATTATCTTCTCTTGCTTTATACTGCATAACGTACATAATTATGCTACTTACAACATTTCTCTCAAATCAGTTTTGTCCGATTTTGCAAACATGTACCATATTTTTTGCAATTAATCGAAAAGGGCCACAATCTATTCGATTTCTGGGGTTTCAAATATTTGCATGAATCTGTTTTTTAGATAATAATGAAGTTTTTATCGTTTGCTTGTACCAATTAATGCTTTGAATGCGCTTGGTAAATTTAATTTTCATGGATGTTCGCAAATTTGTCAAAAGTATGAAAAGGATTCAAACAGTTGTATCTCACAGGAAGTTTATATCCATGACAAGATCGGTAGCAGTTAAGTCGTTAAGTTGATTCTCAACCCCTAAATAATTATGATTTTTAGTTTCTTGAATTGGGAATAATTTGATTTTACTGATTGTTTATATTTTTTTGCCTACTTCGTTTCCCGCCCTTTTCGTTCTAAAATATATTGCTTAATTTAAAGACTTTAATCTTGAAATCAAATATTTGTTGAATCACAAAAGTATTAGTAATTCTCTGGTTATTTATTCATGATTGTACAGTACAGTCTATTGTTTTCATCACTTCATGTTCCAGAAAGGGTACCTCTGTTTTTTCATTCGGAATAAGGTATTTAATTTACGTTTCGAGTGAGGGTTGTCAAGACGCTCTGAAATAATAAAAATGAATATATTTCTTCTAAATTTAGAACAATTTTTAGAATAATTTTTTACTATTTAATAATAAATAATTAATTTATTTATATTTTTCATTTACGTAATCAATAAAACAAAAATTAATATTAATTCCTCACAAATTATTTTAAAATTCATTTCTTAATTAAAGACTTAAATAAATTTGTTATACTCAGAAATAATTAATATTTATTAATAAAATTACTTATAAAAAATTGTAACCTTTAAAATTTTATTTAAAAAACGATTTAGATGAATAATATGTACTTGAATATAACTTTCACTAATAATAATGGAATAAACATATATTTAATCATTTTAAAATTTAAATTATGCTAGTGAATATAAAAGGAGGCACATTTTATCAAAAAATCATCATCACAAGGGGTGACTGTTCAGTGTCCAGCTCCCGGAAACAATTATTTCAGGTTATTCGTACCAATATCAGGACCGATATTATGTTCTTTCTAATTTGAATGTAATGATGCAACTCAGAAATTGAGATCATACTCAGTATCGATTCACTGATTCAGACTGACGGATTTGAAAAAAATTTGCTGTATGTTATCAATTTGAAATTTTCATGGTGGTTGGTCTCACTTCCGTTTGGTGAATCGAAAATGTATGTACCTACTCATATGGTGAAAGATTACAATTAATTAAAACCACTTTATAGTGAATTAATAATTTCATGGTGAATTAACGACATTCACTTTGTATTCTGAAAATAATGTTATTCGAAAATTTACAACATTATAACTATTACATAACAGTCCATTCATTTTCGCAAAACAGCAGTCCACTCACTCTCATAAAACATAGCATCCATTCATTTACACAAAACATAGCAGTCTATTCATTTTCACAAAATATCGAGAAAAACAGTTCCAAGTGACAAGTAATAGAAACCAACAGGGAAACACTGATAAAGAATACTTATAGCGTTTTATTCTATGCTACCATCTTTATACAAAAAAAAGTACTAGACCTTTTTTAACGTAAACCTGTGGGCTACATTTTATTCTATGGTTATTAACTTTGAAATTTTAGTTTTCATATTTATATCTAGTTATCAGATTTATAAATAGAAACCATAGTTTTCCTTATAACAAAAGCAATAGTATAATATATAACATGCAATTTAATCGATCAACTTATATCACAATATTTAGGTACCTACTCTTCAAATTTATAAATTCAGAAACTAATAAATTCATTTTTATTTGAGTTATTTGGTAGTGAAATAAAATCCATGAAGCCACTACAAACCCACTTCAAATGTCAGATTTTCATTACTAGTCTTTGGTATTACAGGGTGTATCATCTGAAAAGCAAAAGTTGATGTCACTTCCGGTTACTTCCGGAAGTGACAGTAACTTCACGAATAATGCAAACAATAGCATAAGTAGTCACAAATTCCTCATTGAAATTTCAAATTTATACATCTCATAAGAAAAAAGTTATAGGCTGGTGCGGTTTTCGAAAAACACACGGTATGTTGCCAATCCGAATAAACCTTCAATGCAATGACATAGAGTATGCTTTGACGTCTTTCTACGACTTCATCTGTTTCTAATCATTTAGAATAGTATTCTCGTTTCCTATCAATGAGGGAAGTTATATAAAACAGTCTTTAATGTATTGTTTTGACATTGTCATTGATTATCGCGAATAATATCCAGGTTAGTCTTAATTTGTTTCAATAATCAATTAACAATTAACAGTTTGATTTCTTGAATCTACGATGTGCGTGGCAACTTAACGTATTCCTACATCGTTTTCTGCAGGTTTTTTTTTGCAAATAAGACTGATAAGTCATTGTTTATCACATGAATACTGAATATTTGACGTGAAATATATTTTATTTATACCTTTGCTGAGATACTTTCACACTTTGTCAAACCATTCTATTCACAGTATCACTATAAACCAGGCTGACTGATATATGTTTCGAATTCTTAAAACAATTTCTCATACAAGGAGTCATTTGTTGAACTCAGGTAGCCACTAACGCAGCAAGGGGCTATTGGTAGTTCAAGAAGACATTTACGAGAGTAGCTCGTAGAATGCGTTTGGCTCATATTTAATTGATGAGTTTGGCTGGAATGTAGATAATTACTTCAACCTCCAAACAACGCTCACTGAACAGGTGTTCGGTGGTTGTTACACATACTCCAGAAATATATTAGCTTTATTTCTTATTTGCATATTTTTACATGAAGTTCTACCACAGACAGAGGCTTAACAACCGAATAACTGATGTCATATAATTGCTAGATAATTATAGAGCGCTGAGCAGCTCCATTGAATTCTTTTGTGATGTCACATTCTCCTAATGATGAATAATAAATGAATAGGTAGCATGACAGTATGTATATTGTCGATGAAGAACTATTTATAGGCGTTAATTAGTTAGGTAAGTCTTTTACTTAATAGTGATTTTATTTGATTAAGATTGAGTTCAACAATTTTCTTTCAGGTTGGTCCACACTGAGAAAAATAAGTTTGGCATTTTGAAAATAATCAAGTTTGATGAAATGTAGTACTTTAAAAATTCAAGAAAAGCTCTATTTTGAAAGTTTCTGTATTCTGAGAAAAGTAGTTCAAGAAGAAATCCAGCAACATCATATTGCAAAACTGTTCACATCAATTAATCATTGAAAAAGGTTTCCCTAGTAATTGAATTATTGAATCCCTGAACAGATATACCGGGATATCAAAAATTATCTTGGTCAAGGGTGGTTGTGGAATCTAAAACGTGTGTCTTACTTTACGTTTGAAATAATTATGTCACTGTCACACTGACATCATCAATAACCTACAAATTTCATTTCATTTATTTCAGTTATAAAACAATAATGAAGTACAAATTAAAAATTATCTTGGTCAAGGGTGGTTGTGGAATGTAAAACGTGTGTCTTATACTTAAGATTTTTGAATATGTTTTGTTGTGTCAGAATCTGTTAAGTCATTGTGCTGAAATTTTCTAATCCAGTTTTTGAATCATGCCTCTTACCACACAGCACATTTTCATGATTGAAGCCCATTTTCGAACGGGTGCGCTAGTTAATGGAAATTGGCAATACAGTCAACGTTTGTGTTTGGACAATTTTCGAGAGCACTTCCCAAACGTAGCAATATTACCGGACAATTTTTATGTGTGCCATACAAATTGTGTTGAAGTCTTTCGCGAAACTGGTTGTGTGACTCATAAAAAAGGTGCTGGTAGACCAAGAGTTTGTACAGAAGAAGTTGTCAATGACGCCTGCAAAACCATAACGCCAGAAATGCTGCAAAACGGTTTTCACAGCATGAGGATGTGCATCGAACAAAACGGGGGACATTTCCAACAATTACTGTAATTTAGTTTTTCTTGTTACTAAAACCGTTATTTCATAATTTGTAGTTCATTATTGTTTTACAACTGAAATAAATAGGTATGAAATTTGTAGGTTATTGATGATGTCAGTGTGACAGTGACATAATTATTTCAAACGTAAAGTAAGACACACGTTTTAGATTCCACAACCACCCTTGACCAAGATAATTTTCGATATTCCGGTACTTGAATATTTGTTGTAAACCACATGGTGTGACTCCGTAACAATTTCCGTAAGCGTTATTTTATTTTTAATTAAATTAGAAAAACATCGGTTGCAGAAAAATATTGTTACGATTTGTCTGGAAATTACAATTTCTACGCCTCATGAATCATGAAATAAGTCTAGAAAAATATTCTGTTCGCTGGTTGGTATGCCTTTCATTGAAACCTCCTTCTTTTACGATACATTATTCTTTGACAATTGTCAAATATATAAATATACTAGCTGACCCGGCAAACGTTGTATTGCCATGTAAATAATTTCTAGAGAATTTCTAGTTAAAAAAAAATAACTAACTTGTTGGAAGTGTGTAAGGATGTGGTATATGAGTGAAAAGGCATGGAGCGCTGTGAACGATGAGGGAATATAAAAATAACAAAACACCAAACATTAATTTTTTCGATTTATTGTAATTTATTTTAAGTAATATTTATTTATATCATTGATTCATTACATAATATTAATCTCTTAATGCTACAGCGTGAACAATATTTTTTGTAAGCCCGTCTTTAGCTAATACGAACAAACTTGATGGTTTACCCACTCAAGAGCATGCAACGTATAATTGTCCGTGTGAAAAACATGGTGTGCTCAAATTTAAGCCACAAACAGACATTGTTTGGCCTTGGGATTTATTAATAGTCATTGCAAATGCCAATCTAATCGAAAATTGAATACGCTTAAATTGAATTGGCACATATGTGGGTATAATATGTATTCGTGGTATTAATATATTTTCACCTCGAAACTTGCCATTTGAAATGGTGGCTTCGATAACGTTTTTCATTAATTTTTTAATGACCGTTGCACAGCCGTGGCGGGTTCAAATTACGAAGCAAAATAATTGGAGATCCAACCTTCAATTGTAAGTTATGCGGTGACATGCCCTGCAAATCCAGTGAGTTCAAAAACTCTGTTGGAAAATTTACAGCTTCAGTGGCATCGCAAACTGTATCAATAGATGTATATGATACCAAGTCCCCTGGCAATAACTGTTGTATCTTCAGATTCAAAATGGCAACGTCCACATTTTTTGCCGCTAAAATTGCTCTTTCTGCAAGCCACTCGAGATTTATGTAATTCGTTTGTACATCGGGTAGACACATGGAGGGGATAACTTACCAAGTGATAATAATTGATGTTATCGAGCGGAATAAAAAATGATAAAATTATTAAAATAACTATTAAAAAGCAGGGGTTGGTGATAGAAGAGTGAAAATTCAGGGTTGTATGTATTTTTTAATGCCACATAATAAAAATATAAAAAAAAAATTTGGGGTGGACACCCCTCATTACTTAGGGGTTTAAAAGATAGATAGTAGCCGATTCTCAGACTTAATGAATATGCATAAAAAATTTCATAAGAATCGGTCCAGCCGTTTCGGAGGAGTATGGGAACGAACATTGTGACACGAGAATTTTATATATTAGATATAAATTTATATTCCTTCTTCAGTCGCCTTGATTGAAATTTATATCCACAAGGATATTGAAATATGAAGCATTGAATAAGATATCAAGCGATTCTGGTCGTTTATAAAACAACACCAAAAGTCAAGTCATTCGTCTCCATGTGATAAACAGCTCTGCAAGTACTGGACAAGATATCGCTAATACATTTGCTTCTCACTTCAAGTCGGATATGTTATTATGGTAGATGTTTATGAGACACCGTTAGTTCGATAATTATTACTTATTTATATTTTGAACATCTTAGAATATATATCAAATTTCACAATATATGTTGAATAATTTTCAACATATATTATATATTGATCATGTTCTATATATGGATTGTAGAATGTAAATATATAGAAGTTATGAGAAATATATATAAAACTTTGGCTTCGTATATTCGCCACTGGAGGCGCTGAGGAATTATCAGGTTTTGGCATAGCATATGTCATATTTCACTTTCATTCTGAGAAGTTCAAGTTGTTAACAATTGGGATATTTAAGGAAAGAAGAAATTACTATATCCAGCTTTGAGGAAATGAGATGAAAAGAATAATCAATGAAACTAATGAAGACGGGTTCATGTACTTTTGCAATAATTACAAGAGGTAAGTTAAACTGATATTGTCAACTGTTTAACTGGGTATCAGTAATAAGTATGAAAATATTCTTGTAGATCTAAAACACATAGTTTTTGTTCTAGGTATTATTTTCAGGATGAAGGAAGAATAGAAATATGAGCCCCACTGTTACATTTTGATGAATCAATACAAACATGAGATTAAACAACTTGTTGAGAACTAGGTAACTGAAGAGAAATGTGAGGGTGACTATCGAGAAGCTACCAGACACAATCGACTTCCTTGTAGACATGAAAATGTGGTAGAGGATTATGGATATTGAACGGCCAAACGCGAACAGTTGTCAGAACCGAATTATTTCAAAAGCTCACATGAAGACAAGCATTAGCGTCGCTAATTCCCGCTCCTTCTTTTTTCTAAAAAAAATAATAGTATATTATGTACCTATAAGTATTTTTCCAACAGTCGAAATCAATATTTTGATTTTCTCGTGCGCCTCTACAGACTAGCGCCCTCCACACCTTATGGGTTGCGGGGGCCTTATCTACGCCACTGAAGACAAGTGTTTAATAACAATGTGAAGGTAGAGAATGACCCTCAAGTATATAAACAATTCAAAGTAGTCATTAAAATATATCAAATAATGTAGAACACTACTATATACTGCAAAGTATGCAAATTTTGTATTAATCACTACCAGTGTGTTAGTGTCCTGAAATATGCAGTAAAGAATACTTTGTGTAAGCATGTGCACTTGATAAGGATGTATGAAGCGCGAATAGGAACTAACTCTGTTTTAGATGAATTTTTGAAATAATAAACCACAACATGATGATGAAGGCAACGAATTTGTCAGAGGAGGTGGGAGATGGAGGTCCAGACACAAAAGTAAACCAAGTTTATTTTAAGCAGCGGATTGTCAACATTGCCCAGGGGAATTTCGAGCCGTACGATCAGTAAATTGCATAGAAGGTTCAGCCTTTGAAACAATGTCTATTTTCCATTATCATAAAATTCAAAGTATGTTCTTTTTGTAGAAAGTCGTTATTTATTTGTATATACATATTATAATTAATGAATTGATTGATAAATAAACTAGACTAAACTTACTGAAACAGAGTTTGGTAAAGCAGAAATACATTAAAACATTTTTTCTAAACGTTTGAATTCATTTCAATATTTAGATATAATACATGTTGATGTGTCAATACATTTTATACGTTTACACAATCGAAGATTATTTATACTTTTTAAAATAAGTGAGAATAGGTTAGAATAATAGAACAAAAATACAATCATTCAAAACATCTTTCTGCACTTTTGAGATACGAAATCTTTACGAAATCATTAAAACTTGTTTGTCACATGATATCTGACTGGATAAAAAGTAGAGATAACGAATCGAGAATATTTAGTATACATATACTTGCTCATAGGAAGGTTTCTATTCAACAGAACATAATAAGTTGGATTTACTTGACTTTTGAGTGCCCCTCTCGTTGAGACTCTATGTGATGGCTTTGTTAGTAATCACTGTGAATGAAATATGACATATTATGCTATGCCAAAAGCAATCACCGTTGTGTACATGACGTTACATCACGTTGCCGAAACTGAAACTGTTAATTCCTCCGACTAATGTATTAGGCTAAGCGCCCTCCAGTGTCGAATATACCAAGCTAAAGTTTAATACATATTTCTCACAACTTCCATATTTTTAGATTCTACAATCCATATATATAGAACATGATCAATATATAGAAAGTTATTCAATATATATCGGTAAATTTAATATAATTCTAAGTTGTTTGAAATATAAATAAGTAATAATTATGGCACAAACGGCGCCTCATAAATGTTAACTCTGAAAATACTTCTTTCATTAGTATTTTCATAATCAATGTTTTTTCAAGCAAATATGTAAATCATTAAATGTGTGAAAAGGATATGGACCTGATGATTTATGAACTGTTCTGAAATATGTTCTAATTTTCTCTTTAAGCTATTATCGGAATATATGCTGGTATAGAAAAACTCTGATGTTGGACCAACTGACAAAAGTGAAACTAGAGCAGATATCAATAATTACAGAACAAATTTTTGTTCTATCAGTATTGCCCAATCTATTGCTATCATTTTTTACAAACGAATTTTCTTCCAAATTCTAAAACATTATAGCGAACAATCAACATGGCTTTATAAGTGATCATTTTCAACTTCTAATTCAATAACTATATTTTTAATGTCCTTAGAGGACAGTGCCTAAGTTCATTCCATCTACACCGAGTTCAGCAAATCATTAGACATACTGAATTACAATATTCTACTGGAGAAACTTGATGAGGTTTGTATTGGCGGCCTTGCTTTTACTGGGGTTCTCATATCTGAGCGGACGTAAGCAAATAGATCATTCGATGTGGTGATTGAGGTATTCTCCTATACAATAACTATTGACGCTGGTGTTCCACAAGGATCTGTATTGGTACCAACTTTGTTTCTGCTCCATATCAACGATCTGTTGGAAGTCGTCCACAGATCTGCAGATGATGGTATAATTCATACCGCTTTCTCATATAGAGCCTCTATACCATCGAATGAAGCCAGACCAGTGAGACAGATACCAGATACAGGTTGACGCAATTAATGGAGATCTAACAATGATTTTGAAATGTGGATCTGACAATCTAGTAGAGTTTAATGCAACCAAGACTCAAGCTTACATCTTCTCCAGGAAGGCGAATGTAAGGGAAAAACTATTCCTATGAATTTTTCCATATCCATGCTCGGGATCACCAACTACAGCACCCTCTCATGTTACCAGACTTAATTTTTCTATCGAACGGTGAAGTTTCTGCCTAGTGAGGTCTTTCCTTATGTCTATAACATCTAAACTTCCAAGAAATATTCTCTTCTCCCAACATTAACGTATAGAAAAAAAAAACTGAATGGTTTTGCATCTACAACATGCGAGATTTTATCTGTGTTCCTCAAGGTTGACATCTTGGTCCAGCATTTCCGTAAATGGCTCCTATCTTGTCTTATCCTAACTGTCAAAACCACTAGAATTTTATCAAAAATTCACTGTCAGCTCATACAATCCAGATATTCCAGATATGGTTTAATTTGTTGGTGCCACCTGAATAATTGGTCTATTTAAATAAGCTTAAGTTCGAAAACTGTATTACCAGAAGTCCAAACTGATTATGTGTTCTAGGTTAGAAGAGGACGAATTTTAGAGAAATTTAGTAAAATTAGTACAGCATTTTATAAAACCTATCACTACATACTACGGCTATTGTCGGTCAATATAGAGACCGTATTATTTTGTTCACATCAATCGACTAGAATCCGTTCAAAACAAAATGACCAAATTATGTAATGTTTAAAGCATTGAATAGAATTTGAATTATAAATGTAGTGTCGACTATTTAGGTTCATAGCCAACACCAAAACGGAACATTCCTATTTTTTTACAAAGTTATAAATAACAATCTTGAACGCCTGAGGTGTTATGGTTATTCCGGTTCCAAACCCTAGACTCACTTTTAAGGAATTTTTTGATGAAATAAATACTCTAGGGGTAAATAACCGGACACATTTGATTTCTTTAAATTATCTGTTGAAAATTTAACTAACTGAAAACGTGTTTTATATTATAGATAATGATTGCTTGTTCATATTTATGTCTAAATGTAAGGGTACTATCCCGAATAATAATAATAATAAAGAGGTCTTGCGATATAAATAGTTTTAGATAAAACTAATTGGACAGGTCGAGTAATTTATAATTGTTGAGTACAGGTATCTGATTCAATGATCATTTTATCTGTATTTTTCGCTTGAATACCAAACATTAAAATTACTAAATTAGTTCTTAACAAATGTATTAGAGGGTCACGCCATCTCCAGTTTATCACGTCTGTTGAAAATCATAGAAAACCTTGAATATACTGCTTACATTATAACGAGCTCCCGCAAATGTGATTCCATCAATTACTACGAAGCATGGAATATGGAGGTAAAAACAAGCCACCTGATTTTGAAATAAGCCATTCATTAATTCTGTAGTTTTAAATGATAGTGTAGAATGTAAGGTACATAAATAATAATGAATTAAACATTCTCAACAATGCCATCTGTTTTGATAGATTGTCTGACATTTCATAGTTACCTATATAAAATTGTTTTTTAAGATATATAATTATATCTGAGGGCATGCAGACGCTCGTCTGTTTCATTGAGGCGGAAATTGTTCAGAACTAGGAATCTTCACCATGTTGATTATTTTGATTGAACACCATATCACAATGCGTTGAATTATCAATTGTAGTTCCTGATAAGTAAGACAAAAGTTTGTAGATCTCAGCTTCACTAATCGGACGAATTCCAATTCTTCACGAAGGAGAAGCTTTTGCAGTTACGAAAATTCGAATGATTATCATTTTTTAAATATTTTGACTACACGAGAGGGGAAGTATAATGTTTGAAGAACATCGTGTGAGTCAATGTTGGAATGTTGAAAAAGGAAATAGGCATTCGTATTTTTTGTGAAAGTTTTGAGGCATAGGGAAAGACGCCACTCCGCTGTTTGATAGGAAAATGAGTCTGGTAGGAAGAATAGGTCTAGAGCTTGACAATGAAGGGGTGACTAGTTTGAGCTTGTCTAGTCCGCCTATCAACAACAGACGAGATTTCTGATGAATACCGACCATGGAAATATCTATAGGGAAGGGAGAGATCTCTCCCCTTTATACGACTTTCTAGAGACTTCAATGAACTTGTAAGTGTGACATTATAAATCAAACGAATAGCTATCCTATAATATAATTCAAGAGCTTCAGCGTGTTTTTGAGAGCCGAACTCCAAACATGTGAACAGTAACTACTCCAGGACAGGTCGAATCGGTGCCTTGTAGATTATAAGGAGCTGCAGGGATGCAAAGTAGCTCTTGCCACGGGATAGAAGACCAAGTTTTTATGAAGCGGTTTTCACAATGGACCTCACATGATCGTCCCATGGAAGGGTAATGTTGGTGGTTATCCCGAGCATGATTATGGAAGACTTCATAGGATTATCGGATCCACCATTCTGGAGATGACGCAAGCTTGAGTTTTGGTTGTATATTGAACTCTACTAGATTATCAGATCTCCTATTCGGAATCTTCGCCACATCTCCATTAATTGCGTTAACGTCTCTCTGTCTCGCCTCTCTGGCTACATTGGATTATATTAGGGCTCTAGAGGAGAAAGAGCGGTATGAAGTGTGCCATAATCTGAACAGCAGGTCGTTTATATGGAGCAGAAACGAAGTTGGTGCCAAGACAGATCCATGTGGAACACCAGCATTGATAGTCATTGTATCGGAGGATACTCTGTTAACCACCATATGGAGTGATCTATCTGAGAGAAAACTAGATAGTAAGCGACAAAGATTTGCAAAACAGTGCAATAGAATTTACTGCAATGACTCAAAAATTTGATGAATAATAATTGTCTCACAAAGAGACTGTTCTGGATGTCAAAGCAACACTTACAATACAGAAAAGTATTGCCGAAAAACTTAAGGTGAGAGGATATTGCAATTATTTTATTTTTCAAATTGAATAGAAGAAGCTTTTTCAAGAACGGAAAGACGGGAAGAATACCGAAATTACTGCAGTTAGTGATAAATTTCAAACTCCCTACACAATACAAACTTGTAAGAAATATGACTAGCGGCGGTAAAATCAAAATAAATATAATTGATACATTTCAATTTGCCACAGACGTGTTAAGTAATTAGTATTCCACGGATGTGGGAACTACCAAAAATGATTAAACAATGTTACCGATTTGAATCTGTGTCACATTAACTTAATTAATACAATAAAACATCCTGGATTATGTCGAGTGTATTAAATCTATTCACAACGACATATTACTAGAGTCGCTCCGCATAATAGAGCGCATTCTCTTTAAGTACCTACCACTTGAATTCCCAATATAATTAAAGCCACTAAAAAGAAAATGTATCGCAATCATTTGAAATTTCTGAAGTAAATGAATATCGTTGAAGTTGATGAATTCGCTTATGAAATATGAATTGGAGAACATTCAATTTGTATGAATAATGTGGCAGATTTTTAAAAAACACAATGATTGAGATTTTTCAATTTCTCTGCGCTTGGTATAGATATCATTTCTCTGCAGAAAAAGTCGTATGGGTAAGCTTATCAGATGAAGATGGATTTCAACTACGGGAGGCTAGTTCGTTTTAGTTTTGTTTTCAATAGGAATAATTAAAAAGATATTGTACAAGTATCTTATTATATTTCATCGTAAAATCAAATAAAAGTACCAATGAACCAAATTAGAGCCACTGCCTTCAAATAATAATTCAGTATCCTTCAGTAATTGATACATTCCAGATTTTTTCCCTTCATTTGAAATAAAACCCATTTGTAGATAAAAGAACAAGCTAAAAAATCGCTTAGGCAACACCTTCGATAAAGTATGTGAGTCGTCTTCAAAATGCAATGTGGTCCAAACTAGAAGGAACATTCTAACTCGGTGCAAAGAACATTTTGCTCAAATAAAGAAAATAATGGTGAAAAATTAGCGTTAGCCGAGCATATTTTGAATACAGGTTATACCATTTCTCGAAATGCTATATGGATTGAACTGAAAGGAACACCCTGACTTGGTATAAAGAACATTCTGAAAATGATGGTAAAAAATCAGCATTAGCAGAACATATTTTAAATACAAGTCGTCCATTTCTCAAGGAAGTTTATAACTCTTCAAATACAGCAATGAAAACTATCAAGATAACTTAGAAGGATGGAAATGTATAAGCGAAAAATCAATTCAATGAACTCAGCGATTTGTCTACAGCTGATGGTAATCCCACTCATACACCACCAATTCCAACTATTATTTGGACAGGCACATTTTGATTTCCAATTCAAGTTATGGCAGACCGGGGTTCGTTGGTAGTTTTCACTTAATATTTTTCTGATCGATTTTATAATCGATATTTGAAATTTGAAAGTGATGATAACGCATGGGGTAATCCTTTGTGAATATAACAAATTATTGTGTTGTGTCGTTTTTGCACCAACCTTGATGCAGGTTGGTACATCTGATAAGGTATTTAAAACAACCTCATTGACAGAACATTGCTTTATTGATTGAGTTTAAAAGCTAAAATAATTACTAAATCTGGAAAGTTTAGGACAGAATCGATATTTTGAATACCTTAAAAGATACATAACTGCAAAGTACGTATTAAAAATACTTGCCAGTTGAAAATTTCAGATATTCGAATATTTTCTTTGATCAACCTTTACGAACTGCGAGTGTTGTGGAACGTTGAATAAAGAAAGAGAAACTCATGCCTTAAGTTAAAGCGTCACCTGTTACATAGTCTTCGAATAATAGAAAGTGTACTTGGTTGCTGAAAGGCCCTCAGTACATAAAAAGTATTTTCCTTAAAAATACTGCGAAGGGTGATTGTTTCTTATTCATTCGAGTAGTGTCACAATCCCAATTTTTATTCGACGCGTTTTGAGATTCAACTTCTTCAGAAATTTGATTATATTGCTTCGGAAGTTGGAGAATAAAACTCAAATTTTACATTGATTATATTGATTTACATCGAAACTGGAATATGGTTTATTATATGTATATGAGTATATTTCCAACTTCTGTTTGGGAATTTATCCAACTGGAGAAACATCGATATATTTTCTATTTTTAAATAAATATTTTAGGAAAAAATCGATGGTGGAAGTCGTTACCTTATAGTAATTTTTCATTTTGATTATATGAAAGAATAACTACTTTGTTTTTATACCACTTTTATTAATAATAACGTGAAGACGTAACTATAGTTTCAACACCGAAGTACCATTATAAAACAAATACAAAATTATGAAGAAATCAATGAAACATTTCAAGTATAAATATAATAGAGTAAAGTAGGGTTGAGATTAAGGGATCAACGGAAATTACAAAAACAGGTAGATCCTAGGAAAGTACAGTATTACATAGTAAACACAGTAACAATTTGGAGTAAGTGTGATTATAATTTGATATTCTAAGAATTATTTTGATAGCGGTTTGAAAGACAGTATAGTATTACATAGTAAACATAACAATTTATGAATTAGTGTGATTTTAATTCAATATTCGAAGAATTAATTTAAGAGCGGTTTGAAAGACACATGAAAAGATCACTTTGATGTAGGTCTAATTGATCAGTGAGGAGTTTTTTACACCTTTATAAATCTCTATTGATTCTAATGTATTCAATTTAAAACCTCTGGTTTGGTTATGTAAAATGCTTAGGTTGTCTAAATTAGGGAAATTATGACCAGCTTGTAAAAGATGATTAGCAAAGGTTGAGTCCGTTTTGTTGAGTCTAAACGAGCGAAAATGTTCTTCGTATCTTAATTTGAAATTACGACAAGTTCTACCTATATAAAAGTCATCACAGTCTGGCAAATCATCTTATAAACTACAGGTTTACTATATTCATTGGTTTGTCTTTGGCATTGTATATAAGAGGGCAAAGTTTATTTTGAGGTTTAAAACTAATTTTAAAATTATGGCATGATAAAATGTTAGCAAATGTTCGGTTACTGGACCAAAATATGTCAAAGAGATGAATTTAGTGGATACATATATGTATCCGTGTATGTACGGGGATAAATTTTATAAAAATTAATTGTTGTTGTTTGCGATTTATTAGTTTAATTATTCTATCTACCGGAAAACCATTATTGATGGCTATTCGTTTTATCGTGTTCAATTCAATAGTGAAGTGTTCTTTTGACAATGGTATCGAAAATGCTCTATGAATCATTGAATGATATGCTGATAATTTATGGCTCCGAGGGCTGAACGATGAGATCGGAATAGTGATGTCTGTACAAGTGGGTTTCCTGTAGATATTGAAGTTTATTTTATTATGGTCACGTATTAGTGTTAAGTCCAAAAAGTTTATTGTTCTAGCTTTTTCTGTTTCCAACGTGAATTCAATTTTTGGGTGAAGTTGGTTAATAAATGAAAAAAAGGAACTTAATTGTCTGGATGTGCCTTTGAAGAAGGCAAGTACATCATCTACGTATCTATACCAAAATTGAATATGTTTTTTTGCTAATGTGCAGTTCATAATTTTGTCCTCCAGATCAGACATAAAAATGTATGTTAATAGTGGACTCAATGGGTTACCCATAGCGGACCTTAATTCTGTACATAAAATTTATTATTAAATTGACAATAGTTTTGACTCAAGCGTAGGTCAAACGCAAGTTCTATTTCATTATGAATTAAAGGGCTAATATGTGATCTATTTAAAATGCTTCTGATTAGAGACTTACATTCTGGAGTTGGAATATTTGAAAACATGTTTGAAACATCAAAGGAAACTAAAAAAACCATTGGTTGGTATATGGTGTGTTCTGACTAATTCTGACAACCTCAACCTTTGCTAATCATTTTTTACAAACTGGTCATAATTTCCCTAATTTAGCCTAAGCATTTTACATAACCAAACCAGAGGTTTTAAATTGAATACATTAGAATCAATAGAGATTTATAAAGGTGTAAAAAACTCTAATAAAAATATCCTCAATGATCAATTAGACCTATATCAAAGTGATATTTTCATGTGTCTTTCAAACCGCTCTTAAAATAATTCTTAGAATATTAAATTATAATCAAGTTAACTCACAAATTGTTACTATGTTTACTATGTAATACTGTACTTTCCTAGGATCTACCTGTTTTCGGAATTTCCGTTGATCCCTTAATCTCAACCCTACTTTACTCTATTATATTTATACTTGATCTGTTTCATTGCTTTCTTCATAATTTTCTATTTGTTTGATAATGGCACTTCGGTGTTGAAACTATATTTACGTCTTCACGTTATTATTAACAAAAGTGGTATAAAAACAAAGTAGTTATTCTTTCATATAATCAAAATATTTTGGGTGTTTAGAGCTCCCAAATAATTAAAATGATATTCAACTTCGAATGAAAAAATACAATAGATGTCTTGGAATTGAATTTTAAAAATTCATTGGAGAGACAATTAAAGAATCTAATAGGATTTCACTAAATGTATACACATACTGCATGAGGAAATAAGCAAATTGACGAAGTACGCCTTCGCTTGTATAGGTATGTGCAAATAGTAGGTATTTGGTTTCAAATGAATAAATTACGTTACTCGGATATAGGTACATAAACATCACCTAACGTGATGTAGCGATAATACGCATCATTATCGATTTTCGATAATTCAGTAAAGATGATATTACCGAAGGTCACTAGTATACATGATCGATCGTAAATATTTATTAATAAAAGTTTCTTCCATGAAAGAGTGCAATGGAAAAGTAATGAGGTTATATCTTCAAAAAGTCCTAAATTGATAAATTCCGAATATTGCTCTATTTGTTTAATAGTTTAAATGTTATATCAACAAGTTATATAATAAGGTTGATGCAACATACGAAGTGAACCTCATGTGTAATAATGCACCGTAAGCAATGTTAGCTTATTGTTGTTATATCATTCATGTCAACATCGATAAGAATGGATATTATGGAATGACGTGTCAACTTCAATGTATAAGGATAAGGAAGAAGTGTTTATAGTTTAGGATAGAGTTATCATAGGCAGAATTTCAGAATCATAATTAATGATAGAGAAGTTAAAATTTGGCAGTTCTGAATTAGCTCTATGCTACGATGATATAATTTGCATTTTACCATAGCACCATCAATCACAACCTCCATAGAACCTGGCACTTGGTAATAACGGGATATTATTTGGCGATCCCTTTGCCATATCACAGTTTGTTATAAGTGAACAATGATGTAGTTCACTTTGTATGTAGGGTTATTTATAGATTGATATATCCTCAATTATCAATAGTAATTAATTTACAGATATGAGAAATATCAAACCATGAACCTCATACATAACGGCGGCGGCCGCCCCTCACACATTTTGAACAACTGAAAAATACTGAGATTGGGACAGAAATATTGGAATAATTTCAAAATCTAGTAATCGATGATTTATTTATGCATTTGCAAAAATTTTAATTTACACTGCGTACCTTAGTCACAACAAATTTTTGTATAATATTATAACGTATATATCTGATTATATTCTCGGAGTAGGTATATAAATAAAAAGTCAATGGGATTTAACAGAAAAGTGTTCACATAATCTTTTTCTTATTGTGATAAAATGTTTTTCACGTGTTTATTCTATACTACGATTTGTCGCTATTACCAGTAACTACGTTCAAACTATATACCGAAAACATTTGTTATTTTAACGTACCTAACCAATTTTCTCCACGTGACTCAAGTGCCTTAAAATATGAATAAAAAACGCAAATGACTCGACCTGCAATATGAATATCACCACTCGCCTTGGTCTACATTTAGAATAATCATGTTCAAATAATTAATTATTCAATGTAATCAATATCTTGAAATAATTATATCTATGTTTAAATATGTAGCTAATTATTTTAAATAATTCTGTTGTTCGAAAATAGTGAGTATATCTATAGTATCTTTCTGTGTGGGTGGGATTTTGATAAATAGCGGAAGAATCAGAAACGTTCAATGTATTGTATTGACACAGTGACCATACCACAGAAGATGTGCATTTACTGATATATAATAATAATAATAATAATAATAATAATATATGTTTATTCACATAAAGATAAAGAAATTACAATAGAGTGTATAATTGAGAGGATGCAAATAAACAGGGAATATCACAGAAGCTTTAGTTCCGAGGGAACTATCGCTTGTACGTGATTTCAATTTACCTTATTATTTATAATTGGTATAAGTAGAAGTGAACCACAAGAAAGAACATAATTAATGATGAAATAACTTTAAATATAAATAGCAAATTAGGTGATATGCGTAAACGTGTCCTCTCATATACACCTATACACAAGCATATAACAGACACATCACGATTCCCACAACAACCATCACAACACATCACACAACATTCAATAATAAGGATCAGCACACTTTTCACTGTTTTGGTTAAAGAACACAGTTTAATTTAGTGAACCATTTGCCGGCTGGGTGAAACTTGATGTCACTATCATCAATGGGTCTTTTGATTAACCAAATCATGCAGCCTGCTCCTTCCATAATTCAAAATCCAGTTTTTTGTGTAGCTCTTGAACATGTTGATGCTATCCGTGTTTCTGATCTCGTCCGGCATCAAACTATAGAGTTTTGGTGCAAGAAAATCGGGATATCAAAAATTATCTTCGTCAAGGGTGGTTGTGGAATCTAAAACGTGTGTCTTACTTTACGTTTGAAATAATTGTGTCACTGTCACACTGACATCATCAATAACCTACAAATTTCATACCTATTTATTTCAGTTGTAAAACAATAATGAACTACAAATTATGAAATAACGGTTTTAGTAACAAGAAAAACTGAATTACAGTAATTTTTGGAAATGTCCCCCGTTTTGTTTGATGCACAAGTTGACGCGCATCCTGATGCTGGCATTATGGTTGCACATTGCTGAACTATTCTTTGTTGGAGTTGTTGCAAATTATTTACCGGAGTTGCGAAAATCTTGTTTTTTAAGTAAGGAAATATAAAATAGTCCATAATTGTCAAACAAGATGATCTCGGAGGAAACTCAACTTCTGTATGCAAACTTATCAGCCGGTCATCAAAAAACTCGCGGAGAAAAGCAATATTTTCTCGTGTAGTATGTGCTGTTGCACCGTCATGCTGGAAATAACCGTACTGAAGTTCATCATCGTTTAACTGTTGCACAAATTCAGCCAAAAAGTTGTGTCTGTACCTTTCTGCGTTGACGGTGAAATCGAAGAAAATTGGCCCGATTATTCTTCTACGAGAAACTGCCATCCAAACACCGATTTTTTGAGCATGTAGTGGCGATTCAGTAAAAACATGAGGGTTATCATTGCTCCACATTCGCATATTTTGAGAATTGATGTATCCCGAAAGGTGGAAACACGCAAAGACTTACTAAGTCACGCGCCAATTCATTAGATATCAACCTCTATAATAAATTGTCAGTCTCGCTCAGGAATATTTCAATAGCTCAGTTTAAAGGTAAATTAAGGAGTTTTTTAGTCTCTTTTGCCTTTTATTCAGTCGACGAATATTTGATTTGTTAGACTTGTTATAGGATGTAAATATGTTATATGTAAATATTTTTACCTATTTTTGCCGTATGTTTTTTAGCCCGATTTTCGTGTTTCACTATTTGTCCCATTATAGCAGTCAATCTTTTATGTGTCCCGAAAGTACTCGAATTGCATAAGCAGATCTATTTGGGTTAGAACATGTACATAATCAACGTGATAAGAGTAATCAAGTTTTACATCCAAGTGAATTACGAAGCTTCAAAGGTTGAGTTAACAGTCCGAAAAAGTACAAAGGCAGTCTTTTCTAAGTTTAGTATTAGACGATTTTTGATAAGCCATGCTATGATTTTGTCTATAAGTGCTCTATTGACTATTCCTCGATCTTAATAATTTAAAATAGTTGATAATCAAACACCTGAAGAGAATCTCGAAGATTTTCTGTAGGTAATTGATAAAAATGAGGAAAAGAAGTGGACCTGAAATGTTTTCCTGTGGAATACACGTGTTCAATTCAGTTATCCGAGTATACGTTTGTATCTTTTTGCTTAATTAGTACTTTATGTCGTCTGCCAGTCAGGTACGATCTAAGCCAATTAAAAGCAATAACACCATATAAATGTATCTTGGAAATCAATATTGTCATGAAATATTCCACACGAAGCTGATTTTGATTCTAGAACGTTTGATAAATATTCAGTGAAATCCAAAAGATCTGTTTCAATACCTCTATCTTTAATAAATCCGTGCTGAAAAGAAAAAATCTACCAGTCGCTTGTAAAAGTACCTTTTCAAATATCTTGGAAAAGGAATTAAGAAGGCTAATAGGCCGGTAGTTATTAATTTCATTAACATCTCCCATTTAAATAATGGTACTACAACTGCCGCTTTTAACTTTTATGGGAATTGTATTTATATATGAGTACATATTTAAATAAAAACTTCCTGTTACACATTATTTATAAAATCAAACAACAAATGAGATGAATAAAACAATCACAACATTCAGTATGAAAAACTTATTACAAATAAACACTTTTTTTCATAAAAGTAAAAGCAAAAACGACATGTGTCACGTGAACAAATGGTACTTCAACTTACAGAGATATTACCTACTAGCTATATACATCATAAACAGATAATGACCAAGGGGTTGACTTAATACGAAGGAATTCAGCGTTTTTAAGGCTAACCTAATGATTACAGGGTTACAGTTGGTTTACAACCTAGGGATTAAAATCTAATAATTAGTTTGCGACAGGTTGTTTGTGTGGTAAGATATTAAAATGCGGAGAATATATAAAATCTACCTGATTATTAAGTAAAAGAATACTGTGTTTATATTTATTAATTACTGATTTTTTTGAGGTAGCTAAAAGTCTACTTTTCTTTACCATATGCAAGATTCCAAAATTGTGATTTATTTGCTGACCCGTCTCTATAACAATAATATGTGGCATAATGAGAAGTTTAGTTTGTTATTTTGAAAACCCCCAAAATGAATACTCACTCTACTAGAGGAAGACAAAAAAGCCACAATTCAATTCATATAGACTGCAGATTCTACTCCTTATAATGACTATTAATTACTATAGTGTTTTAGAACTTTTGTGAGAAATATTAGGTTTATTCATATTGTTCAACTCACGTTTTATATCTTTTGAAATTTTACCAAAGTATGTAATTCTTCTATAACTATTTTTTGCTATCAGATGGAAATTTTCTTTAATAGCAATATTATATTCCTTCTTTTTCAACATCTTTCTAAAAATGACATGTCCGTATATAAATAAATAAATAACTAAGTACCAGATTGTAGTTGTAATTATTGTTGGTTGCTATATGTTTTATAATATTTAGTCTCTTTTGAAAATTTTGGGCTGACATTGGAATTGACACAAGTGTGTGGACTTTACTATGATATGTTGCTAGCTTGTGACCAATTGGATGGTTAGAATAAGTTTAGTTAAAAATTCTTCTACAGTATAGTGTTCACTTCTTCTGATAATTTGGAGTTTAGATTCTCGACTAGCTCTCGATTAATCATACGGCAAGTGATGTCAACCGTTCGTATGACATTGTTTTTATTCTGCGCAAATTCCAAATTTCCAGGTGAGAATACTGCCCCTCCCTGCCTTCCCAACCGGGCGCCTATGGAGTTGTATGTAAAAGTATAAGAAGCAATATTCCCTCATAATTTGAATATCGCCAACATCGTTCCCCATATTATTTTTGGTAATGAATGATTTCATAATACAGATAACTAGTAACGATAACCTTATACCAAAAAAACCGATACCTATATCTTATGTAATTTTTTATACATATACACGAAATACTCCGAATTCTTTGGATGAATTACAATTTTGACCAATACGTAGTTAATATAAATTCAATTTTGATTAGGCATCAGTGAAAACTATATTTTCAAGATAGATAGTACAAATTTTATATAGACCGCACATAACGAATTGCCATGGTGTGCACTTGCCTCAATATTAAGATGTCATCATTTTCATCATTTTATTGAGGGAAGGAGGCTTAACCCCCAGATACACTCAGGTCACTTAGCTGGGCCCATTGTGCACCTCGTCAGAAGATTATTATATTCTAGCAGGTTTGTGACCGACCAGAAATCCAGAATATTGCTAACACTGATGGCTTCCATAAGTTCTTCTGGGAGCAGTTTTGCTTCGCCGAAGTGACGGTGCCTGAGGGACGTCAAAGCAGGGTATTCCAGCAAGATGTAAAAGGCAGTTTCTTTCATCAGTCTGCATTTCCTACATATCAAATCATCTGCTGCCCATAGTATGAAGGTGTTTGTTAAGACGCCAGTTATCCATTAGGATTCCAGTCATCTCTCTGATGTCCCTTTTGTTTAGAGAAAAGAGTTTCTTTGAGAGCCTAAGCACAGCCTCTTTGATAGAGAGCTTGGTTTGCCTCATACTCATAGTCAGACCACATATTAAGATGTAGAAGAGAACGATCTTATGATGAAGCCTACGTTCGATGCCATGTGATACATTTACAAAATTTGGACAGATTCAATGATTTGACTGGGATTTTTATTTTTATCAACATTTCCTGGACAGTTGGAAAAGATCGGAATAAAGTTCAAATGAGAATTCGATAAATACGTTATTCATATTATTAAATCAGATTTTTTAAATAGAAGGAAATACGGATCTGCCAATTTTTTGAAAATTGAATTTCAGTATATGGTAAATTCGCATATTCTAATCTGAAGTGAAAGGGAAATTACAAAGTAAAACAAGAGTCAATAACTTTCTAGAATATTTGGAAAGAAAATTGTGTGAGGCGATCTGTCTTCGATGTGACATTTTATCAAACACTATATTAGTAAAGTCAAATCAATGATGAAACACAATTCTGTGTAATAAGTATAATGTAAATTTATTAACTGTCGTTTTACTTTGTAAAATATATCTGGGTAGGTATATTTTACGTTATTATAAACCGCCCGATATAACATACTCGAAAGTAAAATGTTTCTCATCCTTGATTATGCTTGATCATGTACAAAATGTACAACTTGAGCCTGACAAATCAATCGAAACGTAATTTGAATTCGTTATCTTATTTTATCTTCCTTCATTTATGATTCGATCTCTTTGTTAAATACTATCAAAAATGCCAACCACGTCTGTATAATTTAAAGCAGCCCCACTTCATCTAAATCGAAACAAAATTATCCCATAATTTTGTGTTAATTATGCACTACTAACATTACAAATTTTGTGCTATACCTATCGGAAATAGTGGAAACAGAAATCACTTTTTTATAGGTGGTAGCTGTACGTAATAGGCTATACCCGTTTCACACTAAATTGTGATAACTTGAAAAATTGAAGTCATGTTATAAATTATGTGTTCTTGGAATATATTACAAAAAACCGGAAGTGAATTTTTTTTTTTTAATTTTAATCATATTTTACATGGCAGACTTATGGACAGAATCCACGCAATCCAAGGGGTTTGTAAAAAACAATAATATAATGAATATATTAAGGTTCGATATAATTGAGTGCCAATTATGGACTCCTTCTATTTATAACGATAAACCGGAAGTGCATTTTTGACTATTTGTCAAGTAAGACGAGTAGATCTCTTGATATTTGTTAATTGAGTTCCGATCAATTTTGATTTGTAAAATGTAATGCCTGTAAATGCCGCTAACACCGTCTTAAGATATTAGCTTCAAAATATTGAACCAAAATTCAGGATATTTACATACGACTTTCCAAAATTTTTGAGGTATTTTTGTCTAAATAATGGCATATTTGTTTTCGATTTTGATGAAGTAGTGGTGCTAACTATAGTTATAAATAAATGTAAAATATTGAAATAATAGTCAAATCAAGAATGTCTCACTTAAGTAAATAGAGGAGTGATAATCTCCTCAAACTTTCAAAATAGTTTGATGTTGTCTGAACTATTTTGGTAGAATATTTGCGGACAACTTGTTATTCTCAAGTTCATTTACTTCTGTTTTGCCGTAATTTCTACATTTCAAATTTCTTATAATCTACCTTAGATTATTTTGAAACGATTTATAAACGGACGCATTCTACAGGTAACATATATATAGGTAGGTTAGGTATCTCTGGTCTCATGAAGATGTTGTTTAAGACCCTTTATTTTATTCTTAACGCTTTTTGTAATGTTTTTTTTTGTTATTGAAATTGGAAATCTAAACTCTTATTGTGATTATTACCAACAGTGATGAAATAAAAATATTTTCAATTGTTCATTGTTAGAAACTGAAGAAAAATAATTTATTTTACCTACATTTTTAAGTATTTATCTAGTTTCAAATAAAAAACTGACGTGAAGGTTATTTTCTTATTCAATTTAATACAATGTAAGGATATTTTGAATTTAGTCAAGTTTTGGTTGGTTTCAAAAAAAAAGTTCAGTGTTTCAAATCGGAAAATAAGTTTTCATTGGATAAAACAAATACACAGGCTGCCATAATTCATGAGTTTGAATTCCTACAGTCATAAAAGTTTCAGTATGATTGCAATAAAACCTTCAAATTTTACTTTTGGAGAATATGATAAATGATGGAATTTTGAAGTCTATATAGACCCGGACTCTCACAATATTGACTGAATTCCTTTTACGTTCACAAAACTTTAGTTGAAATTCAAAAGATGCAAGGAAAAATTTGCATTAGATATGTTTCTTTTGGTTTTGTTGGAAATTGACGATCGCCAATGAGTCTGCACATTTATGTGTTCCTGAACACAATTTGAGATTCATAATGTGATTCGATTAAATTTGTTAATAAATTCGATGAACTGATTTACCTACTACTGTTTGCAATATAAATACTGTAACAATTTTTGAAATATTATAGTCAAAAAGAGCTAAATGCATTTCTTGATGATGAAACAATAAATTCCTAATGGATCTCAGAATTGTTCACGTTAACGGAAATGGGAAATGATTTTATATTGTTCCCACAATTCTTTTTACTGCCTTCATAGTTCAATATAAAAAGGTACCGTAAGCGGAATATATTATATATATTATATTAATCATATATAATATTAGTTATGAAT
Source organism: Endomychus coccineus (assembly GCA_958510875.1). NCBI lineage: Eukaryota > Metazoa > Arthropoda > Insecta > Coleoptera > Endomychidae > Endomychus > Endomychus coccineus. The sequence continues at coordinate 67,959,598 of OY294068.1, forward strand.
GCCATAGTTGAAGTATTTAGTAATTATAGTAGTTCCTATTATCTATGTGCCGGTGACAGGTGTTTGTATGTAACAGTAAGTCTGTTATAAATATTTACAAAAACCATACAAAATTAAGATAATTAAGAAGGCAAAATCAATTTAGATTATTGCCATAATGAAACTTATTGCAGAACGTAGCATTTACAATAAAACCCCACTTTTGTTAAAAAAAACATTTCAAAAGAAAGAAATTTACATCTATTTTCTGGACTATATGGAACGATACAAACAAATATATTTTAGGAATATATTTATAATGGTAATACCAAAAAAGATACTTCTAAGTATTTTGTAGGACAAATAAAAGCAATGAATGATAAGAATTGTGGAATGCCTTCGCAGTTACAAACATGATAAGAATAAGTTTGTTCTTCGGAGTGTTAATGATGAAAATACAATATTAAAAAGAAAATAAGTTTTGAATTTTAAACCCTACTGTTATAAGAGAAATAATCGTTTTTTACCAATAGATAGGTAAATAGGTATACTTATCTATTTTATATAGTAAATTTGGTTGTTAATTAATGTTTTCTGTTTCATATTCATCGAAAACAACTTTCTATTTGAGCACTTCCCCATATTTGCAACTTTCAACCCTTTCATAATTGAAAAATTTTGTTTTTAGGAATCGTTCTGTATAAGTCATAAAAGTATGTGATGCCAGTCAAATTCGTTTCTATTTTCATGTTAAAAATTTCATCGTTCCGTATCATATTATATTACTCAAGATATGGGTTATACGGAACAGTAGTTTTTGAAGAAAAAAAGCCCCCCTTGTTCCCAAAATTATTCATAAATGATTAATAATACTTGCATTTATAGATGCAGCTGTCAACATGAACATTTTATTTATCATTATGATGGAAGTTCTACCTAAATGTTTGAAAATCGTAACTTGAATATAGGTACCCACTTTACGGTATTGCGCTCACAATTTTATCTTTGATGGTAGTGAATTGTGTGTTACCCGAATATTATTGAAACACTATTACCATCATACTTTTTGTCAATATATAGTAGATTAATAGTATCTATTAGATAGGTATAAAGATAATTATTATAATATCAAAGTTTGTATTTCATTTGCTCATTACATTCAGTGAGCATACGCTTATAGAAACGTAGAAAAAAATATCGTTAATTGAAGAAACCCTATTTAGGGTGACAAGTAAACCCATCCCCATTTAAGGTGGGAGAAGTGGGAAGGGTTTGTTACAATTACATAGCGATGAATCGCCCCAGGCAGGGACAAGTTTATTCAGTTTGTCAGACACTGCTTTGTCTTCGTATAAAGAACCTCCGAATGTTAGGAAATACCCACCCTTTTGTTCGAAAAAATAACTTCCAATTCTGTTTATTATTGGTCAGAATTGCAAACTGATGAATATGTATTGTACTTACTTCATATTGTTGATAATTAGCTAAAGATGTATTCGAATTCAAATAGAATCGAGACATCATTCCATATTTCCAAGAAACAGGGCTACACAGTAAATTATAAGTAAATCCAAAAACACCCACTGAATAAACTAAATTGTTGTCGTATCACAATAGCACACTAATGCGCATATTCACTAAATAAATTTGTTTGTTTATATCACAGTAAAGATCAGACGCGGCGTTGGAATGGTGGAGTCGCGGGCGCAAACCGACGGGGTAAATGCGTCGCGATATGTTGGTTTTAGGCAGGTTTCCAGGCACTGTGTGTTCGTCGGTAGTGTAGAGTCCTTTGGCTAGTGCCGGAGCTGCCGGGGGTAAGACTGGCGGCCATTGGCCACAGCGGTGGGATGCCGGCTTCGCGATTGGCTCACCGGGTTACGTGCCACAGGCGACGCGATTACAAACCTGCAATTTCATCTTTTGATTTACTTCTCTGTACTGCTGTGGGTGTATGCGGACTACGGGCCTCGTAATAACTTATAGAGAAGGAATAGTGTTTCACTTCAGGGCCGGATCTAAAGGTGGATTGTCATTTATCACTTCAACGAACGTAGTAGATTTCAGATTACACGTGTCTTACCGTTCTCCATATGTAATTAACGTACAAACCTGCCTAACCTAACTAATAATTAAAAATCTACAGAAACTCCCGGCCGACAAATTTTATAATATATCATAAATATCGTCGAGTGAAATGGAACAACGGACTTTCTAATGAATAGGTACTAACATCACTGTTGGTATCCGAATTATTTAGAAATCGGGATATGAGCATAAAGAAAGTTTTGCAAGTATACATGAGCATTAAAAATGAAAATGTCATTTATATCCTTCAAACTTCGCTAATAAACTTAAAAGATGTGATACACATATCACTAAGCTCTCTCACTTGGGGGAACCGAAAATATATTCTAAATGGTTAGAAATAGATAAAGTAGTGGAAAGACGTCAACTTTACTGTCAGTACACTAAAAGTTTAATCGAATTGACAACATAATGCGTTTTACAACAGTCGATACTAGGACCTTCATCGTAATATTATTTATATGACTGTATTACCTACTACTATTTTTGACTCCTGTTATCACAATTTTTCGCCTTCGGACACTTTTGTGGGGAAAATGAAATGTACATGTCTGTGATATCTCATAATATATCTTTACGTACATTTTGGTCTCACGAAAATCATCAAAGGACGTTTTAAAACTGATTCTCATGAACTAAATCGTGAAATTTCTGAAATTAGTGTTACTAAGCCTTAATCGCGTTAATGCAATCAAAAATGTTTACGTCCCAACAACGGACAAAACACGAATAATTGGATTTGTAGCACATTAATGTCCACAATATATGAATATGTATTAGAAAATAGCTACGAAGTAATTTTTCTATAGATTCTTAAAGATATATCTCGGTGAAGAGGATAAATAGTCTGGCACCAAATTCATCTACGCTGAGGTATCTAAAATTTTTAATAGATAATAATTTAAGTTTGTTGAAAATTGACTCAATGATTGTACATCAGCTCTATTATTTACCGACTTATTATCTCATTTTATGTGAATAATCTCCAGGATAGATTTTTCGTAAGAATTGTTTTTTTGTACCTGAAATATTAACATTTTCACGATCGAACTGATGGTTATAATCTTTAAGCAATACTCACAAAACTAAATGTGCGGCCAACAGAATACCACTGAAACAAAAACTTATAAAATCACATATTGTTTTAGTTCGATTATGGAAAAGTTAATATAAATTATTGTGAAAGATCTATCCTGGAGATGATTCATATAAAACGAAATAATAAGACAGTTAATACCTAATAAAACTCATGTACAATCATTGAACCAACTTAATACAGATTTTCATCACGTACTTCTTCACAATGTGTAAGTGTATAATTATGTAGAAAGCTGATACACATCAATAATATTGTTACAGGACATAACTTTCCTACCGTGGCCATAAATTTTAAACAAATCTGTTTGACATTGTATTGATCCAGGCAATGAGCTGTGATTTCAGCTATAATGAAAAAAAACATGTAGGTCAGAATCGAATTTTTTTTGTGGGATTCGATTCTTGGAGTTATCAGATCATTCATAACACATAAGACCTCACCTGTCACCCTCCCCCCTTCGAATTTAAAATGCACCAAGGGGGTTTTTGGGGTCGCTGATCACAATTTTGCCGTCAGATTCACTTGAAAATAATTATGAGGGGGAAAATTGATCAAATTGGCCATTTTTGCACCCTTATAGATTATTAAATCCATCAAGGAGGTTTTCTCGGGTCGCTGATCAGGATCACGATTTTGATGTCAGATTTACTTTTAATCAATTCTGGATGTGGAAAATTGGCAAGTTTTGGTCATTTTTGGTCCCCAAGGTGGAGGAGAGGTTGACTGGTGAGGTTTTATGTGTTATGAATGATCCTGATAACCCCACGAATCGATCCCACAAAAATTTTTCGATTCTGACCTACATGTCTTTTTTTTCCGGTTCGTTGCCTGGACTATATGTACTTGGTGCAAACAAATTTTGTTATCAGACTACTTATTAGAGTCGCCGAGATATGATGTCACTGTAGGAAAATTACTGTGTAGTTGTTTTTGATACATATTCATATATTTTTTTTACATGTTACAATGAGAATGAATTCATATAACACTGCCCTACAGTTCCAGCTTCGGATCCGAAAAGTTCTGAAACACTTCAATTGTTTGTAAATTATATCCAAGATTACAAATAATTTATATTATCTGATATATTAAACAACCCAATATAGTTTGTAACATTTTATTATATAACAATGTTACAAAGGGCGGGATTCGAAAGTCGTCACAGTAGATTCGCAGGTAAACATAAAATTCATGTAAGATATTCGTCACATGGTATTCTGTCGTCCGATTTTGAGACTACGAAATTTATCAACAAGATAATTATTGATATTAAAATTCTAAAATACAATGAAAACCTTGTTGAAGCAACAATTTTGCCACCATATGCGTTCAAGTAATATTTTTACCTTTACAAAAAATTAATATGATTGAGAAATTAGAATATGAGTTCGGTTTTACTTTATTTACTCACTAAATTAGTGTAATAAACAAATGTGTAACATATGATCACGAATATAATGTACCTACTTAATACATAAATTTTACATAATGGAAGAAAAACATTGACAATTTATAATAATATTACATATCTTATAGATTGTGTCCATATATATTTGGAAAAACTTTAACAAAATGGAGGGGAGTTATCTTTTGTTGTTCCAAATCTATAATAATTTTTCAAAAAATCTTGTCCCCGAATTGTGTGAGTTTTTAGATTTACAAGGAGTAGCTACACTATTACATTTTATTAGATACACTTCTATTTGAAATTTTAACAAAACATACATGAAATAAAAATAGTTATTTGAATGAGAGTGAAAGGACACGCAAGCGTTCGTGGTTTTATTTAGAGTTGAAGAAGCTTCAGTCTAAATGTGGGGTAGAAAAGTGGCTTGGTCGGATATAAAATAATTCACCAAATAATCAGCAAAAACCGTTAACTTATTGTCACTTGGTTTTATCGCAAGTAAACCAAAAACGAAAAATCGCTTATCAGATTTGGACTCAAAAATACCCATACCAAAACGAAATCACTTATGAATGGCAATTTCAAACTCAACCACTAGTTTCTCAGGAATAAAAGTTGTTAAGAGGACAAATAAATTTCTTCCTAACAGAGTTTATAAGTTTCTTCTAATTTGGTTTTCAGTAAACTAAATACTAGCGGTATATAGTGCCCATTTATGTTACCATGTATGGTAAATAGTTGTGTGAAAAAATTTGTGCAGTATTGGAATGTGCCATCCTTCTATATAAAACTCGACTTACATAGAAATTTCAAAATTGTTTGGCAGCTAAAAATTACAATTCCATTTCAGAAATCATTTTCCAGACTAACATTTTCCTCTCTTGATGTTTGGTACGAATGTTCTTGCAGATAACTGTGAACTTCGTTGGCAGAGCGAGGCAAATTTGGCAATGTTTTGCGACGTCTATTGTACGTATTTTCTTTGATGCATTTATAAGTCCCGGGAAGTCAATCTTTCTGGAGAAAAATTGGAGGGTTCGGGATTATGTTGATTTTTTAATGTTGTTACAACAATACTTTCCCGATTCCCCAATGGTATACACATAAACCTCACATTTAGGCCGTTTGATGCACCTCCAGACAGTTTCATTAGTTGAAGATCGATGTTTAGAAAACTTATAATTTTCGTACACTATTCGGGTGTTTCCGCGTTTACTAATGATTTCTTTCACAAACGACATTTTAAATTTGTTAGAATGTCAACTATTACTTGTTAGCACGTACAACACGAAAAATATAATGATTATAAGTTTGGAAACAAACCCCTCTCTATCTAGCTTTAATAAGCAATAAATATTCAATTAGCCGTAATGATCAACATCCGCACATCCTTTCTGTTCTTACCAAAGAAGAAACCTCTGTGTGACGAGTTTCAGGCACCCTTAAAAGTTACCTGGGACATCTGATACAAATGTAATTATGAATTACCAAATGCTTAAGGTTTGCTTACATCTTTCCGGGTTGTATGTGGTCAACTTTTCTACAAAAAATTATGTGGAACATTTGCTGCGTCGTCAAAATAAACGAAACTGTCAAAGTACCTACTTAAGAAATATTTTCTATGAATGGTCTTTTTATAAGAGATTAAGACAATGGCACTAGTGTAGAGTTTTCGCCGTATTGCACTTGCTAATTGTTCTAAAATTTGCCAGAAACCTATATTTCTTTCAAGTGAAAATTAGCTGGAATAATATCAAAAATAGAAAACAACATAAAATGCAATTCCAAATCTTTCTTTTTATTTTTTCATACCAACAATAAAAGCAGTTCTATTCCTGAATACCTTCAATTTGATAATCTTAGCTACTCTAGTCCTCATGATATTAATGTCTATGCGAAGTACTTTCAAAGTGTCTATATTAACTCTAAATTCAACTTCAATAATAATATTGTATCTCTATCAATCGTAGTCCCTCTGCAATGATACAAGTTACTAAAATACTTAAAGCAAGTCATATGAAGGGTCTTGATCACATTCCTGCTTTTTTTCATGAAATATTGCATCAATATATTGGCAGCTCTGCTGGCATTTATATATTCAATACCCTAAAAATCGCATACTTTTCCGGATCTGTGGAAAGTTTCAAAATTAGTTCCGGTTCTTAAAAAACGTATTAGACATGAGGTTACTAATTATCGCCCAATTGCCATCAGCAATAACTTCTGCAAAATATTTGAATATACTTATATGATGCTACTTTCAATAATTTAAAACTACAGATATCCCTGAGCAGCATGGGTTCATGCCTGGATCAACTGTTACTAATTTAGGTTGCATATACAGTAATACTTGGCTGATGTTATTGATGAGGGCGGCCAGGTTGATTGTATTTACCTCGATTTTGCTAAGGCATTTGATAAAATGAATTACAGTATTTTACTAAGTAAAATGTCTAGCTTTGGATTTACAAATCATTTGATTGAATTTTGGAATTTTTAGACTTGATTGATAGATAGCAATATGTAGAGTATAGAGGTTTTAAATCGTATTCATTTCAAGCCACGTCAGGTGTACCTCGAGGGTCAGTACTTGGACCACTCCTATTCAATTTATTTATCAATGACATTTCTTCTTTATTTGTCTGTTATTTTCTTCTTTACACAGACACAGACGATTTAGAACTTCACTCGGCACTAAAGCATTCTTTATGTTGTATCTCACTGCAGCATGACTTGGATGCACTCCATACTTGGTGTGTAATCAATCATCAGGAGCTTAGTATTAGTAAGTGCACTATAATGACTGTCACCAAGAAAATTATGCCATGATATTTACAATTACAAACTTGTTGACACAGCCCTTGCTTGTTCCTATAGTTTCAGAGACTTGGGAGTTTTGTTTGACGTGAAGTTGTCATTTGTGTCTCACATTGAATGAATTGTTTCTAGCGCCTTTATCATCCGGAATTGTCGCTTATTTAACAATAGTGATTCAATAATACTATTATACAATTCATTTGTTCGTTCTAAGCTCGAATATGCTTCAATTGTATGGATCCCCCATTATACAATTTAAGTAAACAAAATAGAGCGCGCGAATCGTCGTTTTGTTAAGATATTTAGCCTTCAAAGCTAATTATCCATCTATTATATAGATTCTGTTGCCTAGAGTCATATAAATGTAGGGAAATTTTATTTTATTCCTGTATCATTCATAACCTGGTTGACAGTCCTGTGATTTTATCAAGACTGAATTTACTTATTACATCTGGTCGGCCCCGTTCCACAGAAACGTTTTATCTAATACCACTCTGCAGAACAAATACGTTATTATTTTTCCCATTTTCAAAATGTGTATATTCCACAGATGATTGGTTTGACATTTGTAAAGCTGTGTATATTAGTTAATTTTCCTACTCTGTAATTATATTATATGTACTCCCAAGCTCTCCAAGGGATTTCACCCGTTGAGCTAGTGTAATTAAATGAATAAATAATTTTCCATGATTGTCACTCGTTGCACTGCTCAATGTAAACGTTCCATGAATAATTTCCGGCGTCTTCATAGTAAGTATAGCTAAACTTTATGTCGATTTCAATTGTTTGTCAGTATTTTTTGAAACACTCGGTAATATAATCAGAAAAACATTTATGACGTTGTTATAGGTGATGTATGCATAATTGAGTCTTATAATATGATCTCTTGTTCGTGACTGTTGTGCATAATTATACACCGTTGATGAGATGAAAATATTCTTTCACGTAAGATCTGAATTTCATATTACCCAAGCAGCTATAACGAACCCGCCTACAAAAGAGACTTGGAAATGATTTCAGGAAAGGAAAGCAGGGAAGAACTTGAATATTCTGGAAACACTTCCTCAAATTATAAGGATTTTATATAATTATGAAGAAACAGAAGCAAAACATTGCGTAAATCTTAATATTGAGTTTATTCTACAGAATGATGTTTTAGAGGAAATCGGTGTCAATTGTAACATGTATCGAAAGTAACATTTTGGAACTACCATCTGAGAAGGAAGGAGCGTATTTTCATTACCGATCCGGTCTAACATTTCTATACCGCATCTACTCTCGGTATTATCAGAAAATTCATGATTATTTCCATGAAACCTTCTACTCACAAATGTTTTTTGATATATTTGTAACCTAGGTTAATTATAATTATACTAAATCTAATTAGAGCCTTCTAATACATGTCTTAGTTGTATATTGCATATGCTTAATTTTGTGGGTTATGAAACTTTTATACCATGCAAGTAGTGGTAGATCAAAAATGTCCATATAGGCGTCGATTATAACATATCCAACGGTGACAGACCATTCCTATGGTGGCCTTAATTTTGAACACATCTGTTTAACATTTTTAAGTACTTTGGCTCGAAGGAATTTTGGTTCTACGACCGAGCACTAAAGCCAGGCAAAACTACATGAGTCAAGAAATGAATAACTCCTTTCACAACATCACTAACATCAGATGCAATAAGACCTTTTTCCAAGGCTGACTTTCAGAAATCTACGGAGGGGATAAGAACGCCATCTTATACTGACAGGTACTTCGGAGAAGCACTCATTGGCTGAAGCAAAAGAAGAAAAAAACAGCAAGAAGTGAATTTACAATGACGGTATCAAAATTTCAGGGGGATAGCTTCCAAGGAAGCATTGATCAAAACCGCCTGTGATGAATAATCGCATTCGCGTGATGAATAATCGCATTCTGTCAGTAGTTGGCTTGCTCACGGAACACGGCGGATTCAGACCGGGAGGTCTATAATCATCCCTCAATATTAGGTGTCAAGATACCATGCCCTTGGCTAAATGGTCTGTTAAACAAGCCGCTTACGGTTTCCCCCGGAAACCAGGCCGAATCCCAGGTATAATTACGGCTTCCATCCATATGGGGCTCTATGGATGGTGTCTTTTATTTTACCAATGGTCGTGGGAATCTCTTGGAACTCCAACAGTCCAAAAAACTGAAAGGGCTCATTCCTCTGGTTCTACCCAGAAGTACCACAAATGTACCCATGAATAAGGTCAGTACACGGAAGTGGGCTTCCACTTCTATGGAGAAGGCTCTGCAAGTTGTCATCTTTCGAAAGGACAACCTAGAGATGGTGCTTACTCCTGATGAGATTAGGAAGTTCAACGACACCGAAGGATATGTATAATCTTCGCCCTTCCTCCATCAGGGTATGGAATAGTTGCCTGCTCATGACAGCCACATAAGCTGCTTCCAAAGAGAGGGAGCTAAAATAGTGGCCACCATCAAGCCTCGAGGTCAAGCGGTCTTCTAGCAGTAGATTCTTCAGTTCTAGTCCTAGACTCTAGATTGACCTGGCGCGAACACCTCGGATATCGAGTGAGGAAGGCCTCTGCGTCATTTTGGGCATGCAGAAGAGCTTTCAGCAGCACATGCGGGTTACAGCCAAATATCCTTTATTGGATCTACACTGCTGTGATTAGGCCTATGGTTACCTACGCGGCGGTAGTGTGGTGGTCAGGGACAAGGATTGGTATTTCCCAGCGCCCCCTTGACCGTCTGCAGCGACTTGCATGCGTAGGCATACTGAGCCCTTGAAGCTCTCGCTGGATTACCACCTCTACACTTATACATTAAAACTGAGGCCATGGGAACGGCGTATAGGTTGAAGGGCCTAGGCCACTGGACCAAAACGTACCATTCTCGTGGACACTCATCGATTCTAAATGAGGCAATCTCCAAATGCCCCATACTAGAAATGAAGCAAGATAGCATGATTCCAGCTATATGTCTCACTTCTCCCAAAATCCTCATCCCGGATAGAGGAGATTGGAACAACGATACCCTCACCCTACTACCACCAGACGGGCTCGTATAGTTCACAGATGGGTCCAAGGTAGGTCAGGCTTCCGGGGCGGGAGTGTACCTAAAAAGGCCAAGGATCACTATCTCAGTGACTCTAGGCGCTTACTGCACGGTTTTTCAGGCGGAGGTCTACGCAATACTGACTTGTGCCATGGAAAACTTGCGAAGAAACTATGTAAATAGGCGCATAAATATTTGCACATACAGCCGGTCGGCTCTGGGAGCTCTCAAATCACCCAGAGTCACATCAAGGCTCGTCAAAGAATGCAGGGATACACTGGCTGAACTAGCTAGGAGAAATAAAGTTCAACTCATCTGGGTCCCCGGACACAGCGGAGTTGTAGGGAACGAAATGGGTGACTCTCTGGCCAGGCGAGGGTCGTCTAGCGCCCCTATCGGGCCGGAGCCAATGGTCGCTTTATAAAACTGCGTAGGGGGCCTAGCCCTTTTGGACCAACTGAATAAAGAGTGGTCTAAACTGTGGCGAAAATCACCACGCATAAGGCAGGCCAAGCTCTCCATCAAAGAGCCTGTGCCTAGGCTCTCAAAGAAACCCCTTTCTCTGAACAGAAGGGACATCCGAGAGATTACTGTAATCCTAACCGGTCACTGTCGTCTTAACAAACATCTTCACACTATGGGCATCGCAGATGACCCAATATGTAGGAAATGCAGAGAGGTGGAAGAAACTGCCTCTCACATCCTGTTGGAATGCCCAGCTTTGGGATCCCTCAGGCACCGACACTTCGGAGAATTAGAGCTGCTCCCGGAGGAACTTATGGAAGCCGGCACTGGCAATATTCTGGGTTTCTGGCGGGCCACAAATCTGCTAGAATAGAATAGGCTTCTGATCACGGGGCGCACAATGGGCCCAACTAAGTGGCCTAAGTGCATCAGGGAACTTAGCCTCCCACCCTCATTTTTGATGATGATGATGATGATCTAGTCAAACGGGAGAAGGTCTTGCTATGCGTACCCTGAAAAAGGCACCTTCCAAACCAGGTCATCTTAAATGGTTATGAAAAACCAGAGAGGTGGAAAATTCATCACACATCCTGTTGGGATGTCCAGTTTTGACATTCTTCAGGCACTGTTACTTCAGCAAAGCAGAGCTGCTTCCAGGGGAACTTATGGAACCCAGCGTAAGCAATATTCCGGGTTTCTGGTGGGCCACAAACCTCCAAGAATAGAATAGACTTCTGAACATAGAATGCACAATGAGTTCAATCAAGTGACCCAAGTGCACCTAGGGGTTGAACTCCTGCCCCTTAATGATGATGTATAAGATGAAAAAACCGCAAAATGTTTTTTTTTAAATTGAATGATGTAGTCTAACCTAAAAGAACTAAGGAAAAGAAAACTCTTCATGAGAGCAACTCATTCGAAGAGGACAAGGAAGACGAAGAAATATTGTGTTTGTTATGTTGTGGCCCATATACACACAGTTACGATGACTGGATCCATTACAGGTTCTGTAAGCAATGGGCGCATATCAGTTGCACTGATGAAGATAGTTATGTTGTATGCATTAATTTTCTTTTATCTTATTTTTTCCAGTTTGTGAATTTTTTTTAAATTGTTTTTTCTATATTCAATAATAATTTTGCGTTACTCCCGCATTCCTTTTCTTTTCGTTGGTAGTATCTGTAACAATTGATACCCTTCCTGTTACATTGGACAGCAAACAGTTGTAACACCTGACGTGTCATATATCTTATCGATTATGCCTTAAGATAGTCTTCGCCAGATATACTCCAGGCAAATAAGACATTTTCCACAGACCTCTCTGTACGGCGAGGTTTTTTGGTAGAAAAGTGTAGGTTTCGACATCTATTAACTGATGTCACTGACGCGAAGGCTGGCGCGGAGGTGCGTTGTGATATTTAGATACATATATCTATATATAAGATTTATAGCCAATATCTCAAAAGCCAAGCAATTTATCAAAAAAAAAATTCCAACGGAAGTTGTAGGGAATAAAAATTTCCACAAAAAAGCATTCATAACATATTTTGATTTTCCGCGCGGTTTCCGCGTAAAATGCGTAAAAAAAATTAAGCTTTTTCTTGAGATTTTTTTTAAATAAAAGTTGTTCAAAATGTATTTTCCTTCAATACGAACGTTACTGGAAAAGTCGGATTTTCCACAAAAAATCGGAAAATCGTGTTTAGGCATATTTTTCGCAATTAGTCGATAATTAGGCAGACAGTACGCCTTAAAGAAGAAACGTAATACCTCGTTGATGTGTCTAGAGATATAACTGAGTATAAAAAATGAAAATTGTGGAAAATTCTTTAATTTTCACTTCGATAACACCTTCAAACGTGTCATTTTCTAGGTTTTTCTAGGTGTAGATTACAAATTTAACAACGTTTTCTTAAAATAAATATGCATTGGGTATATTTATACAGAGTATACTATATATTGTAGTTCTTTCGCCTACATTAAATATAAATCAAACCAATGTACGTAACTGTGAGTCTCCTAGTATATGAACAGGTGAGTATCCAGAGTGTGGGGGTTTAACCATGACAACGTAATGCCATCCACGCGTAAGATGTTGGAGAAGAAATATTCAAAACTATAACGGTTCAGATTTTGAATAGACGTACATAATGTAATAAAAAAAAATTGTCATAATAATAACAATAATAATAATAAGAAATAATAATAATAATAATAATGATAATAATGATAATAATATTAGTTATAATGAATGTTAAAAAATCAATAATAATATATATATCAATAATGTAGTAATGATAATACATTGATGTAATAGAAATTAAAAAACTTGTCATCTATAATAAACGTTCTGAATTCAAAAGAAGAAAAGAAAAAATTAAATAAGAAGAATATAAAATTTACAATCATTTAAAACAAAACTGATGTAAAATTTGTAATCTACATCTACGAAAAGCTAGAAAATGACACGTTTGACGCTGATATAAAAGTGAAAATTTTATGATTTTCCCAGAATTTTCCACAATTTTCATTTTTTATTCTCAGTTATATCCCTGGACACATCAACGAGGTATTACATTTCTTCTTTAAGGCGTACTGTCTGCCAAATTATCGACTAATTGCGAAAAATATACCTAAATACGATTTTCCGATTTTCCGTGAAAAATATGATTTTTCTAATAACGTTTGTGCTGAAGGAGAATACATTTTGAATAACTTTTTCAAGAAAAAACTAAATTTTTTTAACGCATTTTACGCGGAAACCGCGTGGAAATCAAAAAATATTATGGAAGATTTTTTGTGGGAATTTTTGTTTCCTACAACTTTTGTCCGAAACTTTTTTCAATATATTGCTTGGTTTTTGAGATGTTGGCTATAAATCATATATATAAATATATATCTATACAGGATGTTCCATCTCAGACGAGCCACCCCGTATATTTCTTATCCCATAGTGAGTGGGAAAATCTCCCGAAACACGTCGAATGATTTTGTTTGGGGGACATCTTTTGACGTATATTTGAGGCTTGGACGAGCAACTCCCTAATAGGGGGCGCTTCAACCCCTCCAAATTGAATAGGGGACAGGGGTTGAATGATACGTCATTTGAAAGGTCTTGGAAGCTTCTTTCCAACGGTGTATGAAAAACGTAAATTTGATGAACCGTTTTCGCCAAAAATTAATTTTGTTGCTCGAATGCGCCACCTTGAATATTTTGGTTATTTGTACAATGTACAAGCTCATTTTTATTAAGCCTTTTTTACAAACTTAAACAATCTTCAAAAAATCACATTCGTAAAAAAATTGAATTGTGTTGTCATGCTTACAATGAAAAAAATTAAATCTGCGTGTTTAAATCAAATGTTCAAATTGTCCTCCATTGACTTCCATACAATAATACAATCTTGACTGAAAACCGTCTCTAACATGGTTCAGCATAATTGGAGTTATTTGACGACACTCATTTACAATTCGTTGGCGTAGTTCGACCGGGGTATTGCAAATTAAGGTATTGGCGAACTGGTGCGGCGTAGCGAGAAGGAGCTCCGTCTAGTTGGAAATGCAATTGTTGTTCAACTAGTAGAGGATCGTTTCCTAATTGTTTAGTTATTAACGGATCAATCGCATTTTCCAACATTTCAAGATAAATTTCGCCATTTAAATTACCAGGAGGTCTCCCAAAATTCCCACCCAAACGTTTAGCCTTTCCCGATGTTGTGTGTGAGCTTCTCAAAATACATGAGGATTTGTATCGCTCCAAATTCTACAGTTATGCCGGTTAACCTCTCCATTAAGTAAAAAAGTACATTCGTCAGAAAAGCAAATGTTGTACAAGAAATTTGGGTAATTGTTTATACGCTCGACCATAATTTCGCAAAACTCTTGCCTTCGATCCCAATCATCATCATTCAATTCCTGAATTAATTTACTTTTGTACGGATGGAACTTGTGCTTATGTAAAATTCTGAAAACGTTAGATTAGCTAATACCGGAAGCTGCAGAAAGTTGTCGTACAGATTGCGTGTTTGGCATAAGTTGGACATGTCCCAATACCGCCACAGCTGCTCCTTCATCATTAACAATTCCAATGGGTGCCCTTTTTTTATCAATTACTGAACCCGGGTCCACAAATTTTGAAATCAATTCCATTACGTACTTATGGCGAGGGCAACGTCCAGGATGGTTTTCGTTAAATATCCTTGCAGCCGCTCGGGCATAATTTTGATTTTGGTAATAAAGGCTAACCAGCTCAACACGTTCTTGCAATGTGTACACCATAGTTTTTGAAATTTTAAACAAATCAGCAAAGTAGTAACTCAACAGATTGATTAAAATCATGAAATGATCGAAGAAACGTTAAAACCAGATAAACACCTTCTAAGAACAAAAAATGAAGGCAACATAAGGAAATGTTTTGCTGTTTTTTTAAATAGTTTGAGGGAATGTATTATTGTATGGAAGTCCATGGAGGACAATTTGAACATTTAATTTAAACACGCAGATTTAATTTTTTTCATTGTAAGCATGACAACACAATTCAATTTTTTTACGAATGTGATTATTCGAAGACTGTTTAAGTTTGTAAAAAAGGCTTAATAAAAATGAGCTTGTATACATTGTGCAAAGAACCAAAATATTCAAGTTGGCGCATTCGAGCAACTAAATTAATTTTTGGCGCAAACGGTTCATCAAATTTACGTTTTTCATACACCGTTGTAAAGAAGCTCCCAAGACCTCTCAATTGACGTATCACTCAACCCCTCTCTCCTATTCAATTTTGAGGGGTTGAAGCGCCCCCTATTAGGGGGTTGCTCGTTCAAGCCTCAAATATACGTCAAAAGATGTCCCCCAAACAAAATCATTCGATGTGTTTCGGGAGATTTTTCCTTTCACTATGGGATAAGAAATATACGGGTTGGCTCGTCTGAGATGGGAACACCTTGTATATCACAACGCACCCCCGCGCCAGTCTTCGCGTCAGTGACATCGGTTTCTAGATGTCAATACCCACACTTTTCTATCAAAAAATCCCGTCGTACAGAGAGGTGTGTAAAATGAGCTTTTTTCGTCTAATTTGCCTGGAGTGATAAATTATAAATTTGGGATAGTACCTTATGTATTGGGAAAACATCACATTTTGTTTTAAAAAATATTTAAACAAAAATTACGAAACGTTCCCTTAGCTAAAAATATAAAAGACTTTCTATTGCAATTAACAGCGGTCTTCCCAGTGAGTGGATATTTTTTACAGAATTTCTACGAGATCAAATGCTTTTTCAAAGATGAATAAAAAATCATGTTAACCAGAACTGAGTGATTATGAAATTAGAATTAATTAAAGTGTCAGTGTTTTGGTCGGATAAATTCACACAATCAGTGAATACTATCAGCATTCTGAAAATTAGTGATATTAATGTACCTCCTATACTCATTGGTGTGAATGTTAAACGAATGGCTGAAGGCTATTAATAAAATTTGAACAAATCACTCCAATCGTTATCTAATTACATGAGCTGACCTACAGCTGCAAGTCCGAATTAGCTCACGAATAATATGAATAAAACGTATAGCCGACACTCTATCTGATCGACTTTTGGATTGCTATAAACAATTTTATTACAAGTTACGGATCAATCTGGATATTAATCTGTTCTGGGGTTTTCAATAATAAAACTATTCTATGAGGAAGCTGCACATTTTTATAATACTTCCCACATTAAGTTTCTCAAATTGTAAAAAGTCAATTGCCATATAAATTTTCCTGTAAAAAGATGAGAACATCTCATAAACCCAAATATTCATTCAACCTTAAAGATTAGCAGGTTCATCTCTCAATTCTTCTTCAAGTGAGGACAGACCAGGTATTATCGAGCTGTCTTGCGTACATATTGTCCGAAAGAATTTGGAAAAGGGTCATTACTACTTGCTTTTTATTGAAGGAAATTCCAACTTGCGTACCTTTTGAAGATGATTTCTTGTTTCGGGTGACGCGTTTTGTGCGTAAATCAAAAACTACCTGTAACCCTCTCGTTTTGGGCGAATTAAAAATTATCGAGTTTATCCCTCTCATTTCGTGCGTCAAAGATAGATTCTACAGAGGCATACAAAAAGCTTTGGGAGTTAAATCTTCACCAAAGAAACGGCAAAAAATGGTCATCCCGGAGACTATGTAACACCTTGTGCTAATAGACGACGGCCAGGAACATCGAATATTGGTTTTTTGCAGTGATAGGACACTTCTATCCCAAGGCTCAGAATTTTTTATAGACGGGACATTTAAAAGCTGTTGTTCCCTGTTCGACCAATTGTATCAATACACGTAGATTTGGGAAGCACTGATGTCAGCACAAGGATTGTTCCAGTCATCTATACGCTTTAACCAAATTCGGTAGAAGGATGGAATCATCGAATTAACAATCGTGTTGGAAAAGCGTATCCAAATATTTATGAACTGCTTAAAATACTTAATGATGAAATACGGTACTAAGATATTATTGTAAAACAAACTGAGCTGAATATGAACACTCCAAAGCGTGCAAAAAAGTACAGTGACTTAGATTGTGGTATAAATAAGGGTGCTGACGATTTTGTACAAAATAAAGTAAGCTTAGGCGAACCTTTGAGAAAATTAATGTGTATATAGTGGAGTATATCTGGCAAATGGTTGGCAAAAATCTTACGATGCTTAACGACCCGGTGGAAAATGTTTGTTATGGTACCAATAGCAACCCCCTGAAATTTATATTTCCCAAAGTGGGTGCAACCACTTTTTTTTTGGACAAAAAGAGTTTTTGACATTTTTAAGGGTAGTGTAGCAAAAAAAAAACTAATATCTCTGGTTGTATCAAAAATTAAGGAAGCAAAGTTGAACCCTTTCATTGTCAATGTCCAAGGAACTCCCAGTCCAAATTTCAAGTTGATCAGATCTCCCCCCTCCCCGTAATAAATATATATATACTCACATATGCAAGGAATCTTGCGTAACGACTAACTCGATCATTTTTCAACCGAGTTGGCTGAAATTTGAACTGAAGATATGAATTATGGTCTCAAAACTATCCTCCAAATTTCAGGTGAAAATATTGAATGATTTTTCAGAAATTCAACTTTAAGTCAATTTTTTAGTTATTTTTCCAATTGAGATATCTCATGTCATTTACATCCGATCGGGATCTGCTTTGCGAGGAAAAGTGGATATTTGTATATAGTTTTATGTCATGGAACTCATTTGAAAAATATTTTATTTTTCGGTCTATATTTGCCATTTTGGTTAATTTGGGATAAATCGAATGACGTTCACGTGAGGAGCGCGTAGCTGGCGAGTTAGAAAAGTGCAAACTGGTTGTACCTAATACGGCTTTACGACGACTTTTCGCGTTCCGTTTTCGCTCCATGTAGTAGATAAGGTATCGGACCGTGCCCGACGGCCCTTCTGTTTTCGATAAATGTCCTTTATATAGGAAACTTTAATTAAAATAGAAACAGATACTCTCAGGTCTCAGCTACGCGCATCTAACGTGCGACGTACCAAAGGAAATTTTCTAGCTACTAAAATATACCCGAAGCGGGTGAACACTAGCGGCCCACAGCCGAAAATACTTTATTACAACTGGCGCCGCCCGCACGGGGCACGGCACGGTCCCAACATAACAAGACCGAGGTAAAATGTATAAAGCTTCTCGAGGGAAACGTCAAAATGATTACGTTCGTAGCTAATTACATAGGACGTCTGGCGTTCATGTAATTGTGTTTTTATACAATTCGAACCTTCTAATTTCGATAGGCCACGTGAAAATTCCGGAGCCTAAAGCGCTATCAACTTCTGGGTCTCACAATATTCGTATAAAATTGGGATATTTCGCACTTTTAGAAACTTCAAATTAATTAATTTGACACAAGTTTTGGGGATTATAATACCAAAAATAAAATGGCCAATATAGGCCGGACAAAAAATAAATGAAAAAAGAGTTCCATGACATAAGACTATATGCCTATACCTACATTTTCCCGCAAAGCAAATCCTGATCGGATGTGAATGACATGAGGTATCCTAATTTGAAAAATAAATAAAAAATTGACCTAAAATTGAATTTTGGAAAACTATTCAATATTTTCACTTGAAATTCAGAGAATAGTTTTGGGACCATAATTCCTATCTTCAGTCCAAATTTCAGCCAACTCGGTTGAAAAATGACCGAGTTAGCCGTTACGCAAGATTCCTTGCATATATGAGTATATAATATGTATTACGGGGAGGGGGGAGGTCGGATCAATTTGAAATTTGGACTGGAAGTTCCTTGGACATTGACAATAAAAGGGTTCTACTTTGCTTCCTTGATTTTCAATACAAACAGAGATATTAATTTTTTTTGCTTAACTACCCTTAAAAATGTCAAAAAAAACCGTTTTGGCCAAAAAAAGGGGGTTGCACCCACTTTAAGAAATATGAATTTCAGGAGGTTGTTTTTGGTACCCTAACAAACACTTTCCACCGGGTCGCTAAGCATCGTAAAATATTCGCACCTTGCCTTTTTTCTCGCAGTATCTATAAGTCTATTATTTTTGTAATTTTTGCCTTTTCCACTAAACGATTGTGTGAGTAAATACCAGTAAATATTATTATAATGATATGTCAATATGTATCCCAAATGTAAATTTTAAGAAGTAAAAAATATCCACTGCATATAAGATTATTAGTTGTTATTTCTCTATAATCCAACCGATCCTATGATACACTAAGATATCTCTAAGATAAAAGTAGGTATTCTAAATTAGCTAAAAGTATAAAGTATTGGACCCAGGAAGGTAAGTCCCTACATAATTATTCAGTTTCCGCCGTTCAGTTTGAATCGCATGAAACGAGAAAGTATTGCAAATACATTTTATTGCATCTATTGGGTACGCCCGAAATGAGAAGGTTTTAAAATCCCGCACAAAACGCGACGCCCGAAACACGAATAAATCCTTTTAAAGACTATACTCTTTCTTTTATTCCTGTTTATTAATATATGACTTAATTTTTCAGTTCAATATAATTTTCCATTCCTTTTCGCCCCTTCATATATAAATTCAGGCGAACAATTCAGGCAATTTTATTACACTCTATCAGATATTTTATGCGGGGTTAACTTTTCCCAACAGCCCATTTATTGCATTTTTTGCTACTACTGCGTTGTTGGTGCGATGACATTCGCGATGGTCACTGCACATTTCTATAAGTAGGGGAGCGTTGGAAATAGGATACTTAATAAAGTAATGCAAATGATATTTTTATCAGATTCACTGATTTATTAACTCTTGATTACCACCATCTTTTATAGAAAAAACGTGTATTCTTCAGAAAGAAAGGCACGACATGACGAAGATCGAACTTTATAATATAGATTTACCGGCTGAATGTAGTTACTGGTTGAATACTGCTGGGTTGGTAATATAGTTAGTTCCGAATGTTCAGAGTTCATTTAATATCTTCAATAGACACCCTTTTCAGTGAGACAACCTACAATGGTAAACTTAAATTATATATGCTAAAAATACAAAAATGAAAACAGAAATATTCTAAAAAATATAAAAAAAAAACAGAAAAAAGACAACCAAAAAAAATCTGTTAAAATGGTCACAGAAGTCACAGGTAAAAACGTCTCCGTCTTTGAACACTCCCACGAAAGCTTCATGGGTCAATTTTTGCAATTTTGGCACCTTATCCAACCTTCTTTTGATTTGGAATTAGATTGATGTTCGGTGCAAATTATGCATTCCACTTCGTCGCTTTCAACTTCTTCTGAACAGCTGATGTCTCTCTTCATTGGTTCCTTTTCTTTTACGTTTCGGTTAGTTATCTTTTTATTTTCACTTATTTTGCCTTTGGTACTCAGTTTTTCTCTACCCTTGATTCAATAGTTGTAACAGTAACCCCATATTCTTTCGAAGTCTTGAGATACCCCCATTATTACCTCCGGTACTGTCCTCGTTCCAAGACAGTTTTTCCGTTTTTCTCTGATATCTCATTGTACTCAAAGACTGGGAACAAGATACCTCCATTGGTCATTGATGCATAAAGCGCACGAAACAGTCACTCTGAGTGAATCCATTGCTTGCTCAAAAATAACCATCGTCTCGAAGCCAAAAATTCTACAATTTTGTTGTTAACATGTCGACCGATGTGGGAATGGATCTCGACGCTGAACACAATTTTTGAAGAAAACTCATTTCCTCGTTGCAGAACCCAATTATTAATAAACCTGCGCCGTTGTTAATGATTCAACGGCTTGAATTGTTGGGCTGATTGGACTTTTTGAAGATTTTTTATTAATATCTGTTGCATAGTGCCAATAGTCATGCCCAATTGTTGAGCTGGATAACGGACTGAAGTTCTCGGTTATTCTGACACACCGACACATTAACACTCACGGTAGCATTGATAGCCATTGTTTCGGAGGATACTCCGTCAACCATCACATGGAGTGATCTATCTGAGAGAATACTCGATTTTAAGCTACAGTTGCGGCGGCAAACCATAAGACGGATAAAAAATCGATGGTAGAAGCCGTTACTTTATGGTAATTTATTATTTTGATTATATGAAAGAATAGCTTCTTTGTTTTTATACCACTTTTATTAATAATAACATGAAGACGTAACTATAGTTTCAACACCGAAGTGCCATTATCAAACAAATAGATGATTGATAATGGCACTTCGGTGTTGAAACTATAGTTACGTCTTCACCTTATCATCAATAAAAGTGGTATAAGAACAAAGTAGTTATTCTTTCATATAATCAATATAAGACGGAAGTTTCCCAGATGCCAGACTCGGTCAAATGCTTTGGAGATATCCAATACTGGAGCTAAAGATTCCCCATATTTTCAATAAATTCTGCCGTACATATGTTACGTAGGCAGGCAGGCCTCCTGTTGCCGGTCATTCACGATTTTGGAGCTCTCTAGGCATTTGATGAGCTCGATGCTTATTGCTTTCTCCAACAGTCTCGAGATCACAGATAACAGTGGACTCTGGCTGTCTTCCAGCTGGAGGGAAAGACACCAAGTTTGTATGTAAGGGTAAACAATTTAGAGAAAACTGGTGTTAATTCAGGCGCACATTCCTTGGGAATGCGAGGTGAAATTCCGTCTAGCCCTATAGCCTTTCTGGTATTGAGATTGAACAGAATGTGCCTAATACGGCTATCGATGGCAGCAATAATATGAGGGTCCTTTCCTTGTGGATCCAAAGTTGAATTTCCTGTAAACATTCCAGAAGAAAGGTTGGCTTTTACTTGTGGTGTAGTAGCTAGTATGTCATCATCTTATGTTAGAGGAGGGAATGAACTGGAAGTGAAATTTTTACTAACTGCTCTGGTGAAAGTCCAAAACGAAAGGTAGCCATTCGGGCATCCGATTAGCAATCTTATTTTGGCGTTATAAGCCTCTTACGAAGCGTTTATTGTATCATTGCAGATATTTACAAACGCATATATATTCATTTGTTGCGCTGGACGTGGATATTGATACTTTTAATGCCCTTCCACCAATCCAGTTTCTTCAATTCATCGCATTATTCCCCGGTTTCATAAATCACTAGGTCGATTATTTTCACCGCAGTAGTCTCGAATTTTTCAAAATATAATTTTTCCTGGAGCTACCATTTACGTTTAAATAACTTTCACATGTTGTGTGATGGTAGAGAAAGTCCCGTTGCTGCAATTTCTAAACTCAATAACTGACGTTTGTCAGAAATATTTTCATAGCCAATGCGATAAATGTCAGATAATGACAAACAATATCCACGCTCACCGTTGGATCACGCATTATTATTATCATTGTATTTCCACAATACCCAATGTAATTTGCTTTGACAATTGCATATTTCATCTCATTATTCATAATAATTCCTTTACAGTTGGTTTTGGATTCACCTTTGATTCAGAACAATTCTAAAGGTTTGGTAATACGGATGCGAACAATAATCTTCAAATGTTCGTTGACGTGTATAAATATTCATAGCTGAAGGCCATCATTAAAAATTCAATAGTTAACAAAATCGCAACGGAAGTTTACCCAAACTTTCGTGATTTACATATCAATTCCATTTGCGGTTAGCGGAAGACTTATTGGAGATATAGGGTAGATTCTTCTCCACCATACGAGAACTGCATGACTCAATCTTGCGATAATAATAGCTGAGTAGATCTACATCAGCTGCTTAGGCCCCAAACTCTACTTCTTGCCAAATTGCTCAATTGCTTACACTGTCAAAAGGTTATCATAGCATTTTGGCCCCTAGTCTCCAGTTGTTTCTGCTAAAATAGTTTTTTGTACAGGATGATTATCAGATACTTCATCGTCCCGGAAAAGTGAACTGCCATGCCCCCGATTGACATTTTCTTCAAAGGCTCGATTTTTACCTTCTGAAGAAGATGATAATGGTAGTTTTCTCTGGCCGAACGAAGAGTTGGTTCTCTCTGATAAACTATAAAAGAGTTCACACAGTGGATATATTATAACACTATTGATAAGAAATAATCTCCTTATCCACTAAAAATACTATTAAAGTACTGAGGACCTTTCGGGTACCAAGTAGCCATCACCCTATCAATAGTACTGTTCTCTCTACACCAGACTTCTATAATTATCAAAGCTTGTTGAACAAGCTCCTGCATGATACCCTCGTGGGTTCCTTTGGAGAGTATGGCAATGTCAGTCTCATAACATACCTCCTTCATAGCCTAAATGCTGTTTCGTTTATTGAAACCTACATCCTACGTTCAAGCGTTTATTTATCAAGATAAGTCATATCTTAAATTTGATCTTGATTGATCCTTGCTTGAGAATCGTGAATTTTGTGATAAATATGGAAGATAAAAGAGGAACGAGGTTGACTGCCAAATATGATTTGATAGTTTGATGAGCTAACTGGATTTATCAATTTTGGGATGGTAGGTACATATTAGAATATCTTAATGGGATCAAAAGGAACACCGTGCAATAGGCGATCATGCTATTTCCTCAAATCGTTGAAAACTAGGATACGAACACATACAACTCTTGTTGGCAGCCCTGACAAGCGGCAGCTAGAGCGTTTGAACATGGGGATACCGAGAACGGTAATAGATACAGATTTGGTTGAATGGAGAAAAATTAGATTAACCAAAGGGTCATTCATTCGGGAGTATAACATTTTCGATATCATTCTGGATTTTGGAAAAACCGAAATTCTTCATATCCCATTTTATTAGTTCACTCACTAGACGTAGTATATATAGTGTGAGGAAAATATTGTAATTGACCCAAAAAAAATTTCCCAAATTTCTTGGATGTATCAGTTGTTAGCATATCTGAGTCGATTCAGACTATTTTTGACATGACGTGTGTATGTGATGTGCGGTTGTGTGCGCGCGTACGTGAGTGCGTAACCAACTGTGAAGACGAATGCGCTTTTGCTATTGTCATATAGATTTGCAATTATGCAGATCGTTTTAAATTGATTAATGGGAACTGTATTAATTTTGGGCGCGGTAGCCCCGTTTCGAGTGATATGTTTGACATCCCTATTCGGTTTTTCAAATGGAATTATAGTATTTTATTACACCATACTGTGAACCGTGTTCGTTATGGTTATAAATATATATCACATGCATATGTTTAACACTCGAAAAATTCCTAAATTTTCGTCCTAAGATTCAAGTGACGTCATTGGAGTGTGAAGATGGAGTCTATTTTCCTTGTTCACTCTTTGGTGTAATAGTGGAAATCGTTTTAATGGATGAGGATTGAAATAGTTTCAATACAACAGCAGAAATACTTACACTATTGGTTTGTAGGGTTCCTTTAAAAAATGCTGCGTCAATGAAAAAATGGATGGGAATTGTGCGACGTTATTCCAACTATTGCTGACCGTTTGTGAAGTTATAACTTTACAAATAATAATTATATATGTCATGGTCTGGAAACATTTCGCAAATACCTAAAACCTGATGCTGTGCTTCCGGGAATGTCAGTATTTTCGGAAAGGATTTGATGCTTAATGTCACACTTCCAAAACTACCTCAGTTTTATAAATCAAGGACCCCTTCTTTCTCTTCATTTAAAAGGTGTTAAAGTCTACATTGGTGAAACAAGTCGTACAGTATTAAATCCTTTTCGAAAATTCTAAAATCCTAGTCCGAGCCCCAAACTTCTATCAGGGAAAAATTGTTGAACCTATCCTCGAGAGTTCCACTCCGTACATGATCACACAACGGCAAGGTCTGGTGCCGATACGGAATAAACCACCAGAATGAAGGTAGTGAACATTGTTGCGTGAACGTTTTTCCCAGAACAAATACCGCTACAGAAACAAGAAGAATCAGTTTCAGTTCAAGCCTCAAGCCTGTCCTGAAGATGCCACCCATAATGGTTGATGAAACGTCGGCATCAAATAGTGTTATTGTGACGCGGAATCCATCCGGAAGCCAAGAATTTTCAATAAGTAAAAACACAATTTTCTAATACAATTTATTTTATAATGATGCTTCTAACCTGCAATACCATATGACATACTATATTACAACCAGGTTGGTTATTCTGTAATCAGAGGGTGGTGAAACTCCAATAAAATCAGCAAGGACAATTTCCATCCCAATCTAACATAGAGTATAATATAACGCCTTTCGTCAGTAGTTTCTAAATCTTTTCCAATATATTTTCTGTTTCTAAAATCATTCACATTTGACCCGCAGGGGTGTCAGGAAGCTATTTTGCTAACAAAAGTAAGGGAAGCCACATGATCAATTGATCTCAGTTCATTTTTTTCTAGTTTTATCTTTGGAGATTCATTTTGATCAATCATCATAAGCTTTTTTAAACATGGCTCTTTTTTGTATACAAATTCTTGGTATTTTCAAATCTCTTATTGATGTATCACATGTAATGGTTCATTTACGTTCCAGATCAATTTCAACATGGATCAAAATTGTTTTTGGAAAATTAACAAACAATAAATTTTATTTATTTATTTATTTCTTTATTCATTATTGCTTACATGAATCATACATATTAGTGTAATTAAATGTTCATAAAGGTCACCTTTTCGAAAAATTACTCGCAATATATAATTTTGAGTTATTTGTAGAAACTTTAAGGCGTTATAATAAGCTGAGCCCCAAATGTTCATCACATATCTAACTAAGGATGCTACCAAACTGTCATCAACCGAATTTTCTCACTTTGAATATTTCGTAGTACATAAAATTTATGTATTAATCTTCTGAATTTTTTGTTTAAATAATCAACATGAGAAATCACTGGAAATTTTGATCTATATAAACGCCCAAGTATTTTATTGGTGTCATTTAAAATTAGTTATTCAGTATCGGTTGGCAAAAAAAACCAAGTGTTTAGCTTTACACACATTTAGCTTCAATAGGTTCATGTCTAACCAAGATTTCACAATATTGATGGCTCCTTGTGGTAATTGCCGTATCCTCGATCCCAGGAGCTGACAGACCATATTGAGACCGTATCGTCTGCGTATGAAAGAATTATGGAGTGTTGGTTACAATTCAACAATCTATTAATAAATATCAGGAATAGCGTTAGACCTATAATTGTGCCTTGGGGTACACCCATCTTTATTATTTTAAAATTACAAATAATCAATCATAGAGATAAGATTTAAAAAGATTCAATACATTACCCCTTACACATCTATTCTAATAATACCTACAGAAAATCACATAAAATATCACCATCAAAATCAAAAGATAATCAGCATCTTTCAAATGTTGAGTCTAAAACTCAAGTTTACATGTAATATGGTGATATTGAAACCCCAAGAGCAAACTAGTTAACCTCTATTTGTGTATATGTGTATTCTAAATTGTAGGCATTGGAAAAAGTTGGATGTAATGTGAATAGTTCTTTCAAAAATCATTCAGATTGAATTACGAATTTTCATTGCTGATTGCATGTATGCCATTATAAAACTGAAAATGAAAGGTAGTTTCCTCAGAGGAAAAGTATGATATGGTGAAGTCTGTGAACGTATGCCATAGCAATGCTGTTGAAGCTGAGCGTATGCATTTGAATATCTACCCAGAGAGAATACAGCCTAGTTATAGCATTTTGAACGATTAGTTGCAAACCTTAAACAGTCTGGGTCATTCCAAGAACTAGTGTTGTCTAAAAATATGCGCTGCAATGAAAGAAAGAAATGAATGTTATGTAGGCTGTGTCTGAAAATTCTGAAATATCACTTCGGGATATTCAGCGTTCAAATAGGACACCAAAATCGACTTATTTTATTGACAGAAATTTTACTCATACAAATTTAGAGGATTTGTCAACTTCTAAGACTCGGCGATGAGGGATTGCCAAGAAGATGAATATTTCCCATATAAAAATATTTGGTCGGATGAGAGTATGGTAACCGATAACGGTATTTGTGATCGGCGTAATACTCATTATTGGTTGAATGAAAAGCCTCCTGTGCACCGGATGGCTAGTCACTAACACCGTTTTGGTTTCAATATGTGTACTGCCATTTTTGGAACACAACTGATTGGTTCTTTTTTTCACCAAAACTCTGTCACCAAGGAACGTTAACGCGCATTACTTCAGCAGGATTTGGAAACACCCTTGCACAACTTACCACTTCTGAGAATTCAAATCTGTTGGTTTCAACAGGATGGTGCACCCGCGCACAACGACAGAATCGTACCTATCAACTAGATTTCCTGAGAAATAGATAAGTTCTTATTAAGCTGAATTCAAGTATAATGACAATGACATATATTTAAACTATACAATATAAACTACATTCACCTCTACCTCTTTTTTTCAGCGAAGATATATAGCTGTTAAGATATGTCGGTGCCTTGCATGATCTTCAACTGTGAAAAATATTAATATTGATATGTCAGATACTGATCAGAATACTAGGACATCAAAAGACAGCGTTGATCAGTGTAATTTATATATACATCATATCCCACAAATGAATAATGCCGGAAATATCATCACTGAGCCTCTGCCGTTACAGCAACTGCGGATGGTTCTATGGGTACCAATTCTACATTTGAAAGTAGTAATTACCAGCTCTGAAACGTCAACAAAATGACAACCGAGTTAACATGAACAGAAATAGTGATAATGTAAATAAACCCAATGATTGGAAAACCGTAAAAACATTAAATAGGAAAAAGAGTAACCGATGGTCCATTATTGGTAGCTCCACAGATAATGGCGTAAAAACAGTACCAAGAAAAATTGCATTATTTGTGTCTCGTATTAATGTTGATACCACAACTGATGAATTTACAAATATGGTTAGGCAAAATTTTAAAGAAGCTGAGTGTTTACAACTTGAGTCCAAGTATCCGGAATATTATCATTCTTTCAAAGTTTTGGTTCATAAAGAGAACTTAGATCGTGCAAAAGAAAAAAGTAATTGGCCAAATGTGGTTATGTTTTTTCAAAAGAAGAAGACGAAAGAACAGCAAAATTAAGCCAACATTCTGAAAAAGGTAAATATTGTCTGCTGCACCTAAACATACATCATGACAAAGTCAATGATTTTGATGCACTTTTAAATGAATATAAATTTTGTGATACAGTTTCTATATCAGAAAATTGGATGATACCTGATGTGTGTTCAGAATATAACACAAAGGGATGGCATGCAGCGTCCAATTTCTCACGTTCTCAACATATCAGAGGAGGCGTCTTAATACTGTGTAAAGACTCCAACTACGAGGTCTTGACAGAAATTAATAATAGGTCAATTGAGCTACATTGTGAAGTGACTGCAATAAAAAGACATGGTGTAACTTTAAAATATCTTTTTATCAGTCAACTGATGACAATATTAATTTATTTATTGAAAATCTCGAAGAAATTTTAAATTTAGTAGATAAAAAAAATGTAATATCAACAGGCGATTTTATTGTAAATTTTCTACTTTTAATAATGAAAAATTATGTTTTACAGAGCCTGAAAATAACGCTTCTGCATTACTGGAATTACTTGATATTTTTGGTTTTCAGAAAACCATTTTTCAACAGACCAGAGGAAGAAATTGTCTCGACAATGTGTTTGTAAACTTCTCAAAGGAAAGTGTAATAACAAATGTTATAAAATTAAGCTATTCAGATCATAAAGCCCAATTCGTAAGTATTGACATTCCTTGTGTTCCTAAAGATATTACTCTCAAAAAATGCAGACCTTTGACTCGAAAAGGTTTTAATAGTATGCATAGAAATTTAAATAACTTACGGTGGGATTTCATCGATGATAAAAAGTTGAATGCTAATGACATTTTTCACGGTAAGTTTTTGGATGCCTATCATCTGGCCTTTCCTGAGGTCGAGATTAAGGCGAGGGATTGTGATTCTGGCTCAAAGTGGTTTACGAAAGAGCTAAGAAATATGAGAAAACAGGTAGAGCTCTTAAATGACTTATACCTGTCTAAAAAAATTGAAAATCTCAGGGTAGCTCGTAATTCTATGAGAAGCAAATACAGGGTAGCACTAGAAAGATCTAGAATAAATTCAAATGACATGTTTATAAGAAACTCATCAAATCCTATAAAAAGTATGTGGCAAATCATTAACTCTAAAGAAAAAACTATGTTAATACTAAACATAATATAACTGCTCAAAATTTTAACAAACATTTTGTTTCTATACCTAATGAGATTATGCATAATATGCCAAAAGCAAGTAATGAAAATCCCATAGATCTTATGTATAATAAGAAATTATCGGCTGATGTAAGTTTTTCGTTCTCGCAAGTAACTTTTAATGATGTCAGGGATTCTATCAACTCTTTAAGAAACAGTAAAGCCAAAGACTATTACGGTATTTCTGCCATTTTAATTTAAAAAAATATTAATAGTATCATCTATCCTTTGACTAAATTACTAAATAAATGTATAACATCTGCAATTTTTCCAGAATCTTAAGAAATTTCAAAAGTAATTTCTCTT
This sequence comes from Endomychus coccineus, assembly GCA_958510875.1. Taxonomy (NCBI): domain Eukaryota; kingdom Metazoa; phylum Arthropoda; class Insecta; order Coleoptera; family Endomychidae; genus Endomychus; species Endomychus coccineus. The sequence continues at coordinate 67,989,466 of OY294068.1, forward strand.
TTTAAAAAAGGTGACAAAGAGGTGGTGTCAAACTACCGACTCATATCTCTATTACCCGTGTTCTCAAAAATTTTTGAAAAAGTTATATCTAAACAAATCAATAAATATTTTAAGTCAAATGGTTTGCTGAGTACAAATCAACATGGCTTCAGAAAAAATTCCAAAACTTCAGATGCAGTTGCTCGTTTTGTAAATTACACTCTAAATTGTTTTGAGGAGGGCATGTACAGTCTCTCGCTCTTTCTACATCTGAGCAAAGGCTTTGACTGCGTTACACATACGATTCTTCTCGATAAATTGGCTAAGTACAATTTTGATAGTGAAAGTATAAAATTAATCAAATCTTATTTCACTATGAGATATCAGAAAGTTTATATAAACAATCAATGGTCAGACGAAGAGTTGGTGGAGGTTGGTGTACCGCAGGGTTCCATTTTAGGACCCTTGTTGTTTCTTATTTTTATCAACGATTTTTCTGATTTTTTAGACCCAATCGAACATATACTTTGGGCCGATGATTCGGACATCACTGTCAAGGGTAATGACCTTGAAAGTATAAAGGAGATCGGATGTGTAACAGAGTCGAGGGCTCATGAGTGGCTTGCTTCAAATAAATTATGTTGCAATGTTGAAAAGACAGAAAAAATGGTTTTCGCTTTAAAAGATTCAGATTTCATAAATACTAATAAAGCAATAAAATTTTTGGGAGTCTACTTAGACCCTCGGGCTCACTTGGAAGGAACATGTAAATTTTGTGGCAAAAAAATTAAGCAAAAATATTTTTCTACTTGAAAATTTGTCAAGTATAGTATCAACCTCTGTGCTGAAAACTGCGTATTATTCTCTATGTGAATCCCATCTTAGATATTGTGTCTTTATCTGGGGCGATGGTTCTGGTCATGAAAAGATATTTGGCTTGCAAAGAAGAGCTGTAAGAATTATAGGCGGTCTTAAGTATAGAGAAGATTGCACAGAAGTATTTAAAAAAATGAATATTTTAACGTTTCCTTATATATTTATTTATGAGTGTCTTGTGTATGCTTATCAGAACTATGACATTACTTTAAAAAACAGGGAAGTTCACGGTTATGATACCAGACATAAGGATGATATTCGATCAAAAGCGTTAAGACTTGAAACAGCCAAGAATGGTTCAAATTTTCGTTGTGATATATTCTTCAACAAGTTGCCGACCAAGGTTAGGAGTCTACCTTTGAGGGGTCTTAAGCACGTTGTTAGGAAGTTTTTACTTAGCAAAGCCTTCTTTGTCTTGCAAAAATGTGAATGTCTTGACTATTTAAATTATATAAATTATTTAGACTTATATATTTATATTTTCAATTTTCTTTTATCTTAAAAATGTACAATATTATAAAATTGACTTGTGTAAATACTTTGTATCTTTAGCACCAAATAAACAAATCTAATCTAATCTAATCTAATCTAATCTAAATCTTCAACATCTACGTAGGGTAGGCACTATAATTTCGGAGAATTGCAATTCATCTCTAGAAGTAGATGATTCGGGTTCTTGAGATAAACTATTTTCTGGACTTTCTTCCACATCATTTCGATCTGGTACATCAATTCTAGATTGCAGAGTATCATCAACCGGATATTGAGTACTTGTTATCTCACGAAGAACTGGAATAAACTGGGCCTGGTTGAAGTAACTACATAGGTGCATGCATACTGCTCATTAACTGATGTTCAAAGATTCGTTCATGAGAAGTTTCGTTAGTAGCTATACCCAGCAAAGATCTCATTAAATGAAGAACATCTAAAATAACACTTTCTCATCTACTATATCCAGTTTTTTTTGTACGTAATGCCAACTGTATGGTTTTCCATATACCTACTACTATTTTATCTCTTCACTTGTTTATTATTTTCGTCTTTAAGTACGTTTCGATCTCACGACCATCATCAGAAGACTTACCTATTATGTCTAAAACGGGATTACTTAAAACTAATATTAGCACAAAGCGTCCTTATCGCACCAATTTCAATTAAAAATGCCCACATCGCGGAAACGAACAGAAATACGAATAATCGAAATTGTAACACATCAATGTTATGAGTATAATATATCCAGAATTCACAAACCATCATCAGAAGACTTATTATGTCGAAAACGGGACTACTTAAGTTTCGATTATTCGTGTTTCTGTTCGTTTCGGCGGCATTGGCATTTTTAATTGAAATTGGTGCGATAAGGACGCTTTGTGCTAATACAATTAGTTTCAAGTGATCCTGTTTTAGACATAATAAGTCTTCTGATGATGGTCGTCAGACCGAAAAGTACGTCAAGACGAAAATAATAAACATATGCCTTACAGACCGCGCGGTTTAAGAGAGAATAAACAAAATCTATAATGGTTCGTCATATAAAAATAACATAAAAGGTAATACAGACAATTATATAACTTTACCATACATTCCGGAGACCTCAGAGAAAATTAAGAAATGTTTGAAAAAATACGATATAAATGTTGCGCATAAGCCTACTAACTGTGCTGGGAAATATTTCTCAAATCTAAAACCTGTAATACCTAAAGATAAACAAACCCACACAGTATATAAATAAAATTGTTTAGATACTGGAATCTCTGAACAATATTTACAAAAAAGAATGTATAGCACAAGAAATAAAAACTTGAAAAATTCCACCGCCCTTGCTAAACATGGCTTTGATTATAACCATCAATTTGATTACAAGAATGTTCATATTTTAGCTAAGGAAACCAATTATTATAAAAGATCTATTCTGGAGATGATTCACATGAAACGTGACTCCAAATCTGTTAATCATAGGACTGACGTTCAGACTCTAAGTCATATTTATACTAACTTGATTAATTAATATTCTTGCAAATTCCTCCTTGCGTGCTTATAATGTTAAAAGTATATTTTAGGTAGAATGGTCAAAAGTATATCTCAGAGGCCAGACCTTCTTTTATTACCCAATAAATCGTGACATCTGGTTCGAAAGTAAATACTTGAACTTGTTTCGCTTCTTAGTCGTTCATGGACTATGATGAAATGTGTTCGTATTTTTTGAGATTTCTACTAAATAGTGGATTCTTGATATATCATACTTATAACATTATTGTGTTACAATTTCGATTTCGTGTTTCTGTTCGTTTCGGCGACGTTCGCAATTTAAACGAAATTGGTGCGATAAAGACGCTTTGTGTTAATACAATTAGTTCTAAGTAATCAGGTTATCGAAATAATAAGTCTTCTGATGATGGTCGTGAGACCGAAACGTACGTAAAGAGTAAAATATAAAACATAAGTGTTAATGTGACCTATTTCCCGAGAATTTGTATATAATTCATACCTGGATCAAGAATCTTTATTATAACATATGTGTTATTGTGACCTATTTCCCGAGAATTTATATATTATTCATACCTGGGTCATGAATCTTTATTAAAGCTACAGTTAATAATATTGTTCGAAATCTTGTAAAGCAAAATTAGTCCTGAAACAATTCTACGAGAATTTAGTTTTAATAATTTGTAATGCTCAAGGCTATCGTTATACGTGTTAAAATGAAGTCTTCTATGATATTGAGGGAAGTAATGAATCGTTTTTGTACTTTCTCCAATCTATCAATGTATTTGATATACAGGGTGTCCCAATATTGCTGGGACACAGAGCTACCACGTATTCTAGAGGTCAAAATAAGTCGATTGAGCCCAATTTACCTGTATACCAAAATGTACCGTTTGTCCGTGAGAAGAGTTCAAAGTTTACTAAAAAAAATACATTTTTGTATGTTGTTCCGAAGTGCTTTATACAAATTTAATGAAATTTGGTAAATGTGTATTCTAGATGATTAGCTTACTTTTAGTAATCAAAAAAACCCAAAGAAAATTGTAGAGGGGTTGGAACCACCCTCACCCCTTGGCATTTTTTCCCCCATTTTTGTAGGGGTGGGAATACGGTTTTAAGACTTTTTTATCTGGAAGGCCTACTCATTATCTTCATTTTCTTACTCTTGTAAAAACTCCGTATTTTGCGTAGTTTTCAAGAAAAAAAATGTTTTCGCAAACACTGATAACCGATTTTCGGGTATAGGTTTAATAAAATTATTAGACACAAATTACACAATACATTTACACAAGACAAACAATAATTTTTATAACAAGTGTTCAATGTGACCTCCACCTTCATTAATACAGAGGTCAATTCGACGTAAAAAATTGAAATGCACTCTTCTTAAAACATCGTCATTTTCTCGTAGCGCATTTACAGCATTTTGAATTCTATTCCACAGTTGTTCGATGTTATTTATTTGAACCTCGTACACTTGTCTTTTTAATTCTCCCCAGATGAAGAAGTCACAAGGGTTTAAATCTGGAGACCGCGGAGGCCATTGAATGGGTGCTTCTTGTCCCCTACCTATCCACCTGCCACCAAATTGTTCACCAAGATATTCTCTTACTGCACGTGCAAAATGAGGTGGTGCACCATCATGCATGAAGAACGTATTTCTACGCAAGTTAAGAGGCAAGTCTTCTAATAATTCTGGCAAATTTTGTTGAAGGAAACGGAGGTAACTATCGCCATTCAGACGATCAGGTAATCGTAACGGTCCGACTATAAATTCGCCAATAATTCCGACCCAGACATTAATTTTAAATTCACGTTGATAATGTCTACTTTTAATGGCATGTGGATTTTCATCTGCATAAACATGATCGTTGTGTAGGTTTGTCATACCGCGACGTGTAAAACAAGACTCATCAGTAAACAAGATCTTAGTATGGAATCCGTTGTCGACTACTCTGCGCTCCCGAATAGTTTGTAAAAAACTTAAACGTAATTCGTAGTCAGGTGGCAACAATTCTTGCACTGGCTGGATGTGAAATGGCCGAATTAATTGATCTCTAATGATTCGACTTACAGTGCTTTTTGGAATTCCAGCTTCTCGTTGCAATCTTCTAGTACTGGTATTAGGATTGTTATCAATCATTTGAAGAACAGCTTCTTCCGCAATAGGTGTTCGAGCTTGTCGAGGTCTTCCAGCGTTAACTCTTACTGGGGTCAACCTCCCCGTTTCTCGAAGACGTCTTTCGATTCGGGCAAAAGTTTTATGGTTTGGAATTCTCCGGTTTGGATACCTCTCTTGATACACGCGAACACTTTCGCGGCAGTTACCTTGACAATATCCAAGAACTAATAACATGTCGGTCTGTTCATTAAAAGGAAAATTCATAATTGTGGGACGTCAAAGGAACAGCAACAACAGCAATAACAATTAAACAAAAACAGTGATGACAATAAGAAATGATAAAAAAACAAGCAAAAGAGAACAAATAACTGACACATTTACTGTTAACAATAAACTATGTTTCCTGTCAAAATCATAACATTTGGTTTTGTCTTTGTGTCCGCGGCCAACTAAATTTTGTATTACAATTTTATTAAACCTATACCCGAAAATCGGTTATCAGTGTTTGCGAAAACATTTTTTTTCTTGAAAACTACGCAAAATACGGAGTTTTTACAAGAGTAAGAAAATGAAGATAATGAGTAGGCCTTCCAGATAAAAAAGTCTTAAAACCGTATTCCCACCCCTACAAAAATGGGGGAAAAAATGCCAAGGGGTGAGGGTGGTTCCAACCCCTCTACAATTTTCTTTGGGTTTTTTTGATTACTAAAAGTAAGCTAATCATCTAGAATACACATTTACCAAATTTCATTAAATTTGTATAAAGCACTTCGGAACAACATACAAAAATGTATTTTTTTTAGTAAACTTTGAACTCTTCTCACGGACAAACGGTACATTTTGGTATACAGGTAAATTGGGCTCAATCGACTTATTTTGACCTCTAGAATACGTGGTAGCTCTGTGTCCCAGCAATATTGGGACACCCTGTATAGTGGTTTCCATACTGTATGATGCTGAACGCTGAACGTATGATTGAGCTTGTTGCTGAGCTATTTCTAGCGATATAGCTTCCTCATATGTCTCAACAGAGTCGTAGCAAGCTTTACTGTCGCCCTAGGCAATTTCTAAAATTTTCGCCCCCTCCCCCTCTGAAATTTGAAAAAATGTGCCTCTGGTTCAAGAGATTCAAGGAAGGCAAACCTTTTGAATGATGCGGTCAATAAGACATTTTGTTTCGGTAGAGAAACAGACAACGTGCCACCTCACTACGTTCCCGTAAGGCCTTATGAGGTATCAACCGATACGGGGACTGTTATTGAAGAAAAGGGGAAAACTGATGGCACCAAAACTCAAAACTCGAGCGACCTAAGCCTATAGCTAGGGGTAGCGAAATATGCAATAGTACGCCAATTAAGTATCTGTAATATATCAAACATGGGGAAAAAGATACTCTGAACAACAAAAACCAGCAGTGAAGACATTGATATCCTCATAGATTGCAAAACTGCAAGATTAGAAATGAGTTCACCTTCAAAGTAGTATAAGAAAGCCATAACACCATAACAGCACTTGTTAACAATATTATAACACCGTTGAGCAAAGGCACACGATATTACAAAAGGCATTATAAGGCATACGAACTGGCTCGCGAAGGATCTCCAAAGAAAATCGCAAGGGAAGATCTATAATCACACCAACATAATACCATCTAAATACCATATCCAAAGAGAACACTCTCAAAGCGCTGGGATAAAACCTCAGGTTGTAGGCAGATCAAGGAAGCGATAAAGATACCCTGCTAAAAAACAACCAAATCATTATGAGTCACTTTTGACTAAAAATGATGTCCAGAATTAGAGGAAATCCCCCAGTGCTTTGCTCATGTTCGTTCAACACCTAGGATGTCTATACAGCAGGAGACATACCGTAGTGCTGTCTTCTACAGAGGGAGTACAATGATCCTAGTGAGAACTAGGACTGATCAAAAGGTTTTACTCTTCAAAATCAGTCCACAATCAATCCAGAAGGACGGAATAAGACCCATTTCACCTTGTGTTGATAACAGTTCCTCCCTTGGTACGTAATCTATTATAGTTGCATAGAATTTATCTATTATTCATAGAGTAAATAGCTAATTTTTTCCAGTTTCTACAGTAGATTGCTCTCAGTATACAGAGAACGGTACGACCACATATTCTATGACACGCATAAAAACAAAATGAACTTTCTACATGGCAGATGGTTAGCGTGCAATTATTATAAGCATCAAACCATAAATTAGATATTATATATAGGAGACACATAGGCAACTCACTGCATAAAACTTTGTTGCTGATCGTAGCGCAACGGTGAGTGGTGTAAGAAATATATTGGATGTGCGGGTAATTTGAAATACGGATTTGGTGTTTCCTATGTAAATTGACTTTTAAAATATGAAGAATAGTTGATTAAAATTTGTTTTGCGTTATTCTACATATTTTTAAAACTTACCCTTCTGAAGTCCGTTATTTTTATCTTGAAGTAAATTTATATCACTTAATATTTCACTCATATCTCATCAATTCTTAGATATTGATGAACTAAAGTGACAACATATAAATCTATAGAATGTGTGAAATAAGTAAATCACAGACAAAGATAGAAAACGACTTAGAAAGACCTGAAAGTGTCATTATTCGTAAGGAATTCTGAAAGATTATTCAGCAGACTTATACTCCATAGGAACAAGCAAAAGTTAGTGGAATTAAACACATTTATGGATTAGTTTATTTTTATATTCTAGACAGGTATAAAATAATCTATAATAACTTTCATCTCAACATTTAACTATTTTAAATTGTTTGAATTCGAACATATTCAAGTTCTTGACTAGCGTAATAAAGTTTCATATATACAGTTGTGAAATTTTCAATGATGAATAAATTTCATTTTATGAAATGGACAACTGGGAAATTGAATTGTACATAAATTTAATTTATAACATATTGATATTATATATTCTCACACTGTCATTGCGAATTTCAGTCTTTTTTTTCCTGAGGATAATTCCACATCGAGGCGTTTTGCAGTCCTCTTGAACCTAGAAGCAATCTTATGTAGTTTCCTTGCTTTAGGTGTTAACTCTGCTACAAATCTAGTTTTAATGGTTTTCATCAAGTTAACTCGATATCGTAAATCTATAAAGATAGAAGGTATCTAAAACTACAAATCATTTAAACTTGATTTTGCAAGGAAGACAAAAAACAGATTCGAATGGATCAATATTCCTTACCTCTTCTACTCTTAGGAGTATGAATGGATGCAGGTACCTCACAAACAGTTGCGATGGGTGATGTGGCTTTTGGTAAATCAAAAAAAATCCTCACTTCCATATTTGTAGGTATCTGGAACGAAGAATCAGTTTTATTATTGTTAATCATGAAGTTATAGAAGTATTTGGTAATAACGGAACATTATTAAAATTTTATTAATCTTTGGAATTGCAAATCTTACCCTAAACTGATGATGGTCCAGGTAAATTGTAATCATCAGCAGTCATTTCCTGCAAACATGTATTAGATGTAGCTAGAACTTCTCCTATAAAAAGTAATAGTTATTCAGGTTCAAATTACAATTCCTTTATTCAAATAGAATAAATTTGTGAAATTATATTTCACTTAACCTACCATGGACAGAAGGCATATTCTGAGAAGGTATGCTTCCATATTTAAGATTAGAACCTCTACGTCTTCGACCATCAATAATCTTTGTGGATGCTTCAAAATGTACATCACACACCCTATAGGACTTGCGAATATCCTCCAGAGACTTTTGTTCCAATTTAACATTTTGAATCTTCTCAACCCATATAGAGCATAGCTTTGATTGTAACTAAATTAATAAATAAATATAACTAGTTTCTAACTTGACTTCACCTTATCTTCCTTTGGAAAGCGATGCATTTTAGAGTTTTTAGAACTGTGCTTGCACAAGGGTACACAACACGAAAATCCCATGTTAATTTAATGCAAATGAAGCAATAAAATGCTCAAATAAACACTATACTCAAAGGACAACACCAAGAACTTAATATGACCTAGCACAGCACTGCGTCAATTAACTAACGAAACAACAATGGCTACCGGGTTTTCCGTTTCCTTCTCTCTCTTTTGCTTTTAGTTCTTTGTCATCTCACCGGTGTAAGAAAGTAGGGGAAAGTGACGAAGTTTATCATAAGAGTTACCTACCCGTGCATCAAACATATAGGGTTGTTCGGATAATAAAATTGTGAATAGGAATCACAATTCTCAAAATTTCCATGTTTACTTATTGGGGTTAAGACTTCGAGAATCCAACGTTATTCTACAATTCCTGGGAGCGAATCATGTGGATGCGAAAAATCAATAAAAGCTTAAGGTGATGGAAGATGGAATAGAATCTTAGACGATCAAATATCCGATAAGATACAAGCCTTTGGATGGTATTTCAAGTCACAGTTGCTCTGTTCGGTATTTCGTCTAGCAGGAACTCTCGGCCTGGGCGTGATATGGTAGAAAGGAATAAGTCTGCATAAGCATGGTACGGTACTGTAGTAACTAGCGATTACTATAGCTGGTCAAGTGAACATACCGGATTGCGCGGCTTGATCTCTGTGATCAGGTACATGTCGTAGGCGTTCTGCTCGATATGCCGCAGGACACAACATGGCTTCTTGAGTAGTCAATATGGCGGACTACCCATTGTTTCAACAGCGGCCCGCAGAGGAATTTCAATGCCGATCAACGTCCTCATGATATACCAAGAAGGTTCATATGTAACTTATTGCTATGCAAAAATAACAAAAACTTATAATTGCCTCTGGTTTGCAAGAGCAAAGCCATTAACCTGAGTTGTCAGTTTATAAAGACTTATAATAAAATACCTACGAAACGCATAAATTACCATGACATTAACCCGTTATTATATTATCTATTCATAATCGCAACAACAAATATTGTGTTGCAGATCGATAACTGAATTCTTCACTACATGTTGATATGCTTCATTCATTTCCTTTGGAAAGAAGATCTTCAGAATTTTTTATTGTTCAAGGAAAGATATTTCGATTTTTATTAGTTGCGGAGTTTCTGTTCATTTATTACCTGATTTGGCTCCAACGATGAGGTCATCACTGAAACAAACGCCGATTTTGAATGATTGCCGAAATATTATTATTTGAAAGGGATCGAAAAATTATAAAAACGTCGGACGAAGGGTATCGGGCTACAAGCAGATTATGTTGAGAAATAAACATAAGTTTTGACCACCTCATCATCAGTTTTTTTCTTAAACTCATCAGCTGAAGAATTTCAAGCAAGAAATCACTAAATTACCTGGATTTAACTAAATACCGTGATCATTGTCATATCATTAATTCTAGTGTGATTGAAACAAATACCGCTAGACCATTACGTCATTAATACTACGTTACAGGCCACGATTTATTTGGATACCGGTACCAGCAGGCAATATACAGTTCTATTCTATTTCATATAAGAATTATGAAAAAAAAATCTATAAGTATCCTAGGAAAATGATCCCCGAGTAACAATATTCCAATACAAATATCTATAAAAATTCTCGGGAAATAGGTGACATTAACACTTTGTTTCATATTTTCGTCTTTACGTACGTTTCATCAGAAGACTTATTATGTCATGAAGGTTTTTTTTTATAGCATAAAGCGTCCATATCACACCAATCTCAATCAAAAATGCCTACGTCGTCGAAACGAACAGAACCACGAATAATCGAAATTGTATATCGTCAATATTTCAAGTATAAAATATAACAAGAATCCACTATTCAGTAATATTCTTATAATATACAAGCGCATGTTGATATAGTGTCTCAACGACTGGAGACGAAAACTATTATGTTAAGTATCTACTCTAGAACCAGATGTAACGATTTATGAAAACAATACTTACAAAATAGAATGTATGGCCATAAGTATAGCACAAGAAATAAAAACTAAGAAAATTCCACCGCCCTTGCTAAACACTGCTTTGATTATAACCATCAATTTGATTACAAAAATGTTAATATTTTAACTTAGGAAATCAATTATTATAAAAGATCTATTCTGGAGATGATTTACATAAAACGTGACTCCAAATCTGTAAATCATAGGACGGATATTCAGACATTAAGTCAGATTTATACTAACTTAATTAATTAAAACTGTTGCAAATTCCTACATGCGTCTTTATAATGTTAAAAGTATATTTTAGGAAGAATGCTCAAAAGTAATATTCCAATACAGGTGTGCAACCTTTTTCAAGTACCTCATAAATCGTTATATCTGGTTCGAGAGTAGATACTTAACATAATAGTTTTCGTCTCCAGTCGTTGAGACACTACCAACATGCGCTTGTATATTATAAGAATATTACTGAATAGTGGATTCTTGTTATATTTTATACTTGAAATATTGACGGTACAATTTCGATTACTCGTGGTTCTGTTCGTTTCGACGTCGTAGGCATTTTTGATTGAGATTGGTGCGATATGGACGCTTCATGCTATAATTTGTTTTAAAAAACCTTCATGACATAATAAGTCTTCTGATGATGATGGTGAGACCGAAACGTACGTAAAGACGAAAATATAAAACAAAGTGTTAATGTGACCTATTTCCCGAGAATTCTTATATATAATTCATACTGGGTCAAAAATATTTATTATAATACAAATATCGCCGAATACTAATTTTATTCATATTTTAGCTTGTAGAGTTCTTGATATTTCATAAAATTTATATTCTAAGGGAATAATTTGTCATAGGCTGGTTCAACCTACATGTTGTAGAGCTGTAGTACTATATGTTATTGTTCTAGGATTATTTTCTGTAACCAGCAGCTCTTCAACACCCTTTGGTACCTAAAAACTATGGAAGAGTTCACAACTTATTTGGATACACTATAACCGTTATCCACTACTGGTAAAGCACTAAAGACCTTTCAGCTACCAAGTAGTCAATTTTTTCTCTTCCACTATGAATAAGAAACAATCACCTTCGAATAAAAAATCAGTAGAATCAGCCATTACATAATGAAAATGCAGTCTAAACTTAAATAAAATAACTATTAAAAGTTCGATTCTCACTAATTCAATAAATAGATGGGATTATATTTCTTCAAACAAATATTACAAAGACCTTACTACAAAAGAGCGAGCCTAATAATTTGAGGATAGACAGTTAGTGGAATTTTACTTAATTGGGTTTAACCATCGACATATACATGTAGACTGCGCGTGGCAATGATAAGCGCGGCTAGTGCAGGCAAGAGAGAGGGAAAACGAAAAGGCCAGCTCGGGACGTAAACATACTAGCTACAGTATGCAGCGACCAATAGAAACGCGATAGAGCCTGCCTCTTCGTTTTTCCTCTTTCTCGCCAGAAGTAGCCGCGCTTATCATTGCCACGCGCAGTCCATATGTATATGTCGATGGGTTTAACTCATCGAGGGATTAAACGATAAACTGACAGCAAACGGAAAATCCAACTATACAAATTTAACAAGGGAGAATTATTAACTATTGTGGATCGGTCAATAGGATATCTGATTTCCTATATCTATTATCTATAGGGATTCCAGCAAATTTAATTTATTACTTTTATTCTGAATGTATGAAATCTCAAAATTATCATAAAATTATGGTGTCCCATAATTAAATGTTCTGCAAAGGTTAATTATGAAAAATCATAGTTTTAATGATAATAAATTAAATTTGCTGGAATCCCTGGAGCAGAGAACTTATAGGGAACAGGGGCCACTCGGGAATATTATAAGCCAAGGACGGGCCACTACAAACAATACTTATTAACACACAAAATTTTATTTTCAATTAGTATAAATTACAATGATAAAAATAAAAGAACATTCAAATATGTTTGTTGTAATTTGATAGTCGTAATGTAATCTAATCATTACAATGCAATATTTTATGTTTTATTATTTTGATGCATGACATTGCATTGAACTAACAAGTTCTTTCATATTTGGCACCACAAAAACCCCCCGAGTGGAGTTTTCCAGCCAATTTTGGCAATACTTACCAATTTTACAAATTTTACAATAAATTGTCCCGCGAAAATTGGCCAATTTCCGGTTTAACAGGTGAAAAATGGTCGAGCAACTGGATCTTAAAGTTCAATATCGTTCAGTCTCCGTCCAGGAACGATTTGCAAAAAAAAATTAAGTTGATTGGTCTGTTTGGAAAAAATTCCGAGTGTGTGAAATTTTTAACGTCTAATTTGACCCGACTACACCCCAATTCAATTATACAGTGAACAGAACAGGTCCCTCATATATGGCAATAAAAACATTCAATCACCTACCGTCCTCAATAACAGGAATAATTTCTCTAAACATTTTTAAAATTAAGGTCAAAAAATGTTTTCATATCAACGTTTATTACGATACCAGAGATTTCTTCAATGACTACATATAAATCGTTTTTATTATGATACCATCAACATTTTTCTTTCTTTTATTATTAACATTCACTAGCATTATTTCACCGAAAACTAACATATTATTACTAATTATACATATTGTGTAATTGCTTATATGTGTGTAAAAATAACTCAAAATGAACTACACTTCTCAATAGTCACATGAGCTTCAGCATACATGAAAATCATTCCATTGTAAAAAAAATATTATAACTGTATTACAACATGTGCGTATTCGAGAAATAAATTTTTTTCTATTCTATCTCAAGATTCCTCGAGATCTCGATCTTGTATATAGATTCATGGAACTACAGAGCTGTTGTCAGATTCTATGTTATCAAAGACTTTTGACAAATGTCAAAAATGTCGGGTTAGTTAACCTATCCAGCAGTTTTCAAAATTATTCTCAAAATTATCAGTGTTTCAATGGAAAAAATATAAAAGATGTCTTTCGAAGAATATGTTACCTGGTGGATAAGAGGCAAACGAGATCTTGAGAAGTTGACAGCTGAAGATGACTTACTATTGAAGAAATTCAAGCCGTTAAATGACAGAGTCTTAGCAAATCGCCTTGTGGGAGGACTTTATGCCAAATACTGCATGCTTGTTCAAGAACTTGACGCTTGTTTAGATCAACTTTGTCAGGTATCGTTGGCTAGATTATGAGAAAAATGTCAAATTGACCTAAAATTATTATATGAAACTCAGTATTGAAAAATTGCTGCACTATCCAAGTGGAGAAATGATGTACACAAACGCATAACCTCAGGGGGAGTATGTCTGAGTGAGTTTGCAGCTCTACTTCCCTCACTATACGTAGTATGTAGGTAGTGTAAGGGAAGTATTGTAATGGGGGCACAAACATTTTTCCGGATATTCGCTGATATATCCCTTTTAAGCAATTCTGAATCGATCTAGACTATTTTTGACATGGTGTATGTACGTGCCTAGAATGATATTTGAGAGTTAAAGACTTGAATAGTAGACTTTCGAGGATAGCTAATCTTGAAAAATCTTGGCTTACGGATGAATTCCGCGTCACAATAGCTCGACTTGATGCCGACGTTTCGTCAATCATTACTGGTGGCATCTTCAGGATAGGCTTGAGGCTTGAACTGAAACTGGTTCTACATTGGTAAAGAGTGATTCGACGTCGAAGCTGACGAGCAAATCGCCTGGGTCAACGTTTTTTTTTCAACGAAATGAAAGGAACTCAATTGTAAGCACTAGAGGATCTCTTACTTATAAACTCTCTCGATATCTGTCATCTATTTCAAACCCCTTGTAGGTAATTCCAACAGTTTTATCCTGAATTCCTTTCATTTCGTTGGAAAACTTCAAACGCTAAAAAATGACTCAGGCGATTTGCTCGTCAGCTTCGACGTCGAATCACTCTTTACCAATGTTCCCATTCCAGACACCCATTCCATAATTTCTCAATTGTTACCTGCCAAAGACATTTCAATGGACTTGCTACCGTTAATTGATTTTTATCTATCCTCCACATATTTTCTGTACGATGGCAAGTTTTACGAGCAGTCCTCGGGAGCTGCCATGAGTTACCCACTTTCTCCGATCATAGCTAATATCTTCATAGAAACTTTTGAACAAGACTCATCTATTCTCGTGCTGAAATGTTGGTTTACATATGTCGACGACACTTTTGTTATTTGGCAACATGGTCGCGAAAAGCTTGTTGCATCCTCCAATCATTTAAATTCATTACATCCCAATATCCTTTTCACCATGGAAGTCGAATCGCAAGGCTTACTCCCGTTCCTAGTTGTATTGGTTAGTCGACAGACTGACGGTACTTCAGGACATTCTGTGTATCGAAAACCCACTCATACCGATAGATACCTCAATGGTCTTTCCCACTACCACCCTGTCCAAAGGCAATCAGTTATAAACTCCTGGGTCCACGCAGCCGTCAACTTATCTCAACCTCAATCCTTAAAATCAGAATTAAAATATCTTTCATCTGTCTTATTATCAAACAATTTCTCCCATTACAACATTCAAAAAGCCATGAAGAAATACACTTCTCCTAAAATTTCAAATCGACCTGAGCCACAAACCCCCCTGCCTGCTTTTTCCACTGCCTATCTTCAGTATATTGGAAATATAACAGATCGAATTTCCATAATCCTTAAAAAACACAATATTTCTACCCGGGTTTTCACACTCCCAAAATCATCTCAGTTTTACAAACCTATCAAAGATCCTCTTTCTCCTCTTCACTGAGAAGGTGTTTATAGCATTCCCTGTTCTTAAGTCTACATTGGTGAAACAGGTCGTACAGTAGCTACTCGTGTGAAAAAACATAAGCGCTGTAGAAGGCTTCATGACAACAGCAGATCTGCACTTGTGGAACACAAGTTTGACACTAATCATCAAATCCTTTTCGAAAATACTAAAATCCTAGCCTGAGCCCAAACTGCTATCATCGAAAAATCCTTGAAGCTATAGAAATCCTAAAACATCCAAATAATCTGAACCGTGACTCAGGATATTACCTTCCCAACATTTGGAAACCCATCCTCGAAAATTCCACTTCGCACATGATCACACAACGACAGGGTCAGGTGCTGGAGGAGAGTCAACCACCGGAATAAAGGCAGTGAAATGTGTAGCGTGAAGGATTTTTCCTACAATAAATACGGCTACAGAAACAAGTAGAACCAGTTTCAGTTCAAGCCTCAAGCCTGCCCTGAAGATGCCACCTGTAATGGTTGGCGAGACGTCGGCATCAAGTCGAGCTATTGTGACGCGGAATCCATCCGGAAGTCAAGATTTTTCGAGTTAAAGATTGAAGGTGAAGATGTGAAGGGAGTATGCAACTCCTGAAATAAATCAGATATTTGATATATCTCATGTAGTGAGATAAATATGATTATACCATACCTATTTATTAGTAATTTGATTGTCAACCATTTCGAAAAAAACCTGTGATCAATTGATTACGTTTTTTGTTAGCACAATAAGTTTTCCTATTCCATGACACTTATGACTTTATAACGATACGCAAATGGTTTTTCAGAAATTCAACTTCAAGTCAATTTCTTAGTTATTTTTCAAATTAACATATCTCATGTCATTTGCATCCGATCTGGATCTGCTTTGCGGGAAAATGTAGGTATTCGCACATAGTCTTATGTCATGGAACTCATTTTCTATTTATTTCTTTTCCAGCCTATATTGGCCATTTTATTTTCGGTATTAATATCCCCAAAACGTGTGTCAAATTAATTAATTTGAAGTTTCTAAAAGTGCGAAATTTCGCAATTTCATACGAATATTGTGAGACTCAGAAGTTGATAGCGCTTTAGGCTCCGGAATTTTCACGTGGCCTATCGAAATTAGAAGGTTCAAATTGTATAAAAACACAATTGCATGAACGCCAGCTACGAACGTAATCATTTTGACGTTTCCCTCGAGAAGCTCGCTACGCGTCAGTTAGAGTTTATACATTTTACCTCGGTCTTGTTATGTTGGGGCCGTTTCGTGCCCCGTGCGGGCGGCGCCAGTTGTAATGAAGTATTTTCGGCTGTGGGCCGCTAGCTTTCACCCGCTTCGGGTATATTTTAGTAGCTACAAAATTTTCTCTAGTAAGTCGCACGTTATATGCGCTTAGGTGAGACCTGAGAGTACCTGTTTCTATTTTAATTAAAGTTTTCTATTTAATGGACATTTATCGAAGGAAGAAGGGCCGTCGGGCACGGTCTGATACCTCATCTACTACATGGAGCGAAAACGGCACGCGAAAAGTCGTCGTAAAGCCATATTAAGTACAACCAGTTTGCACTTTTCTAACTCGCCAGCTACGCGCTCCTCACGTGAACGTCATTCGATTTATCTCAAATTAACCAAAATGGCCAATATAGACCGGAAAAGAAAATAATTAAGAAATGAATTCCATGACATAAAACTATATGCGAATACCTACATTTTTACGCAAAGCAGATCCCGATCGGATGTAAATGACATGAGATATCTTAATTTGAAAAATAACTAAAAAATTGACTTAAAGTTGAATTTCTGAAAAACTATCATATATTTTCACTTGAAATTTAGAGGGTAGTTTTAAAACTATAGCACCTATCTTCAGTCCGAATTTCGGTTGAAAAATGACCGAGTTAGCCGTTACGCAAGATTCCTTGCATATATGAGTATATATATATTTATTACGGGGAGGGAGGAGGTCGGATCAACTTGAAATTTGGACTGGAAGTTCCTTGGACATTTACAATAAAAGGGTTCTACTTTGATTTCTTAATTTTCAATACAACCAGAGATATTGATTTTTTGCTAAGCTACCCTTAAAAATGTCAAAAAAACTCTTTTTGGCCAAAAAAAAGGGGTTGCACCCGTTTTGAGAAATAGAAATTTCAGGGGGTGGTTATTGGTACCACTACAATCATTTTCCACCGGGTCGCTAAGCATCGTAAGATTTTCGCCAACCATTTGCCAGATTTACTCCACTAACAGTGAAAGATGCTGTTCATCGATATGAGCTCCGGCGCGTTACATCTTTGACTGCATCAGCTGGACAATTTTCCCTCACTAAATATAAAGCTGGATATGTTTTTCTATTAACTCATTCAGTTTGCTATTATATTACTGAATTTCAGCTCTTGCGGTATCAGATATCTATACTTTTCTCATGAAACACAGCGCGTCCGTGCAGTTATTGGATGATATATACGTATGACTTCTGTTCTAAAGGGAAATAATAGAAAATAGGTTTACTATTAATTATTTAATTTTGTTTTTGGTATTTATTTACAAAAAATATACTAAAAATGAAAATAAAGATACGTAGTGTACTAATACGTGCAAAGTAATAAAATTTTTTGATTTCGCCTTCTTCGGATTCATCGCCATCGAACTCATTATCGCTTCCGTTATCGCTGCAAAGGTCATGATCTAAAAACATATATAATAATAATATATTTAAACACATAAATGATAATTAAATAAAAACGTATAAAATGCGAGAGAAAAATCTTAACGCAAATCAGATTATTGATTATAAAAAAGTTCACATGCTATACAAAATTAATATAAATATTATTTAGTTTTATTTTTAAATGAAAATTATATAGATTAAATTAAAAAGGAAATAGTCAAAAATTCACATTGAAATGAGATAGAAATATGTCAGTATTATTCTAACCTACAGTACTTTTTTGGTCATCATCGATAGTTATATCTCCAAGCTGCTCACCCTCGAACCATTTGAAATGAATTTTTATTCCTCCTCTTCCCAGTCAGAATCAGACAGATATAATGTCGTTGGAACCCGAAGATGAGTGTGTGTCGAAATATGTGCTATATACGTTGTCCGCAGCAAATGTTGATCCGTCGATATTATTCTTCGTTGAATGGAATATGTCATCGTTCCGTAAAATATTGTACGTCTTTAAAAATGTTGTAACTCTTGCTTTGTTGAGTTTGTTGATTTTTTGAATCCATAAATACGACATATTTATTCTTCTATAATATCAAACGTACTCTGCAACTCCTCGTCAGGTGCGTTGCTTAGATTGATTTTAAAGCTAGCGATATATATTTCTGGGTTGTGTAAAAATGTATGCGGCCGGCTCTTCTCTTTCTTGAAAAATGACGGGTTATAGTTGCAACCTGTCAGGGAATGAAAAGACGGGAGCGCTGCGCTTAATTTAGGGCTTAACGTTTCAAGTAGTTTGCTAATGGTAATAAAGCGCTGATTTATTACCGATTCCGGTTTCCATTGAAATTTTAACATTAGCGTATAAGTAAAATATAAATAATAAGTATAAAGATCTGATACCGGAAGAGCTGAAATTTTGTAATCCAATAGTTAACTAAATAAGTTAATGTAGAAAAATATCTAGCTTTATATTCAGTGGGGGGAAAAGTGTCCAGCTGATGTAATCAAATATGCAACGCGAGTTATATGTCGTGATATAACGAAAAGCTTTCTAAAAAACTTTATTTGAATTAATACAAAAATATTAATGTGAAACTAAAACATCTATACAAGGCGAAGTAGAGAAATATAATGAATTATTATATTAAAATACATTATGTGTTGGTATAAAAGTCATGTCAGCAATGACAAAGTCGTGCCAAGTCTAAGGTTCCTTACTGCGATTTCTTTATTATTATAGTTAATGTTGTGTGACTTGGCCGTTGAACATTCTTTATACGTTAGTGGGTACAAGTTAATTCTGTTTACACGTAATGTTATCTGTTGTAACTACCTATGTTTGTTAAGCGAGATAATAGCCCATACTGGTATTGGTAATTGAACGCTAGTGTCTCATTTTAGGCTGTTGTTGATTGTGCAACACATGCATTCAGCATTGACAATGCTGACTTCTGCTCTCTTCTTTTTGGAGCGTCAAATCGACCACCGATCTAACATAAAATAGACGTACAGACAGACTTCTATTATCAATGATTAGAAGTCCGTCTGTACTGGAAATAATTTTTTATACTGTTTGTTTCAGGCTCGCCTACACATAGGTAATATTGAAATACGCAGCTTTATCAAGCCTACAATTGACTGGTTATTGAATCAACGTTTTCCAAGTGGCAATTTTCCATCGTCAATAGGTAGCGGTGCTGGCGACAGATTGGTGGAATGGTGTCATGGAGCACCTGGTTTTGTACCCTTGTGAACGGCCTTCACATAACATTAACTATAATAATAAAGAAATCGCGGTAAGGAACTTTAGACTTGGCACGACTTTGTCTAGATTTCATTACTTTTTAGAGATAAACAAGCAGCTCCATCGAGACTTGGCTAGTTTTTTACAGAATGTTTTTGTGGGATTTCACTTCTTTTTGTAAAAACGTGGGCATCTTGATTTATTTCATTAGATTTTCTTATTTGACACATTTTTTTCTTTTTAGGAGTAGCTTTTCATTATTACAAATCTTTTTTTCGGTTCTGATTCTTGTACAGTAGCAACAGTTTTTCGTATTGCCGATCCGCGTTCATTATTTATTCTTTTAGACGGCTTAGACGGTTTAATTTCTGAAAGATCGGCGCAGTATTTTCGCCTAAGCCGGTTGTATTCGGTGATCGCTGAAGCTTGAGCTTTTATACTCTTGAAGTCAACATTTATGAGGTGCACCCCATGAAGATTGGTTACTCGTGGAAGCGCCACGTAGGCTTGGCCACAAGAGAATATGGAGGTGCCAATGTCCATGAGGGCATTTTTTAAACTTAGACCTTGGCTCTTGTGAATTGTTAGGGCATACGATTGGGAATTGTTCTCTGTACACGTATGCCCGGGGTATGATCTCAAGTTTTGACTTAATAGGCAATAATTCGTGAATCAAATTCACGGCATTTTTTTATGTACCAATAGGAGAAGGGGGCATTACCATATCTCTAATACAGCTGAGACAAGCTGAGGGTTCTTCATCAGATACATCAGACCTTCGATTTTTGACATCAAATGAAGAGGCAAACAAAGTTGAATATTTTTTGTAAAGGCGGTATGTCGATCTTTAATAGTTTGGTTGGGCTCTTGTGTTTCCAAATAAGGGTCACCAGGTACTTCAGATCTTCGATTATCCTAGTTTTTATAGTTTTTCCTTCATGTGGCCATTAAACCCTAACTCTGTACTAAATTTCAGCTCTCTGAGTTTATGGGAAGTACTAGTTCTATTCTGATGATCATGAGTGAGTGAGTGAATGAGTGTCATAAATGCGAAACTTTGCTTCCGCTTAACTTCGGAACTAAATGACCTACAGACTTGAAATTTTTTATTTCAAGTATGTGATTTTATAGCTTACTGGATGACGAATTTCTGCGTTCTGGTCTTATCCAGAGGTTCTCACATAGGGGCCCGAAAAAGCGGCGAAATGGTTCCAGTAAAGGATGGTACGGCAGTGTTTGCTTAGTGCTCGACTTGGCGATCCTATTACGGACAGTCATCACTTGTAGGCGATGTCCCACGCGCCCGTGCGCATATCGATGCGCAGCACTCTTACCCCACTAAATATAAAGCAGGATCTTTTTTCCGTTCAAGTTATTAACTTAATTAACAAATTTCAGCTTTTGCGGTATCAGTTTACTTAGCGCATATTTTTCACTTCTTAACGTGAAAAGCTGAGGCATGATCCCCTACTCTACATTCGGCTGAATAGGTTTTTTCATTTCTTCATAACATAATCAACATGTTAACAAAGTTTCAGCTTTTGCGGTATTAGTTTTTTTTATTATTATTCCACGTGTGTGGGAGGCTGCCGCAGCCACACTCCCCGGAACTGCGCAAGCTAGAGGTCCATTCACTTACTAGTGATACAAAATAAAGTTTAGGAAAAATTTTCCACTTTTGTGAAATGACTAACTCTGAACGGTCGGTGGCGTCCGCATCATTACTGTGACATCATCAATCAGCCAAATACAAGAATCCAAGAACATCAGAGTATATTTGGGAGCCAAACTCCAAACATGTAAATAGTACTCCAGGTCAGGTCGAATCTATGATTGTAGATTATGAGGAGCTGTTGGGACATGAAGTAGCTCTTGGCACGGAATAGGAACTAATATTTTTGTGAAGCAGTTTTTGCGATGAACCTCACATGATCATCCCATGAGGAAGTGCTGTTGAGGGTGATCCTGAGCATAGATATGGAAGACTCCATAGGAATGATTGTACCTAATATTGAGGATATTGGGATCCTCCTTCCTAGATAAGATGCAAGCTTCAATTTTGGTTTCATTAACCTACCAGATTATCAGATCATGGAGAAAAAACAAAGTGTCCCCGTAGAACACCAGCCTTACTTGCCATTGTGTCGGAGGGTACTCCATGAACCACTTCATGGGGTGATATATCTGAGAGAGAATTCGATAGTACACTACAAAGTTGAGGCGACAAACCATATGACGGAAGTTTCCTGAGAACGCCTTGGAGACAGACTCGGTCAAAGGCACGTGCTACAGCTAGAGATTCTCCATATTTTTCAATAGATTTCTGCCATAAAAGTTCCACGTAGGCAGGTCTCCTGTTAATCTTTGCTGACGAAAGCCATATTGCCGATCATTCACGATTTTGAATCTCTTTAGGTATAGGGTAAGTTCGATGTTGATTGCTTTCTACATTACTTTTTTAGAGATCAAATGATCTATGATTATTAGGAACGGTTTGCTTTTCTTTGTTTGGAATTGGTTGGACTCTAGCTGTCTTCTAGCTGGAAGGAATCACACCAAGTTGTTAATTCTGGAGCGCATTCCTTGAGAACGACAGGTGAAATGGCCTTTTGGCATTGAGATCAAGCAGACTGTGCCTAATTGTGCGCTGATGAGAGAAAATTCCAGGCATATGGACAATATTAGAAAGGTTCTTCACTTGTGCATCCAAAGTGGAATTTCCTGCAAAAATTTCAGCAAGAAGGATGGCTTTTTCTGTGGTGCAGTAGACAGTGTTCCATCATCTTTGGTTAGGAGAGTGAATGAATTGGAAGTGAAATTTCTACCAAACTTCTCCCTCGAAATTCCTAAACGAACGGAAGCCATTCGGGCATTCGATAAACTTTGATATTATTTTGCATTATATGCCTTTTTCGAAGCGTTTACAACGTCATTCTGTTCTGGTCTCCTAACATGGGTTCCCGCGGCAACGACGGCCCCAGAGATTTTAATAATCATGGTTCATCAGATGATGGTGATTTGTTGGTATGGGGTATGTAAGTTTCCATTCCTAGGCTGATAATATCTGTGATCTCTTTGGCACATTGCGTTGGGTCATCAGGTTCTAAACATATGTATCTTCAAGGAAACATGCAAAGACCATCCTAGTCGGATAAGTAGTAATGCCAAATTGTGCTTGGAAGTTTTGGAATGGTTCGTAGAGTGATATAGGAACAGGTCTTAGTGATGAGTGAATGGTCAGTGTTTCCCAATGGTGCACGCTTTTTATTCCCTAGGGATCTGGAATGTTGAGAGGAATAAGTCAAGCATCTGGAATAATGGAAATTGTTATCAGGGATCCGTGTTGGTTCATTAATTAACCGCTAGAGACCATAGCGAAGACCTCAACCTGTCGTCCTGCGCCATCCGTCTCGTTTGAGAACTTAAGACAAGTGGAGTGGTGTGATGTTGAAATCCCCCATGATGACAATATCAGCTCCTGAAAGTTGAGGGGAAGTTTCAGAGGGAGAAATTCGGAGAATTCACCATAAGCTGGTCCATTTGGCGATAAATAAGGACAAGAGAAGAATTTTGTCAGTTTGTGATTATCAAGCTTGACCCACATTACATCGAATTCTAGTGGTTCCAGATTTTCCCCCAATAGAGACAGATACCTCCTTTGAATCTGAAAAGATTGTGGAGCTCGTATCCAGGGCAGAGCATATAGGTCGTGTTGGTAGATGGATTGACCTGATGCGTTTCCGTTGAGATCCGTTTGAAACATTGGAGGTGAATGCCCAAACTACCAATTGCAAGGACTTCAAAACATTCAGTTAGTATCTTCACCACTTCGAAGCGATTTGCAAAATTTCAAATAAGTATGACCAATAGGTGGAACCCAATTGTCACCCCACTGATATTTGCCTGAAAATCGGTCATTTTCATTTTTCCCGATTATAATACTTCTTTTATTTCACGTATAGTGTGGGAAGTAAAAAGAATATCATGTTAAACCTACCTCCTCTCCAGTGGCGGCTCGTGAACTTTTTAAGAGAGGAGGCTGGACATAAAACGTTTTTTTTTAATATACTCTACTCAGCCAATTAATTTAACTTTTGCACAACGACCGTACCAGCTACTTCAGTGACAAAATTAATTGTTGCCAAGTAAGAACCAACGTGGAGGTGTAGAGTTTCTCTTGGCAAAACATTTTTTTGTTCGTTTTTTTTTTCTCTGGATTTTTGATATTTTTAATTTTTTTTTGAAATTTTCCATATTTTGTTTTTTTTATTATTTTTATTAACTGTTTTTATATATTAACGGAATTCTACGGTCTTTAGTTTGCGAAAAATGTATCATTTTGTTTTAAGTGTTTTACTAAATCTTTTTCAATAGATATCAAACTAACATTGTATAAACGATTTTGGCCCATTGTATTTCGCATGTAAGTTTTAATTCGTTTGAGAGTAGAAAATGATCTCTCCACCGATGCCGACGTGACAGGAATGGTGACTGTCAAACAAAGTAGTTTATAAAACTGAGGTAAAACTTGTTGCAATTCATTGTCTATCATATATTTTATCATATGGGCGTGACTGTCGTACTGGCCTAAAATATCTTTATCCGAGTATACAACGCATAATTCATTGTGCAGTGCTATTTTATCAAAAAATTTATATTTCAGAACTAAGTTATCTAAAAGTGTATTGGGAAACTCTTTTGATAAAGATTCGAAAAATCTTCTATTCGTCAAGTCGAAAAACTTCAATTCATGTAAATCGGAAAATCGAATCTCAATTTGACCTTTAATAGTATCTGAAATTTCATAAAAAAAGTTGTTCATAATGTAGTTCCTTGTCTACCAAATTATATGTTTTCCTCCTTTAACAATATTCTGTTTACCGGTTAATTTAAACTTAATACTCGATGTAATATGTTCCTGCGATTTTTCATGTTTGTCTATACCATGAGCTAAATTTTTCAAATCATCATAACCCGAATGCCCCCAACATGAAGTTGTATCAGATGTAAATAGCAAGCAATATAATTTATTGTGTATTTCGATTTTGAAACATACCTGTCATCGTCACCACTAGTCCTTTCAAATCCGGTAAAGGCCGTTTATTTTTAACAAAACACTTTTCTATCATATGTTAATCCACTAAATGGATTTTCTAAGAACCCAGCAACTAAGTCACTCATCATTTTAACTTTCACCGATTAGATAAATTATAACTTAACTACTTAACCTTACTTCGCCTCGCGGTACAAAAACAAGAACTGACGGAACACGACACGTGTCGCATTCTTCTAGCGGAAGGGCGGTAGCAAGTAATCGTATTTCATTCGACCGACGATTCCGTACGAGAAGCTAGCCTACATAGGGTGTTGCCGTATTCGCTCTTTTACCCTATCTGGCAATTGAACTGCTTGGAAAACGGCAACTGTGTTTACCACACGTATTTAGCGTTTGAGAAATATAGAGAATCTAGCCTCTGGCCACTGTTGCCAGATTAAAAATAACTACTGAGAACGGGGAATTAATTGTAAAATTTAAAGAATTATCAGAGAAACAGGAAATAAAATGGAGAATGATCATTATGATAAATTGGTGAGGAGGCTGAGCCTCCTTAGCCTCCTTCGAGGAGCCGCCACTGCTCCTCTCGAATATCCACATATGAGTACACGAATACTGATGTTGTTCTAAGAAATATTGCATATTGAATATTGTTACAAACAACTATTGAAATTTTCAGCCTCAGAAAACTCAGACTATTAGAAAATTGGTGGAATCGGCTGTAATAAGATTGAAGGAATTGTACAATGAATTGAGATACATTGATTTTTCGGAATTTCATTACATAGATGATACCTTGATAGAAATGAAATTAATTCCGTATGACGTCGAAATTATATATCCTCTTTTGAGTTATCCCAGACCTCCTGACATTCAAGATATGTGGGAGCGAATACAGGTGAGTAATCATATTCACTGTTACTGAGACCAGTGATGAGTTGCCACCTTGGTTTAAATATGAACTATTCTTCGAAAGATTCCAATTTCCAAAAAGCAAGCTTTGTGTTTCGTATCAATTGAAATATCCAAAACGACCATCGTACAATAACTGAACACCACAGCTGAAGTTTTCTACGTCGTCCTTCCGTATTTACTATATTTAGTCCCATACGCATTTCTCTTCCATTTTTCTCTTTTTCTCCAGTTAGTACCCATCTTCTTGGAAATGGTAAGTTTACATCTTCTCATCACAATTATTTCATCTGTTTATACGGCTTATATGAATGATTGTGAATTGTGCAAGAATGTGGTTTTCAGCGAGGAGAGACCATTTTTGTGCCACCTACCCCTCCTCCAACGCCTCCCCCCGAAGTAGAAGAAGAAGCAGAGCCAGCATCACAGGGTATGCTGTTATATACATAGATAAAAGTAATAATTCAATCTTATTTATCAATAGTTGAAGGAGGCGATGCCGCTGCAATACCTGAGCAGGAATCACTTCCTATTAGGAAACCCAGAAAAGAAGCGTGAGTATCATTCAATACAGATGACAAACAATATCAGCCTTTTTCGATACAGCCATGGAATACTGAAATTGTAGGGTTCTTTAACTGTCCATGTCATATATAAATTCTCGGGAAATGGGTCACACTGACATACATGCTTATTATTTTCGTCTTTACGTACGTTTCGCTCTACGACAATCATCAGAAAACGTATCAATGTCTAAAACGTGATTTCTTAAAACTAATTGTATCATCACAGGGCGTCTTTATCGCACTGATTTCAAATAAAAATTCTCACGTCGCCACAACGAACAGAAACACGAGTAAACGAAACTATAGCATATTCATGTTTTAAGTATATGAATCAAGAATCCGCTGCTTAGCAATATTCTCATAAGCTTTGAAGTCATATCAAATCACAGTATCCAATACAACTGAAGGACTGAAACGAAAATATAACGCTCGAGTATCCACTTTCGAACCAGATGTTGAAGATTTATGAGGTAATAGAAAAAGTTGTCAGACCTCATTAGAAATATTGCTATTAGAGCATTCTACCTAAAATACATTTTTAACATTACGCATGTAAGAATTTACAAGGGTTTTAATTAATTAAATTAGTCTAAATCTGACTTAATGATTGAATATCAGTTCTATGATTTACAGATTTGGAGTCACGTTTTATGTGAATCATCTCCAGAATAGATCTTTGATAATAATCGGTTTCCTTACTTAAAATATCAACACTTTTGTTAAAAAGCAGTGTTTAACAAGGACGGTGGAATTGTCTAAGTTTTTGTTTCTTATACTGTACTTATGGCCATACATTCTTTTTTGTAAATATCGTTTAGAGATTCCTGTATAAGTCCCATCGCCTATCCCACATCTAGGAAATTTATGTTGTTGTTTGTTTAGAACGTCATATACAAATAACATAAACAGTAATACAGATAATTTTAAAACATTACCATACATTCCGGAGACCTCAGAGAAAATTAAGAAATGTTGAAAGAAGTATGATATAAATTTTGCGCATTAACCTACTAACTGTGTTGAGAAATATTTTTCAAATCTAAAACCTTCAATACCTAAAAATAAGCAAACCCACACAGTATACAAATTAAATTGTTTAGATTGCGATGGGACTTATATAGGAGGAATCTTTGAGCAATATTTACAAAAAAGAATGTATGGTCATAAATATAGTATAAGAAACAAGAACTTCCAAAATTCCACCGTCCTTGCCAAACACTGCTTTGATTATAACCATCAATTCGATTACAAAAATGTTAATATTTTAACTAAGGTAACCAATTATTATAGAAGATCTATTCTGGAGATGATTCACATAAAACGTGAATCCAAGTCTGTAAATCATAGAACAGATATTCAATCATTAAGTCAGATTTATACTAATTTAATTAATTAAGACACCTGTAAATTCGGGCGTCTACGTGTAGAGCGCGATTCATAAAATGTAATCCTATACTTTTATACGAGTAGAGCGCAAAGCCTGTATACGACGAGAGCGCGAGGACGGTCGGGATAGTAGGTAGACGGTTTATTCATATGTGAGGGTAGTATATGTGTACATCGCATGATTAAACGCTCGCCCCAGCAATCAAAAATTATTTTTCCTTCTTTTTTTTCCAGGCTTAGAGCTGACAGTGAAAAAAAACTGACAGGATTGAAAAATGAATAAATTATTTTAAAAATGAGCCATTTATATTAAAAAATAGATAAGTAATTTAAAAAAATAAATTAGTAAAATTTCAAAAACTAAATAAATGGTTTATTTTAAAAACAATTATGATTGAAATAAAAAAAAGTTGGAAAAGAAAATTATTTTTTCGACGTCGACCTATCGTTAGTTATTTTCCTAAGCTTTGCCCTTTTTTTCTTTTCAACAATTCATTCGAAAATTTCCCTTTTTAATTCACTGATATGACTTCAAAGCTTATAAGGATATTGCTAAGCATTCATATACTCAAAACATTAATGTGTTATAATCTCAATTACTCTTGTTTCTGTTGATTTCGGTGACAGGGGCATTTTTAATTGAAATTAGCGCGATAAGGACGCCTTGTGATGATAGAAATAGTTTTGAGAAATCACGTTTTATACATTGATATGTCTTCTGATGATGGTTGTCAGACCGAAACGTACGTAAGACAGCATATTCACCTCAATTCACAAAGAGGAATGTATGATCTTCAAGGATGTGCACCAAAAATACACTTTCAATAACTTCAGACCTACGCATTGCCGCTTTGAATTATAAAAAGAATGAAGGAAGTAGGCAGTTCTACATAATGCATGTAGCAAAAATATGATTTCAATAACTTCAGACCTACGAATTGCCGCTTCTCCTGATGTCTTCCAAGGAGCAATCCGTAGGTAGAAAAAACGTATTTCACTAATACTTTTGTAGGTCCAGGCAACAAAATAAAAAAAATGTATTTAGAAACTGGCAGAGAAGTACTGACACAATTATACAGCACTCTATGAGTCTCCGAACGGCCAAACATATCATAATAATGATATCTATGGAAATAAGATATCTATGACACCAGCCTCTCAAATAAAACGAGAAGAAATACCTTGTAGGGAGGCTACACTTAAATTTCAGATGCTGTTTATTCACTTTAAATGCAAAATTTCCATTTTCACTGCGTTTCATCACCAAAATATTGGAATATAGTTGGAAGAGACATATTTCATGACATTTAGGCTAGTTGTTATGTGCTTTTGAGGTCAATATCTTGAGATAAACATGGTGCTAATTATGAGAAGATTTAATTTTTTTTCTGGAAAACGGTGCAATTCCGGAAATTTTTACTTTTTGATCGTTCATAAGGAACACTTAAGTAGTATGTCAAAAAATGTTCATCAAAATCGGGGGTGAGGCCCTTCTTGTAAATAATTACCCAACTTTACTTCTGTCCAAAACCAGTCAGGTTGAAACTAAGTTTTGATCCCCTAAGGTACATCTATTACACAAATCTTTCCAATTATTCCACTCCAAATTGGTAATTGATGCCTTTGCTTCCAACGAAAGAATATTCCCAGAATTTGGTTCCAAACATAAGTTTGATATCACCTCCCTGTAGAAATAACTTAGAAACACGACCTTCCACTTGGACGATTTGACAAAAAGTACGTCATTTTCTTGGCCTTTTCCGGTGTTTCGATGTGTCACAGAACGACCTCTAAATAGAAGCGGTAACTACAGAATTTGACACTGAATATCCACGAGAATATACGGTCTAGCATAGCTGACGTCACAGGAGTTAACCGATTGTAGTACAGCGGCCATTTCTAAGCCGTTAAGTGAAATTTACACGTTACAATCTGTATATTAAAGCATATAAAATATATGATATTCAATGCGATGAATATCAATCTACAATGAGTCTTGAATTGGTGAGAATAAATTGAACAAAGTGGTTTCAAAATATTACATTCATTTGCTTAATTGAATTTAGATTCCTCTGTCCTTTGCTATTCGCCATTACGAAGAGAGGATTTTCAAGAGGAATATCAAAAACATTTAAATGTTGTTATGAAATTAATTAAATCGAATGAATTCAAATATTTAATTTATTTTTGTGAACTATCGTTTTGTTATGTATTGTATCACTTTCAAACTCATTTGATAACGTCAAAATGTATCCACTATAGTTTTGCTTCTCGTTGGCATGGCAACAAGTCAAAATAAAAGTATTTCATTGGTTGAAAATTGTCGGTGTGAAATTTTCACTAATATCTTTCAAATTCTGCAGATCAAAAGGGAAATCTGTAACATTAGTGTTGCCGCCGGGCAAAGTTCTGACACCCGAAGAGACAGCTGAACAGGAAAGTAAAAAGAAACTAAACGACACTATTCTTCTCATCCAAAATCATGAGAGGTGCCGACAAGCTCGCATATATCACTACGATCAGAATAGAGTTCATCGATCTAGACGTGACGCAGGAACTAAAGGTAATGAAGGTGATCCCGATATGGAAAAAATGGGAAATGCAGCAGTAACTCTTCAACGAATGTGGCGTGGACATGATGCCCGGAAGTACCTAGCTAGAAGAGAAGACGAACGCCGCTTACTTATTGGTAATATAGCAATAGTCCAGTCATCCTGGGAAATTATCTACAGCAAAAAAATCCAAAAAACTCCAATGGACTTTTTCAACGTATAAGGGGGTATTTTGGTGCGCTAAACACGATGGTATGGTCCAAATTGAGCTACCGGATACGGAACATGCCGCAAATCGCCGATTTATGGCCATTTTTTGGCCATTTTCTGGTTTTTCGAAGATATAACAAAATCTATGCATTTTTGTGAAAATAGTCAAGAGAGCAAAGTTGTAGTGCTTATCAACACTCAAAAAATGACCATTTTAATGTGGCGAAAATGACGTTTTTGCGTTTTTCGAAGATTGGGCCAAATCTATGCTTTTTTGTAGAAATAGTCAGGGGAGCAAAGTTATAGGAGTCAAAAATACCCGTAATCTGGTCCAAACTAGATGGCGCTAATGGTCATGAAACTCAAAATATGGCCGTTTTAGCGTCAAAAAAATTATAACTGTTTGTCTTTTTTTCACAATAGGACAAAACCTGCGTATTTTTATGCATATAGTCAGAGGAACAAATTTATAGTAAACTTTTTGGGTTTTTCGACAATAGGACAGAATCTATGCATTTTTATAAAAATAGTAGAGATAACAAAGTTATAGTAGGAGGAAATGCCCATAATCTGGTTCGAACTAGATGGCGCTAGTGGTCATAGAACTCAAAATATTGCCGTTTTAGTGTGATAGAAATGATAATTTCAAAAAATAAATACAAAGTGTGCACGTGTAAAATTTTTTCGGAAATTTATTCAACAAGTGTCTACGAAAATATTCTTAGTAATTATTCATAGAAGTTGCTTTTATTAAAATACATCATTGAAAAAATTTTGATCTTATTTTTTATCTGAACAATTCTTCAAAAAAGTAAACGCTACTAATAATCAGGAAGTGAAAATAAAAACCAAGGTGAGTTTTTTGTTCATGATAAATGTTTGTAATATTATATTATATCATAATATATTTCCCAATTTCTAATATTTCTCTCGTTTCCTTTTTGTCATTCCATAATTTCACAGGTCCACGATGGACAAGTGTCTACTTTGTTTGAAAGTCAGTTAGAGTGAGGTCGTGTTCCTCGATGAATCAAAATCAGCGGCTATTACATCATCATCAATTGAACGCAAACTACAAGTTCATACGAGCCAAGCGTTTATTTAGGATGTTCGAAGAAAGGTTGTACATGAAGGGTGCCTAGAAATATTCGAAATGACCGCTAGCGCCATCTAGTTTGGACTAGATTATGGGTATTTTTGACTACTATAACTTTGCTCCCCTGACTATTTTTATAA
Organism: Endomychus coccineus; assembly: GCA_958510875.1. NCBI lineage: Eukaryota > Metazoa > Arthropoda > Insecta > Coleoptera > Endomychidae > Endomychus > Endomychus coccineus. The sequence continues at coordinate 68,021,425 of OY294068.1, forward strand.
AAATGCATAGATTCGGCCCTATCTTCGAAAAACGCAAAAATGGTCATTTTCGCCACATTAAAATGACCATATTTTGAGTTCTAAGAACGCTAGCTCGTTTGAATCAGATGATGAGTGTTGATAAGCACTACAACTTTGCTCTCTTGACTATTTTCATAAAAATGCATAGATTTTGTTATATCTTCGAAAAACCCGAAAATGGCAAAAAAAATATCCAATTTAGACCATGCCATCGTGTTTAGCGCACCAAAATATCCCCTTAAACGTTGAAAAAGTCCATTGGAATTTTTGGACCCAAATTTCTGCCAGGATGACTGGACTACAATAGTTCAGCTATTGTGTTCGTTTCAAACCGAATACCGAGTATTGTACCGAGAAATGGGGCAAACCACGCTCTAGGGGTACATACGAACGAAAACGAGAAATACAGCCAGATCTGCACATCTCATAATATTCCTAAATAAAATAACTATTGAAATAGATAAATGTGATTATAGTTCCGCTAACACAGTATATTCTTCAAACTAATACGTTTTGTAATACTTTTTGGAGAAGCTTCTGTGTTAGCCAAACTATAGTCACATTTCTTTATGTGAAAATCGAACTTTTGATAGTTGTCTTAGTCAAGTTTAGAATCGATTTTCATCACGTAATACGAATTCCTTCGAGTGGCAACATTGATGTGAAGATTCAACTGTTAGTTGTTGACTATCATAGAGCATTTGTTAACAATGTTGGCCTAGAGGTCGTAGAAAATATATCTTCATCATTTGAAGAGAATGAACGTTGCAATGATTCATGTTTAAGCGATTAGTCCTATAAATGTATAATCAATTTGGTATACTTCTTGGTCTTTGCAAATTGGAGATTTCTACTGATTTTTCGTATGTAACAATTTGTGGATGAGGACAGTAAAAAAGACGAAAATGGTTCATTGAACAGAAACTGTCCAAAGAATACAGAAAACATAACTCATAAACTAGCAACGGAAGTAAATGTTTCCAAAATTTTCCCATTATAGTTTTCTCAGAAAAATCCAAGATTGGCCATAGTTGTGATTAGAGTTCCCTGATTTGGGTGAGTGAACTAATTCATTGAACGCCTTCAATAATCACATGAAAAACAAACATTCACAAATAAATCATCAATAATGAGCTGGAACTTTTTGCGGAAATATTCTTTAATTGATAAATTTTGCATAAATATTTCAACTGGTGTATTCTGGAAGTCTAGGAGCCAGAGCGATATATATCGTCTGAATATTAACCCGATGGCATTACGGTTTATCGTTAGAGAACGGTTCAATGAGCAATTCATCTCACAGACCGAATTTTCGCCGGCCTGCTAGATCTCGAGATACAGCCTCCGCAAATTGTTTATTTTTTGACTAGAGGTTAACCCTTTTCAAGTTGCGGTTACTTGAAAAGCATGCCATTCTTATACACTTCCACTATGTGCCATCATTTTTTATCGTGTCCGTTTATCAGACTCACCAGTTAAAATTGGACCAAAAACGGACTGCAAGTTAACCCTCCAAACCTGGTGGAAAATGTTCATTGGTGTTGGAAATTGTTAAGATACCCTATGCCATTAAAAGTTATAGAGTAATTGGCCATTATTTAGACCAAAAATGATATTTTTTCTCAATTTGTGGCTGAACCTTGCGGATTACAAGGTAACACGATGGCATCATGCTAAACAACTTTATTGCGTCTAAATAGTCACGCAACTACAAATCGCTAGTGCGCGCCTGGCCTGAGACTGATATAGACCAGTCGGCGCAGATTTTTGCCTGCATTTTCCGGGCGGTAGCAATGTTTCGATTGATTCTCATGTATTTTTTGCCCGTAGGATACGATTATCGTTACCCGTACTTTGTACAAACTGTGCTTCATTTTTTAATTTACCAATTTGTGAAACAAAAATGACTTTTTTACATTTTCCTTTATATCTCCTTTCCTGTGCATTTTTAGCATCATGCATTCATATAATTTTTTGTTCCTTACTTAATTATCTACAAAATTAGGTCTGGTGCGATATCCCAAGTGCTATTGTTAACTTGCAAATTGCGTTGAAAGTTGAAAAAGCGTGCTTTTTTCAACATTGAATATCTCAACAATTAAAATACCTAGGAGCTTGAAATTCTCAGAAAATGTTGCCATTACTAATATAAATAAGTGCATCAAATTTCAAAACGATCGCTTCCTAGAGTTATTAACGATCAAAATTTTTTTCGAAGTTCAGTTGCATACTGCGCCAAAGCCGCTGTGATCGTCTGATTCTGATTCAACTTACGAATTTGAAATTAAAAAAATGTCCTAACATGCACAGGGCGAAGATAATCTTTTTTTTTCAATTCCCGAAGTTATAAAATCGGTTCTAAATAACTTTTTTCAAAAATTTCAACGGGATATAAAATTTGAGTATTTTTTTGAATTGTTGAGATAAATTGTATCAAAATCAAACGATCACAGCCACTTTGGTGCGTTATGCAACTAAACTTCGAAAAAAATTTTGTTCGTTAATAACTCTAAAAGTTGAGGAGCGATCATTTTGAAATTTGATACACTTATTTATATTGGTGATAGCAACATTTTCTGGAAATTTCCAACTCCTAGGTATTTTAATTGTTGAGATATTGAATGTTGAAAAAACACGCTTTTTCAACTTTCAACGCAATTTGCAGCTTAACAATGGCACTTGTGATATCGCACCAGATTTCATTTTGTAGATAATTAAGTAAGGAACAAAACACTAGCATAATGCTAAAAATGCACAGGGAAGAAGATATAAGGGAAAATGTAAAAAAAAGTGATTTTTTTTTCACAAATTGTTAAATTAAAAATGAAGCACAACTTCTACAAAGTACGGGTAACGATAATCGTATCTTACGGCAAAAAATACATAAGAATCAATCGAAACATTGCTACCGCCCGGAAAATGCACGTTTTCATATTATTCCGTCCCCGCCGTCTGGTCTAATAAAGCAGAAAGGTAATTCATGAAAACGGCGGAATTGAGGAAAGCAATCGAAAATTGGGATAGGCTTTTGCATTATGTTCTAACTTCTGTATCTGTGGGATCGACAAATACGGGTTCTTGATGTTAATATTACTATGCTTTCTAATATGATTGTAAATTATTTCCACAAAAATAAAAATGAAAATTAAATAATAGATCATAGGGGTAGGAAGATAGAATCACTGACAACTAGCCAAGAAAAATGTGATGACCAGGGTAATATGTATAATGTTGTATAGAATTTGTTTGATAACTTTTTAGTACCTAAGCTAAACTTTTTTTTGTATACAAGAGCTGCTATTCTTGGAACTAGATGAGATAATTATTTTTCGGATAGAGGTAATTTGAAAGAACTGACGTTTAATTAGTAAAAGCGATATTCTTCTATTTTTCAGACAAATATATTGATACTAACTCTGATTTCGCCGACACATCAGAACCTATACAGAACCATTTGATTAATTATATTTATTTTGTTTTGAATAAGAAAATTTGCGAAAAAAATTCGAAATCTTCCTTAATTTCTTGGGAAGTTGATAAAACCACGGTAGTTGAACATCGCAGTTGCCCAGCGTTATAATATTTAAAACATCCGAAGAAACATTTAAGATTAAAAATAGTGCCGAGTGAAGCTAAGCTATCAAATACTGAAAAAAAAATCGGTTGTCTGTAAAGTCGGTTTACTGACGATAGTTGAACGTGACAACGTCATAACAATTTAGAAAATTTTTTCATAAAATTCTTCGTTCAGAAAATCATTTTAAATTTACAAAATACTTGAATAAAATTTATTGTTTAAATTTCTACTCGACTGTTAAAATTTAATTTTTGATTTTATTATTTTATAATAATAAATTTTGTATTGACATTATTTCTTTCAGCAAATAAACTGAATAAAAGTTTTTGTTCAATTAGTTACTTAATTATTTTTGCAAATTTAATTGTAATTTGTTGTAAAAAAGTAATAATTTTGAATAATTTATTATAAGAATAAACTGTGATTAAATTATTGTTCATAAATCTTAAATTTAAAATTAAAAATTTGGAAACATCATTAAAATTTTTGTAACTCTAGCTTTTAAATAGCCCGCCTCAATGTGTTTGATATAGGAGAAAATTGTTCCCTTTGACGGCTGGCTGGTCCAACCTGTCATTTCAGACACGTTGCTATAATATGTGGAAGATTTATCATTTATGTTTTAATTTTTTGAAATCATAGCTACGCTCGATAATTATTTTGATCGAATAGTAAAGCAATTGATTTTTTACTCATCGTGAAATAGTTCTGTTAACTTATTGTTATAGTTTTGTCAATTATAGCATAACCGCTACACTAGTTGACCGATGCTATTTATTTTAATGATGAAAGCACGAATATTCGACAATATATCACTGAACATATATTTAATATCGGAAGAATCATTACATTTATCGCCGCAATTATCGTTGCTATAAACAATTGACACCACATTCACTTTTCGCTGCACTTCATACTTGACGAAATATTGTATAGCAGCTGTCCACGCGGACGCATCGCTCACTCAAGTAGGAGACGCTCTCGCTTGCACTTCAAGCCTTAAATGGAACGTCTCAGAGTGAGGTAACGCCGCATGCTCAAATGAAACGCTGCATGAGTCATGTTTTCTCGTGCTTGCAGCCGGCTCCATCGAATTATAAGACGTTGTCACGTCAAAAAGTAGACATTGAAATTGTTATCAATAATGCATGTTAAAAATATTGCCTCACCATATTTTAGTTACCAGTTCCCACTTATTGAAGGTTAAAACAATAAAATATTATTTTGTAGACTTAAATTTTGTATTGTTACTTCCGTCACTATTATACGTGTATTTGTTTCAGAATCATTGATAGTTTCTATTTTAAGACATTCAGGTAATTGAATGTAACTAACATATGTATAAAGATCCTTCATATTTTAAGGAATGACTGAACCAAACTGGAGATCCAGAGAACCATTTGAGATATTTGAAGCGAATATAGAGAAGAGGCGAAGACTTAGAAACGAGAAATTACGCGATTACTTACAAGCTCATGTCACAGAAAAAGAACGCGTCTTAAGAGTTGTTGGTCCAGGGCTCATGGAAGACATAAGTGATGAAATAAGGGAATGGTTCTACCAATGGTATATAAGAGCTAAAAACTTTGATAAGTTTCCACCCGAGGCAAAAGGTGGCACCGTTTTAGTTGTACGAGGGGAAACAATGACTCCCGAAGAATGGATAGATGAAGTGGAAAGAAAACGCAGGCAGAAAGCGAAAGGCGTTGACAAAGCAAAATTGAAAGCCCAAAAACTGAAAGAGAAAAAAGCAGCGAAAGCTGCGTTGAAAAAGGAGAAGGCCCGACTTAAGAAACTAGCTAAAGAGAAAAAGAAGCGCCGAGAAAATATGAAAGGTTATGGACTAGAATTCGATGAACCATTGGGGAAAGATTTGTATAAAGAAGGGCAAGAAGAGCATACGAAGTTATGGGATTTTAGGGACGAAATGTTGAATCCTAATGAATCTCATTATCTAGATTTGATAACCGATGAAAAATGTTGCGAGGTTCAGTACGAGATGCGAGTGATTGTGGATGAAATGATGAGGTAAGTTGATTTGAAATGTATTCAGTGGGTTATTTTCATGCATCAAGAGCGCGATCCATAAATTATTATCGCGAGTCGTGAATCGGAAAGCGTTTCTCTCTCATGGTACAAGAGCTAAGTTTACAAACTCGCTATCATTCGCTATTGATATGACCATAATCGTAATGCTACAAGTAGTTAATAATTGTTTCAGGTAAGCCACGTGGATAACTCGTTGTGTAACTTATTTCATGAAAGATTTCTTCTTCAACCGTTCGAAAGTATTTTCTTACAATCGCGACTTACAACGACCATACGTATAGGTATTGATGTGAGAACATGTTCATCAGGGCGTGGCAAAGGACGCACTTGCCACGGGCGCACATATTTAAGGGACACACATTTTTGGAAATTTAACAAGGAAAACATAACAGAGATTTTTCAATGTGAAATCTATGTTGATAACACTTGAATGGAAAACATAAGGAAGACTGCTGATCTTGCATTAAAGTATGATAAGGATATAGATGCTGTGGAATTTACAGGAGAAATTGAAGGCTTTAAAATTCAGACTGAAGCCTTATTTAAAAATGTTATTGAATTGGGAGCGGACAATCTTCACAAAATATACAAAAGCAATCGCTTTAAACCATTCATTCGACTATTTTTACTGCCTTACTGGTTTATTTAATTCTTCCTGTACCCACTGCTTCTTGTGAACGATTCTTCAGCAAGCTTAAGCTTTTAAAAACTGAGGTCTGCAACACTACAAGAAAGTTACAAATATGTCTATACATGAACATTTTTGCAAAAGCAAAATCAAGGAAAGTTGTTTTTATAATGAAATGACTTGAATTAAAAGAAATTATTGTACCGAATTTGTATTTTTTTGTAATATCTTGGAATAGGTATTTATTTTTTATTTTATGAGAATTTTTTTTTAGTTGTGATAAGTATATCTGAGTCTTAGAGAAAACTGATGAAATATAATTTCATGGTATACGGGTATACGTTATTGATGAAAATGGGCCAAAAGATTCAAAAAATTCTTGAAGTGATAAACGAGTTACATATAGTGGACAATATTGTTCAGAATATGGGAAATGAAAGAGGGAAACACTCAATAACTTGCGAGCTTGTGAACTTTGAATTGAAAAAACAAATATTCAATAAATCCAAAGTACATTCCAAAAACTTAAAGCAACTCAAAATGTATTTTTTGCCTCACTATCCTGAGGAAGAATACAAAAAAGAAAATTCATCAATAATCGCATAGAAAAAGCCTTGGCTCTTCTGCATTTTTTGTGAAAAAATTATTGAATATAGACGGTAGAGAATATTACTACGAAGATCTCTAAGGAAATATTGTCCTTGCCAATTCGAGTGAACACACCTTCAATTTGAATCGGAATCAAAAAGACGACTCGGAAGGTCAAGGTGAAAAAGTACCGAAGAAAAACAATTTAGAGGGTTAAATATTGTCCGTCCGATTTTTAAAGTATATGCAATTTTGTCAATATTCAATATTCGATACGGAAAACCCCACATAATTTTTTTACTACAACATGAACCCAAACATTCGGAATTACGAATATGAGTTCATTGAAACTAAAATAATTGATGATATAAATGGCTATAAAAAGTTCTCTTCATTAAATCAAAACCAAAAATACAACTTCAACATTCTACATCATAATATGGAAAGTATTTCTAAAAATACGAGTGATCTAGAAGTTTACTTTTCAGGACCATTTTCATTGCAATATACTAACAGAAACACGGAACACACAAGATTTGAAAATGTTCAAGTTAGATGACTATAACATATTACATAGTAAGGAAAAACGTGTCGTTGTCTATGTTCAAGGAAATCTAAGCTATAATTTTGAAATAATTGATATAGGTATTTGTAAGGCGATTCAGATCTCAGTTGAAGTAGACTGGAAAAACCTCTTTATAATTAATTTATATCATCCACCATCAATAGATGAAAATATATTTAACAAAAATCTTCGCAAATACCTTTCTAATATCTGAGTCGAGGATGACACAATAACAGAATATATAAACAACTTAAGTATATGAATAATAAGCTCGTCAACAAAATGGCACTTTTGTTGATCACATTTTCATCAAAAGCAAACCAAATGAAACATTACAAATTTTCTTGATCTTTCTGATCATTACGCCACGATAGTAAAATTGCCTTCAAACAATTACGAGAATACTAAAATGTCAGCTACTAAATACCAAAAATATATTGATTATACATCTTTAAAAAAGAATTGGCTGGATATAATTGGTCTATTATTATCTATATCGCCACTGAAGCTATTGATTTAAGTGTTACTCATATTTGAAATTATTGAATACATTCTTCAATAAACACACAAAAACGATGGAAATAAAACACAAAAATATCAAACGTAAATAATGGATGACGAAAGGGTAAATATATATAAACACTAGATATAGTTTATTCAAAAATCTGGAAACAACGCCAAATGATCTATTATTAAAAGACCAGTATATCAATTACCGAAATATGGAGAACAGTCTGTTAAAGACTCAAAGAAGATCAATTTCTATAAAGTATAAATAAATCATTAAACGACACGAAAACCATGCGGGAGACTGTGAAGGATGTTTCAACAAAAAAGACATTAATAAAGTGCATAAGAAATAAAACAGGTCATCTTAGATACGGGGAGAAATAAATTGGAGGCTATTTTAATAATCATTATTTTTCGGTTGGTCGAAGCCTTATATTACATTCAGCAACCTCTAAATACACCCCATGAAAAGAAAAATAATTCTCTGCCACCCATATTCTTCGAATATACACCAGAAAATGAAATTATTGAAACGAAAGCATCCTTGAAAATGAAAAGAGGTATTGATGAAATCATAGCAGAATCATTAAAAGAAATAAAAACAGAAATAGTGGTTCAATTACTATTATATTCAATGAGATAATAGAAACTCCAAAAGTAACACCTATTGTGTGAACAAACCAGTCTATAAAAAAGAAAACAAGCATGAAATCTTGAATTATAGATCAGTAACACCAATTTCAAACATGGCGAAAACGTTAGAAACAAATCATTAAAATAAGGATGTAGCTCATGTTGATAAGCATAAATTTGTTTCTGGTAACCAATTTGTTTCCTCACATCAAAAATATAGGAAAATCTGGAAAAGAATAAACCTTCTTTATTTATCATAGACCTCGCCAAGGCTTTCGACAATGTGAACTACTCACATTTGTTAGAGGCCTTGCAAGACATGTATATGAGGGGAAACACATTCATCTGTGGAAAAGGTATTGTAGAGTGCGGGGTACTCCAAGAAACAGTTCTGGGACCAACCCTTTTCATAATCTGTATTAACAGTAAACTTCAATAGGATACTTCTCGAATTGCTGTCTGGTTTTGCAGATGATACTGCCATACTGTATAGTGCTGAGAGTTGTAACGAACTGAAAATCAAAGCGGAAGGTGACATTGAAAAACTTATAGATTGTTTCAAACAATTCACAACCTCAATATGATCAACAGACATTTGAGATGAAAATAATTTGCCACGAGCGCCAGGTAGTCTCTTAGCTACGATCCTGATGTCTATTCAATATTCAGTATCTAGTTATCAAGTCAAATCGTGAGGAAAAAGGAATGATAGGTAGTACTAAACATGGAAAGGAATTCTGGAACGAAAATCCCAATTTATTCACTTCTAACACTGTTATGTTGTATGCTTATAATCGCATCAACAATGTTATTATGAGTTCGCTTACAACTTGGTAGCCTGGTTGATCCCCTGCTCCTTATCATGGTTATACGATTGTATGCATTGCATGTTAATATAATTGGGGGGTTAGCCCAAACACCATAATGTGGACCTTCGAAGCCATACTCTAGCCCAGGCTGACATAAGCTCGATGGTGTGGTGGAAAAGAACAGAGCTCAAAACGTCCAAACCAGGCCTGGAAGAAGCTCATTCTAGGAGCAGTCAAGGGAGCTATGGAAACTATCCCCAAGGCTACGCTTAGAACTCTAATGAGGGTAGAACCATCTCACCTGACTATAAAGGGAGAATCAACAGCTCTTTACATACTTATCATCAATGGGAATGAGGGAGGCAAATTATATCCCCATCTTACTACCAATTAGTGGGAAAACACATCCCATTTATTCAATGAAAACGGATGAGACATCACCACTATACATATTTCGATGATAAGTATCGTATACGTATACCCCTCTAAGAAGATTGACTCAGTAACAATCAATCAGCCCTGCGAAATCAATGGTGAAATCTGGTTCATTGATGGAACCAGAAAACATGCACAGGCGGGAGTAGGGATATACCGCAAATGCCCACGCATAGGTATTACTATACGTCTGGACGAACACGCCAATATTCTCCAAGCGAAAATACTGCATATGCATGAACAGCGCTTGCAGAAAGAACGCAAACCCACAGCAGTACATCCGAAGCAAGCTCTTGCTGCGCTTTCTAGCGGATACGAAAGCAGTCCCGCCCTATTCTGGGTTTCCAGCCACTGAAATAAGGGGAAACAGATGAGCTGGCAATATTGGTGCCAAGAACTCCTAATAGGCCTCGAACCAGCGGTGAGCATCCCAAAGAGGTTAGATCACAACACTCGAAAGAGTGACAACAAGTGAAAGAACTCGTACATCAAACAATCATACTTGGTGAAGCTAATGGTTTGCTCCTTTTCATAAACGTATAAATGAATTGTGAATGTTTATGAATTGTGTTTTACGCTCCGATAATGATGCAATAGACGGATTAGAATGGAACTGTGTGGATTATAGTTACTTATATACTAAGGGTGTAAGAATGCAGGGATACACTGGCTGAACTAGACAGGAGAAATAAGCTCAACTCATTTCTGTCTCTGGACACAGTGGAGTTGTAGGGAACGAAATGGCGGCCGACTTCCTGTCTAAGCGAGGTTCGTCTAGCGCCCCCCTTCGGCCGGAACCAATGGTCGCTTTATCAAATTGCGTGGGGGTCTCGACCTTCTGGGCGAACTGAATTAAGAGTGGTCTGAACTGTGGCGAGAATCACGACGCATGAGGCAGGCCAAGCTCTTCATCAAAGAGCATGTGCCTAGGCTCTCAAAGGTACTCGTTTCTTTGAACAGAAGAGACACTGTCGTTTCAACAAACACCTACACATTATGGGCATCACAGATGACCCAATATGTGGGAAATGCAGAGAGGTGGAAGAAACTGCCTCACACACTGTTGGAATACCCAGCATTAGCATCCCTCAACACCGACACTTTGGAGAATCAGAAAACTGCTCCGAGAAGAACTTATGGAAGCCAGCACTGGCAATATTCTGGGTTTCTGGCGGGCCACAAACCTGCTACAATAGAATATGCTTCTGACCACGTGGAGCACAATGGGCTTAACTAAGTGGCCGAAGTGCATTTGGTGACTAAGCCCCCTTACCACAAGTGATGATGATGATGATGTATGGAGAAACGATGGTGAATATCCCCGTTGAGGTTACCATCAAGATTCACTATTGGAAAGATGGCATCAAACCGTGTTTGTGTTATTCCTGTTCCAACTGGCGAATAGTGTGGTGGATAATCCAGACTAAGTTGCAAACTTAAGTTCTCAGAATCGTTTATTAAATGTTATTTAATATTTTCCCCTTCTTTTTTCATCTTACTACTTCGTATCTGAATCATTATTGTTTAAGTTTACTTGTAACTTTGTAAGTTACTCAACTTAATCTAGCTTCTTGCTGTTTGTGGGGTGTAGTAATGAATGAAATGTGGTTCCGAAATAGAATATCAAATAGTAATGTACAGATCAATGGAAATTTCCAAAAAAATGAAACATATGAAAAACGGTCAACTATTGAATCTTGTGTAACTCCCTATTTCTGAATGAAATCATTCATCGTTTTCAAAATGTTATATTCAATGTTCTCTTTCTCTAGAATAGAGTTGGATATGCTAAATGCCGCCCTTGCTAGGGATAAGAAGAAGAAAAAGAAAGGTAAGAAAGGAAAGAAAGGAAAAAAAGGGAAGAAAGGTAAGAAAGGAAAGAAGGGAAAGAAAAGGAAGAAAGGAAAGAAAGGGAAGAAAGACATGACCGGCGATCGAACTACTGAAGACCTTTTCCAAGAACTTTACGATCAAGGAATTATTAGAACTTATCCGAAAACTCATCTGGAAGATTTCCACGGTGATTTCAGTTATAAGAATTGGGATCTTCGTGCTGAAAGTAATGACCCACCAGCAACATTGGGAGATGTTAGGCAAGCTGTGGTTATGAATTGTATACTCCCCTTCGGCTGCCAGGAATCAAAGAACCGACACAAATCATTTCTTATTGTGGGTACACCCGGTACCGGAAAACACATCTTAGCTAATGCCATTTTTACCCACACTCAAGCCGTTCTTTTTGATCTATCACCTCCCGTTTTAGCTGGAAAGTATCCTGAGAAAGCGGTATGTAGTCAACGATCCTTGCATTATTCCATCAAAGTAAGACTTAACCTAAAAATAATCAGTAGTATAGATTAAAGCATCCTCCTGGTGTATAATTCGCTTCAATTTATCAATGGTCTCTTCATAATGACGAAATTGAAATCCTGAAGCTATGAATCACGTTAAATTCATTTTCACTGCGGTCTTCACTTTTTTTACTACTATTCGATGCAGTAAAGGTTTTGAATAAGGAGGCAAGTATGTTATCATACGAGTAAGCTATGATCCATCGATCACTATCTTTTCTCACTTACAGGACCCGAAATTATATCGCAAATGCTTGAAAATAGAGTCATGCGTAAACGCCAAACGTCAAATTATACTCATTACATCGAAAGTTTATTCCACGGTCGTACATACAGGTCTGAGAATTCGTATGTTTGACATGAGTCTCTTACATGTCGCCAAACTCGTAGTCCCTCGCTCAGCCACCAGCTAGCGCTTGGATCGAAGTATGGCAACAATCACATTATTAAGTGAGAACACGATCGTATACGTGCCAGAAATCATTCTTTGACTGACGCGCCACCTATGCAACAGATGACGTTTAGCGAACTCACTTCTCACATAGGAAACAGCCTCGAGTTCCCAGACCTGTAATTACGACCGTGGTTCATTCGAATTGTGATTCTATGAAAATAAAACATCAACCACACATTGATAGTGGTTGGATGGCAAAAGTACCACTTGCAAGAGAGCCACCTCGCCAAAACAATGCATTGCCCCATTTTCAGCACTGTAAAGAGATTCGCAAAGTTTCAAATCCATACGGCCAATAGGAATTTCGCCATCGTCTCTACGGTATTACATACGCACATACACACACAATCATCTCAAAAATAGTCTAGATTCGTTGAGAAAGGATGAAAACATTGCTGTACTTCTCTTATACAGTGAGGGAAGTAGAAAGGTAAAACAACCCAATGGAATCAATTTCAATTATCTTATCTTCCCTAACCAAAGATGATGGCACACTGGATACTAAACCACAAGAAAAAGTCAACCTTTATGCTGGAATTTTTGCAGCAAGTTCCACTTTGTATCCACAAAGGAAGCACCCTCCTAATACTGCTGTCATCGATAGCCATATGCCTGAAATTGTCTTTCGTCAGCCACAATTAGACGAATTCTGCTTGATCTCAATACCAAAAAGCCTATGGGGCCAAATGGAACTCCAACTGTCATTCTCAATGTCCGCCTGAATTAACAGCAGTTTTGTGCAGGCTGTTTACCCTCCCATACAAATTTAGTGTATTTCCTCCCAGCTGGAAGACAGCTAGAGTGCAACCAATTCCAAAAAAGGAAAGAAGACCCTTCCTAATAATTATGGACCCTACTATCTGTGATGGATAAAACAATCAACATCAAGCTTATCAAATACCTAGAGAATTACAAATTCGTAAATGACCGGCAATATGGCTTTCGTCATCAGAGATCAACAGGACCTTCTTGCCTATGTAACATATGTATAACAGAAATATATTGGCAAACAGGGGGAATCTCTAGTTGTATCATTGGATATCTCCAAATTATATGTCCAAGTCTGGCACCAAATCCTTCTTGGGAAACTTCCATCATATTTTTGTAAAATAAAACTCACCTATAAATAAGAAATAATCACCCTTCTCCACTAAAAATACTGTTGAAGTACTGATGACCTTCCAGCTACCAAAAAACCGTCATCAGAGTAAACTAAATCAAGAATCAGAATGTGCCTGTTTGAATACTATTTGGAATTAATAGCGTAAATGAAGGAGTACCCTCAGCTGGAGATAAATCTGAATTCCGCTTATACATTTCCCATCCTTTCTAAATGACCTAGATATTTGTGTTTCAAGAGTTATGAACTTTCTTGAGAATTGGTATATCCTGTATTCAAAATATGTTCGGTTAACGCTGATCTTCTCCCACACAGATATAAGTAATGAAGGGCTTAAGCCCATTCCAATTCCATATTGTTTAGCGGTCCAGAAAGTTTTGAAGATAAATGATGTCTACTGAATCATTTCCAATCATCTCCTGTCATATAATGGACCTCATCATCTTGGCGGCAACGGATCTACCTACGGGCGATTTGTCGGTAGTTGTCTGGATCGAATTTGTCGCCCCTCATGAATATTCCAGTAATTATCGCTGTGAGCCAATCCCGCGTGAGATAATGACCACAAAATGATGAAATTATTATAATTGATGATGGAAGGATGCATCCTTTTGAAATGCGAGAAGATATTTCGTCAGGACTCAGAGCGATGTTCTCCTTGAGACGTTGAGTAGCTCCAGATATTTTGCCTTCGATGAACTCGATGTTACAAACGCTATCATGATTTGATGGAGTTGGTATGGGTGCCATTTTCTCGACAGATTTATTTATTAGTGTAGCCAGGAATGAAGTGAATTGTGAGTAATTCGAATATTTCAGTGCTATCAGAAGAAAATATCCATCTTCACGCCTGAGCATTGGCACTCTCACCTTGGCTTCAAAGCAGGTATTAGGAAAATTTCTTGGTATAGCTGTCGTTAGCTATTGAGATCTAATTTCTCCTCAAGGCCTCTACAATTTGTTGGGAAAGGTTGTTAGAAAATAATCTGTGCGCGCTATAGGTATTTTCTGCTTTTTTCTAAGGAATGTCCTCCATAATTTTGTTTCTGTTTCGCTAGGGTAAACAATGCTATTGATTATTCTATTGTGATTGTGCAAAATCTGGAGGGGGAATTCATTTTTATATTTTTAGGTTAATTATATATTCAAAAACATTGAATACATGGTCAACCTGACAACACTGTATCACATGCTGCTATGACGTTATTTCTATTGTACTGTGTACCGGCTTTAAATACCTGATACATTGAATATATGAATTGACTCAGTTTTTCAATCCACTCAACAGCTTCTACAGTAATACTATATTCTTATTTCAGGGCATGAAAATGTTGATACATCTAATAAATAAAATGTCCAGAATTTTGCAGCCTTCAATTCTATTTCTCGATGGTGCTGAAAAGCCGTGGTATAAGAAGATTCCGAAAGATGAGAAAGAACAAGAACCCAGACGAATAGGGAAAGTTTTACAGAAGAAAATTCTGAAAACTATAAAAGCGGCCGACCGTGTAATGTTGGTTGGAATAACGAATCAACCGTTCGCTGCA
The DNA here is from genome assembly GCA_958510875.1 of Endomychus coccineus. NCBI lineage: Eukaryota > Metazoa > Arthropoda > Insecta > Coleoptera > Endomychidae > Endomychus > Endomychus coccineus. Next base: position 68,036,712 of record OY294068.1, read on the forward strand.
AAAACGAAAATGAAAAAAGTTTTTGAAAAGGTGAAACATTGCACACTCATATACTCGATGTTTGAAATGAGTCATCTCAATATTTTATCCGCCTCGTGACGTCCTTCCAAACTAGCGTTTCGCAGATATGAAATATCGTGTTGGCGGCAAGCTTTATCGAGTGGATTGATACCTGAATCTCCTCTTCTCAACCGTTCTTCTAATTTTGTACCGGGACCACAGAATTGATAACCAGGAATATGAAGTTCAAACGGGAGCTTGTTTATAAGCGTATTGAGAACACCTTCTCCTACGTATACTTCCAAAATATGTCTATTGTCATTTTAGAACGACACTATACAGATCTCCAGATCTTTTAAAGAAGGCTCAAAGTTGATGCGTATCACTCAAAATAGTTATTCTGAGCGTTCATGTCGTTTTTTGAATAACATTTGAATTCTCTCGTGGGACCATCATGTGAGGTCCATTGCGAAAAGCGCTTCTCAAAAACATGTTTTGTTTTCCGTGGCAAGATTCACTTCACATATCAGCAAAGCACAGATTCGACCTGTCCTGGAGTAATGTTCACATGTTTGGAGTTCACCTTCCGAACAAACGCCGAAGCTTTTAGATTCTACCCAAAAGATGGATTCGTCTGATTACTGATGCCACGCTTCCGAATTCATTGACTTCTCTAGCACATCGTAGAAAGGTGGGAGATATCTCCCTTCTCTAGGTATATAGATATTTCCATGGTCGGTGTTCATCAGGAATTTTGTCCGTTGTTTCACCACGTGAGATTCCAGATAGGCGGACTATACGAACTGAAACTAGCCACCCCTTCACTGTCAAGCTCGAGACCTGCCAAACTTGTTCCCACCATACTTCATTTTTTTATCGAACAGCAAAGTTGTGGAACTCTTTACCTAGTGACGTTTTTCCGTATACCTATAATCTCCAAGCCTTCAAGAAAAATACGAATGCCTATCTTCTCTTCCAACATTCCACCGATGACTCGCACGATGTTCTTCGAACATTATAGCTTTCCCTCTCTAAAAATCTTAATTCAGCAGTGTTCATCAAAAATCTTGTCTGTTATTCCACAACAAGATATTTCAGGTAGTTGGACCAGACGAGCTCAAGCTAGTCATCACTTCATTGTCAAGTTCGAGACCATAGCCTTCTCTATACTCAGGCCAACACTTTTCCCGTATTAGCGACAATATTATGCAATCAAACACCTATAGACTCCAGAATTTCATCAAAAGTTGTCTCGGTGACACCTGCAACGATCACTGACCAACATACATATATTTATCATGGAATGTCATAATGACAACCATACGTCACTCAATTTTGATGACATAAGGAAACTCATTGTGGTACTTAGTACCATAATGAATTCATTACGGAACTAAGTACCATAATGAAATTCTATATGAAAAACATGTAATGGTGAGATCAAAAAAGTTCATTCAAAATGCATAACTATGTACAAAACTATTTATTATAAATGGTAAAAGAGCAATTACTACAATTTGCAATATTAATTCCGATGGATTCTAGAGTTTTTACATCAGTAGTTGATGATTTTTGGTAAACTTGTAATCCTGTTTGGTTGTTGGCACCAAAAATTGCTTCTGATATTTTTTTCTTTTGCTCTTTCGAATTTTCGATGTAACCTTCAGCAACAGTATTGCTTTTTCATCCGCCATGGCGTCTCACGGTACACAGATCAGCTCCAGTATCAGCCAAAAATGAAGCAGACGATCGCCGAAAACAATGTCCGGTATATTCTTCAGGGTGAGGTAAATTCAAAAAAGTGTCAATAACTTTTGGCATTTTACCAAAGGTGTGTATTCCAACGGGTTGTTTTGTGCATTTCTTATTTTTATAAGTGATAAAAAAACGTAGATGGTTTGTGTTGCAAGGTCGTATTTTCACATATTGTCTGATAAGGTCTGCCTTATTCAATCCTGGGATATTCCCCGAAGTTACAAAAAATTCTCGCATTCCTTTGTTTTTTTTGTATTCGGTAAAGTAATTCTAACAACGTATCCTTCATCTATTACATTTTCAACAAGCGTATTTGTCAATTCCTCTCTTCTGCAAGCTCCACTTAGTCCAATTATCATAGCAACTTTTTTTAAATAAATATGTATCATCTGATGCTTCCGTTAAAAACTTTGTAACATCTTGTTTAGTAAAAATTTTGGATTTTTTAGCTCTGTAACCTTCTGATTTACGTTTTAGTAATGCAACCAGCTGTAGATCGACGTTTTTTCTTGTTGATAAAATACTTCTTATCATCGAATAATACGACCAAAGAGAAGATGGTTTTCTTTCCTTAGATAAGCATTCAAAGTAAGCCAACAATACTCTTTCATGAGTGATATTCTTGATTTTCTTAGCAGAACACCATTCTTCGTACCGATTAAACACCATTTCATATACACTCCGTGATTTTTCCGGCTAAAGGGAGTCCACGATATTTGGCGTCATTTCTTGCAAATCAGAAGGTGAACTACCAGTTTCAGAATCACTCATTATTATTTAAATTATATTAAATTCTAAGTGACAATTGTGTTTGACAGCGATAAATAAATATTGCCGTTACAACCTGACGTTGTCAAGGAAATGGCAAAGCACAGCTCACTCACCTACTAATATTTGAAACTACACATATACTTACTCCTTTAAATAGTTGTCATTGTGACATGTCAAAAATGCAAATTTTAATTTTTCGAAAACGTATTAATATAAATGCCATCAGATAAAATTTTGTATGTAATACGAATCATAAACAATCATTATGTCACACGTCGTGTTATCGGACTCGGCTACGCCTCGCCCGATAACATTCACGGGTTGTACCATAATGATCGTCTTTATGATCCTTATTACATAAATAATTATTATCTGTGATGGTCATGGAAAATATGACAAGATGTATTTCCTATTTTGGGAGCGGCCTACATGTACCTATCATTGTGATGAATATCACATGTAATTCCATTACATAAGTCCAGTAAAAAGTGCGAAGTATATAATTACAGACGCACTTTCATTTCATCTGATACAAGCCAAGTTTCTGAATCCATTGTATCTGACAACTTATTTTCCATCTCTGAAAACTCAATCGCTCATCAACAACATGGTTTTTTTTCTGGTCGAGGCACTGAGTCGAATCTTCTAACTTACAATAACTATATAAAAGGTTGACTCACCTTAGAAAGATTTTCGGAAGCCTTTCGATTCAGTACTACATGATTTACTGCTATACAAACTCAAATATCATGGAATTATGGTACATTTGTGGTTGTGAATAAAATCTTACCTCACTAACAGAAGACAAATTGTTAAGATAAATGGGAGCTTCTCAAAAGTGATAAATGTTACTTCAGGAGGACTTCAGGGTCCTGATTTAATTCCAATTATTTTCGCTCTATTCATGAATGATTTAATAACAAAAATAAAATTTGGTATCTCTTCTATGTGTGATGACGATTTGGATATTTATCAAAATATTACTGATATAAGTGATTGTTTCCGTTTACAGTATGACTTTATAGTCTAGGAGCTAGACCGATATTGATAGTCTGAACATTAACCCGATGGCACTATGGTTTATCGTTAGAGGACGGTTCAATGACCAATTCATCTCACAGACCGAATTTTCCCCGGCTGCTAGATCTCGAGGTACGGCATCCGCATTTTTTTTTGACTGGAGGTTAACCCTTACCAAGTTGCGGTTACTTGAAAAGCATGCAATTTTCATACACTTCCACCATGTGCCATCATTTTTTATCGTGTCCGTTTATCAGGCCGACCAGTTAAAATTGGACCGAAAATGGACTGCAAGTTAACCCTTCCAAACCTGGTGGAGAATGTTCATTGGTGTTGGCAATTGTCAACATACCCTATGCCATCAAAAGTCATCGGTCCATTTCCGAGTAATTGGACATTATTTGGACCAAAAATGTTTCTTTTTTTCATTTTGTGGATAAAACTTGCGGGTTACAAGGTAACATGATGGAACTATGTTAGATAACTTTATTGGATGTCCAATAAAGATTTAAAATTATTGCCATCACTCCTTGCCTATTTCAACCCCCCAAAACCCTCTAAAACCACCCCCCAAAAATATTAATCATATGATAATATAACTAATTTTATGATAAATTAGTCAATTATTGAGACTCTGGCAGGGTTTGAATCGAAAAAGCTCTTTTTTATTTATTTTTTTCATTCTGTCAGATGATATTATGGAGTTTTGGGGGGTTGAAATAGGCAAGGAGTGATGGCAATAATTTTAAATCTTTATTTGACCTCCAATAAAGTTATTTGACATGGTGCCATCATGTTACCTTGTAACCCGCAAGTTTTATCAACAAAATGGAAAAAAGAAACATTTTTGGTCTAAATAATGGCCAATTACTCGGAAATGGACCGATAACTTTTGATGGCATAGGGTATCTTTACAATTGCCAACACTAATGAACATTTTCCACCAGGTTTGGGGGGATTAACTTGCAGTCTATTTTTGGTTGAATTTTAACTAGTCGGCCTGATAAACGGACACGATAAAAAATGATGGCACATGGTGGAAGTGTATAAAAATGGCATGCTTTTCAAGTAACCGCAACTTTGGAAAGGGTTAACCTCCAGTCAAAAAAAAAATGCGGATGCCATATCTCGAGATCTAGCAGCCCGGGAAAATTCTGTCTTAGAGATGAATTGATCATTGAGCCGTCCTCTAACGATAAACCATAGTGCCATCGGGTTAATGTTCAGACCATCAATATCGGTCTAGCTCCTAGACTATTAACTCTATCGAACGGTGATGTGCACAGATTCATATGTTATTAAATGTACTTATCCAAATTTAAAACTATATCTTTTCCAGGGAACGTAACTAATATCAAATTCATATATTATACTGGGTTCCCCATAATAGACTACCCATTTTATATTATTAATAAATTCCCTACGAGATAACTGAATAGGTTGTTCTCTATGGGATTATCTTCTGTAGTCTTTGGGATTTAAGTAAATTATTAATCAAGTAGGCGCTCGTCACAAATAAATTTTAAATCAATAATTTCGTGGAACACCATTTTTCTACGAGAAGTTTGTTAGTTTTCGTCATATTTAATTTTTTTGCATTGAGACATTATTTCAACATCCGTTTGAACTTTCATGGATTACTCAGTCCAACAACGTGTGTCTTGTGTAGAAACTTACATAAGAAGCAATTCGATAGAAGGAGTTAGGGGTGCATTCCGGCGTCAGTTTAATAACAACAATAGGGGTCACGCGCCAAATCGTAAAACTGTTAAGTTATGGGTTCGTCATTGGCGTGAAAATGGTTCTGTACAAAATTTGAAGAAGCGTGGATGTCGAAGAACAGTTCGTACACCTGAAAATATTGAACGAGTTAGAATTGCGTTTACGAGAAGTCCTAAAAGGTCTGCTAATCGACAAACTCTTATCCTAGGAATATCGAAGGGAAGTTTAGATCGAATTCTTCAAAGGGATTTAAAATTTCATCCCTATAAATACCAAATAGCACAGCACCTCAGCAATCAAGATGAAGAAGCAAGGTTAGCATTTTGTCAAGAATTTTTGGATTTACATCAAGGAGCAATTCACAGTTTCCTAATGACCGACGAAGCAAATTTTTATTTGAACGGCATGGTCAATAAACATAATTTTAAATACTGGTCAAATGAAAATCCTCGTGAAATCTTTACACAGAACCTCCATAATCCAAAAGTTGTTGTGTGGTGTAGAGTAGGATCTTCTGGTATTATTGGCCCTTATTTTTTTGAGGATGAAAATAACCGCGCTGTAACAGTAACATCCGAGCGCTACATTAATATGCTAGAGACATTTCTCATTCCAGAATTAAATAGACGAGAATTACTAAACAATGCCTTACTATTCCAACAAGATGGGGCTACAGCTCATACCGCCAGAAACTCAATGAGGGTCCTGCGAGAAATGTTTAATGGCCGATTCATTTCTCGATTCGGAGATTTGCCTTGGCCTTTGAGGTCCACCGACTTAACGGCACCCGATTTTTTCCTGTGGGGATATTTAAAAGCCAAAGTGTTTGCAAGTCGTCCAGGTACAATCGAGGAACTGGAAGTCAAAATTCGTGAAGAAGTTGAAGGAATAGACGAAGGTTTGCTACGCCGTGTAATGAACCACTTATTATCTAATATTGAAAAATGTGTTGAAGTTGGTGGAGGTCATTTAGAAAACGTGATTTTTAAAAGTTAGAATTAAATTAGCCAAATATTTATAAGTTATCATAAATCCCAAAGAGTTGGCTGTAATTTAGTAAATTAAAAAGTTTGTTTTGTTAACTAAAAAATTTTAATTCAAATATTAAAATGGGTAGTCTATTATGGGGAATCCTGTACTTTAGGCGATTTAGCGCTAGATAGAGTTGATAGTATCACTGACCACTGGGAGTTATTTTTAATACCTACTCAACTATGTGTTCATTCACATATTGAGGGAAAGCGGACTTTCCCCAGAAAATAACTTTCGAATGTGCTTAATCAATGAAATAATAATAAGATTCTTGAGCCAGTATGAATTATATATAAAAATTCTCGGGAAATAGGTCACATTAACACTTTGTTTTAAATATTGGTCTTTATGTACGTTTCGGTCTCACGACCATCATCAGAAGACTCACTATGTCTGAAAAGGGGTTTATTAAAACTAATTATAGCACAAGCGTCCAAATCGCACAATTTAACTTCAATCAAAAGAGCCCACGCCGTCGAAACGAACAGAACTACGAATAATCGAAATTGTATCGTCAGTATTAATACTGACGTACGTAAAGACGAATATTTAAAACTAAGTGTTAATGTGACCTATTTCCCAAGAATTTTTATATATAATTACTTAATCACTGAGATATAACCCTTCAAAATTGGAAATATATAATCGTTTTCTTCGCGTAACTTTCCAACCGCTCAATCAATTTTCTTCAAATTCTGCCAAAGCTTACGGAAATAAATCTATATAGGTAGTCTAGGAGTTAGAGCAATACGACGTGACTGAGAGTTAGCCCGATGGTACTATGGTTTATTGTTAGAGGACGATTCAATGATCAATTCATCCAACAGATCGAATCTTCGCTCTCATGTACTTCTCGGGATACAGCCTCCGCTTGATGTTTTGACTGCAAGTTAACCCTTTTCAAATTGACATTACACAAAAAGCATGCCATTCTTATACACAACCATCATGTACCATAATTTTTTATAGAGTCCATTTATCGGGCTGGCCAGTTAAAATAGAACCGAAAACCCTCCCAAACCTGGTGAAAAATGTCTTTCGGTGTTGCCAATTGTTAAAATATCATATGCCATCAAAAGTTTCCAATTTAGAGTAATCGGCCATGATTTGGCCAGAAAATGGACATGTACTCCATTTTGTCGCTAAAACTTACAGATTACAAAAGTTAACATAATTAACTTTGTCAAATACGTTCATTTGAAGTCAAATAATGATACAAAATGAGTGCAATTTTTGCACAGTCTTAAACTATAGAAACGTATGTTTTCTTTGCTTTACTTGCTTTCATGGTCGGGGCTTCATCCCCTAGATCTTCTCAAAGACGGAATATCTCAGAGCGATCTTTCTTTGACTAGTTGTTCCTTCTATGAAAAAATCGAAGAAAGGATGAAGCCGTGACAATCAATCACAAGAATGAACTTCCAAATAATCTACTAACCTAGTATTTAAAAAATATATCAGAAATTAACAAAATAGTCTTGGATAATGTTGCCGCTTGGAGTTTTCTACATGTGTACAAGGGCAAGGAAAATCAATTATTTGCAAAAACACTTTTAAGTAAACTTCTGATCTAGTATTCTCAGAAATATATAAAATTGTAGCAAACTAACTTGCGAGAACGATGCCGCTTGGAGCTTCAAACCTATAGTCCAGACAACGAACCGGAAAAAAAAATATAGTATGCTAGAATTTCAAATTTTTTTTTATTTCGTTCCTAATACACCATAGATCATTCATGACTATCAAGATCGCGGGGGCGACCTTTCTACCCCCCAAAACGGGGTTTCAACCCCTCAGAAGAGCATTCTTATAAAAACAATCCAAAACTTAGAAAATTAATGAATCAAGAGCCGAAAATGACCCCTAGTGAATTTTTTGGGTCGCTGATCATGATTCTGCAGTTAGTTTTCTCGGAAAACTCCCTCCAGATGAGAAATTTGGAAAATTTATACATAATATGTAATTTTTAATTTTGTTGCAAAAATGACCTCTAGTAGGTTTTTTGGGTCGCTGATCACGATTCCGCTGTTATTTTCCCCAAAAAAACTCTCTCCAGACGGAAAATTCGAGATTTTCCTGAGACAGTTATGAATAATGAAGTATAATTTTGTTGCAAAATGGCCTCTAATCATTTTTGCAACAAAATTTCACTTATTATTCATAACCGTCTCAGGAAAAGCTCAAATTTCCCGAATTTTCCATCTGGAGAGTTTTTTGGGTAAAATAACAGCGGAAACGTGATCAGCGACCCAGAAAACTTACCCAGGGGTCATTTTCGGCTCTCAATTCACTAATTGTCTAAGCTTTTGGATTGTTTTTATAAGAATGCTCCTTTGAGGGGTTGAAATCCCGTTTTGGGGGGGGTAGAAAGGTCAACCCCGCGGTCTTGATAGTCATGAATGATCTATGGGGTATTAGAAACAAAATGCAAAACAAAATTTGAAATTCTAGCCTACTATATATTGTTATGATTCCATTTCCTAAACAATAAAAATGATATAAATTAGAACTTACCGAACATTGAAAATCAGAAAAGATTAATAAAAAGATATTATATGGAATTAAAAACAATATTAAAAGTTAAATAATAGTTAGCATAATATAATAAACAATGTAAAACATAATAAACAACAATGTAATTAGAATTAGAAGTGTGAAACAAGAACTTCAGTGAAAGTGAATAAACGTACAGTGTTACGAAGGCAGAAATCATGATTAAAATGATTACAAAAACTATCAAGAGATAGCACAAACTATTGAAAAATGTAATAGAAATAAGTTAGGATTAGTAAATTTGAGTTATATAATGTTAAAGAAATGTTATTGATATATTATATTATGTTCTAGTTTTAAGAATGACAACTGTCAAATTGATAATAATTATTGGAATAATCATATTAATAATAACCTTATTATAGGTTATCTTATACCAAAGTGTGTGGAAAAATGTAGGCAATATTGATTTAAAAAGAAGGAATCATCATCATTTAAAATAAGTTGAAAATCTCCAATAATTAAAAATTTATAGAATACTGAATTCTGATTGGTCGAGACGGATTATAAACGTCAGACGGGTAACAATGTAAAACTTATATCAGTTTGCAACAATCATCAAAGCATTCTTGATAGGTAAAGAAAGCACCTCATAGGTGGATTATGACATCAAGTAGCGTCGGTTTTGAAGGCCTATAAAAGGCATCTGAAGACAAGCCCAGTCAGTTAGCAATATACATCTGTGGAGTGTACTCCTGCAACTCATAAAATTTTCCATAACCTTAGTTTATTGGATAAACATCGGTGAACCCAAGTGTTCCAATCTTCGAGAAGTTCAAAGTAACCGAAGTTAGTAAATAATTTCTACAAGTCAAGTAGTGTTCCAAGTCTACGAACAAAGTTTAAAGGTTACAATAACCTACAATTAATAAGTAACATCGAACGATGGCCAGCCTTCGATAAAATTCCAATCCATCATTGAAGAGTTTTGTATCTTTAATAAAAAGAATAAAACTAAGTTAACAGTTTTCAACAGTTCCTGATTTCAAAAGAAGTAACCATAGTTTACCTGTGTTTATTGTGTATAGCAAAGAAATTGTGTACGGTTAAAGTGAATTATCAAATTAATAAGAAGATCAAGCCAATTGAACATTGCCTACATTTTGAAAACATATTCTTGGATATAAACTAAACGTAAGTTTATTTATTATTTCTCCACTGTATTATTATCTGTCTGTAAATCTGAAAGAAAGATTGTAGATTATAACTTTGTAAACAAAGATTAATAGTAAATATTTTTAGGTTAGATCATAGATCTATTTGAACATAACATTATTAAAAATTGATACCCGAGATGAATTAGAGTCATAGAAATTTAAATAATAAAAGTTTTAATATTCAAAGAACATTGTGTTTAATTCCATATATGATTCCATATAAAATTAAAAATTATTGTTCATTATTCAATTCAAAACAAACATAAGATTCAAAATAAATTGAAAATAAATAAGGGAAAGCTAGCCGGTAGAATTAAAAGTAATATTTTTCATTAATCAAAAAAAAAATTAAATCAAAATAAAAACTCATTAAAGAGTTTATATAACGATATATTTCTTTTACTATGGCCTTTTTCCCGGCTTATTGCCTGGACTACTAGGCTATTGGAAGCAAAAGTTTATGGAGCCGGGGTCTTAGTGCCTGAGCTAGAGTCAACCTCGAATTCCGTTATAACTGTGGCAAGGCCCGTGTGTGTACTCCGGTGCCTAGCGCATTGGATGCGTTGCAGTCGTAGACGCTAATAGTACGTATACAAAGAAAACATACATTTCTGTGATATGAGAATGTTATGTCTAGTTCCGTGGTAATGCTCCTTCTTACAATGCAATTAAATGGCGATTACTGTTTGGCTTCAATTTCACGAATTTATACTATTTCTGAATACTGTTAAACGTTTAATTAGCATTTATTTACGTGTATTTTGTGCAAATTGTGGCTGCGTATGTCGTGATTTGGGACAATCTATTAATTTCTTTTGGAAAAATTATTCTTTTGACGAGATTTTTTTTCTTCTAAATTTTTTCAAACTCTAGAATTATTTAGATACATAATTTTATTTGAATAGTTTCCTTTCTAAAGCCTAATTTCATTTCAGGCAATTTTGATACCCAGGTCTGATTATGGTAGCGTGTACCTTTATTGGAGAGAACTTTTGATGCCGTTTAGTAGTGTGGACAGAAATATCGATTTAACTTGTTTAACAAAACTAACAGTGAATTATACTCTGAAAGATATAAAAACAAATATGCAGAAAGTTCTTTGTGCTGAAAGATTAGTTCAACTCTCATATAAGCCCATTACTCAACAAGAATTATATGAACCTTTCTTAACGATGGACCCAGTAACTGACAAAATTTATAAAAAATACCTAAAATGGTACAAGAAAACCCCCATCGGCAGGCTCAATGCGAAGTTTCAGAAGGCAAACGTTAAAGCCAGAGAGCAAATAAAGAAAATGAAAGATGCTGCAGCCAAGAAAAAGAAAAAATAGATTCTTCAAAGCATAAGTGCAGCGCATGCTATTATTTCATTTAAATATTGCTGAATTCTGAATATCTTGGTCAATGAGAATGGCTGAAAGAACTGGTATGATTCAGGAAAAGAACTAATATGTTTGCCAACACCGATCGAGGTGACTTGTTTGTCCCAATAAAATTAATAGAATGAGTAATTGTCAAATCTGATTGACAAAATTCGAAGCAAATTCTTTGTTGTCTTCATATTATAAAATTAAACGCTACTATATTGATATTACTTTTATTTTTTCCATATTGTGAAATTCAGTGTTGATATCACATTTTACTTATACTTACGTAGGTATCAAGGTGGGTTTTTACAGTGCAATAATGACGAATTGCTATCAACAGTAGATTAGTTTCTAATCAGGACAATAATTATCGTCGTAAAGCCGTATTATGTACAACCAGTTTGCGCTTTTCTAACTCGCGTGCTACCGGCTTCTCACGTGAACGTCATTCGATTTACGGAAAATTAACTATTTCAAAACAGTTTTTGACCCGGATTGTGGCTATCACGACCTCTGAAAAGGTTCAAAGTTCACATAATTATCTCATAATTTGTAGTTCATTATTGTTTTACAACTGAAATAAATAGGTATGAAATTTGTAGGTTATTGATGATGTCAGTGTGACAGTGACATAATTATTTCAAACGTAGAGTAAGACACACGTTTTAGATTCCACAACCACCCTTGACCAAGATAATTCTTGATATTCCTGTATCTTCTCAATGTCTAAATGCTTTCTAATGCTAAAATATTCCTGTAGAAAATAGTTATTTGACAACGTTTGATTCAGTACGTAGACCAATGATTATATCTTGAGCATAATCATTCTTGTGGTTTCAAATAAAAGAAAGGCTTGCTTAACTTTAAAGAAATCTCAAGAACACGGAGAGAAGCAGTAAATAACCTGTTTTGGAAGACTCCAAAGTAGGATTCGGTGATAGAAATATTACTAGGTGTTGATCGTATGCAACATAACCATCTCATGAATTGGGAGGCTGTTCCGTCTAACTTATTAGATTTATAATTATAAGGTGTGTTGTTCCTGCTTTCTCCAAATGAATGATAGACCACTTCTCGGTACTGTTCTATGCTGGTGAGCTGCAGATCCGTCAGAAAGATTGGGATTTTTCCCGGCTCCAATGGGGTAATTTCCTCCACAGTATGTCCAAAAGTATTTGCTTCTGCTGAGAAATATTAAATCGGTATTTCCTCAGCTTTTCTGTAGTCTACTAGGCCAATTTTTCATCTAACCATCGAGTTTTCTGTGCCCGTCATGAATCCTGTTATAATGATTATGATGATATGTCTAAACTTAAATATTTCACCCCCAACGAACACAAGAAACAAGGTGAACGAATCGGATTCGCGTAGTGTGGACCTGTCTAAGAGCCGAATAGAACGCGACGAATGTTTTCTGATACCTGTCCGTAAAATTGAGTCGCTCAAGGGAAATTATTGTCCGCTGAATAATTCAGTTGGTACGCTGAGAATACTCATAATAATAATAATAATAATAATAATAATAGTCTTTATTGAATATAATAATAATAATATATAATTAAGATTACAAAGAAAGATAAATTCAACAATAAAGTTAAAAAAGACCACGTAAGTTCCATAGTTGGAACTTGTTTGTGGTACAGTAAAAAGTTATTATCATTCATTACTCATTAATAATATTATTTAAAAAAGAATTTATATTTACCCATATATATACATATACTATATATATATACACATCTACACATACATACATACATACACATTTACATTATACACTCATACATGAATATATCTATAATTTATAAATTATTTAAGTATATTGTTACTACAATATTAATATAATAAAATTGAATACAATGAAGATTGTTATATGCTGAACACAATTTGGAATCATTCATATTTCATTATTTATTGTAATAAGTCTAGTGGTTGGGATCTATTCGTCTCACAACTCGTTATAATCTTTAAACACTGATTATATACAATTCTAGTTTCTTCTTTCAAACGATCACTATTGTCTCTTAACAACATATAGGAATTATCTGTGTATCACTATAATAAATTTTGCATCACTTCACTCCCATTTACACTTATTAACCAATTTGTGAGTTTCCGTTTTAAAACAAATTTATTGGTAATGGTCTTCAAATCAGTTGGTAAAAGGTTATGTAATCTTGGATATATATAATTACACGAGTGCTGTCCTATAGTTTTTTTTACTCTTGGTATTTGTAATGATTCCTGTTTCTGTAATCTAGTGTCATACTCATGTTCTATATAGTTTTTGTTTGTTTTTTGAATTAATATTTTTCTTGCAAATATCATTTTTATATCAAGTAATGAAGCATCAGTGAATAAGGCCTTACTAGGATATCGAAAGTTTTTATTATAGATGATTTTTATTATCCTTTTTTGTGTAGATTCTAGTTTCCTTAGATATGATTTGGAGACTCCGCCCCATGCAATAATGCCATAGCTCAAGTGACTTTCCACTAGTGCATAATAGAGTATTCTCAGTTCAGTGATGTTTAGAACCAATTTTAATTGTTTGAATTTATATATTATTTTCCTAATTTTTTTTGTTAAATTCTCAATGTGGAAATTCCATTTCAGATGTGAATCAATAAATATTCCTAAATATCTCACATATTCCGTTTTTTCTATTTTGAAATTTGTATTCTCTGTATTTATAGTGATGTTTAATTCCGGTAAGTGACTGCGGTATGACGTAAACGGTAAGTAGGTGGTTTTTGTTAAATTTATAGTGAGCATTTTTTTGTCGAACCATTTTTTTATATATACTAACTCGTTTTCAACAATTTCTTTCAGTTCTTTCCATGTTTTTGCAGAATAAAATAGGGCAGTATCATCTGCGAAAGCAATAATTTCAGCCAATAATTGTAAGTTAAACATGTCGTTAATATAGAGAATGAACAGTGTAGGACCCAACACAGTGCCTTGGGGTATACCATATGTTGTTTCTTCAGGAGTGCTGTATATATCATCAATTTTAACTGTTTGGTTGCGATTTGTGAGGTAAGATTTTAATAAATTGTTCGCTACTCCTCTAATTCCTATCTTTTCCAGAGTTCTCAAGAGTTCTTCATGGCAAATGGTGTCGAAAGCCTTTTGGAGATCAACAAATATGCATAGAGAAGGTAGTTTATCATCTATGGCGTTATATATGTTTTTTGTTAAGGCCGCTATGGCATGTTCAGTAGATTTGGCTTCTTGAAATCCGTACTGTTTAGATGATATTAATTTATGTTTTTTAATAAAGTGCTTTATTCTGTTGTTGATTATTTTTTCTAAAATTTTATTAAAGTTAGTAACTAACGATATAGGCCTGTAATTCTTCATGAGTTGTGTTTCGCCTCCTTTATGTATGGGAATTATTACGGATTCTTTGAAAATGGAGGGATAAATGCCTGTTTCTAGAATCATGTTGAATATAAATACTAATGGGTTAATTATGTAGTGCAATGCAATCTGTAACGTTCGTACGGTAATATTATCGATACCCGGTGTTGACTTTTTTTTCAGTTTTACTATAATGTCTAAGTTCATTTGAAGTTGTGGGTTTGAGAAATATGTTTTAATTGTTGATTTTTTCAGGAAATGTTTGAGTAGGTTTTTTAATTTTTTTTGCTAATGATACTCCCACGTTTTTAAAGTAAGAGTTGAACGTGTTCGCAATCTCGATTTTATCTATTACAATTTCATTATTTTCATTCAATATTTCTTTCACGACTGGTTTAACTTTTTTTTTGTTGGTGATCATCGCGACTGTCTCCCACAATTTTTTATTAGCGTATTTATTAGAGTCTATAATCTTTCTATAATAGTTAGTTTTCGCAGCCTTGATAATCTCATTCAGTTTGTTTCTATAGATTTTATAGTTCTTTTTTTTTTCTTCGTCCTGATTTGTTCTTAATAGATCTTGGTACATTTTATTTCTAGTATTTATGGACTTAATAATAGAATTTGTTATCCATTCTTTCCGAGGAATATTTGAATGTTTCACTTTGAATATTTTAGTAGCACAATCAATAGCTTTATTAAAAATTTCGTAAAATTCTATAGTTGCTTTATCCGGATCATTCATATTGTATATTGTTTCCCATTTCTCCAGTTCTAGGATTGTCTTAAGTTTGTTCCAGTCTATGGATTTCCTATAAGCTTTTGTATTAGTAACTGTTTTTTGACCGGTACTAATTTTTATTTGTGCCGCAATGATGTAATGATCCGTGATACAGCTTTTTATTATCGCAGTATTAACCTCCTCCGTGTTTAAAACGTTGTTCTTTGTTTTAATAAATATGTGATCTAAGCAAGTGGAAGAGTATTCGGTCTCTCTAGTTGGTTTATTTATCAAAGAATTCCAGCCAAATTCGGCGAGTGTATTTAGATATTCATTAGAAATTTCTGATTCATTAAGGATGTCAATATTAATATCACCAATCACAAAATTAAAATCATAATTGTTGGTTTCTTGTTTCAGATACTCATGTAAGACCGTATTGAATATTTCTGGACATTGTGATGGACTTCTATATATTGTATTCACACCTATTTTTTTATTTTCTTTGATTATCTCAATGTTCAATATATTATTAATATTATCTCCTTCTCCTATTTTGACTATTTTAAATTTATGTCTTAGTTCATTTTTTACATATACAACTAATCCATCATTTTGATTTTTTTGACTATTATTATAAATTATGTCAAAATTATCCAATTTAAAAAAATCCAGATCTTCTATATGCCATGTTTCTGTCAACACTATACAATCTATATAATTAAAAATTTCCTGTACATAAATTACAAATTCAGTGAAATTTTTGTTGATGCTCCTTATGTTATTATGTAATATCAGAAATGAATTAGGGTAGTTTATTTTATCAATTTCGAAATCTTCCAAAATGTTATATAGTATCGAAAGATTTTACCCGGAAGTCTCTAATATAATTGTCCATTATTTTTTACCAATTTAGAATAGCGAATTATTTATGTAGTGATATGAATATGATTAAATGTAAGAATGTGTTGTTATTCATTTAAATGATTCATTGATTCTCATTTCTTAGGGACGAGTTTTTTATATATATATTAAAGGCATTAGCCTGAGAATTATTTATAGTTATTTTGTCTTCATTGGTTTTGTTGACTGTACTTGTAGAGTTATTCCTTAATTTGTATTTAGTCTGTTTGGGACCTTCTTCTTCTGAGGTAGACAGTTTAGTAGGCCCTGGCGTTGATGGTGCGCTTTGTGGTTTTTTTACTTGTAAATTCGCCAACGCAATTACTTCATCGTTGTTCTGTAAATCACTAGCAGTGTAGACTTTATCATCAACAATTAGTTTGTCACCTTTTAAGATGGCTTTCCGTTGGTCTGCTTTTGCCAGATTTAGATGTTTTCTTAAGATTTGTTGATCCTCACGCTGTTTGATTGTTAAGTCGTTATTAATTGATATATTTGACCCTTTTAATTTATAGCAATTCCTCAGGACATTTAGCTTCCCTAAGAATGTTGTAAATTGCACAATGATCGGGCAGTTGGTTTTGTTTTTACTAATGCGAAATATATTATTTACTTCTTTCAGGTCAATTTTTATGTTTGTGTGTTCCTCAATTTTAGATAGAACTAATGAAGGTAGATCAGTTATTTCTTCGTGTTTGATGCCAAAAATTATAATGTTATTTTTTTTATTTTGTTGTTCTAAAAATTCGACTTTATTTTTCAACTTTTTATTTTCAATTGTTAAACTTTGGATATCTTTGTTTACTGCCGATAATTTCTCATCTATTAACTGTTTTATTTCCTTTGTACTTTGTACAATCAGCTCGAATAATTGTTTTGGTGTGATTTCGTTTTCGCTACTCATTCTTTATTAGATTATAAAATCGCTTTTTTCTTATATAAAAACTAACATCTGCTGCTGTAGTTCTTCTAATATGTGTATCGTTATAGTATACTTTATGAAATAAGTGCAATTGATAAATTAAACGACTTACATATATCGATTATTTACGGAATTTTCAACATTTGCACCACAATCACTAATTGATGTTACTGCAAAATTACAAATTTGATGATCCAATTAAACCTAAGTATTTGTTATTTATATTTCTGTTTAATTCAGCACAGATGTTGACATGAAGAACAACACCACACAACACGATTGAAACTATGACATAATATACATCATTGAAAATGAAGTTGGGGAAGGGAAAATTATCTAAAATTAATAGATATCTTTCGTTGCTTTTTCTGATGTTACAAACAATACAAATTCACTGAAAACTACCATTCAGTCCGTATTCTTGTTCATGGCAAACTCTGTATGTTTTATTTGTAATTATGGTTGCATTTGCTTTCAATGCATAAGAACAAATATCGATTAAATTAGGCACTACGAACACTTCGAGCGAGTGGAAACATTAATAATCGCGAAAATTTGCTGAACCCAACGAGAATTTGTTCGGGCTTTTCTCTTCTTCTTGTTCCTGAGCACTCTGTTATGTTTATTCAGGTTGAAATGTTTAAGTCTAGACGCACAATAACGTTGTTCCTGCTACCTCTAATGCATTCCGAAACGTCCTTGTTACTAAATTTGTCTGAGTGTCTGTGTCTCGAAAGAGAACTGTAAGTGTTTAGTGCTGAGCTATTTGTCTTCGGTTCTGATAATTTCCTGCATGGTGTGAAATTCTATACCGTAAAAATGTTCTGGCCCTATTAGCGCCTGCTAATTTGGCACAATTCCTGTATGACATGGCAACCACTAGAGGGACAATCTGTTCTGCACACTTGAGGTGTATAGTTTTGTTCTGTAGGTGAGAATCATCCTTGAGCTGATATGATGTTGTTAGTTCAGCGCTTTCATGAATGCTTGACTATTGAACATGATGGATATGTCTTTTTTTTGTATACTTTATCCAGATTGATTTGTGCACATATCTCAATTGCATGGACTTTCACTCTAAAGTAGTGATTCAAACACCCTTCTGGATCCATCATCGACATACCAATAGAATGATTCTTTCAAGAAGGGGTGAATTTTTCCGTATCACTCTATTTTGTTCCCAAGATAGGTTCTGAAGATCTATGTAGATATAAACACTTTCCCCATATCGTCCCTTGGTGCAAGATTATTGGATGATCCATCTTCAGAGAGTCATTCTGTTTGCTTGGTTCTTAGTGGAGTGAATCTGGCAAATGGTTAGCGAAAATCTTACGATGCTTAGCGACCCAGTGGAAAATGTTTGTGGTGATACCAATAACAACCCCCTGAAATTTATATTTTCCAAAGTGGGTGCAACCCCTTTTTTTTGCCAAAAGGGGTTTTTTTGAAATTTTTAAGGGTAGCTTAGCAAAAAAAAATTTATATCTCCGGTTGTATTGAAAATTAAGAAACCAAAGTAGAACCCTTTTATTGCCAATGTCCAAGAAATTTCCAGTCCAAATTTCAAGTTGATCCGACCTCCCCCCTCCCCGTAATAGAAATATATATACTCATATATGCAAGGAATCTTGCGTAACGGTTAAAGCTGAAATTTAGACTGGAGATAGGTTACCCTCTGAATTTAAATTGAAAATATTGAATGGTTTTCCAGAAATCCAACTTTAATTCAATTTTTTAGTTATTTTTCAAATTGAGATATCTCATGTCATTTACATCCGATCTGGATCTGCTTTGCGGGAAAATGTAGGTATTCGCATATAGTCTTATGTCATGGAACTCACTTTTTAATTATTTTTTTTCGGGCCTATATTGGCCATCTTGGTTAATTTGAGATAAATCGAATAACATTCACGTGAGGACCGCGTAGCTGGCGAGTTAGAGAAGTGCAAACTGGTTGTACCTAATACGGCTTTACGACGACTTTTCGCGTGCCGTTTTCGCTCCATGTAGTTAGATTAGGTATCGGACCGTGCCCGACGGCCCTTCTTTCTTCGATAAATGTCCATTAAATAGAAAACTTTAATTAAAACAGAAACAGGTACTCTCAGGTCTCAGCTACGCGCGACGTAAGAAAGGGAATTTCCTAGATACTAAAATATACCCGAAGCGGGTGAAAGCTAGCGGCTCATAACCGAAAATACTTAATCACAACTGGCGCCGCCCGCACGGGGCACGAAACGGTCCCAACACAACAAGACCGAGGTGAAATGTATAAACTCTAACTGACGAGTAGCGAGCTTCTGGAGGGAAATGTCAAAATGATTACGTTCGTAGCTAATTACGTCTAGCGTTCAAGCAATTGTGTTTTTATACAATTTGAACCTTCTAATCTCGAAATCTCGGATCCTAAAGCGCTATCAACTTCTGAGCCTCACAATATTCTCATAAAATTGCGAAATTTCGCACCTTTAGAAACTTCAAATTAATTAATTTGAAACAAGTTTTGGGGATATTAATACCGAAAATAAAATGGCCAATATAGGCCGGAAAAAAAATAAATGAAAAATGAGTTCCATGACATGAAACTATATGCAAATACCTACCCGCAAAGCAGATCCAGATCGGATGTAAATGACATGAGATATCTTAATTTGAAAAATAACTAAAAAATTGACTTAAAGTTGAATTTCTGGATAACAATTCAATATTTTCACTATAAATTCGGAGGGTAGTTTTGAGACTATAACACCTATCTTCAGTTTAAATTCCAGCCAAATCGGTTGAAAAATGACCGAGTTAGCCGAAATTCCTTGCATATATGAGTATATATATTTCTATTACGGGGAGGGGGGAGGTCGGATCAACTTGAAATTTGGACTGGAAGTTCCTTGGACATTGAAAATGGAAGGGCTCTACTTTGGTTTCTCAATTTTCAATACAACCACAGAAATTAATTTTTTTTGCAAAACTGCCCTTAAAAATGTAAAAAAAAACTTTTTGCCCAAAAAAAAGGGGTAGGACCCACTTTGGCAAATAGAACTTTCAGGAGGTTGTTATTGGTACCCTAAAAAACACTTTCTACGGGGTCGCTAAGCATCGTAAAATTTTCGCCAACCTTGTCTTTTTTCTCGCCAGATTTATTCCACTATCTCTGCAGTCAACCGATAAACATTTTCAACCGCCTATAACGATGTGGAATGAGACATAATACTATCCTAAATTGCAACTATGAAGCACCACACAAAATGAGATCAAAAATACCTGAAAATGCGAACAATCAAAAATTCTCACAAGCAACATGAGAATTTTTTTCACGGGAGCATAACAGAGTTCAACTGATGCTGATGCGGATCTTAAATACTGAAAACAATGATTTGAACAAGGCAGGCCCAAAAACCTACTTCACAGTTGGAATCTCATATGTAGGTTTCAGAAGAAGCTTGTTAGAAGTTCTAATCGGAAGATACCAGTTCATTAGAAATAAATTGTGAACTTCAGGCGAGCCAAGGAATTTGTCTTAAAATGTATACCTGCCAGAACCAGTGAAGTCCTTTAGAAATTAGCCGGCTGTTTGTACGATCAAATCTTTGAGGAAGAAAATATGTTTAGTAGATTCTTATTCTTTCTTTCGAGGTCACATTATGAATTCAATAATTATTGAAGACTGGCAATTCTGGGAATAATACGAAATACCGTGAATTGAAGGATGTTCTAAGGATTATCTATAATATCCATATACTCATGCATTCCAACAATTAAGACATATATTTGTACACCGATAGAGGCGAGAGATATGTATAATTAAAGTAAACATCAAAAATAATAATTACTCTCGTTGAGCATATGTTTTCAACACAAAATTGAATGATTATATCGACGTGTGTTTACCTTACAAGCGGTAAATGTTCATCGCCGTATGGCATTTTTTAATGAAACTCTACAACGAATCAATAATTTAATCAAGGTTTGATGGACGTGTTTACGTATGAAACTGAAAAGTGATGGGGAACGACAGCTAAGAAATCCTTTACAAGAGAAATCAATCAAGGTTCAGAGTGAAGAAGCGTACCGTTGTCATGGCACATGTGATGCGAATGCGGCTGCAGCTCAGTTTGCAAACATGCCCGGGGCCTCAATAACAATCCGAGACTACACTCCCTTACCAACTGTAACATTGTTCATAGTTTCCAGAAGAAACCCCGATAACGGCTTCCCCTTTTTACCCAGTAGATTTTGTGTTATTGTGCTGAGCTGCAATATTAGAATCGCTAGAACGAGTTTAGGAATGGAATGTGGGTATGATGAACTTGATTAATAAACTGATATTTGATAGTCTGTTTTATCCTCATTACATTATTGCAGTGGGGGCTCGTCAATATCTCTTAGAACAACATATGATAAACTATGACCATGAGATCAATAACATACTATAATTTATTTTCTATTTAGTTATTTATCATAGAATTTCGCACTAATTTATCGTTCTTTGACATTTGTGATATAATAATGATATCTTGAATAGTAGACTCCCGCGGATAGCTAATCTTGAAAGATCTTGGTTTCCGGATGGATTCCGCGTCACAATAGCTCGACTTGATATCGACGTTTCGCCAACCATTACAGGTGGCATCTTCAGGGCAGGCTTGAGGCTTGAACTGAAATTAGTTCTACTGGTTTCTGTAGCCGTATTTATAGTAGGAAAAATCCTTCGCGCTACACAGTTCACTGCCTCTATTCCGGTGGTTAACTTCGTTCCGGTACCCGACCCTGCCGTTGTGTGACCATGTGCGAAGTGGAATTTTCGAGGATGGGTTTCCAAATGTTGGCAACCTGACAGTGCTTAAGGCACTGGAATCATACACAATCACCTCACAATGTGTACTTGATTGCGTTAAAGAACTAACGGCACTAGTAATGAACCCCAATAGAGTAACACTCGTGTGGGAGTCTGAAGAAACCAAACGAGAAGGGACAGAAGCTGCCGTCGCACTCGCTAAAGTGGGAGCGGAAAAACCACTGATTGGACCAGAGCCAACCTGTGGCATTTCTCATGCCACAGCGAAATCTGTAATCCAAAAATGGCTCGAGATAGAGCACCGTACCTACTGGAGAGAACTGCCCCGTATGTCGCACTCCAAGCGACTGATGGGGGATCTCCAGCAGCAACGAGTGAAAAATCTGCTGACGTTCAGCAGACAAGAAATACGGAATCTTGTTGCATTCCTGACCGGACACGCCCCATGCAAACAAACACTTCTACACGATGGGACTGGTAAATCAGCTCACTTGCAGAGGTTGTGGCGTGGAAGATGAGACACCTATGCATGTTCTGTGTCAGTGCACGGCATACACGGTAGGTCGTCGGGCATACCTCGGGACGATAAGACTACACCCGAGGAAATAAGAAGTATCCCCTACATCAGGCTACTGAAATTCATAGAATAAACCGGACTGATGAGGAGGTAGAAACATGTGACGGCACAATAGACTATAATGACCGCACTGCAGGCGGAGTTTTAGTCGGTAGGAATACGGCACCCGGGGGCACGGGCACGCGAGGCGTATTTGCAAGATTTCCCCACCTCTACGCAAAAAAAAAAAATGTTGGGAAGATAATAGCACGGTTCAGATTATTTGAATGTCTTAGGATGTCTATAGCTTCGAGGATTTTTCGCTGATTGAAGTTTGGGGCTCGGACTATGATTTTAGTATCTTCAAAAAGGATTTGATGATTAGTGTCAAACTTGTGTTCATCATAAAATCCTTCTCGTGTCCATAAGTTTGATAAACGGAAAATCATTGTACAAATATGCATCTACCAAAACTCATATAATGGTCTCAGACGAGCCATCCCGTATATTTCTTATCCCATAGTGAGTGGAAATAATCTCCCGAAACATGTCGAATGATTTTGTTTGGGGACACCTTTTGACGTATATTTGAGGCTTGAACGAGCAACCCCCTACTATGGGGCGCTTTAACCCTTTAAAATTGAATAGAGGAGAGGGGTTGAGTGATACGTCACTTGAAAGGTCTTGGAAGCCTCTTCACAACGGTGCATGAAAAACGTAAATTTGATGAACCGTTTTCGCCAAAAATTAATTTTGTTCCTCGAATGCGCCACCTTGAATATTTTGGTTAATTGTACAATGTACAAGCTCATTTTTATTAAGCCTTTTTTAAACAATCTTCAAAAAATCATATTCGTAAAAAAATTGAATTGTGTTGTCATGCTTACAATAAAAAAAATTAAATCTGCGTGTTTAAATCAAATTTTCAAATTGTCCTCCATTCACTTCCATACAATAATACATTCTCTCAAACTAATAGATAAAAAAACAGCAAACCATTTCCTTATGTTGCCTTCATTTTTTGTTCTTAGAAGGTGTTTATCTGGTGTTAACGTTTCTTCGCTCATCTCATGATTTTAAACAATCTGTTGAGTTACTACTTTGCTGATTTGTTTAAAATTTCAAAAAATATGGTGTACACATTGCAAGAACGTGTTGAGCTGGTTAGTCTTTATTACCAAAATCAAAATTATGCCCGAGCGGCTGCAAGGATATTTAACGAAAACCATTCTGAACGTAGCGTTCGCCATAAGTACGTAATGGAATTGATTTCAAAATTTGTGGAGACGGGTTCAGTAATGGATAAAAAAAGGGCACCCATTGGAATTGTTAATGATGAAGGAGCAGCTGTGGCGGTATTAGGACATGTCCAACTTATGCCAAACACGCAATCTGTACGACAACTTTCTGCAGCTTCCGGTATTAGCCAATCTAACGTTTTCAGAATTTTACATAAACACAAGTTCCATCCGTACAAAATTAAATTAATTCAGGAATTAAATGATGATGATTGGGATCGAAGGCAAGAAAGAGTTTTGCGAAATTATGGTCGAGCGTATCAACAATAACCCAAATTTCTTGTACAACGTTTGCTTTTCTGACGAATGCACTTTTTCACTTAATGGAGAGGTTAACCGGCATAACTGTAGAATTTGGAGCGATACAAATCCTCATGTATTTCGAGAAGCTCACACTCAACATCGGGAAAAGCTAAACGTTTGGGTAGAAATTTTGGGAGACCACCTAATTGGACCTCTGTTTATTCCTGGTAGTTTAAATGGCGAAATTTATCTTGGATAGTTGGAAAATGCGATTGATCCGTTAATAACTGAACAATTAGAAAACCATCCTCTAATACTTGAACAACAATTGCATTTCCAACAAGACGGAGCTCCTCCTCACTACACCGTACCAGTTCACCAATAACTCAATTTGCAATACCCCGGTCGTTGGATTGGAAGAAGAGGTCCTATGGAGTGGCCTGCCCGATCTCCTGACCTGAACCCTCCGGACTTCTCCCTGTAGGGACATCTTAAGTCCAAAATTTTTGTGACTCAGCCTGAAAATTTGGACGAACTACACCAACGAATTATAAATGAGTGTCGTCAAATAACTCCAATTATGCTGAACCATGTTAGAGACGGTTTCCAGTCAAGATTGTATTATTGAATGGAAGTCAATGGAGGACAATTTGAACATTTGATTTAAACACGCAGATTTAATTTTTTTCATTGTAAGCATGACAACACAATTCAATTTTTTTACGAATGTGATTTTTTGAAGATTGTTTAAGTTTGTGAAAAAGGCTTAATAAAAATGAGCTTGTACATTGTACAAATAACCAAAATATTTAAGGTGGCGCATTCGAGCAACAAAATTAATTTTTGGCGAAAACGGTTCATCAAATTTACGTTTTTCATACACTGTTGTAAAAAGACTTCCAAGACCTTTCAAATGACGTATCACTCAACCCCTCTCCCCTATTCAATTTTGAGGGGTTGAAGCGCCCCCTATTAGGAGGTTGCTCGTTCAAGCCTCAAATATATGTCAAAAGAATCAAAAGATGTCCCCATGGGATAAGGAATATACGGGGTGGCTCGTCTGAGATGGAACATCCTGTATACAACATTTCGTTTTACCATCCTGTACCACATATGGCCACACAACTGCAACGCATAATATCCGATGAGTTAATTTGAAACAAGATCAAAATGTTATTCCCAATAACAATCCAATTACGTAATGTGTATGAATGCAGATATATAGTAATTTTTCCTAATTCCGACCTAAGAATTTCTTTCCATAATCTTCTCCAATTAGTACAAATTATGATTATATATAGAAGTGAATAAAGTGTGTAAAACGTGAAATATTAATGATTTCAAGACAATAGCCCGTGAACTATTTGATACCTATATTCCAACGTAATTCATCATGGAGGGATGAAATCGATAAATACTTCAATAAAAGGGTAATGTAGGGTTAGACAGGCAATGTAGAGGCTCGAGGCGCTCGCTCATTATGTCACGTCAAAAACTACTCGAGAAATTTAGATAATATGATGGTATTAAACTTGAAATATTGAATACATTATACCTTGTATTTGGAAATTATAGCTTCACGTACATGATCTTAACATATAACATTGATTAAATATTTTTCGCCACTAAAAGACCGTGTTAAGAATATTCAGGAAAATACAAATCAAACATCTGTTTTTAATATATTCTGCACCCCCAATTTTTATTATGTCTAATTTTGTACAGAGTGTGAACAGGCAAACTAATTAATATAAGTTAATTTGATCTAGTTAATTTAATTTATTAATATATCAAAAAGATAACGTATGTACAATACATATATAGACAATCCAATTTCTGATTGAAACTTGTTTTAACGAGAGTATATATTAAAATATTTCATAGATTTGACTGGGTTCTAACAATTAAATAATTACAAACAAATTCGTTTCTGTACTAGTTATGGTTGCCTTCCCTAATGGTCAACAAATTTGGATTTGAATTTATTTATTCTTCCTGAAGAGATATCGCAATACTGTTCATAGTGATCATAAAATATAGCACATTGTAATCATACAGGGTGATTCTTTGCTAATAGATATCTTAGAGAAACTAGATGTGATTAAAATCTGAATATTTGTGGTATAACTTTTGATCTGAAATTCTTAGGTAGAGCATCATGCCATTTCCGGTTATATTTCAGATAGAACACTGTAAATTATTATATATTTCGACAAAGGTGCCCATGAGGATTCTTTCAATACATTTTTTTATTCTTTGACTACACGAGAGGAAAACCTGTTATGTTCGAGGAACATCGTGTGAGCCAGCGGTGAAACGTTACGGGAGGGGATGAGCATTACATTTTTTTTCAGAAGTTTGGAGGCTATAGGCATAAGGAAAGACCTCAATAGGCAAATAGTTCCACAACTTCGCCATTCGATAGAAAAATGAAGTCTGGGAGGGAGAAGTTTGGCAGGTCTCGAGCTTGACAATGAAGGGGTGACTAGATTGACCTCGTCTAGTCACACTACCTGGAATCCCTCGTGTTGAAATAACATACGAGATTTCTGATGAACACCGACCACGGAAATATTTTAGAAAAGGGAGAGATGGCCGACCTATCTACGATGTTATAGAGGGGTCGAAAATGTTGGACTTTACTTGCAGCGCAGTCGCCAGTGTGCCATCATCCATGGTCAGGGGAGGGAATGAACTGTAAGGGAAATTTATATCAATTGCTTTCACGAAAGTCCAAAACGAAAGGGAGCCATTTGGGCATTCGATAAGCTTTGATCTAATTTTGGCATTGTATGCTTTTTTTATTGTGTCATATTGCAGATATTTCTGGCTTCAACATATTCATGAGTCCCCGCACCAATGACAGTAGGTATGCTGTTTGTTTTGAAGCGATGGCCCTAGAACAGATTTCATTCAATCATGGTTCATCAGATGATGGTGGTGTATGGACTATGTAAGTTTCCATTCCTAGCCTGATAATATCCGACATCTCTTTGGCACATTATGTTGGGTCAACCAATTCACAACATACGGATGAGTTGTAATGACAAACTGTGGGTGGAGGTGTTGGATTGGTTTGTGGAGTGATATAGGGGCAGGCCCTGGTGATGAGTGAATGATCAGAGTTTCCCAATGGTGCAAGGTGTTTTACTTTATTTGGATCATTAGTGGGAAAGAAGTCAAGCTTTTTGTCATAATGATAGTTGCCATCAGGGATTCTTGTTGTTCCATTAATTAACTGCTCGAGTCCATAGGTAATGGTGAAGGCCTCGACCTATCATCTCACGTCGTCCGTCTTGTTTGTGAACGTTGAAATGATAATGATGATAATTTCAGCTGCTGGATAGTTATTATATTGAAGAAAGTCAAGTTTCAGAGAAAGAAATTCAAACAGTTCACTATGAGCTGATTCATTTGGTGATAAATAAAGAATTTTTGTCTTTTGTGGTAATCAAGTTTGAACCACATTACATTGAATTTTTGTGGATCTAGCTTCTCCTCTTGGTAGCATCAGAGATCATTTCTGGAATAGAGACAGATACCTCCTTTGAATCTGAAACGAGTTTGGAGTTCGTAATCAAAGCAGAATATGCTCGTGTTGTTAGATGGATTGACTTGCATCTCAGTTAAGATCAGCATGTCTGGTTTGTCTGTCTGTAGGTGGTAGTGAACATCCTGTATGTTTTTGCTGAGACCGCGGATGATACAGAGGTCTGTTTGTTTCATGAGACATGAATATTTTTATTATAAGGTCCAATTCTTATTATAAAAGAGAGTTTCAATTCAACGACCTCTGCCTTATCAATTAGAATTTCTTTTCAATTACTTTTCTAATATTGAGAATTTTTAATTTAATTTACTAATTTCTTGGATTACTCATAATTATCGAATTGACGATTGCTTAAAAATAAAATAGCGAACTTGAACTGGGTTACGATACTTTTGCTACATGTCAAAAGATGAATTTACCCAACATTTTGGCTCAAAATGGGTTTTTTCAATTTGAAAAAGTTTTAGAGAGTGCAAGAAGTTCTTCTGAATTCCATTCCACACGTGTGTTTTTTTACCTGGCTATGAAAATGTATTAGTTAATCCTACATGCGTTCGACACCATGCGGTACCCAGATATTAAAAATCACAGACAAACAACACTGGACTTGCGACAAATATTATCGGGCAGTTTGTCACAATTATTTGCTCTCATGTTACTGTTATTTGTGAATTGATGACAGTAGTGACTTCTGCTCCAGAGATTTGGTCCATATTTTTAAAATGGCACGCAAGAGATTTATTAATTTTGGACAATTTTAGGAGAAGTGATTTGGAAGTTGTAACGAACGGGTTGCGTTACGGGATTGTATAGAACTTGATAATTAATTGGTTAATTGGAGTAGGAGGAGTAGAACTACCTGGAACTTGACCAACAGGCCGAAGTTTAACAGCATAATCTCCTTCCAGAGCAAGTACATCAGCTGCTAATTTATCTTTTTGAATCTTGTCGTTTAAAGTTTCGGGGTTGAGTCTGTCTATGCGAGCAGACAAGTGGTTTAGCCTAGTTTCTATTCTCCTAGCATTATCCCCTGGTTCACCCTGATATTTATTAATTGCGTCTTTAATGTCTTTAAGAGACTCTGAAATTTCCACAATACTTTCTTCAAAATCGAATTCATCATCAATTGAAGTTAAGCTTCTATCATGTTGTTCTCTATGCAAACAACCCCTTGAAAGCTTTCGTCTAGTATTAGCGTCACCATCCGTAGATTGACTCCTAATAGCTAATTCATAAGATAATTCTTTAGTTTTCAAAAAATTGGGCTCCATAATTAGAGAATTTTGTAAAATCGATAATAATTCAGAGAATAAATGTCAATAACTTCGTGCAAATTCAAACAGATCAAAAAAAATGATATAAAAATAATAGAATGACCAATTTTTCACCTCTAATATATATTTCTCTCAATAACCATCAACTGTGTTCTAGACCACGTTAAAGAAAAGGGCGCCAGTGAAACGGATGTGAAACGGCAGCCCATTTATGTTGGGCGCCAGTGAAACGGACCCTCTTTGGGTCGGTTTTAATTGGCCCAGCTAGCTCAATTTAAATTAATTAATCTCAGGGCTCGTAGTGAAACGTGCCTTGTGATTCAAGACTGGTGAATTACCCGAGCGCCAACTGCTTGAAAATAAACTATAAAACTAAATGAATTCACAGTCAAGAATACAAGCACTACGAGATGGTTTAACAGTCGATGGAAATTCAGAAAAACAATAAAAGTTCAACTTAACAATTCGTATATTCCAACAGAATCTGGATTATATAAAAATTTAAATTAAAAATTTTTAGAATACCAATTGGAAATATAAATAATATTGAATTCGTAGAAAAACAATTATTAAATTAAATCAAATCGTAACATAAATGAAATTTTAAGAAAACAATTATAATCGTTTATTTCTTTCAGATTAAATTAAATTTTTGCCTAAATTGATATCTTGACGAGATATAGTTTATTTTCAAGCAGTTGGCGCTCGGGTAATTCACCAGTCTTGAATCAAAAGGCACGTTTCACTACGAGCCCTGAGATTAATTAATTTAAATTGAGCTAGCTGGGCCAATTAAAACCGACCCAAAGCGGGTCCGTTTCACTGGCGCCCAACATAAATGGGCTGCCGTTTCACATTCGTTTCAAAGTGTATTAGAAGAAACTTTAAATCTAGAGCCAAAGTATCCGAATTGACTATATCAAGAACTGCTCTAATAGTGCACGACCACGAGGCATGTGTAAATATTAAAGTGGTTACCAATATGTGCAAACAGGAAGCAGTGGAAGATATATTAAAAACCTTCGAAAGTTATGATTGAATGAATGAACAATTACTTACTTTTTATACCACTTTTAATAATAACATGAAACCGTTACTGTAGTTTCAGCACTGAAGTGTCATTATCAAACAGATACAAAATTATGAAGTACTTAAACAATAAACATTCCATGTATAAATAGGGACTAAAGTACAATAAGGCTAATGAAATTACAATTACGAATAAGGGATCATCGGAAATTCCAAAACAGGTAGATCCCGAGAATAGGAGTGTGATCTGTGCATTAGGATAATTATTATTTAATATTCAAGCATTATTCTAAGAGTGCTTTGAAAGAAGCAAAAGAGGAAAAGATCACTTTGGTATAGGTCTAACTGACCATTTAGGATATTGTTACATTTCCTTCGAAAATTCTTCTGAGGGTGCTTTCCACCACTCTTCCGGAAACAATGACAACAAACGTTGTGAGAACGATTAAAAAAAATTAGTACAACCATCGATGAAAGCTGCTACCAGCGCCACTCCCTACAAACATTGAGGAAATTCATATCATAGTAGACATATATTTTCCTGTAAGCAGTTAAGATGAAATTTTTCAATGTATCAACGGTCTAAGCATGATATAGTTGTATATTCTCATGCGAGACCAATATTAGGATTGTGCCAAGAATTAATGTTATATATATGGGCGGTACATTTTCAATTTATCCTATAAGCAATTTCTGCAATTGTTTACAATACATGTGCTGGAAAATGCACACTATGTTCTATTACTATATTGTTTATTGCCAGACAAAAGCAGTGATAGATACAAACATCTTTTTTTTACTGAAATCCAAGATTTTGGAAAAATTGAATATTTAATTCCATACATGTGAGGTGTTTGTTGATTTCGAAGAGGCGATATATAAAGTAAATGAATATGTTGGGCGATTCACATGGATCAAAAGCTAGGTAGGGGACACACGGGCAAAATGGGGTACTTAATGTTTGAAGTCGAATTTTAAAAAAACCTAAAACTTTGAGAGTCTGGAATTACGGCAATATCATTGTTAAAGTATTAACTATTTATTAGTAACATTTTAACGTACAAAAAACGAAGCATTTATTTTATATTTCACAAAAAAGAAAATAATGTAATTTGCCCCATTATGCCCGTCGCGTAGGGCAAAATGGGGCAGTATGTTGAAACAGGGAAAACTTTTAGTGACAGCGTTCACAAATTGAAACTGCTTCGTCATCTTCGTCGTCAACACCTGCGCATGAATTGTGGGCCCATTTATGACAACTAGAACAACTTATCCATCCCTCTGTGGAGCTTGAATATAGGTATCCGCAATAAAGGCAGTCGGCGTCACTATCTTCTTCGTCTTCTGAATCAGATCCTAGTTTTTTGGGTTTTGTCGCTTTAGGTTTCTTAATTGTGTGTGATTGATCATTTACTATCTTTCTTTTCAATGATTTTACCTTGGTAGATTTACTTTTTCCTTGAGTCAATTCCAGTTCTGTTTTATATGGTGAGGAGGTTAGAATGGCGGTTTTGCCCCTTTTTCTTGATACTCGTTTCTTGGATTGATTTACTTTAGGCACTGCTGCGATTGCTGTGGGCTTACAAACTCAAAACTAGAGTCACTTTCTTTGGACGTTCCTGGTTGAGGCTGAGTTTCTTTGGATGTTCCTGGTTGAGGTTCGGTGTCTTTGGACTTTCCTGGTTGAGGCTCGGGCGTTTTCTCTCTAATCGACTGTACAGCATGTATGTCCTCGTGTTGTTGCATAGGTTCTAGTTGACTTTCAGGTGCAGTTGGATCAACTTCTAAGTCAGTTGTAGCTAATGGCAAGAAATCTACTTCAGAAAAAACGGCCATATCCACAGGTCACACCCCGGTTGCTTTAAAACCATTTATTGCAGTAATCATTGTAGCTGCTCTTAGATATGCGACACTGAATAAGGACGAAATTTGATGGAGTGTTACTACTCTTCCTTTATCACCCCATTTTCTCTACCATAATTGATTACGTCTAGATTTTTCGTATGCGACGAGTGACCATCTAGCAGAAGCAGAACCGGTGAATCTTTTGAAGCTCCAGAATTTTCGACAAACTTTTTAAACCATGAAAAAAACAATGTCTTATATATCCACCCTTTTACATTTAATTCAACCCAAGCCCCAGGCACGAGGCCATCCAAAAAAGCCTGCTGCATTCGCTTTCGTTAGGGGAGGCATATAGGCTCCCCTCTCGGCGGATGTAAGCGCACCAACCTGGCGTTTTCCTTTTAAAGCTATAATTTTAGAAGTCCCTTTTGGATTGACCGTAACTCCAGTTTCGCCAACGTTGTAGATTTTGTCTGCCGTTAGTTGATATAGCTGGACAGTTTCTTCTAACAGTTTAAAGAATTGTTGTACAGCCCCCTTGTTAAAGCCCATCGCACGGGCACCTGACGTAGCCTCAGGCTTTCTGATTGTCAAGTTCGTATGCCTATTAAAAAAAAACTGTATCCATCCCTTCCCGGCCATTTTATGATTTTTGTTAAAGGGAGGCTCAATCCGATTTTGTTCAGCAAGTTGAAAGGCAAGTTGCCTGCATTATGTAATTGTCAGTCCAAATAATCTCGCTTCCATATCTTTAAGATAATTAACAAGTTCTTGTTCTTGTTGGAAAGTGAAAATGGGCCTTTTATTTCCCAAAACTTTTGAAACGGAATAATCTGCAGTATTTCGTTGTTTTTTTACGTGCCGCTCTAAAGTAGTCTGAGGAACACCAAACGCAATAGATGCTCGACGGTAATCCATCTCACCACTTACTACAGCATTTACAGCCTGTTGCATACTCTCTTTTGGCCAGTTTGGACGATCAGTCGTTCTTTTGTCTTTATACACCATCTAGGATCAAAACCAAAAATATTAATGGGCACCCCGTTTTACCCTATTAGGTAACTTTATTTATTATTTTGAAGTGAAAACTTCTTATGGCGCGTTGGGCACTTTTGTGGGAGAGCATTTTCAGCCGTTCTCGCGACAGATGAGATTTTACACAGATATACTCCGCGTGTATTCTTATAATATATGTATACTATACGCGCTCTTTGCATGGGCATTCGTTCGTGCTCTCGCGACAGACGAGATTACATACCTATGTATACTCAGAGTGTATAGGTATGCGAGAGCGCTGCATGCTATACGCAGTCTTTGCATGGGCATTCGTTCGTGCCCTCGCGACAGACGAGATTGAGAGTTTTTTATATTTATTTTATAAATGAATATTAAACGGAAAATTTATTTATTTAAATATTTCATTTGACTTGTGTTGCTGCTATGGTATTGTGTTAAAAAAACAAATCTAAAGTGTAAATAGAATTAATAAAAACATTGTTGTAGTGCTTTTGTATATTATAGTGTTACTATATTTTGTATACATTATTACAACTGCTGCTCGTCATCACGTTCGTCAACCTATCAGTTGATGCTCTTGTTGAGAAAATGAGTGTGTTAATATTATCAGAAACTCATGTGAGTAACGAAGAAACCATTGACATTCCAAATTTCAACTTTATAGCAAGTTTCAAAAGAGACAATCGTCCAGCAGGTGGGGTGGCTATTTATCATCGGTCCGATGATACTATGGCCACATTTTCTACAGATCATATGGAAATGCATGCGAGATATACCAGTATGTTTAGCACTAATGTTTCGAATATTGGTGATATATGTATTTCCCAATGCCATTCTAATGGACAAACAATAATAATGACTGCCGTTTATATTTCACCAAAACAGTCTTTACAAGCAATACGAGAGTTGTTGTATTCAAATTTATTCATTTATTCTAAAGCTGCTTCCGCACTATTTATGATGAAAATTAATAGAAGATTTGATCATTATCCTATGATTTTGAGTGGAGATTTCAACAAAAACTTTGCAGATGTCAAAAATCAATCATTAATTGAATTTTTATATGAAGAATTTGATTTAACGATGTCCAATGATCGCAATCTTAGCACAACAAAATACAAAACTACTATTGATGCAGTATTCACAAGATATATAAATAGATTTAAATCAAAATTGTTCATTTCATACTTTAGTTACCATAGACCTATTGTTTCAGTTTTAGAATTTGATGAAAATCCTGATAATAATGATGAAAATGCTGATAATGATGATGTAAGAGTTGTTGAAATTATGGATGAGAATTGATAAATTTTGTATTTACTATTTACTAATATTTACTCATTTAAATAAAACCACTTCCTTCGAATATAGTTCCTATATTATTATACTTCATGTCTATTCAAAAAGTGCCCACATTGCTTTGATAAACTTGATTTTTTATGAACAATTTCTCATGTCGCGAGCGCACCTAAAAATGCTCACCCAAAAAAGTGCCCAACGCGCCATAAGTTCAAGTTTTCACTTCTGCCTGCACTCCCGGAGTGCGCTGACTTTTTTTTTATTTAAGGTCTGAAGATGTTGAAGACCGATTTACTTTCGACTTGAACTTGTAGATAGGTACGCAGATTATTTATCTGGAAATAATATTGAGGAAACCCTATAGCTTGTGTGAACCAAATATTTTTTTCTGAATTTCATTTAATTTTCTTGAATATATTTTAACAGGTACCTTTTGCACTATCATAATGACCTTTCCTTCTCCAAAATTATAAAATAGAGTAGGTAAGCGCGAATTAAAATATAAGGCGCCCAATCTATGTAGCAGAAAAGATCTATATATGATTAACATGAACCTCAAGTCTCTGTGTCGAACTTTTGGCTTAATAATTACTGCGGACTGTGGGGTCTACCTGCTTGATGTCGAGACTGGATCCGCTCGTATTTTTAGTGTATAAGGTTGATTGTTTCCTGTTCATAGTGTGATAGAGTATCCACAATGTGAACTCTACTATAGCTCATACATATTAGTAGATACTTTTCGATAATGGACTTTGTATTCAATAAGCATCTCTCTCATACATTGATTAACGAGGAAATGCCAACCTCTAACTTGATTATAAATTTTAATCCTGTCACCTTCATCGATGTTTGATTACTTCAAAACCATGCAAACAATTATTTATTAGCCACTGAATGATATACATTTATGAATAATTATGTAAGTTCATTGAATTTGTCTGGCGCATTCACCACTACATTACTTCATAGCTGCAGGCATATATTCTTGCAAGTAACTGACGAAACGTGGTATTCATTCATCACCTTTGTGACTATAAAATAGTTATGATTTGACAAAATAAAACTACCAATTATTATTCAAGGTAGAAAGTTATGTCCTGAGTAATGCACTGAGGATAAGTAGGAATCGTTTGAGACGCCCTATTCTTATCTAAGGAATGTGTCAGAAGTGGTTGAACATGTTTTCAAAGCAAGTAAGTGCAATGCAGTCTAGTTGCACAAAGGCACCCTTGCACATAATTTGCATATAAACTCGTAGACTGTAAAGTAACTGAGACATAGCCAGTAATCTAGTGATATACGTCGTGAGGTATGGGCGTGTCCCCAGGGTCCGCCTCAGTGTTCCGCCTACCGCAAGCACGGCACATCGGTCAGATATAACGCACCCTGTGATTAGGTTAATAAATAGACACTTAGCTGTACCGGCGCCGACTGCTCTGACCGCCTAATCACAGGTCAAACGTTCAAAATTATACACACTTCGATTGACCTGGCGCAAAGCGAGGGTGGACCACACGTCTTGACCTTTTTTCAACAAACAAATAGTTAGCATTGCCAAGGGCGTAGGTTGTATCGTTAGCTATTCGTAGAAAGGTGTATGGAACGTTAAATATTGATAAGGAAAAAACCTGATCAAATATATTTATGCCTCGCACTACGGTTATGGTTACATGGTACGATTGATATATTTCCAACAGTAGAAACGGTGAACACAAAGGTATAAAATTGAAGAAATCCATACACTACTTCAATATTCAGGAATTTAAATCGGTACGTGTTGTCGAAAACTAACTTACCATTGATGGAAAAATGACTTTTGGGTAGAAATATATTATAGGCAATCGTTTCAGTTCAAAGAATGTGTGAAAACTTATGGTATAAAGATGAAGAAACTCACACATTACAACAATATTTAGGAATTTAAATAAGTACGTATTGTCGAAAACTAACTTGCCATCTTCTGTAATTGATAGAAAATATCTTTTGGATAGACATTTTTTATAGACATTTCGTTGTGAAGAATTTGCAAAAACGTATGGTATAGAGATGTAGAGTAGATAGTAATTTCGAATTCATTTTGCCAAATTAAATTGGATCAATTCTAGCTAGTTCTTATAAAATTTCAAAAATTTACTTAGGCTTTCCCCAGGATAGTTTAGTTGTGAACATTTTTGGAATTCATGCATGATAGGATAATTTCGGAAGAGATGGTTACCTCTTTTAAATCGATCACATTGGGCATATTACAATAGGTGTATATAAAAAATATAACGGATATGAAAGCTTGTTTATTTAAGTAACCGAAACAACAAACTAATAATGAATATGAATACATTTAATCCAACCTTCCTTTTTCGAAGCACTTTCATATTTTTCTCCGAAGGCGCACAATCCGTGTCATCACTGCAGTGATTGGTTTCCATTTGGATGCTGGAATCTTCTGGAGAAGAAGAGAAATAAGTGTTGCCCAAATGCAAGAACAAGACGAGACTTAGCCAGTCTTGGTCTTGGTCTTGCACCAATATACCTGGTCTTGGTCTTGGTCTTGGTATTGCGCTCCCAGTCTTGGTCTTGGTCTTGGTCTTGCAGCAAGAGTCTCGCAAGTCTCGCAATTACCTATTAGTGTTTCTGTTTTCCATTTTTATTTCAACTTCTTTATGATGACACAATTTACACAAAGCAATTTGGGATGCATTAATTATTTCGGATAGGTCTTTTAGATCTATAACTCCAACTCTCACTACTCCGACTAGAACTATTTGAATCTTCGTGGCCTCATGTCAAATTGTAAACGTGATACCTAAGTTTTTCGAGAACAACGAGGATTATGGTAAAAACAATTATTACATTAGACTCGCAGCAAAGCTCAATTGGGAATGACTGGAATTGAAATAAATACTATTATTTATGGTCCATTCGCCTAGATAGTGTCGCCTTGTACCGCGCCGCCTTGGCACGTGCCGGCTACATTAAAGGATGTCGCCGCAAATCAAAGAATGCCGCATGCGGCGTACAGACGCATGACATTGTAGAGCCTTACGTAGCCGCTCTTATACCTACCTTATTATTATAAGTTAGATTTCAAATTAGTTTGTAAGATCTCTTCTTCGGCCTGTAAATGAAATCGAAATATTAAGAAAATAAACATTTTCTCGGTAACATACTACATATAATTTTATTGCGCATTATTGTATATAGTTTATTTTTCGTTTTTATTATTCTCATATTTTTATTTATTTTCATACTATAATTAATATATTATTTTTTATTTACTCAGTCGGACTGCGTAAATTGCCCCTTCAACGAAAATGCACTGATAGTCATTTATATCTGTAGTTTACGTGTTCCCATTTTCTGCCTATTTTCTTCTTCAAAATTGTATGTACTAGTACTTTCTTTTATTTTGTTTCGTTTGTTTTCTATGTGTCAATTTCTTGTATTATAAATTAAGCCTGTCCACTCCCTGAAACGACACTCAGTCCTAACTGCAAGACGCAAGAGTCTCGCAGGCTTAGTCTTGTTCTTGCTCAAATCTTGGACGGTCAGTCTTGGTCTTGGTCTTGCTAAAATTATGCAAAAGTGCAAGAACAAGACCAAGACTGCAAGACCAAGATGGATTTTGGCAACACTAAGAGAAATAGTGTATGTTGTCTCTGTTTGTAGCTTTGCCGCTCTCCCATTTTTTGTCTTCTTAGGTTTCTCTTCTTTTTTATCTTCTCGTGTTTATTCTCCGCCTTTACCATTTGCCACTTATCTATATTCAAAAACCTAGAAGATGATTTGAATTACAAACGATAGTAATAGAAAATATCCTGCGTCAACTTTCCCCGAAATATTTCAGTCAACTATCCCAAAACTACTGGGTGAGATGATCCACTTGATTAAACGAACCCAGTAACTAATCTCCAAGCCTGAAAGTAACAATGTATAACAGTATATATCACGAATCAAACAGTACAAATGCTCTGGTTAAAAAAGTATTTACTCCGACGAAATTTGGAGATGCTACACCAAAACGAAAACTTTCAACATTTCACATGTCTTGCCTACATAAACCATAAGAATTGCTTGTGCTTGGTCGAAGGCCATGAGCAAAGTGGCGAAAAGTGCCGCGTGTAATACTATATCGAGCTGAGTCATCTCACCCAGTTAGTCATCTCCTGGAATGATAACATCTTGAGCTTGCGCAAGGTGGAATAATGGTTTCTATTGATCTCACATCTTAGTTTCCTAGCGTACGAACTATGAGACATAAAATTATCAATTTATGGGAACTATTGGAAACAAATAATATTGAGGATTTTGAATTTGATCTTTGTAATATGAGCAAGAATTTCTTTCCAGTGGAGGGACATTTTTGAACATAGTGGAGGTAGGTACATTCGTAGCTTATCTCTTGATGGAAAACCTCTCAATTTTGTCGAGATTTATTGACGACGTATCTATTATACCCAAAAATTAATTATCGTTTGACATTTACTAAAGATCAGTGGCGGCTCCTCGAAGGAGGCTAAGGAGGCTCTGCCTCCTCACCAATTTATCTTAATGATCATTCTCCATTTTATTTCCTGTTTCTCTGATAATTCTTTAAATTTTACAATTAATTCCCCGTTCTCAGTAGTTATTTTTAATCTGGTAACAGTGGCCAGAGGCTAGATTCTCTATATATCTCAAACGCTGAGTTGTGTTGTTCAACACAGTTGCCGTTTTTCCGAACAGTCAATCGCCAAATAGCGTGAAACGGCGAAAACGGCAACATGGTAGGGAGGCTAGCTTTTCGTATCCATTCGTCGGTCGAATGAAATACGATTACTTGCGCTCCCGCCTACCGCTGCTAGAAGAATGCGGTTAGTTGTTATTTTTATTCCATGAGGCGTAGTAAGGTTAAGTAGTTAATTTTTAAGTTATAATTTATCTAATCGGAATCGGTGAACGTTAAAATTATGAGTGACTTAGTTGCAAAGTTCTTAGAAAATCCATTTAGTGGATTAACATATGATAGAAAAGTGTTCTTCAAAAACAAACGGCCTTTACCGGATTTGAAAGGATTAGTGATGGCAGGGAAGTATCAAAATCGATCGTTTAATACTGATAATTATAAAAAATATGTATGGTTAACGGGATCTGATGTACACAATAAATTATATTGCTGGTATTGCTTGCTATTCACATCAGATACAACTTCATGTTGGGGGCACTTGGGTTATAATGATTGGAAAAATTTAGCTCGTGGCCTAGAAAGACATGAAAAATCGCAGGAACATATTACATCGTGTATTAAGTTTAAATTAACCGGTAAACAGAATATTGTTAATGCGATTGATTCTACACGAAGACGCGAAATCGAAAATCATAATAATACAGTTAAAGAAAACCGCGAAGTTTTAAAAAAAATCATTGATTTCTTATTGTATTTATCATTTCAAGATTTGGCTTTTAGAGGGCATGATGAAACTGAAAATTCATTTAATAAAGGTAATTGTTAGATTTGTTTTGTGAATACGACAGTAAGCTTCGCGATTTTATGACTAACGCGTCAGTATTTGCAGGCATTTGTTTTGTTTTATGCGGGTATAATGGTTGAGTGACACCACGCGAAATAAGGTTAGATTAGAATTCGTCTGTTCGGTAAATTATTAATTGTAAAAATGGACAACTAGTGGAAAGATTTTTAGGGTTCTACGATGTTAGTTCGGGAAGAACAGCGGTCAATTTATTCAATTTTTCAATGGAAACATTTCAACGATTCGACTTTGCGAATAAATCAGACTTACGACGGCATCTGTAATGGCGGGACATTTAAACGGTCTTCAAACAAACGTAAGTTTTAAATAACATAGTAGGAAACAGAATTCCCTGTAATGCTCGAACTCGATGGAATAGCAAGTCTATCACATGCAATGTTTAGTTTACCATCCATAAAAATAAAGACAAATTAATTGAAATATTTGATTTTATATTAAACAGTGATGACTTTTCAACAGATCAGGTTTCATTGAATGCTGCTGTTGGTTTAATATCTTATTTAGAAAATGAAGAATTTTTGTTATTTCTTGATACTTTTAAATTAATATTTGAACAAACTGATCTTATTTTTCGAATTTTACAACATAAATTCACTAATATAATTCATTCAAGAGATCGTTTAACACATCTCATTGATAAAATTCAAGTTTCCGTTATACAGAATTTCATTTTAATATTTTATTTGGAAATTATTCAACTGATGAGGCTTCTCCCGTGGAAAGGAGGAAAACATATAATTTGGTAGACAAGAAACTACATTATTAACAACTTTTTTATGAAATTTTAGATACTATTAAAGGTCAAATATTGAGATTCGATTTTCCGATTTACATGAATTGAAGTTTTTCGATTTGACGAATAGAAGATTTTTCGA
Organism: Endomychus coccineus; assembly: GCA_958510875.1. Lineage (NCBI taxonomy): Eukaryota > Metazoa > Arthropoda > Insecta > Coleoptera > Endomychidae > Endomychus > Endomychus coccineus. Next base: position 68,077,304 of record OY294068.1, read on the forward strand.
ATCTTTTTCAAAAGAGTTTCTCAATACACTTTCAGATAACTTAGTTCTAAAATATAATTTTTTTGATAAAATAGCGCTGCACAATGAATTATGCGTTGTATACTGGGATAAAGATATTTTAGGCCAGTACGACAGTCACGCCGATATGATAAAATATATGATAGATAATGATTTGCAACAAGTCTTACCTCAGTTTTATAAACTACTTTGTTTGACAGTCTCCATTCCTGTCACGTCGGCATCGGTGGAGAGATCATTTTCTACTCTCAAACGAATTAAAACATACATGCGAAATACAATGGGCCAAAATCGTTTATGCAATGTTAGTTTAATATCTATTGAAAAAGATTTAGTAAAACACTTAAAACATAATGATACATTTTATGATAATCATTTTTCGTAAATTAAAGACCGTAGAATTTCGTTAATATATAGAAAAGTTGATAAAATTAATAACAAAAAACAAAATATGAAAAATTCCGAAAAAAAATGAAAAAAATTAAAAATCCAAAAAAAAATAAAAAACAAAAAACGAACGAAAAAAAAATTTGTGGGCAAGAGAAACTCTATACCTCCACGTTGGTTCTTGCTGGGTAACAATCAATTTTGTCACTGAAGGTTAAATTAATTGGCTGAATAGAGTATATTTTTACAAAAACGTTTTATGTCCAGCCTCCTCTCTCAAAAAGTTCACGAGCCGCCACTGCTAAAGATCTATCTGTACCCATGGGCTTATACCAAGTTACTGAATATTAATATGCAGCTCTTGGTCATTCTGTCAATGGAACATACCTTTCCGGTTTCCAATAGAGTAGGACAGTGGCGTGCAAAGGCATGTCATATTGGGGTTGTAAAAAAATATAACTTCATATAAATTATATGGGCAAAAAAAAATTTACTGTATAATGGTTATTGAAATGAAAAGAAACTTTTCGCAAAATTTTTTGAACAGGGTTTTCGTTTTATAATTTTTTCAAAATTTTGTTGAATGATAAATGTTTCTCAGGAACATTGAGGTTGCAAATTCAATCTTTGCAACTCTTGTTTGCACGCCAGTGGAATATGAACAATTTTGATTTAGAGTATCGTGATCTATAATGAATCGATGCTCAGGTGATAGAATCAGTACCGTTCGTAATCCCTTTTGTCCTAAATTGGGTTATACATTTTCGTCTGGTCAGTTAAATTTCAAATATAGACTTCTGTCCGAGGGTCACACAGATGAAGAAACTATGATTTGGAAAATCCCAAACGGAGCAATGGAAATATGAGGCCATATTATTATCTCGGAGTGAGAATTATAGGTTATTTGCAAGTTTTTTCTTTGAATGCAATAACATTAACTCAACACATAGGTTAGTATTAGGTTAATTTGTTATTTGTAAATTAACTTTTGAATGTAATAACTAGAGACTAGCTTATATGCAAAAAGCATAGTATGTAACGTATATTTGGAAATTTTTGTGCATATGCATTTACCATATACTTTCTTAAATTGATGTTTGCTATAATAAAATACATTGTAACTTCTTTTTCCAATCGGTAACACTATTAAAACTATTATTGATGAGAGCTTATGAATGATATCATTAATGAAAATTATGTGGAAGTTGTTAACATGGATCCGGTTTTAATTTCAAGTATGCACCTATCATTACATGTTGTAATGATGAAAGATGTTTTTTGTAAGTTTATTTTGATGCAATAATAGAACTGAAAATATAAGAGAACACTTACTCTAAGCGGCAATTCTAGATTAGTAGGTTATTTCTAAGTATAGTTTTGGATGCAATATCATCAGCTGGATATATAAGAGGACATATACTATCTTCAAGCGGAAATTCTAAATTATAGGTTATTCGTTAGTTTTGTGAAGCGATATAATAGGAACAGTCTGTACAGTACATCTGACATTCTTTTACCTAGTTAAATATTAACTGTAATGATAGGTTAGCATATTGTAACATAGTTTATTAGTAGTACCTAGTAACATTGTTTATGTTGGGATAAGTCAACATTATTCTAAATGTAATCTAGGTCGGTAGTTAAATAAAGTTCATCAATGAAGTAACATGAAGGGGTTTTAAGTTCCTACCACCCTAAGAACCTAACATCTCATGGCGATCCTGCTAAGGCCCTATGTTAGGAGAAAAGTTGTGTTTTCAATAAAAATGGTTAAACAGTAGTGCATTTGATAGAATTTCACAAAATGGGAAAATTAAGTTCTTAGCACGCAGAAATCACTGATTCTAGAATAGTGAATTACAATTTCATCGTCGAGCAGGAGGCAATTCAGGTACCAATTGATGTTAGAGTGATTCCATATATTGTGACAATAGCAGTATGGCTCATGGTTGTGCTAAAAATACGAAAAGTCTATCGAAGAGGCTTTAAAAGGGACGTTTCCAGAAGCATGATGTTGAGAGTGCAGCCGGGAGATGTGTAATGCGAGGCTCATAGTCACTACATCATTAGGATGCAATATGTAACATCAACTGATCATATGAGAGAACAAATGTTTCTTGGATCCAATAACATCAACTGAACATGGAAGATAACATATACTCTAAGCGGCAATTCTAGGTTACTAGGTTATTTTGAAGTTTTTTGAATGCAATAATGATAACTGAATATAGATTCTATCCCCAAGCTGCTATTCCAAGTTAGTAGGTGATTTATATGTTTTTATTTGATACAATAACATAAACTGAACATATACAACAGAACATATACCATCTCCAAGCTGCAATTTTAGGTTGGCTTATTTTGGGATGCAAATGCCATTATTCGAACACATAACTGAACGTATCATATTCTCATATGTAGGTACGTATCATATACATGTCCATGTCTGAAAATAATATATCTGAACCTGTAAGTATGTCTTCTCTATAAGATTCCAATTAATGGAGCAAACAATTTTGATTTCTCTGCTGTAGATATAATGTAGATGAGCAAAATCTAATCAGTAGCGGAAAAATTTTGAAGGACTACAATTACGTGACACTCCTATTCTGAAGGAGAGAAATTACAAACGCAAATAAAAAGTCCTACTTGCGATGAAATACTGGATATTCGTATTTAAGAAAAAGGTACATATAATCAGTGAGGGTCTTTTTTTCCGGAATTCAATCTACTCATAATGAAAAGAATGAGATCTAATTAGCTACGGGAAATTTTCGGTGGGCAGAGAAGTTCAAAAGTTTGCAAACCCGTATAAAATGAAGCTAACATTATGACTTCTTCTTTCAGAGGAAGTATCAAAATAGTTGCTTTGCATGCATATTATATAATTCAATTCATATGATTACGCATTGATAAAATCAAATACAAACATTAAGGAAGATTAAAGTTAAACATTTAAAATTTCGTCTTATACTTAGGTACATTCACGCCTCAATAATTATAAAAGAAATAAAATGAGATTATTATCATAAGTGAATATACCTCAATAATTATATTCAAAATAATAATAATCCAATCAATATTTTCAATTGACATGAAATACATGTCTCAAGCTTGTGTCCATATTAAATGGAGCAAATGCCAAAAAAATTACTGACGTTTGTTCGTCAATAATTAATTTGAGAAATAAAGAACGTTCATCAAATATACTTGAATCCCGCACGTCTATGGAGGAATAACGAAAGCATACGTGAAATATAGTGTTGTCTTTTCAGACTCGGCAAACCTTTGTAAGTTGAAGCATAAACACACGTTCCCTAAACTTTATAGAAACTGCTAACGTGTTATTATTAGACCATGTTTCGAAATATTAATATCTGTCTGTGATGTGTGTTTTCTTGAATTTAGTGGGAGTTTTTAAACGTTCAATTATGGCTTATTATTATAGGATTCACGGAATTCTTCAACGTTCTGATGAATTATTTCCGAAATAAGTTCACACGAGAATATATTCGTATGAGAAAAAAATTAATACTGTATTAACCTATCTTTCACATTCTGTTTGAAAGAACAACCAATCATGGGTAAATACCAGAAAATGCTTGATCAAGACTTTCCAACCTGTTGATAGTTATTGACAGATTTGAAATGGTGTTACACATGTTCAGTTCCATAACCTTGAATAAACGGATCATGTGAGTCACTATCAATGTTAATGACGAAAAGTGGTTTGATTGTGTATTTATTAGATTCTCATATTTTCTTCAGCCTTTAGAGTTACAGAATCTTGAGATTTCGCAGAATCAATTGGATGTCAATGAATTCAAATACATCACAACGTACTCTAGGAACTGGACCATCTCTCACTTTCCAGGACCGGAAGCCCCAAAGCTCCTACACATTGAGTGCCTCCACACTAACCTTGGATTAAAAAAATTTATAACGATAAGAAATTTTATTATTAAAGAAATGGACTTTGGAGAAATCATAAATGATTTTGCCTCGTTAAGAGTTTTTCACTTAAATATAGCAAGTCTATCAACTGTTTCCCATTGCTTATCACTCGTCAGAAAGAAATAAAAAAAATTTAAATTACAAATAAAAATATGCATCTTAATAGTAAAAATTTGGTTTTTATTGTAAAATTAAAAATATCGAAAGATTATTGATCGGAAGGGCCTCCACATTCCTTGGACCCCTACATCCCAGCATCCGGCCCTGTCAGTTTTTAAACAACAAATATTCACATTAGATTTATAAGAGATTTGAGCAATTGTCAGTGTTTGCTAGTCCAAACTAAACTGAAATCTCAGTCAACGTTGTAAACGCAATACCCAGAAGTCCAGAAATCAGAAGCGGCTGAAATTAGCACGCCGCACCAATGCTACCAGATCATGGATTTTGTAATATTTCGCGGATTCTTTAGACAGAAAGCGGGATAGAGTATGAATAAGGAACATCATCAATCAATTAAAACAACATTTCAAAACACCTACTAACCTAGTATTACCATCATTACCATCCGATACAGTTAACACGAGGGCAAGGTGAAAAGTTCCTGAAAAATGAAACAAGAAATGATTTATATGGTCAAAACTTATTTTATTCCACAACATAATCTCCTTGTAGCCCGATACACTTTGTCCAACGTTTTTTTATTTTTCGATCCCTCCCAAATAATACGATTTCAGTTATCCTCCAAAACAGGCGTTTATTTCAGCGATGACCTCGTTTGAAAATAGATAAGAATCCCCTGTGAATCTGGAGAATATAGTGGATGACCAACCAATTCGTAGCGCAATTCATGCAATTTTGTCATTGCGACTTAGGACCTGTGGCCTGTCGACGTCGAATCTATTAAACAGCGCTGCAGAATATACGCCGGTGATCATTTTGCCCTTTTCAAGGTTAACGATATGGAGGATACCGTGTGCATCCCAAAAAAACTGTCGCCACGACTTTCTTGGCCGATAAACCCACTTTGGCCTTTTTCGTCTTCGATTCGTCAGGACAAGTTCACTGTTTCGACTGTTCTTCGGTGTGTTGTGATGGATCCATGTTTCGTTCACCGTTACGAAACGACGCAAAAAGTCCTCCTTATCGCGCTTGAACATCGCCAAACACTCTTTTGAAGTTATCACAAGGTAGCGCTTCTTGTCAACAAAGAGGAAATACATCTGGCAGAAAGCTTTCTCATATTCAAAAATGTATGCAAAATATTCCATACCCGTTCGATTGATAGCCTCAGATATCTCATGCACTTTAATTTGCCGATGGTCCAATATCACATCATGGATTTTATCAACGATTTCTGGCGTTGTAACCTCAATTGCACGACCAGAACGTTCGGCGTTCTTTGTGGTCACAACGAAAATCAGTAAACCACTATTGAATCGTTCTTATCGATGGTGAAGAGTCCCCATAATGTTTAACAAGCGATGCTTTGGCTTGCATAATGTTTTTTCCACACAAGAAATAATGTTCGATCAAGACGCGAAATTCACTTTTTCTATGTTTATAAAAATCTGCTTTCGATGGTTATCGATATAGAACTTAATCACATATCAGTAATGCGTCCTAGTAAAAAATGGAACATCACAAATGTCACATGATATTTTCGATTGTCACGCCATCTGGTTTATTTTTCAGGAACTTGCCCTCGTATATGCTCCTAGCGGTGAGCAGAAGCGTCACGAGTCAGCATTTCCAGAGTTTTCAGCGATCGCATTAGCAACATTTTTATTATTCCCGGAAAAATCGTCGTCCCTGAAAAAATATGTTACAAAATCAAGAATACATTTTGAATCTTCGCGCTCACCGATGCCATGCGAGTCACTCTTAGTAAACTTTATCTTCCTATTCTTCCGAATGCACTAGAAAGGGACAGATATTCTTGAGGAACTCTCCGAGAGCAACCAATCGGAAACGCCGACTCAAGTACAAGACTTAGACGAGTCGGCGTTGTCTGCTCCGTTAAATATAACTATAGCACAAACCGGACACGGACACTTAACCTTAATTGACAAGCATTCACAAGGACCAGAATAAAAAGCGTCAAACTTGCTTCCATCGCGTTCTGGTACTAGAATACGAGAACACGTTGCTGAAGGAGTGCCGATATCAGAGAAATATTAAAATATTATCAATACGAATACATTGATTGAAAAAAAGTTTTAAGGTAAGTCGTAATTGTATGCTTATATAACAATGTTCTATTCCTTCCGAAAGCAATAACAATCTATTGAATCGATTACTCTAATGCCATAAAAACTTTAACACACGTAGAAAATTTTTTCTTAAAAAGTGCTACAATGTGGTTGAAAGAAATTACCATATTAGACAGGAATGACGGGATACAGCGCAAAATCCAAATTGTTTCGTTGATTTTTACTAATTTTTGTCACATGTGTTCGAACTTTTCCTAGACAGGGCATAAAAATTTGCCGCACTGTATGGTAAAAAAATTTTCACGTATTAAGTACGGGACTGCCATTCAGTATGGTAATTTTCGATCTTCATTTAAGAATTATCACCAGAAAGTGCGATGAATATTTAACCGACTGAAGTAAGGTCAAATTCGACCAATTTGTGAATTTGCCTTTTATTCGGCCATTTCTGTTGAGTATGGTAACTTCTTCCAATAATTACATTTAAAAACTTCGTTTTTTAGATTTTGTCAAAAACTCAAAATGCTAAAGCCGCCACCACGAAAAAGAATAAAAGTCACCGGTCACTTCAGCTTCTTGTGAACGTTCCTTTAGTAAATTGAAAATAGTAGCTAACCATTTGCGCACAACTGTGGGAGATGATCTGTTGAATTGAATGATGCTACTTTTTTCATCAAAAGATAAAGTAGATAAAATGGACATCCATGAAGTGGTTAGGCAGTGATCCCTTTTGAAACACCGCAGAGTAAAAATTTGACTCGGCTTTATGCTTTATATTTCATTGTTCTCATGATGATTTTTGCGTACCATGTTTCTTAAATGTCTGAACAATTGATTCAATTATTCAACGAAAATTGCTTCTTAATAAAATTGTCACTTATCATTGTTGGTTCCTTTTATTCCACAATATCCTCTCCATTTACAATTCATCTACAATTTACTCACATTGTCTAACCTTTACAAACAAATTATATCAACATTGTTGACAATGTGGTCGGCAAATTTCTGAACTAATAGTCGGCATTTTTATGGAAATCACCCCCATGCTCGGACTCATCGCGACGCCCCTGACGGTGAGCGAAATAACTGTTGATATACCGAATTCAATGTGCAACTTACATCAGCGATTCTGGCCGAGGTAGTAGTATGACCTCAGTAACGCATTTTGCTCCTCGTTAGCGGCTTAGGTTCGAAACTCCAAGCGGCAAGGTCATCGCAGAATAGTTTGCTAATCTTTTGATGCGTTGTTTTTTTTAATTCTTATGTATTTTAGGTAATACTGAGTTAGTAGGCTATTTGAAAGTTTGTTGTAATTGATTCATGTTCCTTCTCCATATATTATCCCCCTTTTTGTCTTTAGGCTGGGGTTTTGTGGGAAAGGAGGTCTAGAGAGAGAGAGAGGGAGAGAGAGGGAGAGAGAGAGGGAGAGAGAGAGAGAGAGAGAGAGAGAGAGAGAGAGAGAGAGAGAGAGAGAGAGAGAGAGAGAGAGAGAGAGAGAGAGAGAGAGAGAGAAATAGTAAACTGCTAGGAATTCCGCCATTTACACGCTGGAGATAACGATTCATGCCAATGCATTCTATTCATAGTCTTCTTTACTATCACACGAGATTCAGATAAAAAACTGCATTTTGTCAGTACCGTCGATAAATTTTAAATATCATTTATTAGTTGAGAATGAGGTGAGATAATGCTACAGCAGATCTAATAGTATTATATTGTTTGAATTCATTTTCATATCAGTCGAAGATACTGTAAAAAAATCTCTCTGTCTGTCCGTCAGGAAACTTGTCTACACGATAACTCAAATATGAAAGGTGGTTTCATATCCAAATTTTGACAAGAAGTCGTTAGCTGTTCAGTAACGAACCCTATTGTTTTTCAGGAAAATCGTAGCTGTTTAGTAACGAACCCTATTGTTTTTCAGGAAAATCATGTAGAAACACACCTTTACCCCTTTTAAAATTAAAAAAAAATCATAACTCCACCTAAACATCAAATCGATTCAAAACTTTTACAGTAAATTTACTGTAATTTAAGAACATTAACAATTATTGAAGTGAACTTAAACTTACACCGTATTTTAACAGTTTATATCAAACGACGATATGGTCTACGGGCTCGGTCACTCGGCTCCTACTCTACAAACTCGAGTTCGATTCCCATCAGAACCGGAAAATTTGATATCGTACATTTTTTTTAGATATTATCAATTTGAATAATATTTAGTTCATATGATATGCGAAGAGTAACTTTGCCACGCATACTATTTGTCTACTCTCCAAGCAGCAACACATTTCTAGTTTTTACTTATGAGGACAAATGTATTATACTTTTTAATCTGTACACAATTTTAACTTGCCATGCTCCACACCTTTCTAAGTTATTCTCCCATATATTTTCCATGTTTATATTCATCTCAGCAAGAAATAAATATCCATCCATCTATCTACCTATTTTGTTATACAGAGGCATCAAGGAGACAATATTCAATATCGTGTTAAATCGAATATCATGATATAAAAACGAATGGAATAATTGATTTTGTTGCTATAGTATACGTATCATCAATGAAAATAATATAACAAGTTCCAATATCAATGCATAAATATCACGAGTTTGTTACGTATTCCTTAAATCCGTTGGTTGCCCACGTGATCTATAATTAGGTATGGTAATAGTGACGGGCGGCGAGGGCGAAGGTTTAATGAAGGGGTCTGATCTCGGTCGAAGTCCTTACAGCCTCAGGTCGTCAGTTATACACGCGATCTCTGGGTATTTTTTCATGCTCGGCGCTTATCAGGATTATACGAAACTCAAACTAGATAAGCATGTACCGGATTCACGTTAACAGGCCGCATGATGAAGTGGTTTTTTACATAATAGTTTGGAAACAAAAGGCATTAATACGAATTAATGTCAGCGTTAATACTTAATTAAATGAGAGAATAATATTCTTTATGTATTTCAGAAGATTTATGTGAATTGTATGAGAAATAATAACTTATTTATTTCATTTTTTGGAACTCAGTACTCTAAAAAAAATTGGTTCAATTTAGTGCTTTCCGACTTAAATGCTGGTATATGACACCTTTAATACCTTGTCGTTCGATAACTTTCAGTTGATTCCTCTAGTTGCAACTTGTAATCCTAATTTCTAAGTTGACACTTCAGGAAGATAATTGTGTAACTCCCGATTTTATTTCTTCCGTTTTCTTCAGTGTGGAATATGAGACCACAAGGTCGAAGATCTACTTTTGGAATTCATAAACAGCACATAATGTTGTTTTCAGATATCTGCATTTCAGAACAGTTTTCAAACCTGGAAGTACTTCCTCATAGGTCTTTTTTTCATACTTTGACTACACGAGAAGGAAACCTATAATGTTCGACGAACATTGTGTGAGCCTGCAGTGGCATGTTGGAAGAGGAGAAAGGCATTCAAAGGCAAAGAGTTTCATAACTTCGCTGTTCTATAGAAAAGTGAAGTCTGGTAGGAGAAACTTCGGCGGGTTTCGAGCGGGAGCCGAACTCCAAACATGCGAACAGTACTCTTGAGCAGGTCGAATCTGTGCATTGTTAGATTATGAGTAGCTGCTGCGATGTTAGATAGCTCTTGTCACGGAATAGGCTGCCAAGTATTTGTAAAGCCTTTTTCGCAATGGACCTCACATGATCATCCCATGATAGGGTGCTGTTGGTGGTGATCTCTTCCATGGATATGGAAGCGTTCGTGGGAATGTACCTCAGTACCTCGAATTATCATATTGGGGATTATGGGATACGTCTCCCTAGAGGAGACGTAAGGTTAAATTTTGGCGGCACTAAACTCTACTAGATATCAGATCACCAGTTCAAAATCATTTGCCAGATGTTCATTAATGGCGTCAACCTATCTCCATTCCGCTTCTCTGTCTTCATTTAATGGCATAAGGGTTCTAGATGAGAAAACGGTGAGAAGTGTACCATCATCTGCAAAGCTATGAACGGAACAGGTGGTCACTCCCAGCAGATCGTTGATTTGGAGCAGAAACAAAGTTGGTGCCAACATGAATCTCTGTGGAATGCCAACGTTGATAGCAATTGTATCGGAGGCTACTCCGTCAAGCACCAAGTGATTTATCTGAGAGGAAACTCGATATTAAGTGGCAAACCATATAACGGAAGTTTCAAATGCTTTGAAGATATCAAATAAAAGGTAAAAGAAAATAAGAAAATATAATTTTATTCCAATTACCTTGTTATACATAAGGTGGTTTTGGAATATAAAAAATAAACACAATACATTGCAACGGTTGTTCAAAATGCTGTACATTAAGTCGAAGCACTTCTGAACTCACACAGCTGTTTCTCGAAGAATGTTCGCCAATTGCTGGGCCGTTATGATATTAATTGCGGGTCTTACTCGTATAGCTCCAGACCTTCAAGGGTTGTAACCGCGGTTGCGTAGACAACATTTTTTTAAAGAATCCAAACAAAGAAAGTAAGAGGTCCTAAACTAGGTGACATTGGAGGCCACCTCGCAGGACTATTCGTCGAAATTACGTTTTCTCTCCAAATCTCAATTACTATCGTTGAATTACGGGGAGGAACGTTATACTTGTTGGGAATACGATCCCTGTCGTGAATAGAAAGGCAATTCAGCTAAACTGTCCTCAATTTCATTTTGCAGAAGTTCCAAGTATCTGGCACCAATCAGGGATCCTTCAAATATCATTGAACCCAATAATACTATACCGATTATACCAAGGTAAACATTAAAAATGAGCCGCACTTGAAAGTTACCCTCCCGTAATAATTTTTGATTTTTTGTGACCAATATTCTGTATTTTGTCGGTTAAATAGTCTCAAATTTGTAAACGTAGTCTCGTCCGAAAATAAAATCTTTCCCAAAAAATTAATGTTTGGGTGCACGATATTTCGCAAAATCCAATTGCAATATTTCCATACTAGGTTTATAATCATTTTCGTACAAGTGCTGGTGAAAATGGTATTCAAAAGATTTATAGTAGGATTTGTTTAAAATTCGGTTTACTATTTGATGACTGATTTCCAATTCAAACCCAATTTACCTTAAAGAAATAGTATTATTAACCTTTATGCCGAAAGATATCCTGATAGAGTCTAGTGAGAAATTATTTTAATTGTCTTGAAAATCAATTCCGAAGAGAGATCAACAATGGTTCCGAAGAAAATTTCATTCTTGAGGAAGGAACGAAAATTAATGTTTTGGCTCGAATAGAAGGCATTTTTTCTACATTCCTCATAAATAATTATTATTAATGAGTTCATTTTTTCATCTCTTGTTTAAATTTGCAGGATTTTGAACAGACAGTCTTTGAAGACACAATAAATACACCGGCAAACCAACAAATCTTTGACAAGGTGAATATTTCATAGTTTTCAAAGCCACCTTAGTTATAATTACTTCTTAACATTTGATAGAACAAAATTGTTCGTATTTATTGCACATTTTAATAAGGCATGAATTAATTCCTTATGAATTCTAGTACTGAGTAATGGTACCACGGTACCATATGGTTCCATTTGAAAAAATTGAGTTTTGTCTCAAAAACCATTTTCATGAACTTTATTTGCTCATAAATCAAGTAATTTAGTATTTTTGACAGAAGCATTTACAAGGGTCATTAAGAATACATCTTAACACTTAAATGGAAAACTAAAAATGGTATTATAAAACAAATAGACATTTGAAATGTCACTTATCTGGTATCGTTAGATTCAGAAAATTATGCAGAATTCAATAATGCATTAATATGCAAAATGTTATATTTGAAAATAGAAAATTATTGTAACGCCCGGTGAATAGGAAGTGTAAAAATCACTTGTATGTCAAACAGTGCCACTTATCATGTTTATACGATATCCCAAATTTCAAACAATTATCTTCAAAACTAAAGAAGAAAAGGAGTGAATCATGATCCTGTTACATCCATAAGTAGGAATGATCTCTTCTTTTCCGGACGTGCAGTCTCGCCGCTTCTAGTGAGTAGCAGAAACTTTAAACCAAAACTGAAAAAATTTTAGGCATTCTATTTAAAATAAAGTTGAAAAAAATATTTTAGAATTTCGAAACAACATTCTACCGTAATTCGAAACGATAATCCTTCAGAGTCTAAAGTAACGTCCAGGGGTAGTTCGAAGACGAACACCTTGTATAATTTATACATAATTATATGCGCTTTTTTTTTAAACACCATATAAATCATCATAGAAATCACATGTTCTATTTGGGAACGCCGGGCCCGGGAGGAATCCCCTTCGAATCCCACTCCCTACCTCTCTTCGGCCTGTAATTATATCATCTGAATTTTATATTGACAGATGTAATAAATTATTCGTGTACTTTTAGAGATGTACGTTGCCCAGTTATAGTGGGAGGTACCACAGCAAATGTTTTGCCTAGTAGTTAATATATTATTACATAATATCAGTGATCATGAATATTCATTAGTTGTGTGGTATCAAAAGACTAAAATTCATCTAATAATTTTTAGTTTAACTCAAAATGCGATACAGACATAAGCCATTTTTTTGAATGTTCTGTGTGATGTCCATTGGATATCTGGTATTGCTCTATACACTCTATAGATGACTTCTGCAAGGCCGCAAAAATTTATTTGTTTTCAAAATTACGTCCTTCATGAGACATAGTTTTAAGATTTCTTATGAATGACCCGGATCGATACCATCGCTTGTCACGGATTGAAAAGGAGCACTCATGATATGATAAAATTAATGATTTCCTGTTAGTGAATATATATTTCTACAAATATGTGAGTTAACTTTCTGGGGAAACTTGCAAGAGCGTTGAAGTCAATTTTATCTGAATTTTCGCCACTATAAGTATATTAAATAGCATTACATATTTTCCCTTCGTTTGGCAGTACTTTTTGCATGAAACAAAATTGCTTTTAATATATTTTAAGGGAAAAATAACTCTGCTGTAGTGGAGAAAAAGCCAGGACTTCATCAAAATAATGTGGACAGGCTAATTCCGTTCAAACCCTGAAGACATTGTTTTGCACATCAGTACCTATTGTCGAAAGACACTCAAATTTGTACCTTTTTGTTCATTTAATGCATTCTGTGATTCTGATGATGTAAAAATGTTTTCAAAATCGATATTTTATTAGCTATATCGAGTTTCCAATTAAGCTATACATGTTTGAATAATAATCCCAATTGATTAATAATTTAATATGTTTATAAGTTCCCCCTTGGTCATGAGTAGTGGGATTTGGGAACTGATGAATAATATTTACGTAATGAGACTAGAAATAAAACATCGGAAGCTCACTGAGTCGAAAGCAAATGAAGACGTATTAGACAAATATTTATTTTAGTTATGACATATTATAAAATGCCCAGAGTTTCACCAATACACAGCATGTAGTAAGTTCAGTAGTGTTGTACTGTGAAGAAGTCCCGCTGCGACAGTGGCGACCCCTGCTGGCGCAACACCACATCGATCGTTGCCTGAGGCTGTTGCGCAGCCCGCCACAAAATGGTCGACACATTCACGATATCTCCGATTTCGTCATCCCATTCCGGATTCCTTTTTGCAGTTTCGTTCGCCGTTCCGTTTTATATCACCGCATATTAACTGTAATAACCCAGATCTGTTCAGATCGAGGGTTTTTATCACTGCTTTATTGAAGCTTTCATTCGTAGTTTCGAGCTGTTTTTTTACTGTTATCTGGAACTGTCTGCAAGCACTGGAATTGAACTGTTAAACTTACGATATCACGTTTACTCTTTTATTATATGACATTCTGCAAATTATTATCAGGAAGCTTTACAACTTTTGCTGACTGGACGAAATGTATAGGTACATTATGATTACTTTAGCTGGTAGGTAGGTAGGTATATGACTTAGAGAAACACAATTATAGGTATCTACGTTTCTGAATCACATGTTCAGACATGAGATTCCGATATCATGAGACTGTATATTGTGTTTAATTTTATTATAATGCACAAGGATAGAAACAACGACGTTACAGACATATTCATCCATATAATCACTCAACTTATAATTTAGTTGGTAGAACCAATATCCATATTAGGTATATTATACATAATAGCTGTATATCTGTTCATCCATTACCTGATAACATTACTAATTGACCGAATGAATTTCCTCCTGTTTCCGAAATAATTTCTCCACCAATTCTCAATTCTTCAAACGATTGGATAGGTACCGTTTGGAAATTACGATATAGGTTGGAAGGGCTGTCCTCCAGATCGACTCCCCCCATAGGCTGTTTTTTTTATCAAGCGGTTTCTTGCTTTGTCCACCCAAAGAGGGTTGAAAATGGTTCAATTGATTAGGTACTTGGGTATCCTTTCAGACCTGGTGGAAAATGCTTATTGTTATTGCCATTTGTTGGAAAACCACAAAATCAAAAGTTATCGAGGTATTTTAGAAGAATTCGCCATTATTTGGACCAAAATAGGACCTTTCGCCATTTCAACATATTCACACATTTCGCAACTCTTGCAAGCCATCGGAAGGTGTCAAAACAACTTTTACTTATTGAATTTTTTGTATCATTAAAGGATCATTGAACGTATTTCCACCCAATCCCAAATGACAGTTAGTGGGTGTGACACTATGGCTCATTTACGTTAAGAATGATATGACGTCATACTTGATTACTTTTACAATTCAATCCAACAATTTCCGTAATAAGTGCCGCGCTATCTTCGTCAAACCAGGTATATCTCATTTTTATAGCTGGCAACACATCACAGAGCTGCCTATATCAATTGTAGATTGTGAATCTGACTTAGGTTCAGAAATAATTCATCCCAGAACTGCAACTCTACGTTCTATACAAACATTTAACGTCATGTAGGTACTGTGTAAATTTGGAAAAGATTAACTAAATTTATTTACAGTAGTATATTTATCTGAAAAATGAACATGGATCTTCGAAGATGGTAGTGTTGGTCATTCCTGGCAAGATTCTAGCCCTAGAACTATAAAAATGATAAGAGTTGGTGAAGCAATGTGTATTATACTACACGCTGGTTGTACATCAGATTTTATTCCTATTGCAGAAGTTATGTTTTCTTCAAAAACAAAGGATGTCGATTATCATGATAAAATGTATCAAAACAACTTCTTAAATTGGTTTGAATTGCATATTGAGTAGGAACAATATACCTACATTATGATTAACGCCACTGTTGCTGATCTTGGTAAAAATGAATCCCACCAAAAACATTCTGTAAAAAACTAGCCAAGTCTCGATGGAGCTGCTTGTTTATCTCTAAAAAGTAATGAAATCTAGACAAAGTCGTGCCAAGTCTAAGGTTCCTTACTGCGATTTCTTTATTATTATAGTTAATGTTGTGTGACTTGGCCGTTGAACATTCTTTATACGTTAGTGGGTACAAGTCAATTTTGTTTACCCGAAATGTTATCTGTTGTAACTACCTATGTTTGTTAAGCGAGATAATAGCCCATACTGGTATTGGTAATTGGACGCTAGTGTCTTATTTTAGGCTGTTGTGCAACACATGCATTCAGCATTGACAATGCTGACTTCTGCTCTCTACTTTTTGGAGCGTCAAATCGACCATCGATCTAACATAAAATAGACGTACAGCCAGACTTCTATCAATGATTAGAAGTCCGTCTGTACTGGAAATAATTTTTTATAGTTTGTTTCAGGCTCGCCTACACATAAGTATTATTGAAATAAGCAGCTTTATCAAGCCTACAATTGACTGGTTATTGAATCAACGTTTTCCAAGTGGACATTTTCTATCGTCAATGGGTAGCGGTTCTGGCGACAGATTGGTGCAATGGTTTCATGGAGCACCTGGTTTTGTACCCTTGTGTACCTTTCAACGGCCAAGTCACACAACATTAACTATAATAATAAAGAAATCGCAGTAAGGAACCTTAGACTTGTCACGACTTTGTCCTAGATTTCGTTACTTTTTAGAGATAAACAAGCAGCTTCATCGCGACTTGGCTAGTTTTTTACAGAATTTTTTTGGTGGGATTTCACTTCTTTTTGTAGAAACGTGGGCATATTGATTTATTTCATTAGATTTTTTTATTTGACATATTTTTTTTCTTTTTAGGAGTAGTTTTTTCATTACTACAAATCTTCCTTCTCTTTTTTTCCGGTTCTGATTCTTGCACAGTAGCAACAGTTTTTTGTATTGCCCATTCGCGTTCATTATTTATTATTCTAGATGGTTTAGACGGTTTAATTTCTGAAAGATCGCTGAAGCTTGAGCTTTTATACTCTTGAAGTCAACATTTATGAGGTGCACCCCATGAAGATTGGTTACTCGTGAAAGCGCCACGTAGGCTTGGCCACAAGAGAATATGGAGGTGCCAATGTCCATGAGGGCATTTTTTAAACTTAGACCTTGGCTCTTGTGAATTGTTAGGGCATACGCCACACATATTGGGAATTGTTCTCTGTACACGTATGCCGGGGGTATGATCTCAAATTCTGACTCAATAGGCAATAATTCGTGAATCAAATTCACGGCATTCTTTTATGTACCAATAGTAGAAGGGGGCATTACCATATCTCTAATACAGCTGAGACAAGCTGAGGGTTCTTCATCAGATACATGAGACCTTCGACTTTTGACATCAAATGAAGAGGCAAACAAAGTTGAATATTTTTTGTAAAAGGAGGTATGTCGATCTTTAATAGTTTGGTTGGGCTCTTGTGTTTTCAAATATAGGTCACCAGGTACTCCAGATCTTCGATTATCCTAGTTTTTATAGTTCTCCCTTTATGTGGCCACTAAACCCTAACTCTGAGTTTATGGGAAGTACTAGTTCTATTCTGATGATCATGAGTGGGTGAGTGAGTGAGTGTCATAAATGCGAAACTTTGCTTTCGCTTAACTTCGGAACTAAATGACCTACAGACTTGAAATTTTTTATTTTAAGTATGTGATTTTATAGCTTACTGGATGACGAATTTCTGCGTTCTGGTCTTATCCAGAGGTTCTCAAATAGGGGCCTGAAAATGCGGCGAAATGGTTCCAGTAAAGGATGGTACGGTAGTGTTTGCTTCGCGCTCGACTTGGCGGGGGGCACTGCCGTGCCCCCCGATAAGCCACAACCGTTATACGTAGCAGATAATTATGTTACCTCGAAAATAGGGCTAACGAAGTGCCCTTACCATTGCACTTCTAATCCCATTCAACATATTTTGGATAAAACTAACTACTACAGGGATCAAGTTAGAACAGGTGGTGTTCCGGCGAAAAAATCAATGGCAATGTGAACAAAGGATAGGAAAACCAACACCACAAATATGGGCGAAGACTATTCGACATACCTATGTGTTGAATAATTTTGTGTTAATGTTAATGTACATTTTTTAAAGAAACTATAGTGTTTAAGGCAGTGAAAATATCCATTATTTTGATGTGCTAATGTATCAAAATAGTAATGTTACAACAGCATAGTAGTATGATAGAATCAACAATATACCGGTTTTTTTTATTAATTTTATCAAATTTTGTATATATTAACGGAATTCTACGGTCTTTAATTTGCGAAAAATGATCAATAATATTATCATAAAATGTATCATTTTGTTTTAAGTGTTTTACTAAATCTTTTTCAATAGATCTCAAACTAACATTGTATAAGCGATTTTGGTCCATTGTATTTCGCATGTAAGTTTTAATTCGTTTGGGAGTAGAAAATGATCTCTCCACCGATGCCGACGTGACATGAATGGTGACTGTCAAACAAAGTAGTTTATAAAACTGAGGTAAAACTTGTTGCAAATCATTGTCTATCATATATTTTATCATATCGGCGTGACTGTCGTACTGGCCTAAAATATCTTTATCCGAGTATATAACGCATAATTCATTGTGCAGTGTTATTTTATCAAAAAATGTATATTTTAGAACTAAGTTATCTAAAAGTGTATTAGGAAACTCTTTTAAAAAAGATTCGAAAAATCTTCTATTCGTCAAGTCGAAAAACTTCAATTCATGTAAATCGGAAAATCGAATCTCAATTTGACCTTTAATAGTATCTGAAATTTCATAAAAAAGTTGTTAATAATGTAGTTTCTTATTGTCTGCCAAATTGTATGTTTTCCTCCTTTTCGCGTGAGGCCTCATCAGTTGAAAAATTTTCAAATAAAATATTAAAATGAAATTCTGTATTACGGAAACTTGAAATTTTATCAATGAGATGTTTCAAACCATCTCTTGAATAAATTATATCAGTAAATTTATGTAGTAAAATTTGAAAAATAAGATCAGTTTGTTGAAATATTAATTTAAAAGTATCAAGAAAAAACCAAAATTTTTCATTTTCTAAATAAGATTTTAAACCAACAGCAGCATTTAATGAAACCTGATCTGTTGAAAAGTCATCACTGTTTAATATAAAATCAAATGTTTGAATTAATTTGTCTTTATTTTTGTGGATGGTAAACACTGCACGTGATGTACAATTCCATCGAGTTGGAGCATCACAGGGAATTCTGTTTCCTACTGTCATTCAAAATTTCAGTTCGTTTGGTGGATTTGCTAAAAAAATTTGAAAATGACACTAGTTGTCCATTTTTTACAAATCTAAAAATTATTGATAATTGTGATTTACACGTTATATCAGTTGTTTCGTCAACCTGCCACGAAAACAAAGGGACATTCAATAATTCATCCTCTATGTGATTTCGGAGGACATAATTTATTGAATCAAGAATTTCGTTTTGTATTGTTTTTGAGGTGCCTGCAAATACTGACGCGTTACTCATAAAATCGCGAAGCTTACTGTCGTATTTACAAAACAAATCTAACGATTTCCTAAAATTATCTTTATTAACTGAATTTTCAGTTTCATCCAGCCCTCTAAAAGCCAAATCTTGAGATGATAAATACAATAAGAAATCCATGATTTTTTTTAAAACTTCGCGGTTGTCTTTAACTGTATTATTATGATTGTCTATTTCGCGTGTACGAGCAGAATCAATCACATTAACAATATTCTGTTTACCGGTTAATTTAAACTTAATACTCGATGTAATATGTTCCTGCGCTTTTTCATGTCTGTCTAGGCCACGACCTAAATTTTGCAAATCATTGTAACCCAAGTGCCCCCAACAAGTTGTATCTGATGAAAATAGCAAGCAATACCAGCAATATAATTTATTGTGTACCTCAGATCCCGTTAACCATACATATTTTTTATATTTATCAGTATTTGATTTTGAAACTTACCTGTCATAAATAATCCTCTCAAATCCGGTAAAGGCCGTTCATTTTCAAAAAACACTTTTCTGTTATATGTTAATCCACTAAATGGATTTTCTAAGAAGTCAGCAACTAAATCACTACTCATTTTAACGTTTAATAACCGAACAGATAAATTCTAACTTAACCTTACTTCGCGTCGCGAAACAAAAACAATAACTGACGCAGCACGTGTCGCAGCAAGTATCGTATTTCATACGACTGGCCGACTGCGAACGAGAGGCTAGCCTACAGAGAACGTTGCAATTCTAGTGTTTTGATTAACGTAGAGCAATCGAACTGGTTGGAAAAACGGCAACTGGGTTTACCACACGTATTTAGCGTTTGAGATATATAGAGAATCTAGCCTCTGGGCACTGTTGCCAGATTAAAAATAACTACTGAGAACGGGGAATTAATTGTAAAATTCAAAGAATTATCAGAGAAACAGGAAACAAGATGGAGAATGATCATCAAGATAAATTGATGAGGAGGCTGAGCCTCCTTAGCCTCCTTCGAGGAGCCGCCACTAATGAATACGTTTATGCAATATACTCTGCAGTACAGTGTCCTACGTTCTCGCATACTTGGTTTGAATTTACACTATACTGTCCCAGTATATTGTCAGTTAATAAGTGCGATAAGAGATAGACTCAGATAAGAATAGCATGTATTCCCAATATGAAATAAAATGTGAGTGTTTTTTAAGGCAGGCGCATCTCAGTACCCCTCAACTAGCGACACATACCAGTATTTTCAATAGAAATGTCATAATCGTAATATCAAGTGCTATTACTGCTGTTTCTATCTTAAATCCCAAAATACTGATTCAAATTGCAAGGGGTGCAAAATAGCAGTTGCTATTTGATATTTAGACAAAATATGCTACATTCAATGGTATGTGGTTTTCCAATAGCTGGCAACCACAATGACTTTTCCCCACCGGGTCTTGAAGGGTAATCAATTTCATTTTCAACTCTTTTTTTGGACTGACAATGCAACAAAAGCCTCGATAAAAAATGATGACATGTGGTGGCAGTTGATATGAAGGACATAGCATTTTCAACCTACCGCAAGTTCCAAACGGTATCAGAGAATCGAATCGTTAGCAAAGACCTATTATTCTTCAACAATTATCCGAGTATTGATTTATATTTCTAATTTAATAAAAATCATATGCCGTCATACGGATTTAGTATTAATATTCCCTAATAAGTATGGGTAATGTAAAACCCCTGGAGAAATAGAATGGGAGAGATCATCTCATGGTTAATTAAGCAATACAGTAACATGGGGTGAGCTCTCTCTACTTCTATGTAAATATCACCCAGGGACAATTTCAAGCTCTTTTAACCACTGCTCGACAATTACACTGCAATTTAGATATGTATCAGTCACGGAGGGGCTCGTGAGGTGGAATCACGACCTTCCAACTGTTCAAAGCAGGAATTTTAAATAGGTTTAAACTGCAAACTGAAATCCAAAGTCACATATGTGCTTCAAAGAACGCACGTCGATAAACGTTGAACGATAAATTGCTAGTTTTCTAGCTGTCATCTGTCGCCAATTCAGTGTATTCATTGTATAAAGCTAGTCGTCACCTGCAATACGAAAATGAGAAAACGCAGTATTTCTCTACACGAACTTATTATCCATAATTTTATATATACATAAAGAAACAAATTAGATGGTTCAGTTCCTTCGCCAAAAAGTATTGGAAAATTTATCGTTCATTCAAGCAGTCTTAACACAATTAGCGACATTTAAATCACTATCACCGTTGTAGTGTAGGTGGTCGCTGGTGAAAATATGGGGACATTAATACTGGAAGAAGCGCCCAAATTTTATATTGTTTTTTTTTTATTAGGGAGCAATACAAATTCAATGGAATATTGAACATTATTCTATAAATATATGAAACAATCAAGCTTATCCAATAAAAATACTAAGTGTGGTTCTCAGACCTATAACTTTTTATGGAAGGAAAACTGAGGTGAATTCAGTTCAATCACCTTATTTTCGTTCAAGGGTATGTCTGAAGTATTTCTCATTATTTACTAATCATTCTGAATATTATCCAGTCAGAATATGTAAAAAATGTACACTGTGTACCCATTATAAACTATAACACTGTCACCAGAACTACCACCACTGACCGCTAAACAAGTTGTTTAGATACTGAGGATCTTTCCTAAACTAAATTATGAATCATAATGTGCATGATTTAATACTATTTGGAATTATGTGAGAGATAATCCTCGGCTGGAGATGAATCTGAATTCATTCAATAGCTACATATCCATCCCTTCTAAATTACCTAGCTATAAGACGTAACTGTATTGCAGGCGTGATAAGCTTTCTTGATTTTCTCCATTATTTTTCTTTATACGGGCAAAATATTCTTCGCACCGAGTTAGAATGTTCCTTCTAGTGTCGACCGCATAGCATTTTAAACACGTGTCACAATCGATGTCGAAAATCTCGAATTTGTTGAAGTCGGAAACTTTATCAAAGGTGTTGTCTAAACACGAAGCTGCTTGTTCTTAGATGGGGTAATACAAACTCGGCACATGTCTCAGGTATAGGAAATAAAAATAGTCCAGCGCGGCACAGAGATTAAAAGATTCACTTTTAAAATGTTTAAACTCGGCACATGAATAATAATACCTCCCTCTGCTTGCAAGAAATAGACTGACGTAATATTAAAATAAAATGTATTAATTTAAAATATACATAATACATAGGGAGACCATATTAAAAATTATATTTATACTGTACTATTTTAATTAATTGCATAATAATGGGATATTATTTTAAAATATTGCAGTTCGGACAACTTACTATTTTTATATTCTATTATTTCAGAATTAACAAAATTATGACGTTTCTTAGTGGCTATATTTTTAAATTTATTAATCTCGTTAACACTGTTGTATTTAATATAGATTTCAGTTTGTACTTTAAGAAGTGCGTCTACAAAAATGATGCATTAAAATGGGAATGAAACGATTAGCAAGCATTGGTTGTTTTATTTAATGCAGCAGAGGCATCAGCCCATATATGTGGTGGAAATTTCGAATTATCTGTCAAATAATTTTTGGAGAAGGTAATCAGAAAATTTTTCAAGCCTTTCATCTACTGGCTTAACTTCGTAGAGCATAAAAAAATAAAAATTTTCAACGCGTTTTGGTTCCAAAAATAAAAGACCAAAACAATGAAGTAGCCACTTTCCAATCTCAGAATTTTTGTCTTGGTATTCTTTTGATAAACCTAAATTTTGAATTTTTGAGTGAATTTTGAGTTAAGTGAAATCGACACCCAGTAATTTTGACATTTGGATAAATTTCTAACACTGAATGAATAGATCTCTCAAAATCTACTATTATTTCTTCTGGTACAAATTTGATTTTTATATAATCACAATACTCTTCAATTTTTAATATGCAAAACCTATATGTTTTTTCACTTTTGTGTTTTAAACAAAAAACTAATGGTATGTAATGGCCGTTAAAAAAACCATGTATCGTAAACATTTGTGTGAAATATTTTGTGCAGTAAGAAAATGTACCACCGTCCATATAAATAATTTTTGTTTCACATAAAAACTTTAAATTACTTTTACAGCTATATATCACTAAATTTTCGGATAAATCATTAACAATTAGGAAGTCTTCATTTCTGTTGGTTATCGGTTGAAGTTCATTCAAAGCCTCATGAACCTCCGATAGTGATTCTGGCAAAGCTGGCAACATTTTTCGACGTGCAGCGTAAATGTTTCTTCTAGCACATTGTAGATCACTTATTGTCAAATCGTTTAAAGACATCAGTTTCAGCTAGCTCCATTATAATCATTCTGGAAGGTTTTCCTGTTATATCACTTTCGGCTTTTCTCTTCAAACAATGGCTTAAAACTTGTCTTTGTAACACATTTGTTAGTTCTGGTTCATGATTATGATTTACACTCAAGTTTGTTATAGCTCGACTTTTTGACTCACCTAAAGTATGAAAATTTGCTTAACATTTACCTTTGATGCACCTCCACTTAATTTCTCCCGAAGCTAATTTTCTGTTGTGTTCTTCAAGCTTATAGTTCTCGTAAACTAAGAGAGGTTTTCCTCTTTCACTGAACATTTCACTTAAATCCGAAAAATTACTATGATTTATTTTCGCCATTTTTACACTTTTTCACAATTATAAGTACATAGACCATCAACTTTATACTAGAAATGACTATGTACTTATGAAAACTGATATACCTACAAAACAAAATATAGTTAGTTAGGTAGGTACCTGTTACAGGGGTTAGGTACCTGCAACAACTTTATGCCGAGTTTGTAGTTGTAAAAACAAAATTTAAAATGCGTTAGGATTAAAAGTTTGGGATATGCCGAGTTTGATGCCGGCCTCTTAGATCTATAAACGGGTTGTATTGCAAATTGAGAAAACATTTAATGTAATTAATTAACAACTGAAGTATAATAAGTGAAACTTTTGAATTTTATTCAACTATTTGAATGTAGTGGCTCTAATTTGGTTAATTGGTTGCGTTCCTTTTTTGTTTAGAAATTAATTTTATAATTATTTGGTGTAACTGAATTCAGAGGAGTAGCTATATCTATTTGATTAGAGGGTTTCCTGTATAATGTTGAATTTATTTATTTATTAAGAACGAATACAAACGGGACTGACCCAAAAACAGTATTCACAGATAGGTAACTTATCAATATAGTGAATCTATAGTATTCTAAAAGAAGTTACAAAATAGATATGAAAATCAATAAAGAATTCAAGTGATGAATTGAGTTACATGTAGTGAATGAAATCAAAATGGAGAAAAAAATGAAAAATGAAAAACACACTTATACAATTATACAATATATATACACATAAATACCAATTAAGTCTGTGAAGCAAAAACATGTTTTTTCAAGATGTAGGAAAACTTTGAGAAAGAGTAAGAGAAAATATCAATAGAGATAGAATTTGACAGCGTATTATATGATATGTTGCATCTATGCATTGGAGAGTTCAAAAAATAATTTGTTTGAGATTGTTCATAACGGAATGGATGCTGATGCCTAGTAATATATGTAGGAGCATTAGGATAAATGTTACTAAGGATAGCAGGCGAATCAACTAGATTATTCATGACTTTAAAGAGGAACTTAACGTCTGAAATTTCCCTTCTATTCGCTAGTGTTAATAAGATCAGTTGGATGGAAAGCATTTTTTATTGATATAATCTACGAATATATTCTGAACCCGTTCAAGTTTATTGAAATTAATTATTATTAAATGTCGTATCCAGGGTTCCATATTACAGAACCATAACTCAAAACACTATTGACGTATGACATATAGAGAGTACGGAGAGTCTGAATATTCTTAAACTCACGACAAGTTCTCATTATGAAACCTAACATCTTATAAGATTTTTGGAAACGTAAAATATGTGTTTATCGAAAAGCATTTTAGAATCGAATATTATTCCTAAGTCCTTTATTTCCGTGACAGTTTGTAAGGGATGAGAAGATATGTGATATGACTGTTTTCCTCACAGTATCATAAAAGTTATTGATATCCTGCTGCATTAACGTGATGTCGTCAACATCAGAAATTGAATGGTATATTTTCAGATCATCCGCAAACATTAAAAAATTGGCGAATCTAAAGCACTGGGATATATCATTAATATAAATATTAAATAAGAGTGGCCCTAGATGTGATCCTTGAGGAACTCCAGATGCGATTTGACGATATTCTGATTTGTGGTTACCGACTGTTACCGCTTGACAACGATCAGTCACATAAGATTCAAACCAATTCAGCAGATTGCCATTTACCCCGACTCCAGCGAGCTTCCGTAGTAAAACTGAGTGATCGATCTTATCAAAAGCCTTGCTGAAGTCGGTGTAAATAGCATCAACTTGGTGTTTGCTATTGAGGCTATGCAGGATATACTCAGTATAGGTGAATAGGTTTGAGTCAACTGATCGTTTCTTCATGAAGCCATGTTGTTCAATATTAATTATGTTTTTAACGTCAAAGAACAGGTAATCAAACATAATGGATTCACAAATTTTTGCTATGATTGACAGTTTTGAAATTGGTCTATAGTTTTTGACAAGTTGTTTGTCGCCAGATTTTGAGATCGGGATTATATGAGCTTTCTTCCATACTGACGGAAATACACCCTCTTCGAGGGATTTGTTAAAGATTATGTAAAGTGGTAATGCGATAGATTCAGCACATTTCTTGAGGAATGATGTTGGTAGCTCATCTGGTCCCGTTACTTTATTTGGGAAATTTTGGAGTTTTTGTAAGGAAATGTTATAAGATGAAATGTTGGTATAAGATTCTTTATGTGTTGCGTTATGAGCTGGAATAATTCTTCTCGGATTGAAAACCGGGAGAAAATATTCAGAAAAGGTTTCGAAAATTTCATTAGGGCTTGTAATTAACCTGCCATCATCTCTCAACGTGTTAATTGAGGTAGTACTGTTTTTTTTTATTTCACGAATTGCCATAGATGTTTTGGGTTGGAGTTAATAGTGGCTTTACAATTATTGATGTAGTGTTTATAATCTTCTCCAATTAAAAATTTTCAACGACCACGCAATAGTTTGAATGTTAAGTAGTCAAATTGATTATTGTGCTTTTTCCATAATCTATGATAATTTCTCTTCTCTCTAATGACTTTAATCGTACTGTATGAGTACCATGAAGGATATCACTTGTGGACATTTGGTTTTTTCGGTACAACATATTCGATTATGGAATACATAGTGTTATAAAATATATTCAGTTGATTCTTCACTATTTGAGTTGTAAAACAGATTATTCCAATCAATTTTAGATATTTCTGATTTCAATAGTTCTTGATCAGCTTTAATTCCAAGTGATTACCATATGTTTCTATTTCTACAGGTAATTTGAGGGAATGCGATTTTGATTTTAAGGAGGTTTCAAAAAACTTATTGGCCATAAAAAGAGAAGTAGATTTCCCATTGCACTTCCACTTGTTTGTTTAAGTATAGTATAATTTTGCTCCATACATTAAAACCAGGTATTCTGGGCAGTTTGTATCGACGATATTGTTTCTGTGTTGATAATCATATTATTGATTTACTTCTTGATAAACACTCGTAACTACTGAAAATACAGAAGATCCCATACTATTGTTTTCGGTTTTCAATTAATTTTCAAATATCCAAAATTGAACAGCTAGGAATTCCTAGTCCTGACGAATTACAACGATTTTTGATGTGTCTTTAGGTTTTTTTTGTTTCGTTTCGTTTTTTCAGATATAATTTCAAAAATTGGAAAAAATCAGTTGTTTCCCAAGCCTTTTCGAAAGCTTGCTCCTTTTCTAGAGTCAGATGGTTTCCTCTGAGTGGGCGACCGTGTGATAGAATCCAATTTGGCCTTTTCTGTCGAACATTCATTACTGTTACCTAGTTCGCATCGTTCAACCACCCCCATTATCGAATTTACTCACAAGAAATATTTACATCCAGGTTTGAAAACTTTACATAACTTACTCTTACAACAATTCTGGATATTATCTTCTCGAAAAGCTATACAAAAACGTCTTTCCAGGTGCGTACGTTGTTTCAAAGTTCGTTCTAAAGTTTACGCTCCTCCCACCATGAGAAACCTCCCACCACTCAGAATTTCTCAATTGAAACCTTTTTCTCATATTGTCATAGATTTTGTGGCCAATTTTCCATTAATGTCTATAGTTCTTGAGGCGCAAAGGTTTTCAAATCCTATGTGTGCGTCTTTGTATGTACTGCTACGACAGCTATTCATTTAGAGCTCACACCGGAGTTTTCTACGGATAGTTTTGTCGCGACTTTCCAACGTTTTTCTTCAAGGAAAAGTTCAGTAATTGCCTGTTATAGCGACAACGGGTCTAACTTGGTTGGTGCTAACAGTCAATTTTTTAAGTTACGAGGCAACTACTGAGGTGCTGTCATTTCGCCAGCATTTCTCTCCACCTCATGGTCCA
The DNA here is from genome assembly GCA_958510875.1 of Endomychus coccineus. Taxonomy (NCBI): domain Eukaryota; kingdom Metazoa; phylum Arthropoda; class Insecta; order Coleoptera; family Endomychidae; genus Endomychus; species Endomychus coccineus. The sequence goes on from OY294068.1 coordinate 68,105,150, forward strand.
CATTTCAATGGACTAGTTGAGGCAGGGGTTAAAATCGTGAAGACCCACATAGTTCGGGTAGTCAGCGTTTGACACATGAGGAATTTTCGACTTCACTTTGTCAGATTAAGTCAATTTTAAATTCGCGCCTTTCAAGCGCATAGAGTTCAGACCCTAATGATCTTATTCCGTTGACATCGGGTCTTTTTTCAACATTGGAACCGCTGAATTCTGTCATTCCCGAATCTGACTTGTCAACCATAAGCTTGAATCGTCTCTCTCGTTAGGAAGTGATACAGTGTATTCATGCCGACTTTTGGAAACTATATTTCTCTGAATATAGTTACAGCAACGTTTAAAAGGGTCTAATCATGTAGAGGAAATCAAATTACACGACTTGGTTCTTATCAAGAATGATGTGGAGGCTCCCTTCTAATAGACACTTGGGAGAACTGCATACCGGCACTGAAGGACAATGAAGTTTGTTTTGATGAAACGATGATTATGCCAATCAGCCAAGACAAGTGTATATGTAATTTTAAAAAACTTTTCGACATGCTTGTTGAGAAATTAAAAACTGTCAATACCAGTACAAAACAAGCCAGAGATGGTGCTGATGTTCTTATCGTCGAAACAACTATTGCAGAATCAGAACATCAGAGTACTGCCGTCATCATAGGAGGAGATATTGTTTTGCTAGTGATTTTAATCGGACGTATTCAATCACATCAATAGTATGTAGCTTCTCCGCACGTCGGTAGATGGCTAGCATCTCGGCTTGGAAGATTGTGTTGAGATCTCTCATTCGCACGGAGTACCTATCAATATCTAGAACCGCAACAGCCTGTTCCGACTCTTGTGTTAGCTTTAGACCCATTCTTCTAACAAATTGTGTCATGCTTTGGCGTGTCGCCATTTTCCCATTCCTGCCTCGACGGGATGATTACTCTGGAATGCTGCTCCGCGAGCCACAGGGCTTTGATTCTGTCCTGCAGCTCTGGTTGCAGCTTCTCAGGTTGTCCCTTGAATGGCTCTTTGTAAAGCCATTGCAGCTAAGCCTGTAGACCACCATCATTGCGAGATTCCTCATCGTCATTGATAAGGGTGACATGCCCAGCAAAGCCCTCAATGCTGCAGTCTGTGTACTCTTCTTCGTAAATGTAATACATCTGAGGAAAAGTCCTATTATGTCCAGAAGTTTTTGTTCAGTTCTTTTCCAACATACGAGAACTACATGATCTTGGGATAATAATAGATGAGTAGATTCACATTAGCGGCCTAGGCAACAAATTCCACTCCATGCCAATTGCTCTCTTACACTTTCAAAAGGTTATCATAGCATTTTCGCACCTAGTCTCCATCTACTTCTGCCAGAGTAATGTTCTGTTCAGGTTGACTTCCAGATACTTCACCGTCTTGGAAAAGTCAACTGACTCGCCCACGATTATCATCTCCTTCAGAGGCTCGAATTTCAACCTTCTGGAGGAGATGATAATTGTAGTTTTCTCTGGTGGAATGGATAGTTTTTCTCTCTACACCAGCCTTCTGTAATTATCAAGGCTTGTTGAATCAGCTTCTGCAAGGTATTCTCGTGGGTTCCCTTTCCAAGTGGTTGTTTTTTACTCTCACTCACGTGATAACCTGGTGATATCCTCTGTTGGCGTGGCATCTCAAAGTTGTGAGGGATTGGACCAAATCTCCATCATACAAGGCTATCAAAATCCTCTCTCCTGCCCCCGGAATGTGTATAGCTGTGGCATCAGGATCGTGACACTTGGTTTTCCCAAGACCTAAAATATTAGAGATAGTATCTCAACCATTTATTGCGTGAAGGAGCAGAACGTTCTATTGTTAATTGTACTTGAACGATGACAAGCTGCACATAACTTCTGGTGAATTACCTCTCCCTGGTTTTCTGAGGTGGACATTCTGAACCGTAGCTGCAGTTCTGACTACCTCGCTAACAATCACCACTGCCTCATACTTTGAAGCCATAGATATTGCTGTTGGAACTATTTATACGTCAGCATCTTCTTGTGTTTATTTAATGTTGACTTTAGCAGTCTCAAGATCAGTAATGAGAAAAGTATGTTCAAGCTTTTCCATTTCTTTCATTCGATAACAGTTTTATTTGAGGTGTAAGGTATACCGTTGTTCCGTCAAACATAATGTCAGTTGATGCCCATTCAGCACTCTTAGTGCTCTGTAGTGCGACAACATACCCTCTGCTTTCAAAGATGAATTGAAAACTGAATCAAACCCAGAAGGCGATGGAGAAACTGCCCTTTGTTTTTTCACAGTGGTTTGATCATTTCTTGGGTCAAGTAAAACCTACGGAAACTGACCATGTTTCACTCATATGTTATGGTTACCACATATTGAAAATTTGGAAGTAATTCAGAAAGCCAGACCTAACTTTGTCATAATTTTATATTTATTTACCTTCACACTGTATCCATATGTTGCAGCCTCAGGATGAAGGAATAATGTTTCCTCTCAATACATACTATCATCATGCATTGGAGAAATGGATGAATCATAGCCCGAGCAGAGTGGTAACAGTATTCCAAATCAGCAAAATACTCTGTGAGTCTTTATCTAAAACCTTGCACATCAATAAATGGATTTCGTAAAACGGGAATCACTCCTTATGACCCTGACGCCTTCAGTGACGTAGATTTTTTAGCAACTGAGACGACAAATGTGCCTGAACCTATCATGCCATTTGATACAGAGACCCCGGAACAAATTGAACCAGATACCTCGACAAAATCTTCTACAAACCATCGTTAAAATTCATTTAATGAACCACAACGGAATAGCAGTTCCAATTCAAATGCAAGTCCTTCTTTCATAAAAGGTCCTGAAGAGATTAATCCACTTCCAAAAGTTAATAGCCTAAGATGTGTGGCAAAGAGAAAGTCAAGCGATACAGCGATTTTGGCCAGTACACCGTATAAAAGTGCCGTCGAATAGGAACTGGATTGAAGATAGAGAAAGAAAACAATATGCTAAAGTTAGACAATGAAACGAAAGCAGCAGTGAAAAAGACAAAAGGATTGAAAAAAGTAAATTGTGGCCAAAAAATAAAACGCCAAGAAACTAATGATGACAAATCCTCTACTGAAGGTGGTCCTGAAGTTCCTGAAGTCGAGTGTTTGTATTGCACAAAAATTTCGTCTTTGGGCACACGATCAATGTGATGGAGTCGCAGATAATGGCGCTGATGATATTTGTGACATTTGCATGTCAAAGAAATTTTCCACAGTTCTCAAAGTATTAGATTTGTATTTCTGTCGAGTCATAATTAATAAAAGCATTTCAGATACAATTAGAATATAATGATCATTTTATCCCATCCTTATTATAAAACGAGTCTTTTGCATCGGGTTAGTAAAAGAAAACTCTTCAGTATTCCAGTTTTGTTAAGTATTTGCCTAAGTGAATTGTAAGTTTGTGGGTAAATAATATTGGTTGCCTGATGTTTTCTATTTTAAGTTTCAAAAAACGTTTCAGTGTAGATTTTGGAGGCTTTTTTGCATTAGAGGGATCATTTTGCACTGACTTTCCCCAACATGTTTTGCGCTTAAATGCCCTGAAAGGTAGCCAATTTTCGCCGGTTTTTCCAAGCGGGCAGAAGGAGCACAGGGGTGGGGTGACGAAAACTTGGATTTTTAATTATCCTATCCTATACAACATATCAAAAATACAGAACTATCGAAACTTTTGTAGGGTAAAACCCCTCCTCTTGGTCTCTATTCACTGAACTATTCCAATAAACGTCAAAGATGAAGAACTATAGAACAGAAAACATCACATTTTGTCCAATTATATCATGCTCTGAGAAAGTTTCATTTGCGAATCGAATTTCGTTTGGATTTTCATTCCATTAGTTCAACATTCTTCTACACGACTTCTTCATCGTCGAACTGTTAACTCTATACAACATATCAAGAATCTAAAACTAACTTTTGTAGGGTAAAACTCCTTCTCTTGGTCTCTATTCACTGAACTATTCCAATAACGTCTGTAGAACAGAAAACATCACTTTTTGTCAATATTTTTTATTAAGATATTTTGGTCGTTTATTTTGATTAGCTGAGTCCAATTATATCATTCTGAAAGAATGTTTCACTTGGGAATCGAATTTAGTTTATATTTTTATTCCATTAGTTCAACATTCTCTACTTAATTTCTTCACCGTCGAACTGTTAACTCTTGGATAAATTGCTATGGAACGAATTACGTAGAATAATAAATAAAATTACCTACGTAGCCAATCTAGAGCTACAACATTTTTTTTCTGTGATATAACATAACTAGAGAATAACATGAGATTGTTAGATGTAAATAATTAAGAGTTATTCCAAATTTAATTCCAAGGTTGAGAGGTTGGAACATAATCAGGTATAGATGAGTTCCACTTCAGCGAGCAAAACAATATAATTCCGCCGCACTCCGCTATGAAACAAAGCAATAAAACTAAAAATGCTCAAACTTTATAGCTGCATAAGCTGAAATAGATTAGCAGCAGTAAAGTTCAAATTGAAGAGAAGTATCCATCGAAACACAGCACTGTTTAAAATCTCGTCTGGAGGTATACCTGGTCAGGACGGGTCAAGTTAATTCCCGAAATTGAAACAAAAACAGACCGTCTCATAATTGCGTGAAAAATACACTATCAATCATGAAAGTATGAACATTATCCGTGATATAAATTGTATTCTATACTCTTAATCTAATAATCAATCTATCACATTTTGTCATGAAAATTATACAAAAAACCATAAACCCTTCGTTACAGTTATTATTTTCAACGTTTAGTTTGGTATGAAGCGATCCTCTTATACAAAAAAACTAAAATCTTAAAGTGGAACAAATATTTATAAGAATCGTTCAAAATTAGCCAAGTAAGTGGGGGAGACTGAAAGATTTATAGACGTGAGGGCCCCTTTGATGATACCGACGCCCGTATGATCGCGTGATGACTTTTTGGTTTACCGGATTGCATCCCAGATCTCTGTATCAGAACGCAGGTCACATCGAACGATTGTGTCTATTGTGCAAATCAGTAATTAATTGGAGTCGATTATATGGATACCTAAGAAAGTCAATTCACCTATCTAGATTTTATAGGCATTTGATAAATAAACTGATATTAATAATACTCTTAAATATCTTTCCGGTTCATACCTTCATACGGATATGGTAAAAACGATATATTGATAAGAGAAAAGTCGCTCTATCGAATTGCTGGTTTTCGTCAGAACCAAGATGTAACCAACCTTGTAGCCATCCAACATCATCATCACCCGTATTTTAAAATTTAATGAAATTGTAGTTCAACAATTTATTTCTTCTGATTTTTGAAATAAACCTTTGAGCAAACCACCGTTATGTATTAACGGTATTTCATTCCTGCTATTGTGCTAATATACAGCGTATTTACACAAGTCAACAATATAATAGATAAAGATGAATACAAGTATTAATATAATATAAATAGGAACACATTGGTGTTAATATACATATATAAACTATTTTAATACAAATTCACGTGAAGAATTAGGGCAGATAAATATATAATTAAAATTTAAAATGATTGCGAATGAACTTATGAAAAGTCTAATAATAAAATTATTATAAATCAACTTATGAAAAATCGAATAATTAGTGGTGTTAATATACAAATATAGACTAATTTAATACGAATCATTACAAAATACGCCCTCTAGCAATTTTATTAGGAGCTATCGTGTACTAATACATATGACAATTGGAAGTAAGTACCTTTTCTTTTATACATACTGAAGTTTACTAAAATCGAATGATTCGTTTAGAAACTACATCGATTTAAATTATTACACTTTCAATAGATCCCCCCACTCTTATAAATGTCGGTATGCCAATGAGCTTTGAATAACAATGATGTAAAATTATATAACGTTACTAATGATGTTAACAAAGATATACCTTAATGCCAGAATTTCCGGGAAAACGCGTTTAAATGAACATAACAAAAACTAATTAACCCCATAGATCATTCATGACTATCAAGACCGCGGGGGTCGACCTTCCTACCCCCTCAAAACGGGATTTCAACCCCTCAGAGGAGCATTCTTATAAAAACAGTCCAAAATTAATTAATTAAGAGGCGAAAATGACCCCTAGGATGTTTTTTGGGTCGCTGATCACGATTCCGCAGTTAGTTTTCTCGGAAAACTCCCTCCAGATGGGAAATTTGGAAATTTTATATATAAGATATAACTTATAATTTTGTTGCAAAAATGACCTCTAGTAGATTTTTTGGGTCGCTGATCACGATTCCGCTGTAATTTTTCCCAAAAAAGTCTCTCCAGATGGAAAATTCCGGAAATTTTTAGATTTTCCTGAGACGTTTGTGAATAATAAAGTATAATTTTGTTGCAAAAATTACCTCTAGTAGGTTTTTTGGGTCGCTGACCTCCACATAAGAAACTGTTCTTCGCGATTTTCTAATAATTTATTGAAAATAATTTTAACATAACCAAAAGGCTATAAGAGTTCCCAACTGATAAATTATCTTCATCAGATGAAACTAAATTCAAATTACATACTTCACATTTCAATTTTTTTTAGTGTAATAAATGGGCAATAGCCCACCTAAGTAAGTGATAATGGGCAATAAATGTTTCAATTCATCAAAGTCATGTGAAGAGTAACAAGAGCGTGTGTAACATATTCATCGAATACCTTAAGGACTAATTTAACATTTTGACGTTTCAAATTTGAGGGATACAGCTCTTTCAAATTCAAAGAATATGAAAATCTTAACAATTTATCATACAGAATATTTTGCATCTAATTTGTTCTAATTTAGAAATAATTGACAAAATTTACACTTACTGGGGTACCACTAAGAGCATTTTGTTCTGTTATTGTTGTTACCATGAAAGCTTTCACAGAAGCAGCCGATCTTCATTCTTTCCGTACTTCATTATCTTCAGAACAACAGGTAAACATATTTTTCAATCACACAAGGACACCTAACTGATGCAAAATATAATTTTTCACAATACAAGATATAACTCTGTTAAATTGTAATATTCATCACAAACTTCATTTACTGTTTCAGGTGCCCCGAAAAAACAAGAGCTCTGGATTAGAAATTCCAGACGAACAAACTTGGAGCGCTATCAAAAGAGCCCATTGAGCAAATAATGATCAAAAAAACGAAAAATAATACTTACGCAAGCAACCACGACAGACGTAAACCGCTTTGAATGAGTCATACCTGGGATGTGAATATCTCCCATTTCCGCCTTGCTTACTCATTCATGTAGCAAACGTTCCTTCCTCCCACTATTATTTCTAAGATGAATCCCTTGGAAAGAAGTCATAACTTGTCAAATCTGGAGACATTCTAGGAAAATTCACTGGTCCCACGCGCCCAATCCATGTGTTCATTTAGAAAATTCACAAGAAATCTTGCCAATGTGAAGATGTCATTTGAAAAATGGATTTTTGGAACTGTTTTCGTCTCTATTCAGAAGTATTTTATGTGTGTGCACCTCATGATTCAGTACAACCCTGTATTTGAAATTTGTGTTCTAATGTTCATAATAAGAAATTATTGCGAATGTATTCGCAAAATTTTTTCACGACACATATATTATTTCTAACCCTGAGATAGTTTTGCATTCACCTGTATCCAATGCTCCTGTGTTTAACGTGTCCTGTTTTGAAGAGAACGATGTCTTCAAGGCACTGGAAACAAATACATTTCCTTCTGCTTGGAAAGCATCTAAGGTCATTCCTATTCCTAAAATAGGAGATGCTTCCAACTTCACAGACTACAGACAGATAGTTATTCAAAATAACTTCTCTAACGTTTTCGAAATCCTTCTCTCGAACGTATTATATTTCAACGTCAAATCGTTGATATCTGAGCAGCAACATAGCTTTGTATCGGGTCGCTCCACAACTACCAATCTGATCTGTATTACAGACTATAATTCAAAGGCTATTGAAGAGGGACTGCAGACGGATGTTCTCTACTTAGACTTTCCTAAAGCGTTCGACAGACTAGACAACGGCATTCTTCGTAATAAACTTTGGTTTCTCTGCTCATCTTCTTTTCTTCGTTAAATGCTACCTGAAGTCAAAAAAACACTTTGTGTGTTATCGTAGTCGAAGATCAGCAGATATTTTTGCTACTTCGGGGTGCCACAGGGGCCCATTATTGGCCCTATATTTTTCATTTTGTTCATTAGTGACATCTTGGCGGTCTTGCATGTCCCCCATCTTTTGTATGCCGATGACCTCGGAATATATTTCAGGGTATCCGATCTCGGTGACTGTGTCAGACTTCATTCCAATCTGTCAGCTGTGAATGCATGGTGTTTGAAGAATATGTTGTCTCTTAATGTTGGTAAGTGTGCCGCCTTGACATTCTCGCTGAAGTTCAATGACATTCTATACGAATATACCCTGGATGCCCGTGTCTTGAATAGACAGAAGACGTTCTGTGACCTTGATGTTATCTTTGACCGAAGTTTATAATTCATTGATTATATCAGTCATATGTGCGCCAAAGCGTCTAAGATGTTGGGGTTTGTTCTAAGATGTTCTAGGGAGTTTTCCGAGATTCAGACATCTATCCTTCTCTATAATAAATTTGTAGCCATGGCTGGAATATGCGTTCTTGGTATGATCTCCATTCTACGAGATTCATGTTGTCTCTGTGGAAAGGATTCGACGCAATTTCTCAAATATCTTGCTTTTAAATGTGACAATATATACCCTGTTATTGGCTATCGGCATACCGATTTACTCCCTAGGTTTTTTTTCGATAGCTTGGCTTACCGGAGAGATCCAGGTCGGATATAGTATTCCTGTTCAAACTCTTTTATTCTTCTGTGGAATGTTCTGAAATTTTGCGGGCTTTGTGTTTTCATGTGCCTAGATTTGAGTCCAGACTTAATTTATTTTTTTACTTGCCCACACGGAGAACAAACATAAGCAAGTGCTCGCCAGTTGGTGGCATGTGCAGAGCTTACGATCTATTCACATGTAGTTTGACTTATCTGAGGTCTGAAGCGTTTCGTGCAATCCTAAGTTCTCTATAGATTGCATTTTCTCTCTTCTTTGTTTAATTTATATGATTATACTCTGTTCCTAGGATGTTGTGTTATCTCAGTTTAATTTCAATGTTTCAATATGATATTTTCTTGAATATCTTATCTTGTGTTATTCCTCATTTTGTAATTGGGCTATATGCCTGTTAAATGAGTGTAATGTAAATAAATAAATAAATAAGTGAAACACCCTGTTGTCTGGCCCTCATATTATAATCTATTATATTCTAAGCCATCGATGATTCTGATGGCAGCCTGAAGGTGGCCCCCACCAGAACAACTATTATGGCATATCTGCGTATCGCATATGTGATTCATATAATGAGAAATGGGCATTGCGAATGATTTATATTGAAACCGTATGAGCAAGCTGAGAAGAACAAACATATTTCTGCTGAGTTTGAGTGATGTATATTCTATATCTGGTAATTCCAAGTCCTCTGTCAATGAGAACAGGCTAAAATGTTATAGAATCCAAATGTTTATTTACGGTTGGAACACCTTTCTTGGATGCGAATGAACTTTTATTAGTTTCATTTTCATTCAAGCATAATGAATTAGCAGACTCAGATTTTACCTGTACTACCACTAAAAGTTCTCCGAAATATAGTATCAGAAACTCTTATGATTCAATTGATAAAATTCAAAATATTGTAATTCCAGATGATGCTTAATTGGTTGCATTCGACGTACAAAACTTATTTCCTAGTATACCTCCATTAGACACAAATTTAACAGCTTATATCCTAGATAAATGTCTTACCAACCCTTGCATCAAACAAGAGATAACCAATTTAATTGGGATTTATCTAAAACAGAATTATTTTCAATTTGATAATAATACATTTGTCTAAAAATGGTTTAACTGTGGGTAACCCGTTCAGCTCCTCCGACATCCTAGCATGTTTCATTAGAACTTATAGACAATTGAATACGATAGATCCAAGGGATGAATTGTAGGACAACTAAACATTTGAATTTTTGAACCATTGTGTTAATTCACCTTGCAACCAAGAGCACAATATTTAACTAACAAATGTCAGTAAACGCGGTAAAAACCAACATAAATATTCACCTAGGAAGGCATTTTGTAACGCATTTTATTCAGTCATAACACTTATACGTACATGCTTATTCATAGGTGAAAATTCGTTTCAATCACAAGAGGACATCCTAGGAACAGGTACAACATATAATTTTTTACAAGAAAGAGTTACAAATCTGTTACATTCTAATATTAATAACTCACAGTTGATACCGGCTACGCACCATTGAGACCAGAGATAACTCTACTACCGTAGAATGAAATGTCTTATGGAAGGGACCAACACTGTCATGGCCGGCGAAAGTATTTCGCTTCCAAAACACGGGAGGGCGCGTCAAGCGTCCGAAATTATTAGAAATTATAATGCGCATGCGATCGTTATTGTTGTTCAATAGTAGCCATGTTTAATTCATTTGTATTTATTTCTACAATATTATATATATTACTAACGACCCGCCCCGGCTTCGCACAGGTGCAATGCTGATACTAAATATACTACAGAAAAACTGTGAACGTTGTATATAAAAACATAGCGGCCCGCTCCGGCCGGTACCGCCGCAAACGCTACGTCCCGCAATTTTTAAATCTGTAATATCTTCGAAAATATTCATTTAAATCATATGCTGTGAAGGGCCATATAGATCTATATTAAATCAACAATGTATTTAAGGTATTTAATTGGATAAGGATTAATGCTGTATTGGTTGAAATCGCTTCGAAAATTAGCTGTTATTTGTCGTAAAAAGTAAAAGACAAAAAAATGGTATTGTGGGATAACTATAAGAGATAGACATATACCATCGCATAGTTTTCTGTAGACCTTTTCAATGTGTACAATACTTAGTACATTATTTTGATATATCTCGTAGGGTTCAGCCTGCGTTTGCAATGTAAGCGGAAAAAATGTAATTATTCACGACATCACATTAGAAACCTCAAAAATAACAGTATTTCTCCACTATTTAATGGATGTTATTATTCATATAAACCTTCCTCTTCAATCACTCGATCTATTAAAAAAAACCGCATCAAAATCCGTTTCGTAGTTTTAATGATTTAAGCATACATAGGGATAAAGGGACAGAGAAAGCGACTTTGTCTTATACTATGTAGTGATATATATATATATATATAAATTCGCTGTGGTTTTCTTTTGCTGGTTTATCTAAAGTAAGTTGTGGGTTCTCTTAGGTTTTTCAGCAATTTTAAATGAATTATCTCAATGAAACAATCTTTTCATTCGACGCGTTTCGGCTTTCGCCTTCTTCAGGAATTTATTCATTGTTTACATTATGAACTGAAATTTAACAAAATATTTTTATATTAATTAGCTGTATGCACAATCTGTATTTATGACAAAGTTTTTCAGTTTGTTATGTCATAATATATATATATGTATATATAATCTACTATCCTTTCAGAGGTTTATATTTACAAAAATATAAAAATCTAACAGGACCGAAGTGGTGTAATTGGTTAACACCCTGGACTAGAAATCCAGAAATGTGGGTTCGAATCCCGCCTATGGTTCAATCTTTTACGTTTATTCATCTTTATAATCCTATGTTAAATTATCTAAGTTATCTTCATAATTCAGAAAATTTAATTCTATATCTCTTAAGTTACATACACGATAGTGGCCAATTAGGCAAAGAAACTTTAAAACTTGTTTATATATATATATATATATATATATATATATATATATATATATATATATATATATATATATATATATATATATAACTTAAGAGATATAGAATTAAATTTTCTGAATTATGAAGATAACTTAGATAATTTAACATAGGATTATGAAGATGAATAAACGTAAAAGATTGAACCATAGGCGGGATTCGAACCCACTAATTCTATATCTCATAAGTTACATACACGATAGTGGCCAATTAGGCAAAGAAACTTTAAACTTGTTTATATATATTTGCCTAATTGGCCACTATCGTGTATGTAACTTAAGAGATATAGAATTAAATTTTCTGAATTATGAAGATAACTTAGATAATTTAACATAGGATTATAAAGATGAATAAACGTAAAAGATTGAACCATAGGCGGGATTCGAACCCACATTTCTGGATTTCTAGTCCAGGGTGTTTACCAATTACACCACTTCGGTCCTGTTAGATTTTTATATTTTTGTAAATATAAACCTCTGAAAGGATAGTAGATCATTGATGAACACAATGCGATTCGATGCCCTACCATAGATCAACTATTCACGCACATTCATCTGAAGTTCAGTCGTTTTTTGAAGTAAGGATTGTAGGTTAGTACTGCTATGGTTGGCAGTTACTTGACAGTTCTTATTCAAATGACAGCATCCCGGTTCTTATATATTTCAATAGAACTGACTGAGAATTGTTCTGGTTAATTATAAACAAGTTTAAAGTTTCTTTGCCTAATTGGCCACTATCGTGTATGTAACTTAAGAGATATAGAATTAAATTTTCTGAATTATGAAGATAACTTAGATAATTTAACATAGGATTATAAAGATGAATAAACGTAAAAGATTGAACCATAGGCGGGATTCGAACCCACATTTCTGGATTTCTAGTCCAGGGTGTTTACCAATTACACCACTTCGGTCCTGTTAGATTTTTATATTTTTGTAAATATAAACCTCTGAAAGGATAGTAGATCATTGATGAACACAATGCGATTCGATGCCCTACCATAGATCAACTATTCACGCACATTCATCTGAAGTTCAGTCGTTTTTTGAAGTAAGGATTGTAGGTTAGTACTGCTATGGTTGGCAGTTACTTGACAGTTCTTATTCAAATGACAGCATCCCGGTTCTTATATATTTCAATAGAACTGACTGAGAATTGTTCTGGTTAATTATAAACAAGTTTAAAGTTTCTTTGCCTAATTGGCCACTATCGTGTATGTAACTTAAGAGATATAGAATTAAATTTTCTGAATTATGAAGATAACTTAGATAATTTAACATAGGATTATAAAGATGAATAAACGTAAAAGATTGAACCATAGGCGGGATTCGAACCCACATTTCTGGATTTCTAGTCCAGGGTGTTTACCAATTACACCACTTCGGTCCTGTTAGATTTTTATATTTTTGTAAATATAAACCTCTGAAAGGATAGTAGATCATTGATGAACACAATGCGATTCGATGCCCTACCATAGATCAACTATTCACGCACATTCATCTGAAGTTCAGTCGTTTTTTGAAGTAAGGATTGTAGGTTAGTACTGCTATGGTTGGCAGTTACTTGACAGTTCTTATTCAAATGACAGCAAATGTTAGCAGTACTAACCTACAATCCTTACTTCAAAAAACGACTGAACTTCAGATGAATGTGCGTGAATAGTTGATCTATGGTAGGGCATCGAATCGCATTGTGTTCATGAATGATCTACTATCCTTTCAGAGGTTTATATTTACAAAAATATAAAAATCTAACAGGACCGAAGTGGTGTAATTGGTAAACACCCTGGACTAGAAATCCAGAAATGTGGGTTCGAATCCCGCCTATGGTTCAATCTTTTACGTTTATTCATCTTTATAATCCTATGTTAAATTATCTAAGTTATCTTCATAATTCAGAAAATTTAATTCTATATCTCTTAAGTTATATATATATATATATATAACTTAAGAGATATAGAATTAAATTTTCTGAATTATGAAGATAACTTAGATAATTTAATATATATATATATATATATATATATATTTGTATGTTTTCTTGGTATATTGGTTCGTATATATACTGATAATGAAATAAAAATTCTGTTTTGACGTTTCGACAACGTTTATTGCCTTTATCAAAAATTGTTAATTGAATTAGTGTTTCCATGTAATTTAGAAAAGAATAGATGATTTTGATTAATGAAATGCGTCTGCAGCCGACTTGTGTTTTAAGATCCAATTAAAACTGCAGAAAACATAGCTATATATATATATATATATATATATATATATATATAGCTAATCATGTACAGGTAAACTATAGGTGAATGAAAATAATTTAATTTCTCTCATTGACACTCTTTCAGGTTTTCATGCTGCAAGGTATTGAGGGAAAATGGAAACAACCAATTATGTATCAATTTATTAAAGGAGCAGCAAAAGCTGAAACCATTAAATGTTCAATTCAAAACATTGTACGATCTTGCAGGGAAATTGGTTTCAATGTGGTGGCCACAATTTGCGATCAAGGTACTAATAATGTCAGTACGATAAACAAATTAGTGAAGGAAACGAAAGAGGAGTATGCAAGAGTAGGGAGAGAATTATATGACTTCATATTTGAAGTCGATGGACAAAAAATTATTTCATTGTATGATCCACCACATTTACTGAAAGTTGTGAGAAACTACGTCCTAACAAAAACCGTTTATTGCACGCTAAACGGAACTCCAAAAAAAGCAAAATGGGAAGATATACAAAAGGCATCATGGCAACTGGATAATGTTAGTGGATACTTGAGAGCAATGCCAAAATTGACTGAGTTTCATGTAACTCCTAATAAAGTGAAGAAAATGAAGGTATCAATATGTGCTCAAGTTTTGAGTACAACTGTTGCATCGACTATTAACCTTATGGCAATTAATGGTAAGTTTAATTTGTCATATTATATAAAATAACTGTATATCTGAATCTTCAAATTCCAGAACAACCCATTGTAATTAGTCTCGATATTTAATTGTATTTATATGTATATTTCATGTATTTTTGTTTTAACCATTGTAATTAGTCTCGATATTTAATTGAATTTATATGTATATTTTACGTATTTTTGTTTTAACCCATTGTAATTAGTCTCGATATTTAATTGTATTTATATGTATATTTCATGTATTTTTGTTTTAACCGTTGTAATTAGTCTCGATATTTAATTGAATTTATATGTATATTTTACGTATTTTTGTTTTAACCCATTGTAATTAGTCTCGATATTCAATTGTATTTATAAGTATTTTTGTTTTAACCATTGTAATTAGTCTCGATATTTAATTGAATTTATATGTATATTTTATGTATTCTTGTTTTAACCCATTGTAATTAGTCTCGATATTTAATTGTATTTATATGTATATTTTATGTATTTTTGTTTTAACCATTGTAATTAGTCTCGATATTTAATTGAATTTATATGTATATTTTATGTATTTTTGTTTTAACCATTGTAATTAGTCTCGATATTTAATTGGATTTATATGTATATTTTACGTATTTTTGTTTTAACCCATCGTAATTAGTCTCGATATTTAATTGTATTTATATGTATATTTTATGTATAATTAGTCTCGATATTTAATTGAATTTATATGTATATTTTATGTATGTATTTTTGTTTTAACCCATTGCCATTGGTCTCGATATTTAATTATATCATTATATTATATATTTTGTCATTTCTATTGTTTTTGATGTTTAATTGTATTTATATGTATATTTTATATATTTCTGTTCTAACTCTGTTATTGAATAAAAACTATTGGTAAAAACTATCGACTTTCATTTCCTGCTTAAATTGTTAAAAAACAAAATTTGCATTTATGTGCTGTGTAACTTCGAATTTCCCTCCAAACCATCATTTAGTACGCCTCCAATCCTCACACGGCGCTCTTGTCGCGGTTTCGTTAGCTAACACGGAACATTTTATTCTACGGTAGTAGAGTTATCTATGATTGAGACTAAACGATACTGTCTTATGCTGTCACACTGACTTTTGTACTAAGTCTCCAGGCCTTTTACAATAGGGGATATTGCCTTGACACGCAAACTCACGATTCTTCGAAATAATTTTCAGAATTGTTTGGCATGTTTCAATTGAAGGTACCTTTCAGCCCCGAAGTATTATGTTGAATCATAGTTTTTTCACATTGTTTTTTTTCTTAATGAACATATTGTTGATGAATCTCTCGACCTAATTTCATAGTATTTCTCTTATTTTTTTTGCGAAGCCGGTACCCTTTTATTAGAGAGTTGCGAATATTGATATGAGGTTTGTCTTTGTGACTGTGAGTACCGATATTGTCATTTCCCACAAACTGTAATGGTTAAAATTACCATAAAATGATGTGAGACATGAATTACTGTAATAGGGTATTCTATTCTACTCTCAGTCTCACTACTGCTCTGCTACTGTTCGCAATTTTTTGATGCACACTGTCACTGACTAGACCAACATGCAGGCTACAATCTAAAACCTGTAGTTCGTATCATACGCAAATGACACACAATCTGCAAATGGAAATTTTTTTTAAATTGTAGTATACAGACTGATATCGATGGTCTAAGATGAATTTCATTATGGACACATCACTATCTCTAAAGCCATACTTGAATTTGTTTTGTCAATAGCATTTCATGAACAACGCAATCAAAGGCTTTAAGAGGTACATCTAAGAATAAAATATGGAAAAGTTACCTTTGAAACAATTTAAAGTTGTTTTCGTAAAATGATGGATAAAAACAGTGAAAGATAGATTTTTCGTAAAGTCAAACTAATCGAAAAAGCCTTTTCTTTCAAAGTAGCTCATTCTTTTATTCCAATTAGTCCGAATATTTTCAATAGCACAGGTAATAAAGAAATAAGTCTATAATTTAACACATATTTTCTTCCACCTTTTTTAAAAACCAGTATAATTTCATCCAACTTCAGGTATTTAGGTAATATATTTGCAAGAGTTTTATTAAAGGAGCAACGACATTATCCACTATTATTAGCATAATAATAACTGACTTATAACTGGTTTTTAATTATTATGAGTAACACCTGAAGCAACAGTCCCTGAAAAATAAAAGGGATGGCGCCACAATCGAAAATCTCATGTGATATTTGTGATGTACCATCTTCAATTAGAACGAATTGAAATTTTCAGACTGATATGTCATTCAGTTCTGTTTCAACACCCATTGAAAGCAAGCAGCAGTGAAAATTTTTGTAAACAAGGAAAAAAGTGTATTTCGCGTCTTGATTAAATATTATTTCTTGCGTAGAGAAAACAATACGCAAACCAAAGCCTTGCTTGTTAAACATCATGGGAACTCTTCACCATCGATTGGAACGATTCACAAATAGTTTACTGATTTTCGTTGTGGTAGTATGACCACAAAGGACGCCTTTCTGGTCGTTCAATTGAGGTTACAATGCCAGAAATCGTCGATAAAATTAGATGTGTGATATTGGACAATCAGCGAGTTAAAGTGCACGAGATTGCTGAGACTATGGGCATCTCAACCGAACGGGTAAGCATTTTGCATACATTTTTGAATATGAGAAAGATATCTGCCAGATGGGTGCTGCATTTGCTCTCTGTTGACAACATGCGCGACCGTGTGACAACTACGGAGGAGTGTTTGCCGATGTTAAAGCGAGATAAGAGGGACTTTTTGCCCCTTTACGTAATCGTGGATGAAACATGGATCCATCACAATACACCAGAGAACAAAGAAGCAGAAAAAGGCCAAACTGGGCTTCTCGGCCAACAGAGTCATGGCGACAGTTTTCTTGGGGTATACGCGGTATCGTTTATTATATTATGTAAAGCTGTTGGATCGATTCGACGTTGATTTGAAGTGTAAGCGACCGCATTTGGCAAAAAAAGTGCTCTCCCACCAGGACAACGCACCGGCGCACAGATCCGAAGTCGCAGTGGCAAAATTTCATGAATTGCGCTACGAATTGGTTCGTCATCCACCATATTCTCCAGATTTGGCCCTCTGTGATTTTTATCTATTACTAAACTTGAAGAAATGGCTCGACGGAAAGTGATTTGGCTCCAATAATGAGGTCATCGCTGAAACAAACGCTTATTTTGTGAAGGATAGCCAAAATTGTATTATTTGGAGGGGATCGAAAAATTAGAAAAACATTGGACGAAGTGTAGAGGATTATGTTGAGAAATGAAATAAGTTTCGACCAAATAAATCATTTTTTGTTTAATTTTTCACCTTGTCCTCGTATTCTACATGCAAATCACCAAACAGTCTAAGAATGGGTCGTTATTCCTAGAACAAATCAGCAATAGAAAAGATATTGTCATATTCTCAGAAAACTATTTTGTCTTACTAATTGGTTTCTTCATTGTGTAGATAACAATAACATGTAATGCAATCACTGAATCTGAGAGAGGAGAGAGGTTCTACTCGTTATTGGTTATAAAGGAATCTCTTTCTTCAAAAGTTGGAGAATAAAACTCAAATTTTACACAAAACTTTTAACATTTAATTTAAAAATGCTGACAAATTGTTTCACCACACTGTGGCATTTTCAAAGCAAAGAGTTATCAATTAAAGCTAACTCTAGAAGTATGTCCTTAAATATTAGGAATCAAAATGTGGTACAAATTGAGGGATGGGGGTGGGTAATGGTGGGAGTGTATTTACAAAATTGTTAACAAGTGGTGAATTATATGTATCGATTTGATCATTTAATATTACATCATTATTGTTTTTTGAGTGTTTCAATATTTCTATGAATTCTAGTTTATTAAGTTTATCTCTTTTTTCCTGAATGTGTAGAATATCGGGATTCAGGGGGAAATTGTGATTATGTCCTAACAGGTGATTCGCATAATTAGAGTCCTTTCTTTTGAGCCTGTAACTTCCCAAATGTTCGTTGAACCTTACGCTGAAACTGCGTCCAGTTTGTCCTATGTTCAAATCTCTTTCTTTATCATAATATGTCAACATAAATTGGCATACTGTCGAATAAAGGAGATGGTTCTGGTTAATTGTACAGTGGATCCAAACTGTATCCAAATGTGGTTTCACACAAACAGTGAAAGTGTCATTTCAGTTCGACAATAATGCGTTGAAACATACACCACCAATGATTTTGCCGCAGTAACCCATGTTTTTTCGTTTATTGTTCGTAATTTCGAAATATTCATAATCTGAAGTTTCCTCAAATTGTCAATTTTTATCAATTTCTTTCTTTCACATTATAGTCCAGGCTATGAACCGAAAAAAAAACATGCAAGTTCGAATCAAACATTTTTTTTGCATTAGCTTCAGGAGGTTCTCAGGATCATTCATACACCTTAAAACCTCTTGGGAACCCCAACCTCATCCATTGAGGGCGAAAATGGCCCGAAATCTCCAAGTCTTGAATTGTATTTTCTACAAAAAAAGGTATTTTGTCATTTCGAGTGCACCTAGCAGGTATTTTGGGTCGCTGAACACGAATCCGCAGCCAGATTTACTTGCAATCCATCGTAAGGGTGGCCAAATTGACACAATTGGCCAATTTCGCACCCCTAATATGTTAATTTGCAATTTACGTGTTTTAGGCATTTTGAATGCACCAAGGAGATTTTTTGGGTCGCTGAATACGATTCCAAAGCCAGATTTACTCGAATAACATCGTAGGGGTGGGAAATTTACAAAAATGGCTAATTTGACACGCTTATAAATTTTTGTTATTTTTGCAGCGACCCAAAAAACCCCCTTGATGCATTCGAAATGCCAAAAACACGTGAATTGCAAAATAACATATAGGGGTGCGAAATTGGCCAATTTTGTCGATTTGGCCACCCTTACGATGGATTGCAAGTAAATCTGACTACGGATTGGTGTTCAGCGACACGAAAAATCTCCTAAGTGCACTCGAATTGCCAAAATACCTTTTTTTGTAGAAAATACAATTCAAGACTTGGAGTTTTCGGGCCATTTTCGCCTCCAATGGGTGGGGCTGGGTTCCCAAGAGGTTTCAAGGTATATGAATGATCCTGAGAACCTCCTGAAGCTAATGGCAAAAAAAATTTTGATCCGAACTTACATGTTTTTTTTTTATTATAGCTAAAATGCCGGTTCACAGCCTGGAATAACAATTTCTAATGGAGTAGGAACTGTCCCAACAATACATATGTAGGAAAACGGTCTCGATATCAAAGGGATTATGATAAGTGCAAAATAATATGATAATAAGGAAAGCAAACATTGTCAGAACTGAAACCTTATCTTCCACACTGAGGCAAATGGCTCACTCCTCTTGAGTCTCTTACATCATCATTTATCTTTGTTTACGATGTCATCCAGCAAATTAATGGTCTCGGTCTATGCTAGGAAAGTTGATAATATCATGTTTGAAGATACGGAGTAGCAGTCTTGATCTTTGCACTCTCTTCATGTCATCTGGTTTGTCCTGTAACGGCTAGAGTTCAGATCTGAATGGTAACGTAGCGCTTCAAGATATCTGTCTAGCTTCTAGAACATATAGTTACATGAAGTTTGAATTTTAGAACTGGTTGTCCTCACATCGGCAGACGAATGAATCTCAGTAACATCAAATACTATTTATAGTCCAGTCAAAAGTGTGTAAAACAACTAAAATTGTACAGAGCGCACGAAAATGTAAAATTCTTTATGCAACGTATTCAGGATGACTAACACATTGTTAGTCTGAGAAAAAACGGAAGCTCGTGATTATTACTATCAATAAACAATGAAATACCATTTTCAATCAACAAATAAAATGTCTTTTATGACAAATGGAATATTTCAGGCTCTTTCAATCCAAAAGTTTCTGAAATTTGGAATCAGAGTTTTTTGATACGCTGAACCTGAATCTGAAGTCGGAAAATGAAAAATCCGGTTCGTTTGCTGAAAAACCCAGAAAATTTTAGCAAATTACCAAACAACATTTTTTCTCGGACTGTGATGTTAAAATAATAAGAACCGTGATGTGCCTGGGTAAAATTTTCACTAAAAAAAGGAAAATTATGGAAAATTGTTGGAAAATTGCTCCGTTTTCCTTAATATTCCTGTCTCGGTTCTCGCCCAAAGTGTAAAATTATATGTTTTTGTGATCGCTGAGTATTATTTTATGGTTATAAAATCGAAAGCAACTACAGTTTTTAGGAGAACTCCGAAAAATGAAAATTTCAAGTATCTTTTATTAGGATATGTACAATACCTCTTTCAAAGCAGGTAAAAAGGAGCAGATGTTTTTGAAGCATCAATGATGGCTGCGGCATACGTGTACCATAAAGACACTATACACAAGATCTCTATGACGTGGACACGTTAAGGCGCACGGAGAACACAGCAGCTATCTTTAAGTGTGGAGGGAAAGGAACTGGCATGGTGGCAGCAATAGTATCTGAGATGCAGCTGTAGGATTGTATCATTTTTTCTATTTTGATGTATAAAACACGTGAAATATCGATTTGGATTAAAACTTAGTAACCGAAAATAAAATTATGTAAATTGAATCAACGTATACTCCTATGAGCATTCGAAAAATGTCAGCTGACTAACTCAAAAACCAGGTGGTTCAGTGATAGAAGCATCGATCTTCTAACCACTGTGGGTGCAGGTCGTGAGTCTGAATCCAGCGACTGCGGAATTTTTTCGATGGCCCGAGATAGTGTTGAGGCAGGACACAATGAGCTTTCAAGCAAAGTGTCATCGAGATTGCCTTGGTTGCAGGATACAGGCTACCACATGAGAATATTCAGTGGGTATATCTGAGGTGATTAAATTCTGATTCAAGGACATCCCACACTACTTTATGGGATGTTACCGGCCCGTAAGGTGCCCGTAAAGGGTTTTCACCACCTCCCAAAAAAAAAGTTGAGAGCCAATTCACAACGAAACGAACAGCTGGCGGGTTTGTGGTAAATTCAAGATTCAAAATATGAAATAAGAAACTATGCTATCTATAACTGAGTAATATCGTCATTGTTATATAAATTTTTCACTACAATTTTATGAAGAAAAAATTAATCGTATATGTAACGTGTCCACGTCATTGAGATCTTGTGTATAGGATCTCTATGGTACACGTAGGCATCATTGATTCATCTGCTCTCTTTTTACCTGCTTTGAAAAAGGTACTGTACATATCATAATGAAAGATAGTTGATTCTTTATAATAACAATTGTTAAAAATTTTTCGAAAAACAAAATAACAATTGAAGATTGTCGTGTAAATACGGCAAATTTTAATTTTTGTAGTTTCCTAAAAAACTGTAGTTAATAATAATACTCCACAACGACCACAACAACATATAGTTTGACACGTTGGACCAGGACCGAGAAAGGAATATGAAGAGAAAAGACGCAATTTTCGACCAATTTTCCAGAATTTTTCTTCTTTTAGTGAAATTCGTACCGAGAACCATCACGGTA
Organism: Endomychus coccineus; assembly: GCA_958510875.1. NCBI lineage: Eukaryota > Metazoa > Arthropoda > Insecta > Coleoptera > Endomychidae > Endomychus > Endomychus coccineus. Next base: position 68,127,423 of record OY294068.1, read on the forward strand.
CCTTATTGTTCCCATAACACTGACTGAAATTTTTCGAAAAATAAAATAATTAAAGTTTGTCTTGTAGAAATGGTACATTTTCATTGGCCGGAGTTTACCGGAAAACTATCGTCGTTGATTTTATGATCATAAAATAATACTCAGCGACCCCGAAAACATATAATTAGACAAGTTGGACGAGGACCGAGATAGTAATATGAAGAAAAAACGACGCAATCTTCCACTAATTTTTCTACTTTTAGTGAATATATTACCGAAACACATCACGACATCTTATTATTTCAATACCACTCAAGTTCGATGAAAAATTTTGTTTGTTACTGAGGTTTTGTAAAATTTTCCGGGTTTTCCAGCAAATGGGCCGGATTTCTCATTTCCCGACTTCCGATTCGGGTTCAACGAACCAAATATTTCCTGATACCAAATTTCTACCACTTTTTCACACTTTTGACTGAACTGGACTAAATTACTAGGTAACATGGACATTTTAGAAGTATATTGAATACTAGGACAGAGCAAATACCCAAACGCAAAACCTGTAATATGAAGTATGTTTTGGGAATGATTCTAGTAAGATAACTATTAATTATAAAGGAGGTTCAACTACATCCATAGGCAATGATATAATATGCGTATAAGCAGTGTCATCTATCGGATGATATCGCAAATATGTCAGTTGGATTGGAGGAAACTGGTTTCACACTTTTTAACATTTTTCCTAGAAGGTTTCTACTTTATACAACTCCATAATAACACTGGGGGAAGGTTTCTTCTTAAACATTTTCCTCAGTTTTCTTATTCTCCTAGAACATAATGTATAATGTAGTCTCGTTTATTGGATAATATCAAAACTAAGTCAGTCGATCAGCTTTGGTTTTCTTTTAGAACAGAGTGTATCGCTTTACAACTAGATGTCATTGAACTTCAGGCTATATGTGCAAACATATAGAATGCTTATAACTAGTAGATGGAATTATGGATTATAGTAACACACACAACTGTTTCAGTATGATTAAGTGTCATCTACCGTAGATGGCGCTAAATATCATTGTTCTCTCTAGCATTCTGTTAGTTGGGTTACTTATATATTCGACAGAATGATCGTTATGTAATATCAAACTTTCTTAATCCGCTGATGAGCTCGAGAAAACGAATAAAGTAAAGAAACCTTACTATTTCAATCAAGTTATTTGACATTATTGTTATGTTGAAATCACGTTTGTTCTTGTTATATTATGCATTTTATTCTCAATTCATATCATTTTCCCAAAGCCGCATTCCATATATTAAAATGTGTTTCAAATTAATCAGCTAATTTCAATTTTTTTTTCTTAATAGTTTGACTACACGAAAGGGAAACCTATAATGTTCGAAAAACATCGTGTGTGAGCCAGCCATGGAATGTAGGGTTATGAGATAGGCATTCGTATTTTTCTTGAAGGTTTGGAGGTTATAGGCATAGGGGAAGACCTAACTAGGTAAAAAGTTCCACAACTTCGCTGTTCGATAAGAAAATGAAATGTGGTGGAAATTCGGCAGCTCTCGAGCTCATCTAGTCCGCCTATCTGGAATCTCTCGTGGTGGAATAACAGAGATCATTTCTGATGAACACCGACCATGACAATAATTATAGAAAAGTGAGAGATATGCCACCTTTCTACGATCTTTTAGAGAGGACAAGGAACTCGTAAGTGTGACATCATCAATCAGACGAATAGCTCTCTTCTGGATAGAATCCAAGAGCTTCAGCGTATGTTTGAGAGCTGAACTCCAAACATGTGACCAGTACTCCAGGACAGGTTGAATCTGTGCTTTATAGATTATGACGAGCTGCTGGGATGTAAAGTAGCTCTTGGTACGGAATAGAAAACCAAGTTTTTGTGAAGCGGTTTTCGCAAAGGATCTCACGGATTAAAATCGAATCGTACTTTTAATAGGCTTTTTCCAAGAGTCTCATGTTTAAAAATGTAGATATTTGTGGATTTGTCTATAATTTTCAACAACTTTTTTAGTAATCTGTTGCTTTTAGTTAATGAGTGCACTTAAAATTCAATATAGGTAGTACATATTCTTATTAATTGAATAAATTATTGTTCAGTGAATTTATGTTTGTTTCCATTATAATAATATTTTTAATCTTAGTTTCATTCTACAATAACATCTATTACATAATGATCGATTAATTCTTAGCTGATTGATTAAAATTTAGATCCTAGTTTTATATTGTTTCCTTCACCAAGTCTTTTCATTGAAAATTGTGGTATCTGTAGATATATTTATAGTTTATCAAACATTTTTCACAAACCTGTTGCGTTTGTTTGATGGATACTTTCCAAATTTGATATAGTATTCTTTTTAATCAATTTCACAGCATTTTTCAGTTAATTTATATTCGTTTTTGATTTGTTTTCATTTCCATTGGTCTTAAGGTTTCATTACAGATATTAAGAACTTTTCGATAATTATCATCCAATTTTCAGTTGATCAAAATTAACTACAATTCTACATTCAATATTCAACATAATCGGAAATATGACCAATGCAACACAAGTATACAGGGTCTCCCAGGTTCTAGTACAGAACTTCAACAGTCGATAGAAAATTTGATTTTGAGAAAAAAGTTCCTATAAACATATATGCGCAGACGTTCAGTTTTTGAGATACAGGGGGTGTTGATATTGAAAAAAAATTATCGATTTTTGCAAATATCTCCGAAACCGTTCATTGTACAGTAACCATCTTTTGCGAACATTTATACTCATGGGAGGCTATGTTCTGTGCGATATACATTTTTTTTTAGTCATAATTGGTGAAGATTTTGAAGGGGTAGTAGGTTTTTTTTCCCCAACTTCTACGCCACTGGTAAAATTCCAGTTTTGAGACAACCATTTGAACCGTCAATGTCTTCTACACAAAAAAGGTAATCTTTGTTATAAGCTCTAAAGTTGACCGTTTTCGACGAAAATCAACTTTTATGTTGAAAAACATAGTCAATTTTTCGGTTTTGTTACTTGTTCTAACGTTTGAATAAATTTAGTTTAATTAGTAAGAATTGACCATGTTTTTCAACATAAAAGGGGATTTTTCTCAAAACGGTCAACTTTAGAGCTTACAATGAGTAAAAAATGCTTGCAAAAGTTGTGTTCTGTACGATAAACGGTTCCGGAGATATTCGCAAAAAACGAAATTTTATTTTCAATTTCAACACCCTGTATCTCAAAAACTAAGCGTCTTTGCATATATGTTAATATGAAATTTTTTTCTCAAAATCAAATTTTCTAACGACTGTTGAGGTTCTACTACTAAAACCTGGGACACACTGTATATCTAATTCTCGTCTCTTACAAGTACGCTCACATATGAACAGATAACTAAGTTTACGAAAGTTTGGCGAGGAGGAAGTTTTTTATGGCATCTCTATGAAGGCTATGTCATGTGAATAATACATATTTGTACCGGGATATCAAAAATTATTTTGGTCAAGGGTGGTTGTGGAATCTAAAACGTGTGTCTTACTTTACGTTTCAAATAATTATGTTACTGTCACACTGACATCATCAATAACCTACAAATTTCATACCTATTTATTTCAGTTGTAAAACAATAATGAACTACAAATTATGAAATAACGGTTTACGCAACAAGAAAAACTAAATTACAGTAATTGTTGGAAATGTCCCCCGTTTTGTTCGATGCACAAATTGACGCGCATCCTCATGCTGTGAAAGCCGTTTTGCAGCATTTCTGGCGTTATGGTTGCACATTGCTGAACTATTCTTTGTTGAAGTTCTTGCAAATTATTTAAGTTTTCAATGACGAACGTCATTGACAACTTCTTCTGTACGAACTCTTGGTCTACCAGCACCTTTTTTATGAGTCACACAACCAGTTTCGCGAAACACTTCAACACAATTTCTAAGGCACGCATAAAAATTGTCCGGTAATATTGCCACGTTTGGGAAGTGCTCTCGAAAATTGTCCAAACACAAACGTTGACTGTATTGCCAATTTCCATTAACTAGCGCACCCGTTCGAAAATAGGCTTCAATCATGAAAATGTTGTGCTGTGTGGTAAGAAACATGATTCAAAAACTGGATTAAAAAATTTCAGCACAATGACTTAACAGATTCTGACACAAGAAAACATATTCAAAAATTCAAAGTAAGACACACGTTCTACATTCCACAACCACCCTTGACCAAGATAATTTTTAATTTGTAGTTCATTATTGTTTTACAACTGGAATAAATAGGTATGACATTTGTAGGTTATTGATGATGTCAGTGTGACAGTGACATAATTATTTCAAACGTGAAGTAAGACACACGTTTTAGATTCCACAACCACCCTTGACCAAGATAATTTTTGATATCCCGGTACTTTATTTGATTTTTTTAAATCATTGCCAGTTCAACAAGGAAGTAAAACTGTAATGCATAAGTAATTTGAGAATACCTTTTGTTTTCGAGAGTACCGCTTAACGCGAAAATATGTTATGTAAAATTCTATTCCGTCATCTCATCATAATTGGAAAGTATTTAAAATTATGCCTGCATTTATTGGAACTGGTTATGTTTATAGATAATTCTAGTCTACACTAGGAAAGGTTCCTCACCTACCTTGTGTGGAATTGAACCATTTTAATAAGAGAACCGTATGGCTTTACCTGGTCTCTCAGACAGATGTAGCCTTTACCGTTTCACGATTTCGAAAATCACTTCTATATCATAATCGAGTTTTGTTGGGGAATTATTTATTTACCACGGTCGAAACATAAATTGTTTGCTCATTACTGATTCTTACTAACTGGAAGACTTAACTCATTTATAGGGGTCAACATGGTCACAAGTTGTATAGTAGTGCAGTAATTAACTTGAGAGTTAATATTTGTTGAAAAGTTGAAACGACGTGACTGACGTTCCGTTGTAAAATAGAACGTTAAAACACGTGACGCCTCTCTTTTTAGTCGTTCATTAATAATGTAAAATACGGCAGACCAATTAACAATCAAATTGATTTTAAATTGTCTTCGTTTGTTTTAGACCTACGAATGAGAACTTACTAATAATGGTACCGAGTACACTAAGAATTTGCTGATAATATTTGAACACGTGATCATAATTCACTTATACATTCTACTAATAATGTCCTAACATAGAAACCGTGAATAATTCTTAGGAAAATATTGAATGGCATCGAATCACATAGTTTAAATATGATCGATTGCATCCCATATGTACTTGAAAAAAGTGACCTTTACCTATCGAGTTGAGTCCCCCGTTGTTAATTCTAACCAAATATCTCCACTGGTTTAAGACAGTTAGAAAAATTGTTTCATGAAAGTTGAATAAAACCACATAAAGTGATAGTAATGTTAAATTTTTTAAATGCATATTAATATTTATCAATGACAAAACATACATTTCTGGGAATTACTTGTTTATCGGGAGAGATGCTGGTATTATAAATTGCAAACGTAATGTAGATTAAACTATTTTCCATCGTTTTTTGAGATTGTATTAATAATTTATTCACCTACCTATTCAAGTTTCACTCGCTCAGATAAATTTAACGAACTTTTTGAGAAGAATTTATAATTTCAATGAATATACACAAGCCTTGTTACATTTATCTTCGACCTAATGTTGACAAATTATTTCACCACACTGTGGCATTCTTAAAGCTAGGAGTTATCCACCAACTAGTTATGTGTTGAAATGATTTGTCAGCATTATTTATTCTGTATTTCTCCAGCTTTATGAGAAGGATTTTATGGTCAACCATGTCAAAGGTCTTGGAAAGATTAATAAATAATCCACATGGGATTTCTTCATTTTCTAAGGGCACTTCAATCGATTCAACGAATTTGAAAATTGCTGTTTCCGAATAATGTTTCTTGAGAAATCCATGTTGAAATCCATTGAAAATCTTGTATTCTGTGATAAAATTCATCAATCTATTGCATAGTAGCTTTTTATACAGTTTAAGGGGAAGAAGATAGCTAACTAATTGGTCGGTGGTTCCCTAGATCTTTCGTTTTTTTTGTTTTATAAAATGGGTTTATCAACGAGGTTTTCAGAGTGAGAAGAAACTCTACATCTGAATGAATTTTTCAAAATGTAGCGTAATGGTATTACTATATTTATAAAACTCTCCTTTAAAATTAAAGGAAGTATTTCATCATATCCAGAGAACTTGGAGAAAACCGCAGAAAACTTGAAGTAGCAGTTCACATATTCTTATGAAGAAAATAGTATGCATTTTACTCATTTACATATGTATATCTTGGGCGAGCCTGGTGGCTCAGTGGTATAAGCAATCAATCTTATAATCACTGTGGCTGCTGGTCGCGAGTTCGAATCCTGCGACTGCGGAATTTTTCCGATGGCCCGTAGAAGAGGTATTAATTTCAAACTACGTGGCAAATGACCTGGTCAATGCCAAACCAATTGAATTGTGATTGATTGAAGAATTGTTAATAATATTGGCGGTTCTTCGATTAATCATAATTCAACTTAAAAAAAAAAAAAAAATTATGTATATTGATGATTGTGGACATGTAATATAAATGTCAGAACCGAAACTTTTTTGATAATCGGAACCTTCACATGTACATCGTTTCCGTAAGTATCACATAGTGTATTCCAACCTCATATGTCATATTTATTGTCCAAGATATTGGTTAATCAAAAATAATTGCAGTGTTGAATAATAACATTATAGGTGAGAGTGAAGCCGATGATAATGAATCTGAAAAATATTAATACTACAGCTGCAAATTGTAAGATTAAGAAATATATTTATTGCCTAATGAATATGTTTCAATAAGCATAGTGAGCACATACCTTTATAATCAACTAATTTCAATTTTTTTCATAAAGAGTCTCCTACATTTTGCAATTTTATTCAAATGTTCTGCACAATTAGTCAAAATCTTTACATCTTCTGTGATAGAAACCTTTGGGGGTTATTTTAATCTGAAAGCATCAGATTAGAATGCTTTTACAGTTGAATTTATATCACATATACGTCCAGATGTCCATTCCTTATTGATATATGTCTCCTCGATGATAATGTTTTATCTCAACTAGGAATAGCTGCAGTCAATTTCAGAAGTAACTCTTCATTAGCAGGGCCCGGAGACTAGCATCTATATTTAATTTCACAAATATTTCGACGAGCAGAACAGAACGATTTTGATTTGGATGCTATTTATTTCATTTGTAATGCCTGGCGCAGAATGAAGAATCTATTTTTAGTCCCAAGAACGTGGTGCTTCCAATTGTGGTAAATCAATTGATGGATATAGTTACAAGTTATATTAACTTATGACATCTGAACTTCTGTGTGTTCAGAGTTGATTGATTCCAATATTGATCCTTGTATATCTCCTGTTCCAATTGCAGTATTAGTGTGATAGAATTAGCTTTTGGAGTTTTTAATTCTGAGTTCGGAGAAAAAATTGCTTTAAGCAGATAATTATGACATGAATTGAAGGAACTGAAATCGAACACTTTTTGATCGTTGCAAATGGTCCAAAAAAAGGCAAAAATGGCCAAAACCGGTTTTTTGTGTCGGACATCGTCGGATTGAGTTGAAAAGAAGAAAACTTCCAACAGACTTATGCGCCGTGAAAAGACGGAAAAAATAAGTTGTGGATGAACACGATTGGTCCAGCGGTGACCCCGAAAATTGCAAAAACCATCGATTTTGCTCGAAATTTCAAAAATTCATAACTTTTGTTCTTTTAAAGATTGAGATAGGTAGTAGCTATTGTGCCCACCAAATACCACACAGAATTTCGGCAAGATCGAATGTACACTTTTTGCAAACTCCAGCTTAATGCAAAAAAAGCACTTTTGTAAAATGCCCCTAAAAAAGTTGTGGTGTGGTAATGCGCTATTTTTTTACGGAATCATCTTCTTCAATAGTTAGTGAATAACTTACCGAATTTCCAACCTCTTATCTTCCGTAAAATTTGCTAAGACTATCTTAAATAATGATATTTCGTGCGCTTGGAGGTGCGGCGCGTGTGGAAGGGAGAGCCGCCGCGCTAGGCTCGTAAAAAACAACAATATCTCGGGAACCCTTGCTCGAAAATCAATGTTTTTTTTCTGAATCCGTACTAGCATTCAATAATATCAAGGTTGCGCGTATTTTCAAACTTCTAGTAATGTCGGAAGTACTCTAAAAAAATACATTGCGCTATTCGATCTATTCATTATTACTATTTATCATTTAGAGTACTTCCGACATTACTAGAAGTTTGAAAATAAGCGCAATCTTAATATTATTGAATGGTAGTACGGAATAAAAAAAAGCATCGATTTTCGAGAGAGAGTTCCCGAGATATTGTTATTTTTTACGAGCCTAACGCGGCGGCTCTCCCTTCCACGCGCGCCGCACAGCCAAGTGCACGAAATACTATTATATAAAATAATTGTTTTAGCAATTTTCACGAAAGATAAGAGGTTTGAAATTTGGTAAGTTGTTCATCAACTATTCAAGAAGATGATCCCGTAAAAAAAATAGCGCGTTACCGCACCACAATTTTTTTAGGGCCATTTTACATTTTACAAAAGTACTTTTTTTTGCATTAAGTTGCGGTTTGCAAAAAGTGTACATCCGATCTAGCTGTGTGGTACTTGGTGGGCACAAAAGCTACAACCTGTTGAGATTTCAGCTCTCAGTATTCAAAAGAACAAGAGTTATGGATGTTTGAGATTTCGAGCAAAATCGATGGTTTTTTGCAAATTGCGGGGTCACCGCCAGACCAATCGGGTTCATCCGCAGCTCCATTTTTCCGTCTTTCCAGGGCGCATAATCTTATCAGAAGTTTTTTTATTTTTAACTTAATCCGACGATGTCCGACGCGAAAAACCGGTTTTGGCCATTTCTACCATTTTTCTTGGACCCTTTGCGACAATCAAAAAGTGTTCGATTTTATTTCCTTAAATTTGTATCATAATTATCTACTTAAGGCAATTTTTTTCTACGAACTCAGAATTATGCTAAAATTACCGCCATTTATTGATAATTCTATCACACTATATATTTCGAATTATGTTTGAGTCACTGTTGCCTGTTGTATACTAGAAGGTGTTAAGTATTGTCTGCTATCAATGTTTCAGACAAGACAAAGCTAACATATTATGCTCCATAATATAAAAATATAAATAAATCTTATTAAACGTTTAACAAACCCTTCAAAATTCACAGATGAAATAACGAGTAAAATGTAAATCGATATCTATAATTCTATTCATCAATTATATCATCTATAGCGCTTGTTGGTGATTGCAGAGGTAAACCGTCCCGAATAGCCATACTTGTTCACCTTGTCAGAATTGTTATATTCCTGCTTATTATTTTGCCATCTCAAAATATATCATGTCTTGTCATTACCGTTTGAAATAACACTTCAACTGTTCAAAAAGGAAGAAGTGCGTCTACCTTCTACTCAATACGCCGCAAGGCCAATACGACCGTTACGTATTTTACCAATTTTCTAACAAATAGTAAATTGGAATTGTAAGTTATGAACAAATAACAAACGTGTTCAATATTATCGTTTATGCGTACTAATTTCCTGTATGATTTGTCTGAGAGCTTTTAACATTCAGGATTAAATTTATTATACGGCAGGAAATATAAATACAAACCAGCCCTGCTGAATAGATGAATTACGATGCAATCAATTTTTATTTATAGTTATGGTAGGCAACGTAATGTTTAATTTACGAATATTTTTTAGTTAAGACATTAAATTGCAAATTTTGTTGATTTGTGATAGGATACAATTACAAACCATCATGAGTGATGAAGTTTGTTAGTTATAAGCAATGTAGTACATAGTTATGTTATTGAAGATGGACAACTGTATTTAATTTGAGAATTCGAATCGAATCGACGAAACATTACACGCTTTCTGACTAGGCCAGATTTGTGAACTTTGCTGTTTTTCTTTCGATTGCAAATACTAATTGAATCAGCATATTCTTTTATATTTTATAAAAATTCCGTCTTATCGAAATTCTGAGTTACAATTGTGCCGTTGAATAATAGCCCTGATGTCATCAATACATAAGCGTATGCAGTAAATCAAAACTTCATTCATGATTTATTCCTCACCGGTTACCATAGAGACAGACGTCACGTCCGTGTTTCTTCCTGTCAATATAACCCAAGTCAGGTTCTTAATATTATAATATTCCAATAATTCAATAATGATTACCAACTCCCTTGTTCAATGATAATAATAGAAGACCTATATTTGCTTTGTAAGGCATCATCTACAAATTCTGGTTGAATTAGTTGATTCAAAGAATTCTTCTGTATAGTCTAGTCAGATTAGTCTAATTTCAGAAAAAAGTCGATTCGCAGGGTTTTTTCTTCAAGTAAGTGTATAGTCATGGCAACGAACCAGAAAATAAAAAAAATAATATAGTAAGCTAGAATTTCAAATTTTTTTTTTTCATTTTGATCCTAATACCCCATAGATCATTCATGACTATCTAGACCGCGGGGGTCGACCTTTCTGCCCCCTCAAAACGGGGATTCAATCCATCAGAAGAGCATTCTTATAAAAACAGTCCAAAATCAATGAATAAATAGCCGAAAATAAAACCTGGTATGTTTTTTGGGTCGCTGATCACGATTCCGCAGTTATTTTTCCAAAAAAACTCTCCAGATGGAAAATTCGGGGAATCTGAGATTTTCTTGAGACGGTTATGAATAATAAAGTATAATTTTGTTGCAAAAATGACTGAAGATCATGACCAGAGGTCATTTTTGCAAGAAAATTATACTTTATCATTCATAACCGTCTCAGGAAAATCTCAAACTTTCCGAATTTTCCATCTATAGAGACTTTTTTGGGAAAAATCACAGCGGAATCGTGATCAGCGACCCAAAAAACCCACTAGAGGTAAGTTTTGAAATTAAATTATACTTTCTTATTCACAAACGTCTCAGAAAAATCTCAAATTTCCCGAATTTCCCATCTGGAGAGACTTTTTTGGGAAAAATTACAGAATTATATGTTTATATATTATATATTAATTTCCCAAATTTCCCATCTGGAGGGAGTTTTCCGAGAAAACTAACTGCGGAATCGTGATCAGCGACCCAAACAACATACTAAGGGTCATTTTCGGCTCTTAATTCATTAATTTTGGACTGTTTTTATAAAAATGCTCCTCTGAGGGGTTGAAATCCCGTTTTGAGGGGGTAGGAAGGTCGACCTCCGCGGTCTTGATAGTCATGAATGATCTATGGGGTATTAGGAACAAAATGCAAAAAAAAAATTGAAATTCTAGCTTACTATATTTTATCCGGGCTTATTGCCTGGACTAGTAGTTTTGGGGTCAGGAAATATACATCACCAATGCGGGGGCCCGCGAGTTGGTGCGTTGATGACAATATGTATATACAGAATGTATCTAAATAACACCGAAAAAATGAAAGAAGTGATTCTCTGATGAAAAAGAAAGGGTGTCTCCCATTCAAGAGACGACTCCGTTCGCTACGCTCAGTCCGTCTTAATCATTGTACAAGAAAATGCTGCTAGGTGCTAGGTGCACTTGGGAATCTTGAACATTCCCAAAATAACTTTCAATTATTGTCCGATTTCGCATGGTCTTAGAACCTGTTCCAGCATTGCCGTGGCGATGCCACTACCGAGGGTTGACGAAACGTCGGTATAATTGTCACGTTTCCTATAACGTGGTATCCTTCAGGATACCAAAATTGTTCAAGGATTGCTTTCAGCATAGGTCTCCGAAACAGAATACACAATACACATCATTAATGTTCTCCATGTCCATGAATTGTTCTTAGAGGTTTATCAAACGTTACTGGTATATACCAATTGATCAAATAAATGAATAAATTCACTTTCCAACAAATGTAGAAAGAATTCGTCTTCGATAGACCCGAATTTCTCGGAATTTATCCTATTTTCTGTTTTCTTATTGGAATAAAATATTCTTTCAAACTAAGTCTCCCCCCTCTGACCACTGCAGCTCTCCCTGTCCTAAATTGAATTGGCAAACAGCCCTGTTAATGTTTTCGAAATATCATGTAGACAGTATTTTCTTCTTGTTTTGAAGGTGTGCAAAAATGCATCAACATAGGTAGGTACTCATATGATTGGGGTGGGAAAGGCTGATATGCTAGTTTTTTCGAAATCTCATGAGGACGTTGAATTTCCTCTTGTTTTGAAGGTCAAGTCTGTTCTGAGGGGTGAGAAAAGGGTTAGTAGCTTTATCGGAATCTCATCTCAACAGTAATTTTCCTCTTTATGTTTATTTTTTGTTAACTTTATTTAAAATGTTTGAAAGTTTATTATGCTAACTGAAACGTTGAACTTTTATGCAACTTTTTGTTATGTTCAAGAATTAATAAGGTACCTAGTACATATTTTGTTTGCGAGGCATGTGTGTATTAGTAGAGGAGTCGAGGGCTCTAGGAGATGTATATATGCTGTGTAGCTACTGGGGACCGCATGTGACATTCTTGACATTATTTCGGCGCTCATTTTTTTTAACCGTACAGTACTGTGTCCGCAGAAACAACTAAGGATGACGGCCGCTTCGGCAGTTGGGTGTCACTCTTCGATTCTTGGACATTAGTTAGGAGCACCCAACTAATCTTTCTTAATTTTAGATCATCCCATATGTGAACTTTAACAATTTGTAAATAGTTACCCGTGCTTTGCTAAGGACCGAGGAAGGGGTATGAGGTAGTGTTTTCGAAACATCATGTAGACTTTCCTCACGTTTTGAAGATCGCGTGTGCGAAACTTCATCAAAATGGATAGGTTTCTTGCTGATGTAGTAGGTTTTTCAAAATCTCATGAACACAGTGCATTTCCTCTTGTTATGAAGGTGAAGTCTGCTGTGAGAGGTGTGAAAATAATTGTGGTAGTTTTTTCGGAATCTCACGTAGACAATGACTTCCTCTTTAGGTTTATGTTTTTGTTAACTTCATTGAAAATGTTTGAATATTGAACTTTCAGCATTTATTTTCTGGAATAAAAGTAGTATATATTTTGTTTCAGTTAAGTTTTTCTGAGTTGTTTATTCAATAATTTACTTATTAAAATTTTTCATATAAAATGTGTATTATGATATGGTGAATGTTGTCTAATTCGTTGTTTATCTTTCTCTAGTTAATGGAATATGTAATTTTTTGTAAAAGAAACTATTGACAGATGCAATTTTATAATTTCGTGTGGTATCTCAATCAGCCGATGATATGTCATTATTTGTGTTTCGCTTTTATATCGACTTCAAAATATAAAATACCATTAGCTTCATTGATGTTAAGGCCTGTAATGTCACTTCATTATTTTTCTCCAACTCGTGAAGCTTATTGTCGTAAGTATTGGTTATTCAATATATCTATGAAATCATTTGTTATCGATAATAGCTTCAACAACATATTTTGTTTTTACACAGAGATAATTAGATTGAGGATTATCAGTGTGAAGACTAACTGACAATTTCAGTTTGTGTCTCTAGTGATGCTAGCGTTCACTGTGAACAAATACTTTTTTTTTAATATGGCACAACAAATATTTATCTAACTGTAAGCAGCCATTTATTTAAAGTCTTCAAATATAAGATTTGTTAACAGTTAACAATTAAAATTCTTCTTTGAACCAAATCTGCCATTTAATTTCTAAAAATCAATTATTTAAACTAAGCTTTGATTTATGATTATTTATAAATTATTATTATTTAAAAACATTTGGTATGTTGAATTTCAAGCAGTTGTTATTTATAACTAAAAATTTGATTTTTAAATGCAAACAATTACATTATTTGACTGCAATTAATAAGTTAGTTTCTTCAAAAAAATATCTTCTCTCAGAGATTAATTCCAACTATTACGCGTTTTAATTGATATCATGATAGGTCTTGTGAATAAAACAATTTAAAGCAATTGAAATATAAGGTTCAATACTGTAGGACTAGCTAAAATAAACACCAAACATAAGGTACAATAATATCAATACTTAGTAACTATAGAAAAAATAAACAAATAAACTTGAAGTGGCTTAAAGGTATTGCCAAGCAAAGTTTATATTTCTGAAGGTAGCTTTAAACCTAAAATTAAATTGAAAAACACCAATAAAATGTTCATATTTTAAACTTGAATAAAATAATGTTCAAAATTTGATTTTCACTAATTTGATAAATAAATGTAACTTTAGTTTTGCTAACACAGTAGCTTCCTCAAACAAATATTACTTAAGTACTTTGAGATATTTATTCGAATAAGCTACGGTGTAAGCGAAACTATATAGTTATGTACATGTATTTTATCTTTTAATAGTTATTTTATTCGAGCTTAGAATGGATATGCCATATTCAACAGCTCATATTTTACCTCAAGTTTCTTCCAGTTTGAGGTTAATAATTAGGTAGGTAAGTGTATTAGAATTAGCTACATAATACATTATTATCGAGTATACAGGGTATTCCACGAGAGCCATTCGTTAGAAGTTTTCGTGGTTAGAAAAAAGTTAGAATTCTGAAATTTTGGGTTCCAGGGTTATCCAAGATTTTCTTTCTTTTCAAAATATTTTCAAGATCATACTACTCCCGGTTACACCGGAAGTCGCCATCAACTTCCTTATTTTAAATAGAACACCCGGTATACTATTTCATTTTTAGATTCCTGAGAAAATTTCATAGTGGATTCCATCAGGTTTTCCTATACCTATTTTCAATTTTTTCTTAGATATCTTAATTTTTTTTTAAATTTTGACAGATGTAGCGCTGTTTTGAGCATTGCGCCCTTTAACCAATTTCGATTGGTGGAAAGCGCTTCTGGGGTAGACGGAAGCACAGGAATGATTCTTTCGAATGCCATATTGACAACTGATTTATCGCACACAGGGTATCCAAAATTTAATGACCAATTACATCATTTTAAAAGTTGAAAAAGTTCGTTTTTTCAAATGAGACACCCTGTATTTTATTAGATGTTCGGATGCAGAATTTGATTCTGCATCGATTAACTATAACATTCCCTATACCTATTTCCAGTGGTTTTCTTGTTAATCCATATTTTTATCAAAAGGTGATCAAACTCCAAAAGTTCTACCAAAATTTAAATGCGGCAAGATATCTGGAGATACTGAGAGGGTTTATTAGTGATTTTCTAAATGCCCTACCTCCACGTGATAGAGCAAACAGTTGGTATCAGCTTGATGGTGCTCCAGCACATTCCACTATAGCTGTACACCGGCAATTGTCACTGATGTTCGAGGATCGGTGGATTGGTCCGAGAGGACCTTGGAACTGGCCACCCAGATCACCCGATTTGACCCCCTTGGATTTTTACTTCTGGGGTCGCATAAAAGAACTAGTGTACTCTAGGCTGGTACAAACTAGAGAGGAATTGTTGAACCGTGTTCACCATGCGCTTACTAATATAAGTCCAGACGAACTTCGGAGGTCTGTTTCGCGAGGAGTATCTGATAGAGTTATTCAGTGTTTGAACCAAAATGGAAGTCATATAGAACAATTATTGTCATTTTACATTCTCTTATTATTTTATGTCATTATGTTCCAATTTTTTGTTTTTATTTCATATTTCGTTCTGAATGTTATGTACAAATGTCATGTTCTGATTAAAGTTTATTTGGCTTCGAAAGGCAAGCGATGTTTCGGTTTCTGCCAAAAAACCACATTAAAATAAAAAATATGAATTAACAAGAAAACCACTGGGAATAGGTATAGGGAATGTTATAGTAAATCGATGCAGAATCAAATTCTGCATCCGACCATTCAATAAAGTACAGGGTGTCCTATTTGAAAAAACGAACTTTTTCAACTTCAACTTTTAAAATGATGTAATTGGTCTTTAAATTTTGGATACCCTGTATGCGATAAATCAGTTGTCAATGTGACATTCGGAAGAATCATTCCTGTGCTTCCGTTTACCCCAGAAGCGCTTTCCACCAATCGAAATTGCTTAAAGGGCGCAATGCTCAAAACAGCGCTACATCTGTCAAAATTTTCAAAAAAATCAAGATATCTAAGAAAAAATTGAAAATAGGTATAGGGAAACCTGATGGAATCCACTATGAAATTTTCTCAGGAATCTGAAAATGAAATAATATACCGGGTGTTCTATTTAAAATAAGGAAGCTAATTGCGACTTCCGGTGTAAACGAAAGTAGTATGATCTTGAAAATATTTTGAAAAGAAAGAAAATCTTGGATAACCCTGGAACCCAAAATTTCAGAATTCTAATTTTTTTCTAACCACGAAAACTTCTAACGAAAGGCTCTCGTGGAATATCCTGTATATTGTACCGACATCGATATTTGCAATATTAAATGACAATATATTTGTTAAGATGAAGTAACAGTATAATTAACATCAAGCGTTAGATTATAATAAACGTTTTGGCGGTAAAACACATTTCTTCATTTGTAATAAACATTCTTTGCATTATGAGGTAGGGGCTGTAGTTGGGAATAGGACAATATACTATATCCAAAAGCACGTGTACATAACATGTTGTTGAACGTACCTATTGGGGGCGCTACTATACCAACTATCCAACACCATCAGTCATCAGTTAATAATAAATAAGGAAATTACATAAAGGATATTCAGCATCGTGTTTTTCCCTACAAATTTTTCTCTTTTCATGAGTCTTCCCGTAAATAACTAAAAAGGCATTCATAATACTAATGATGCTATTGAAGGGCACATACTTCGAACACAAATGCCTTGGAAAATAAAACGGCATTAATTTGATAAAAAGTAGAAGGCTCAAGAATATAAATAATTTATCAGGAATAATTTACTTCTTACCTGCAATAATGTTGAAATATTATGGTTCCAAATCGCATTTTTCTAATGCTGTTTGGACAAATTCGAATTCACTTTCCATGATTTTTTTAATACGTATTCCTAACTACTATATAAAAAAACTCCATTTCATACAATTACCAAAAATATAATGCGATTATTTTGAGTGATTGCCTTCAAATACATAGTCTTGAATTTGTCCTAGTGTGTTTAATACACTATACAAAATAGTTTAAATACTAACAATTCTAAATTTCCGTAGAATAAATCAAAAATAACTTTAATTGACAAATAGCAAATTCTTTTTAGGATAACGATTTAAAGCTAATAAATTTTATTGTAACATAATTTGGGATTGTTCTCTAGAAAATCTTGCTGGTTGTTATATTGTATTATTATAGTACATAATATTTATCCAATAAGAATAAATAAATCCAAAATAAACATATTTTTTAGAAGTTAACATTCCTATTCTACAACGTAGCTGAGCGATATGCGATTTAGATTTTTAAAATCTGTATAGTGGTAAATGGTGCTTCATTAGGGTATAAGGTAGTTGAGCTGCTTAGGACGGTAGTCTGGCGAAGAAGTTTGTTTTTTTTGTTCTCCACCTGCTTGCTACAGTATTCCGCAGAATGTATGATTGTTACCTCCATAGAGTCCAAAGAATTATTAACCACTCGTTGTTGATGATGATACCACCGTCTGTTGTCGCATGAAGATCCATTTGTAAAAAGACACCATCTGCCTATGGTTCTAATGATCTTTATTAACAAATGTGCCAGTAGCTTCGTGATGACAGTTTGGATTATTCAGCAGAAAATATGTACATATTTATTAAAAATAATGATTTTACACGAATATGCGCGATGCATACATATACGACGATGGTTGGAGCAGAACTCGACGAGCTTCGAATGGTTAACGTTTGATTCATGATTTTGACATAATATGATACAATTCCGACAACTAACGTCACAAATAGGTGGAATAACATGCATTACAAAAATAATAATTGATAGTAATCGAATATTTACGGTCGTCTCGACAGGTAATTGAGACATAAAATTTTGTATTAATTTAGCGGCGCAGGGCGTGAACAGGTAGCAATCATGCCGTGATTAGAGTTAACTAACGGCTACTGGTTAATTGGGGGTTCAGTGGAGGGCGTAACTACATCAAACAATCACTACGGTGGTGCTGTTCTACCGTACGGGCTCTTAGCCTGCCTTCACTCGTAACTCCCTTAAATTGATCTTTACTATCACAACACGCCGCCTCAGGCGAACAACATTCTGCACTTTTTGCTAGGAGTTACTAATCAATTCGCCACATTCGAAATCAACCGAATTTCCCGGAACTTGGAGAATGAGCTGAGTAAACATGAAGTAAAATAATTCACAAGATATCGAACGAACTGAGAACTTCAAGAACAAAACCGAGATTATGGACTCCACTTCGTATACACGATATTCAGTAACTAATGGGCAATAGTTCAGGATAATAACTTCCGTTAGAAGTTTTATGATCAAGAAAAATGTTCATTTCTTTTTTCACTAACACGAATGTATTTTTTGAGTAATTGTACATACATTTTTTCAACTAAGATATTGATTTTTGAGGAATGATTTATTATTTTTAAACATTCTTAGATTTGCTTGAAAACCAATAACCTTCATGTACCTATATCATGGCATAATCATTTTTGGAGAAGCCTGGGTTCAAAGAATATGTTAAAAATTGTAACGAAGCTCTAAATATTGAATAATTATTTAACGGGAAACACGTAGATTGGTTATAAATTTTAGATTTCGTTCATATTAGTATTTCGAATTAATAAATTTTGAATAATTATATTGATGTATAGGAAGATAGATAGTACCGGGTATTGACATACGTGTAGCTTAAGTATCAGTTTTGCATACGGTTCCATTCATAAGCCACGTATATTCCGATTTTATTCAGAACCGTGCATATTTCGTGTCAACAAAAGATAACGAAACAGATGTAACCATAAAAACGGCACAATTTCGAGGAATTGGTGGACCATCATGAACGCGAAATGAGCAAAAAAGGGCTCGGCTGAAGCTGGTGTAGGTGACTTGACCAGCACCTCGATTGATATGGAAGAACGTCTCGCAAGCGTTGAATTATTATTGTCAGGGAGACAGTGCTGAAAGACAGCCATAGCGATCATTCCAGAAATAATATTTGTACCACCAAAAGTAAGTGTTCCGCCGTCAGTTCCCATTGAAGTATTAGGGAAATAATGATTTTGCTATTTGAGTTAGTACATTGAATTCCATTGTTTTGCTCGCGATACGGCCTTGTAATATCAAATATCGTTTAATTAGTAATTGTAATTGTTGTATTGTATCTGGTAAGTTCATCCTGCACAGATATCCATAACGTCTCGATAAAATTGATTGTTTTCTGTACCGATAAACGTAAAAATTGAATTTGTTAAGTAATTGTATTGTGTCAGAGGGTGTGAATGATTAGAGTGGAAGGGAATCACGATGCACCAATATACACTGTGTCTCACCCGGAAATAAGGGTGTGTCGTAGATAGTCCTACGCTAGGGTCTACACGCTATTTCTTACCCGGAAGTAGGCTCTGAAGGAGAAATATAGTGAATGTGTCTTACCCGGAAATAAGGGTGTGTCTTAGATAATCCTCCACCAGGGTGTACACGCTGTGTCTTACCCGGAAGTAGACTCTGAAGGGGGATGTATGTTTGATAGTCATAATATCCACTGTAAACACTGTGTCTTAGCCGGAAGTAGAGTGATATTGCTGATGAGGTGATTATAATTCTAACACGCTGTGTCTTACCCAGAAGTAAGTGTTATGATTACCAAATTTATGTGTGGGTAGTATATAAGTGCCTGGTACTGTCGTACAATTACCGGTGAGACCGTTACCGAGAATTTACTCGTACTAACCTAAAATAAATGCAGGATAAATGAATCTCAGTATTCTCTATTGTTAAAAGTTCCCAAAAGATGACTGATATTACGCGGGCGGGAAGAGGGTATTGTGGAGGAACCATTACAACTCAAAATTTGGTTTCAGTTGCTCTGCTTGAGTATCCGTGCACGTTTTCGCTAATAATTGGTGCATGAAAGGCCGTTTTTAATAACACTCACATGAATATTTGTTGGCAAGGCTATAATAAGGGAAATGGCCTATTTGGACCGCGTTCTTAACATCTATTTCAAATCTAAATGTCTACCATTTGCTTCAATGTATTTTCGACACCTCTTCAGTAGATTTCTTCTAACAGCGAAGAATGACGAATGATTATGCCTAAATAATTTGCAGCTGCCACTATTTTCTCGCACAATTGCTTTCTGCAATTAGCAATGGGGAAGAATAGATGACGATGATGATGAGTCCTTACGATTCCGTGGAGATTCACCGATGGTGAAATATGTTATTCAACAGATTTCGTACTGCTACTGGATTGATGAGCAGGGGCGCTATCTTGTAAGACCTACACTGAAACTTCAATTAACGTACACTTCTACATAACGGAAACCTTTACAAGGTGATCCTATCGAACCAAAGGTTTAATTTAAATTGGTACTGAAAGTGGTGCTTCCTCGTACTGTTTGGATTTCCATCAGCCCATGTGTGATTGAAATATCTTCTCCTTGTAAATGTTACTTTATTAGTAGATGGATATCTACACACAAAACGTGGAGCTTGTCTATTTTCAGTCAAAACGAATTCATCTTCGGTAATGGTTGAGTGATGGAGTTTCACGATCATCTACTTGCAGAATAATCAATAGCGTATGTTGTTGCAGCTTTGAGGCATTGTTATACAATAAAATGTTACAAACAAAATTGATTTCTTTACTTACGAGTATTATATCAGATAATACGAACAATTGTTTGAAAGTTACTGCATGCAGGGCAGATAGGAGCATAGTGAAGTACATAAGGTTTATTAGCTATAAAAGAGGCATAATAGTATTTAAAAACTGCCCTATCAGCTTAAATTGCTTATCTGACATGCTGTCTATCATGTGCATCGATATTTTCGTTGTCGCACCCCTAAATCATCGATATAAAACATTTCCGGAAAAAGTTGTTTGCCCCGCCGTATGGGGTAAATTGGAGTACTCCATTTGGAAATTTGGAGTAGAGGATATTTGATGAGAAAATCATACACATTTTTTACCAATCGTCCTGTTCAAAAGAAACCTAAATATGGAACAATAGGTAAATTCTGGTACGTGAGTATGTTAATATGATTGTATAAACTTAAGTACACATAGCAGGAAATATATGCAGGTTCATCATCTTCATCGTCTTCGTCGGCACAAGAGCAATGTGCCCAGCGACTGAACTGTCTGCACCTAATCCAACCTTCATCGGACTGAGACCGTAGGTACCCACAACAGATACTTTCATCGTCAGCTCGTGGATTCCCAAGTTGCACTAAGTTGTTTAATTTTTTTTTGGATTTTCTTAGCCTTAGTTTTTCGCGATTCAACTTCTAAATTCTTCGTTATTTTCCTCTTGCATACCTTGTTTTCTTTCTTCATTGATTGCAAAGACTGCTGCTGTGTTATACTTTTGTGTGTTAAAGAAAATGCATTTTCAGAGCATATTGATAGACGGTAGATATGGGGTACTAAATAAATGTTCCCCACTTTGCCCCAGTAGTCTACCCCGATTTACTTCCGAAGACTAGCTAAACAAACATGACTGCAACTCTTACCTTTACACGCATCCGGCCGTGTTATTGATGTGAAAAGGGGCCCAAAGTACACCTCAACCCGTAGGAAAGATGCTGATACCTACAGCAGAAATACTTTATACGTGGTTTGAAAGCTAATTTCCGCTAAATAACTGAGAAACCTGCGTTTTTTCTCTATACTTCGGAACAAAAAATTCCGGCGATGTTGCACTTTCACTTCACGCGGAAGGTAGCTTCAGTTTCAAGGCGATCACAGCGCCACTGGGCAGGTGTTCTGCACTCATTGCTTGCAGCTCTAATGGCGCTGCCCCACTATGCCCCCACCATCCCACAATGCACCGGTCTCCCCTAATTACACAAAATAAGAAAAAGGAAAATGATTAATTAATAATTAATCTCCAAAGCTGGAACTGAAGGGTGAGGTTATGTGAAGTGTAACATGTAAAAGATTGATTTATATATAATTTAATAGAACAAATAGCTCCTGATTTTCAATGTGATTTTCAGTAAAACCATTTTTTGAAAAAACTGTGAAGAATATTTCAGTTTCTTACATATCATTTGAAGGATACAAATGATACAATATTAACAATATTATTTGAGCTGAGATATGATCATTAGTTGAATGTGAAGTTCATGATATAGCAGCTTGCTAATCACCACCTGGAAGCATAGCATCACGTTTTAGCTATTTGTGATGTTTCCAAACCATGATATAAGCTCAAACAAATATTATTTGTAAAGTTATAACTACAAATACGGCTAACAGTACTTGGAGTAAAGTTTTTACTTCACACAATTCCCATCTAGTTTTTTGTTGATTCAGCATTTCTTGAAGGAACCCTATATTCTTATTCACATTGTATTGAAAATTGACAATGTTTTTACCTTCATAGATTCTAACGGTTCAATTATTTACACCATTACACCACAGCGTTTGATATATATTTATAACCAGAAAAACACTGTTGTCATTATGGTTCGATAAAATACTATAATGCCATTTGAAAAACTGAAGATGATTGTCAAAAATACCGCTTCAAACGGGGCTTCCGCGCTCATAAACATCAGTACACTCCTATTTTCACCACTTTAAACTAATCTGCAAAAGATCAAATCCATATACGATCAATAAGAACGGTGCAATCTGCAATTATCTCCACAGTTCTCATTTACATAGGTACGCACATACGCACAAACAGACTTATCTCGAAAATAGTCTAGATCAATTTAGAATTGTTCAAAACGAACATTTCCGCGAAAATCCTGATGTATTGTCTTGGGCCAATTACAGTACTCCCCTTACAGTATTCAGTGCTTCTCAACCTTTCAGTATTTGCGACCCAATTTTGAATCACAGTTCTCATTGCCCCCCTTCCCCTTCATACATAAATTTTCACTGAAATCGTGCCGTGATCGTAATATTAGTTTCTATTTAATTTAATTTCATTCAATTGTATTTTGATGCTAAAGCTTCACTACGAGCTTGATAACAAACTTCAAAAATTACTTAAATATTAGATTTGTACTGAAATCTATTGCAATAAACGTTAGCATTCAATATTTTCTCATTTTTCCTTCAATTATCCCCTGAGATTTATTTAAAGACACCTGAGGCCAACAACACATAATATATAATCAATTCTACTTATTAATATTCAAAATGAATTAATAACTAGATTGCCTCCTAAAGTGTGATTCTGTGAAAGAGTAAGGGGCGAGAAGCGTTAGGCCAGGGGGCCAATTCTTGAATTGCGAACGACGAGTGTCGCATACGACTTTTGTACAATGTCGTATACTTTTTGAAAGATTTCAGAAAAGCCTATTCTTCAATTTCGCATTCGACATTTTTCAGTAGAGTTCGCAACGAGTGGTGTAAACCACTCGTCTTTTAAGTTTCTACTAAGATTCTGTGTTCTGTGTAGGCTATGTTCAGTGTAAAGATTAAATTTGAATTTTTAGCTTCATAAACAAATTATTGTTAATAACTTACACTTATTATGAACAATAATAGAGCATTTGTCGTGGTAATAGAAAATTTGGAAAATGTCGCCGACCCACAAGGAATAGCAAGACCTTGTTACGATTAATTTCAAGCAAGTGAATTTCACTTCGTGAAAAACTTTATTAACTAAAAACCTTGCTCGGGAATTAATTGAGATGCTAAGGCCATATTTGTCCATTTTGCTCTTTTCCAAATCCAATTAGCAGAGCAAATCGCAAAATAATCAAACAAATATACATCAACCTTCACATCTAACCTCACTTTCAGTAATTTCAGTTCAAGCCTTGCAACTTGTGTTGCATAAATATTGCAAAATTACAACGTTGTCACATTGTCGCGTGCGAGATATAATGTCGAATGGCAAATGTCGAATGTGCAGAGTCGATCGCTATTCAAGAATAGCTTTTTGTAAAAGCGATCGACAAATGCGCTGACAAATTTCGCATGCGACTCATTTCAGTAGAAATTCAAGAATTGGCCCCCAGGTCTTGAGCGTCGACAGTGAAGTCATGCGCAGAACGTCCAAAATGTAGCAAACCCTTGTCTCTTCCCAAATTGTCTCTGGCTTCCAAAGAAATGAGTCCTGCTCTGAATATTGTGCTGAAATCAAGAATTATTTATGCACTACAAAGAGATGTACATTCAGCGTTACTATTTTATTGCGAGGCAATATGGGGGAGATTTTTGCGTGAACGTGAATATGAATCAAAAGATGAAATCCCCATTTTTCT
Organism: Endomychus coccineus; assembly: GCA_958510875.1. Lineage (NCBI taxonomy): Eukaryota > Metazoa > Arthropoda > Insecta > Coleoptera > Endomychidae > Endomychus > Endomychus coccineus. Next base: position 68,151,706 of record OY294068.1, read on the forward strand.
TGAAGAAATAAGCCCGAGAAGTTTCGAGTTCGAGATGATTTAATAGTGATGAAATAGAGCCACTTGGTCGACAAATTCGACAAATTAAATACCTTGAGAATCTTCAACTCCAAGGAGCAAAATCACGTATTTTGGATACGAGTGATAAAGTTAATGCTTTTTGTAGAAAACTGGAATTGTGGAGCTGAAATGTTAAGCAAAAAAACTAGAAAAGTTTACAAATGTGGATAAATTTGCTAAAGCTTACAAGACTGAAGAACTGGAAGTTGTTTTTATAACCATCATTGAAAATCATTTAACCATGCTGGCAAAGAGTGACTTCAATTTGATGGCAAGTTACGAGTGGGTTAGGGACCCATTTCAAAATACTCCCGAATTCAAGTTTTTGAGTGAGAAGGCTGTATAAACAAAAGTGAAAACTAGTGCACCTTGTAAAGAATATTATTGTGTATGCCAAAGTGTTAAAACTAATCCTTTGCAAAGTACTGAACTGTGTGTTTAAATGAAATACGATGCATTCACCGACATTTTATCGTTTGTGAGGTTAACATACAGTATGCAAACAGCAGCTACCATCAATCACTGCATTACAGAATATTCATAAACAACCGCCAACAAACAAGGAATTGAAAATCTGAAAATCATGAAGACCTGCAATAAATGTCATGAAAACATAGTAACAGAGGGTGATTCAGTTTACTGCAATGGATGTGATAATAATTTACATTTTATTTGTGCTGGTGTACGAGAGAACACATGGCGGATAAAAACAAACGAAACAAAACGTACCTGGAGATGTTCCAACTGTAAAACTATCACTGATAAAGCCGATGAACTACAGTCAGTAAAAACACCAACACAACAACAAAAAAGTTTTGCATATAATAATCTTGACCTAAACAACATAATGCAACTAATACGTAATGCAATTGAAGAAGAAAATGAGCCAATGATAAAAACCTTGAACGAGTTTCAGAAATCTCTAGAATTTTATGGTTCGCTATTTGATGAATTTAATAAATCAATTAAAAATGTTATTGAGGAACAAACCAAAATAAAAAAGGAGCATGAAGACTTGAAAGTTAAATATACCACTCTCGTGAAGGTGTAATGAGGCTGTTATTAGTTAGGAACTCTTATTTAAGTCATACATGGTATTTAGACACTTGTTGTGCCAACAGGTCCTATGAACTATATGAACTAAATAAAGGTTACAATTAAGCAACTATCATTGACTAAGCATATGCATCGATCGTCGACCTGATGGTCAACGGACATTGACCAGCTGACGCTGCACCGATCAAACATTAGGTAAATGTATGAATATATGTAGTAAGAGTAGTTGAATTGGAACGATGATACTAAGAACATCTAAATAAATGCCTTAGACCAAGTACACCGATCTTTTATTATTATATGGCGATCCTACCAGAGGCACTTTTAAAAATGCTAACTGCGAACGGAAAATAGTGAAATTGTCAAAAATCGGAAACTCCAAAATTGGAATCATAATGTGCGGTTCGAGGTATAATAATCGAGAGAACAACGAGATTCTTGCAGCAGGAACTGGATCAAACAACGCCAATCAGGAAAACACATCTTCATTTTCAAGAAACGAATGGATGACGGTGTCAATTTTGGCTATAATTTTGTTGGTAATCGTGTTCTACATCTATAACAAATGGCAACAAAAGTGGCGTGCATCGGTTAATCGAGAAATCGAGATGCAGGAGTTGCGGAAGTCGAGATCGTTACTGGACAATGATCAAAAATGAAATAACGAGATGACGACATAGCCTAAACCCATCAGCGACGGATCCACCTCGTCAGCCACAGCAGCGTTCAACAACCACCAAAACAATGCAGTGATTTAAGTGATGTTCAAAAAGTTGAGTGATGAGTTAAGTGTCGCGTGCATAAAAATCAAAAACATAAAAACAAACCTACTAAAAGACAATCAAGAGAAAAGGAATGACATTGGAGTAGTAGAACGTAAGTTTATAGATGTTAATTCAATTGAAAATAAATGTAACGAGTTGTACACTCAATATGAAAAAGATGTAATAGTTCATGGTATCAAAAAAGATACAGAAAGGTTGATAATCAATATATTTCATGATATAAATTCAATAATAAGTGAGTGTAAAGAAATATTAAGAATTAGGAAAGAAACTATCGGAATATCTTATGTAAAGAGCGATCAAACAAGTAATAGTATCGAAAGCATAGATAAATCACAAAAATTAGATAATATGGCAGATTTTGACTTCAAAATAGCAGCTACTGTTCTTCCAAAAACCACGAATCAGGAATCAGTTAAAAGTTTAATTAGGGGTATAAATTTATACGAGCCCAGTCTTAACCAAGCCGGTAAGAGACATATAGTTAATTATGTTTTGAACAGTTGTTTGTCAACCAGGGACAGCGCCCGAATGAAAAGAAATTATAACACATTGGCAGAACTGATCAGTGATTTGGAAAGTAAATTTTTAACAAAACAAAGTGCGAATGTTATCTCTACAAAACTTTTCGCAATGAAGCAATGAAGCTCTCTTTGAACGACTTTGGCGAAAAAATTTGTACATTAATGTCTGAGTTAACAATTGCCCAAGCAGAAGGTGACGCAGCCAAATTGGAAATATTCATGGAAGCAAACGAAAAGACAGCAATAAATGTTTTTGCAAACGGAATTCGTGACCCAGAGTTGAGGGTGACCATGAAAAGCAAGAAATTACAAACGATAACTGATGCGATTAGTTCGGCTAATGAAGAAAACGCCCTGATTCTGTCTAATCAGAGATCGAATCATGTAGTCATGTATGCTGACAGAGCGCAAAGTAATGTTAAGAGTAGATATTTCAATAATAATTCTAGAGGTAGATTTAATTCAAATAGGGGTCACCAAAATAACATACATAAGGGAAAACCTCAAACAAATTTTAATAGAAATAGAAATTTCATAACTAACAATACTTATCAAAATAATAACAGGGGAAACAGACTCAGTCGTGGAACGGGAAACGGAAGCCGAAGAGTGTATGTTGCGGGTGAACAACAATACGCGGAAAACGGTGACGAATTTTTTCGTGACCAACGAAATTAGGGAAATTATTTTAAGTGTTAATGGCCTAAATTTTGTTAGGTTAAGGTACGGCAATACAGATGTTGACCTATTAGTTGATACAGGAGCATCCATTAGTATATTTTTTAAGGAAAGTTTAGTTGAAGGCTTACAAAATATTAATAATAATGACAAAATTAAAATCTCAGGTATTTCAGGAATTGTCGAATCTGAGGGATCAGCATTTATCACGTTACACTCAAATCAAGGTTCAATAAACCAAAAGTTCATAATAATGAAATCATTTGATAAAAACATTGATGGAATTTTAGGATCAGATTTCTTTCAACATTATAAAGCATCAATAAATTATGAAAGTTCTAAATTATCATTGTACAGTTTAAATCAAAACAATTATAAAATAAATTTGCAAATGCATTCAAAGCATAAAAATTCAATTATAATTCCAGCACGTTGCGAAATAATAAAACAATTCAAAACAAACAAGGTCAATAGTTCAATAGTTTGTAATGAAGAAATTGGAGAAGGAATATTCGTAGCCGGATCAATCGCGCGCAGATCTAGTGACGGAGAAATCCCCATTCAATTTTTGAATACAACTGATAAAGACATAGAAATAAAAAACTATGTCCCGAAATTATTAGATGCTGAAAATTACGAAATCATTTCGTTTTCAAAAAATGATATCAAAACAGTAGAACGAATAGACAACATATTGAGTAAAGTTGATTTATCTCATTTGAAAAAGGAAGAAAAATATGCTATTCAACGAATTTGTGCAAAATATGCTGATGTCTTTCAGTTAGAGAATGATCCTTTAACTACGACAAACATTTATAAACATAAATTACAACTTGAAGATAAAGTGACACCCACTTATTGTAAACCCTATAGATTACCATATGCTCAAAAATCACAAATAGATAAAGAAATAAATAAGATGCTAGATGATGGAATAATTGAACCTACAAGGTCAGCTTGGTCAGCACCTTTATTAATAGTACCGAAAAAAGCTAATGGAAACGAAGAAAAGCTATGGCGTGTGGTCATTGATTCTAGATTACTAAATAAAAAGATTAAGGATGATAAATTTCCACTTCCAAATATCAACGAAATATTAGATTCCTTATCGGGAGCGATGTATTTCTCGCATTTAGATCTTTCTCAAGGTTATTATCAAATCGAATTAGATAAAAATAGTCGTCAATATACAGCATTTACAACTAATAAAGGGCAATATCAAATGACAAGGTTGCCAATGGGAATCAAAATAGCCCCGAGTGTTTTTTCGAGAGCCATGACAATTGCAATGTCTGGTCTCAATTATGAAAGTTGTTTTATTTATTTAGACGATTTAATAGTTTTTGGAAATTGTCTTGAAAAACATAACATAAATTTGATAAAAGTAATGTCAAGACTAAGAAAAGTGAATCTCAAACTAAACCCAAGAAAATGTGAATTTTTGAAAAAAGAAATTCTATATCTAGGTCATTTAATTTCAGCGGGAGGTATTTCTCCTGACCCAGAAAAAGTCAAAACAATTAAACAATACCCTGTTCCATCTGATGCAAACTCGACCAAACGATTTGTAGCTTTTGCGAATTATTATAGATCATTTATTCAAAATTTTGCTCAAATCACAAATCCGTTAAATAGATTATCAAGAAAGAACACGCCTTTCGTCTGGACAGAAGAATGTCAAAAAGCATTTGAGACATTGAAGCAAAAATTAATTAACCCCCCAGTTTTAGATTATCCAGATTTATCAGAATCAAACACTTTCATTTTGAAAACTGACGCGTCGGGTACAGCTTTAGGGGCGGCCCTTTTTAATAAAAACGATAAACCGGTAGCGTATGCAAGTCGAGCATTAAATCCAGCTGAATCACGGTATTGTACAATAGAAAAAGAATTATTGGGTATAGTTTGGGCAGTAAAACATTTTCGACCTTATTTGTATGGAAAGAAATTTATAATTCAAACAGATCATCGTCCCTTAGTATCTTTGTTTAACATGACTGATCCATCTAGCCGATTAACAAAATTTAGATTGATATTAGAAGAATATGATTTTAAGATAGAATATATTAAAGAGAAAACAAATGTAACCGCTGATGCTTTGTCAAGAATTACAATTACATCTGATGAACTCAAAAAAGCACAAAATCATACAACCGCAGTATTAAATGTAATAACAAGAGCCCGTAGAAAACAATTAGATCAGGAAAAAGAAAAATCAAAATCAAAAATAGTAAGCAATAAGGATAGGATTGGCCATCCAGGAATTGTTGAATTACTTAAAAAACCAAAGAACGCCACAGAATTAAAAATTGTTAACAATAAGTTATTTGAAGAATTTAAAAATAAAGAAGGAATGAAAATGTTAGAGAGGAATATCTTGATAAACACTAGTGTAGAAAAAATATTTATGAGATGGAGTGATGCATCTTTAGCGTGTGAGCTTCGGTCATCGTTAAAGGCCCTCCGAAAATTGTGCACAAAAGAAAAAATAAATGAATTAGTTCTCATAAAAAATGAAGAAAATATTATAAACCTTGCAAGGGAAATAAAGAAACATTCCGATATATTAGGCGATATCAATATTACAATACTACGAGGCAGAAGAACAATATACAATCCTGAATTACAAAAATTATTATTAAATGATTACCACATTCGGGAATATCTAGAATGTATAATACAATCAAGCAACATTATTTTTGGAAAGGTCTTTATAAAGATGTAAAAAAGTTTGTCAGTGAATGTGACGAATGTCAACGCTATAAAAATTCTGTACCGAATATTCAACCCCTTTCCATAACAACAACAGCATCAGTAGCATTTGAAAAAATTAGTTTAGATTTAATGGGTCCGATATCAGCCGATATTGAAAATAAGAAATACATCTTAACAATACAATGCGATCTGTCAAAATACGTTGAAGCCTACTCGCTGGAGAATAAAGAGGCTGAAACCGTAGCCAGAGCGCTGGTCAATAACTTCATCTTGCGATATGGAATTCCCAATACGGTCCTGCACGACCAAGGTAAAGAATTCATGTCAGCAGTTTTCACGGAATCGTGTAAAATTCTTGGCATCAAGCAATTACATTCAACTGCGTACCACCATGAAACATTAGGAGCCATAGAAAATTCACACAAGAATCTGGGAGCTTTTCTTAGAATGCAAACTGCAAAATATACAGAAGCATGGAGTAATTGGGTACCTTTCTGGTGTTTTAGCTATAACACAAGAGTGCATACGGAAACAAAATACACCCCCTTTGAGTTAGTATTTGGTAGAGTAGCATCACTACCTTCAAATTTGGGAAAAATTGATCCATTGCATTCATTCGATGATTATCCTAAAGAACTCAAATTTAGGTTGCAACAAGCTAGCGCTGAAGCGGAACAAAATCTGCTGAAATCAAAATTGAAAAGGAAAAACTTGTTTGATCAATCGAAACAAAATTGTAATAGAAATGTAAGCTTTAAAATAGGAGAGTTAGTTTTAGTCAAAAATTAAAGCACCAATAAAATGGACGAGATATTTAAAGGACCTTATCAAGTGCTAAGAGATGAATCTCCAAATTTAGTTATAAGAAATAAAAATAAAGAATTAATAGTGCATAAAAACAGAGTGAAGAAATATCTGACAAAAACCAGTGGAAGTGATAGCAATTAAGAAATTAACCATAGTTTTAGAAGTACAAAAAAAAAAAAATATTTTTTTTCCTTGCACCCCCGGAGGTGTAATGAGGCTGTTATTAGTTAGGAACTCTTATTTAAGTCATACATGGTATTTAGACACTTGTTGTGCCAACAGGTCCTATGAACTATATGAACTAAATAAAGGTTACAATTAAGCAACTATCATTGACTAAGCATATGCATCGATCGTCGACCTGATGGTCAACGGACATTGACCAGCTGACGCTGCACCGATCAAACATTAGGTAAATGTATGAATATATGTAAAGAGTAGTTGAATTGGAACGATGATACTAAGAACATCTAAATAAATGCCTTAGACCAAGTACACCGCAAAGAGTGACTTCAATTTGATGGCAAGTTACGAGTGGGTTAGGGACCCATTTCAAAATACTCCCGAATTCAAGTTTTTGAGTGAGAAGGCTGTATAAACAAAAGTGAAAACTAGTGCACCTTGTAAAGAATATTATTGTGTATGCCAAAGTGTTAAAACTAATCCTTTGCAAAGTACTGAACTGTGTGTTTAAATGAAATACGATGCATTCATCGACATTTTATCGTTTGTGAGGTTAACATACAGTATGCAAACAGCAGCTACCATCAATCACTGCATTACAGAATATTCATAAACAACCGCCAACAAACAAGGAATTGAAAATCTGAAAATCATGAAGACCTGCAATAAATGTCATGAAAACATAGTAACAGAGGGTGATTCAGTTTACTGCAATGGATGTGATAATAATTTACATTTTATTTGTGCTGGTGTACGAGAGAACACATGGCGGATAAAAACAAACGAAACAAAACGTACCTGGAGATGTTCCAACTGTAAAACTATCACTGATAAAGCCGATGAACTACAGTCAGTAAAAACACCAACACAACAACAAAAAAGTTTTGCATATAATAATCTTGACCTAAACAACATAATGCAACTAATACGTAATGCAATTGAAGAAGAAAATGAGCCAATGATAAAAACCTTGAACGAGTTTCAGAAATCTCTAGAATTTTATGGTTCGCTATTTGATGAATTTAATAAATCAATTAAAAATGTTATTGAGGAACAAACCAAAATAAAAAAGGAGCATGAAGACTTGAAAGTTAAATATACCACTCTCGTGAAGGAATTTCAAGATACAAGCAGAAGAAGCTCTAAGATAAAGTATAACTATGGCGATATAAATAGGAACGATGGAATAGTGATCTATATAATAGATGATATCAAGGCTGAAACTCAGAATATACAATCGCTCGGAGTGAGTGCAATAAGGATAACCTTTTCTTTGAATCAAATTGAACACTATGGTATCACAGCAATATACCGCAACCATCAAAATAAAAATGAGGATTTTATCGAAAACATATCACATTATTTACAGCTATGTAAACAAAAACATGAAATCTTTCTAGGCGACATAAATATTGATTTACAAAACCCAGACAAACTTGCAAATGATTATTTGAATATTTTATACGGGTTCGGTTATAAATCTGCAATAAACAATTGCACACGTGAGACACTAAATAGCCAAACAATTATAGATCACATATTTTTAAAGTCACCTAAATCTATCTCCGACATCAAAGGGGTTGTGCTAAAAACAAATATTACCGATCACTATACCACAATTTTAAATATTCAATCTACAACTAAAATTGCTGATAAATCCGAAAAATCAAGGAAAATTGTAACTTATAAAAAAACTTTTAATAAAACTAAATTTAACTTTTTAATAAATAACCATTGTTGGGATGATGTTTTGAGACTCAACTGCGCAGAAATGGCAACTGACCTCTTTCTAGATCAAATGTATAAAATAAACTCAACTTGTGCAGAAACAATTACTGTTTCACTAAATAGTAAGAATAGGAAGCGCAAAAGCTGGATTACTCAAAGTATCATTTCATCAATTATTAAAAGAGACAAATTAAGATCACTATCAATCAAATTCCCACATATTACTCAATACAAAGAACAATTTATAGCCTATAGAAATACTTTAAATGCCATAATAAAATCTACAAAGTCTGATTATTATAGAAACGCAATACAAGATGCAACTAATGACAAAAAGAAAATTTGGCAAATTATAAAAGAAAGCACAAACAATATTACCACACATCATCCTATTGGCAACATAATCGACACAGAAGGAAACAAAGTAGATCAAAATGATCTTGATAAAATTAGTGAGACTTTCAATAATTACTTTAGTAGAATAGGCTCAGATATTGCCCATCAAATCAGAAAAAATAGTCCTAATTTCAAATTCAAACAGAAAATTAAATCAACTAATTCAAATTTGTTCCTAACTCCGGTCACAGAACTCGATATATCTAATATAATCATGTCATTACATGAAAAGAAATGCGGAAATGAAAACCTTTCAGTAGGAATAATTCAACAACATAAAGATTGTTCGATTAGTCCTTTAACTCACATAACAAACCTCATCCTATCATCTCGAGTTTTTCCTTCTCAATTAAAAAAAGCCATGATCACTCCAATTTACAAATCAGGTGACAAAGAAATACTTGCTAATTATCGTCCTATTTCTGTAATTTGTAATTTCACGAAAATTATTGAAAAAATCTTAAAAAGTAAGTTAATGTCATTTTTTGATAGCAAGAGCCTATTATCACCTCATCAATTTGGGTTCCGAGAAGGGAAAAGTGCTGAAAACGCAATACATTTATTAACACAGAAATTATATAAGAGTCTAGATAATGGAGAAAAATGCGCTGCTATTTTTCTTGACCTGTCAAAGGCCTTTGACACAGTATGTCATGAAATACTATTAGAAAAATTGAAACTCATGGGCGTCAGAGGTCTCAGCAATGAACTATTTAAATCTTACTTGTCAGATCGTACCCAACGAACGAAAATAGGCAATGTTTACAGCAAGAGCATAAGTTTAAATTACGGAGTGCCCCAAGGCACTGTATTAGGTCCTGTTCTTTTTTTAATTTACATTAATAACTTACTTGACCTTGAAACAAATTGTCTCATCATTTCCTTCGCAGACTATACAGTCTTATTCTTCAAAGGAAACACCTGGCACGATTTAAAGGCGCATATGGAAAATGTATTGGGAATTGTGAACTGTTGGTTGACAAAAAATCTATTAGCCTTAAATTTTCAAAAATCTTGCTGTGTTACATTTGCATCATACATAAGTGGCTTGCCAATTTACCAGGAATTAACTATACCCAATAATGATCCAAACAGTACTCTCCAAAATAAAAATAAAACTAGTAAATAATACAAGGTACCTAGGGGTAATAATAGACTCACATTTAAAATGGGATGCACATATCAAAGTGTTAGTAAAAAAAATAAGAAAACTCTTTTACATTTTTCTCGAACTTCGAAATTTTTTGAAAGAAACTGAGCTGAAAGAAATATACTATGCTCTAGCTCAATCTGTTATCCAATATGGAATAATAGGATGGGGTGGAGCATATACATCTACATTACAACCCTTATTTAGAGTACAGAAACGATTAATTAAAATTATCTTTCGGAAACCAAAATTATTCTCAACACAGCAACTATTCAAAGTATCGCACTTACTGGATATCAAACAACTATATATTAAATCTGTCTTACTAAATTTCCTCTGCCACCAAGTTTCACATAATACAATTTCACATCAATACTCTAAACGAAAAAATATAAATTCAGATCAACCAATACCAATAGCATTTAAATCAATAGGGTAAAGATGCAGCATTTTCTTAGGACCGCGATTCTATAATGAACTTCCGGCGAAAATAAGAAAAATAAAGAATAAAAAAGGAATTGGTAGAATAATTAATAAATATTTATTGAAAAACAACATATCGCATATGCTACAATATCTAAAATAAAAAACTATTTCTTTATGTTAATACTTTAAATAAAACAAACAATTGGTTAATTATTTTATTCGTCTATTACTTAAAACTTATCACATTTCATATTCTAAAAATTTACATCACTTGTATGGACCACTATTCTTGAATCTACCTAATAAACACCTTAGCATAATTCTTTTATAAAAATACTTCTTAGAAGTTAAGATGATACTACCCTATAAATATAATTGTATTCACTTATAGCACAGTTATGTCCGACGGTATTTCCAAAAGCATTCCAAAATTTAGCAATAGTATTTATGCACAAGCTTTGCTTATATAAATACTATTGCTGTAGACCTAGATATTATTATTATCAATTATTATTACTATTGTTATTATTATTATAAATGTTATTATTATTATAAAAAAAATGTTATTACCATTAGATCTTTCAACTGCCGAAGAAGAAATTTTATAGACTTCACGGCAACTGGCGAAATCAAATTTATTAATACGTAAGTCACTCTGTGGGCCAGGTAGCTCAGTGGTAGAAGCATCGATCTTCTAGGTGCGGCAAGATACAATGGGCTGTCAAGCCCAAGTGTCATCGTGACTGCCCTGGTTGCAGGATCGAGCCTACCACACGAGGTGGAGTGTTTAGTGGGTATATCTGAGGTGATTTAGTTCGGGACTCAGGGAATCCCACACTACCTTATGGGATGTTACAGGACCATAAGGTGCCCATAAAAGGTTTCAACCACCTCACACAAAAAAAAATAACTCTTTGAACTATGGGTAGGGTTGCATGATTAGTTTTCTGCATGAAAATATGAGCATTTCGTATACTATTAACATATATTTTCAACATTAGTGAGATATTGACTACGAACTGTGGAATTCCTCAGGGTAGCGTTCTAGGGCCACTACTTTTCTCTTTATATGTTTTAAGTCTTAAGGAAGCGCAACTTGCGGCTCGATACTTTACTTTTGCGGATGATACAATATTAGTCTACAGTTATTCAAATCTAAATAGTCTTGAAGATTCAATAAATGACGATTTAAAACATTATTGTATGTGGCTACAACAAAATAAATTGAAAATTAATATTAACAAAACAACATACATCTTATTTAAACAAAAAAATAAAATTGGTGACAATATACAAATAAAAATTCATGATAAAATTCTTGACAGGGTAACAAATACGAAATATTTGGGAATTATTGTTGATGACAAATTAACATGGGCTTTTCATTATAAATACATCCACAATAAAATTATTTCAATGGTAGGAGCTTTATTTAAATGTCGTGACTATTTAGACCAAGAATCGAAATATAAAATCTACAATGCATACTTCTTATCCATATTCAGATATCTAATTACAATCTGGGGAAATAGTACAGCTACATTGTTCAGTAAACTTCAACGACTTCAAAACAAAGTTCTAAAGATTTTATTTGTGAAAGAGTATAGAACACCGACCCAACAATTATATAAAGATCTGAAATTGCAAACATTACAGACTATCAAAAGAATTGAACAATGTAAATATATATATAAAACAAAAAATAATATACAAAAAATCAATTATGATTTCAAATATCATGAACAGTTACATGGGTATGAGACAAGGGGAAGTAAGAATATATACTTGGGAACAATACGCACTAATATTGGTCTGAACGATCCAATATCAAAAAGCTCGATAACTTTTAATTCATTACCTCATAATATTAAAAATGAAACAAACACAAAAGTATTTATAAGAAAGATTAAAACTCATTTTGAGACTTCTACTTAATACGTTTAAGGCAAATAAGGATCCAGTTCCAGCAATTTAGCTGATTAGGACCTTTTACTCTACTTATTCTGTTGGTATGAACCAGGTATATACATTTTCATTTACATACTTGTGTATAATACTATGTACTATATTAAGTGTTGTAATGGTAAATGTATTGTTCATATTAAATAAAAAAAAAAAAAAAAAAAACATTCTGTCTTCATGAAACCGGATTTTCTGCGGTAGCTACTTTGAAGACAAAATATAGATCTCTGCTAAATATAGAAAACGAGCTTAGAGTGTCAATTTCTAATATTAAACCTACTTTCGAAAAAATTTGTCCAAGCAGTCACTAATAAGTATCTTCTTTTTGATTTAATATTGATGAGATAATTATTGAATACTTTGTACAGTACCGATACAATCTTATTTATAAGTGTATCAAATCAGTGTGAACGTGCATTTTATTTTGTATGTCAGAATGTATTTCATTGATTTCTTTCAGTAAATTAAATACATTTTCTTTAAAATAATTTTTTCTCTTCTCGATATATCTTTTGCGTTTCATAACCCCACAGAATCACTGCGCTTACACTATTATACTACGTATATTGAGGGGTGTTAAAAACACCTTCTGCACCGATATTCACTTCAATGTTCGATATAAATCTCGCCTCACACTACCTCTGCCGTTGATTGACGTAACTCTTCCAATCAACGCCTTGGAAGCCCCGAAGATAATGAACATATTGTGTTTCAAAAACACATATAACAACTTCTTCTTACTTACGATTTGAACTAATGACAGTAGCTCCTGAAATGAGTAATCCTACAAGATATTAGTTACTAATCAACACATTTTAATATATTACATAATAAATGTATTGATTTGCACTATTTTTGTATTGTATTATCATAGTCTTCAAAAACTATATTGCATTTACTCAAACTATTTCTAGAATAGTTAAAAAAAAGTCATTGAGCAAAAATTCCTTCACAATAGTATTTTTCATCGAATTTTAAGCAACTTTGAAAAAATCCGTCTGTCTGTCAAGAAATGCTTGTAACACAAAAACGAAATGTCTTAATACATGCAAATTTTGACAAAAAATCGTTTGCTGTTCGATGACGAAACCTATTGTTTTTCAGGAAAATCGTATAATAAACATACCCTTTTCTGAATGAAGGAAAAAAAAACATTACTCGCAAAGTATACATTGAATCGATTCAAAACTTTACAGTTTATTTAAGTTAATTTGAAGCTGCTTTTGCCCAAATTTCAGCAAAATCGTTTACACAGCCCTTTAACAGTTTGTAACAAAAGGCAATGTTGTCTAACCGCTAGGGCAATTGGCTCCCACTCAGTAGACTGGGGTTCGATTCCCAGAAACAGAAAATTTGTCACTGTACCTTTTCTTATAACCATTATTAATTTGAATATTATTTAGTTGTGTAAAGATAATGAAGTAAATAGTTTATTTTATCATCTTTATACAAATGCGAAAAGAATCTTATAGAATGTGGAATAATTTTATAAAAATAGGTAATCAAATCAAATGATTTGCGAAGAGTAACTTCGGCATGCATAATTTTTATCTATTCTCCAGCCTGCATTTCGAATTTCTTATTATTTCTGTTTTTTCTAGGTTGAGTTAATGATAATACTTGTCTGATCCCCTGTGCCTCAGACAAAATCTAACTGTCTTTTGGTAGAAATCTTACAATTATTTATGTCTGTTCAATTAATTTATAATTTTTCCTTCTACCAATGAAGGCGTTTAATATTTTTTGTTATAATTTCACGTGTTCATCTGTTTCCAATGATTTACAATCCGGTTCCTACGGGTGAGAGAAGTCAGTGATCTATGAATCACAGTTTGTAAATCATACGAAGTACCTACTTGTCACTCTATGTATATAATACTGTGCGAGACTGTATTATTAAACACACTCTAGTAAGTGACAATCGTGACGTCGGTGATAATCTAGTATGATGTACATTTATTTTAATGAAAATAACATGCAGAACTCGTAAGCATACAGTGATAATTGTTATTCAAGTAGTTATTTATTATTGAACGTAAAGTTATGGCTATATAGAAATAATTTGTAAGCCAGAAATAATGACGGCCGCTACACATCCATAACGTTCGACGTTCTTAATTTACTAGCTGCCAGCAATAATGTGCCCGAGTCGAAAAGGTTCTTCTACCAGATCATTACTATTCCGAGCGAATATTTTCCTAAGCCATAAAATCAGTCACAACAAAACACCTGAAGTTCATTGAGAACGTCCTTAGTTGATTACGTCGAGTCGGTCTGGCTATCAACATCAAGCAGGCAGTCGCCGGAATGGGCCCGTTAATTAAAAAATGAATTAGTAACAGGAATCTGTCATAGAGCAAATGAAATGCCAAGCGAGCGATTACATATGAGCGAGCCCAGGTAGAGGACGGTGTTCGTTATGATGCCGATGGTTTGGCTTGGCGTTGGTGGAGAAATGAAATTAGATTGACTTTTCATGAAGTGCGGTCGGGAAACACAATTAACTGCGTTAAATTAGGTTCTATGAAATATTTTAATGAGTTCCTATCCTATTCCTATGTGTTTTTAATTTAAACTGCCTCCAGTCATCACTAATTCTTAATAAAAACAATGGAACCGTTTGATAAATTTCTTCTTGAAAGATTTTATATCGTTCCTTACTTCTTGCAGTGCGATTTGTGTTTGGGCCGACTGAGAAAGTTGAATGATCGTGTATCCTCAGGTCTCGCTTATTAAATAAGCCTGTAGGAAAATCGACAGGCTTTGAAACAATGAATAAGATGTCTATGACTGCCATATGGAGATTGATAGTTATCCTATAACGCTTAATAATGTTTCCAGTTCAGTTAATTTTGTGGAAGTAGAATATAATAATAATAATAATAATAATAATAAGTATTTATTTCCGAACAGGACACAATTATAGGAAACCTCAAGTGTTACAATGCATTGTGATTATAATCATGGTCGCACAAGAATAAACATTATTAATAAGTAGAGTAGCATAGGGTACGATTATTGAATAATTTTCCTTGCTATTTCAAGTAATTTAATGGGAGAGTCATAGTTTATATCACATTGTTGTGATATTTCGTTGAAGTTATTACACATTGTAGGTATATATTGGACTTTGAAGAAGTAGATTAGTTTTGTGAGGCTTACAATAAAATGTTGGTCGATTCCTACAGTTCAGTCTGAGAACTGTAAAGTTTACTTGCTGAAGAAGTTGGTTATTTTATTGGTAACCAGTTTATGAATGGATAATATTGATGCGACAGGTCTTCTCTTCTTCTAATAAAGATTTTTGAGCCAGGTATGAATTATATATAAATTCTCAGGAAATAGATCACACTAACACATATGTTTATTAGTTTCGTCTTTATGTACGTTTTGATCTCACGACCATCATCAGAAGACTAAAACGGGATTACTTAAAACTAATTGTATTAGCACAAGGCCCACGTCGCCGAAATGAACAGAAACACGAATAATCGAAATTGTAGCACATCAATGTTATAATCATTATATATCAAGAATCCACTGCTTAGTAGTATTCTCATAAAATAAAAACTAATGTCAACAAAGTCTATGAACGACTAAAAACAAGAACATTACGTTCAAGTATCTATTTTCGAAACAGATGTTAAGATTTATTAGATAATAGAAAAAGGTTTGTCAGACCTTATTGGAAATATACTTTTCTTATTCCACCTAAAATATAATTCTAACATTATAAAGACGCATGTAGAAATTTGCAAGAGTCTTAATTAATTAAGTTAGTATAAATCTGACTTAATGTCTAGATGTCCTATAACTCACAGATTTGGAGTCATGTTTTATGTGAATTATCTCCAGAATAAATCTCTTATAATAATTGATTTCCTTAGTTAAAATATTAACATTTTTGTAATCGAATTGATGGTTATAATCAAAGCAGTTTTCAGCACGGGAGGTGGAATTGTCTAAGTTTTTGTTTCTTATGCTATACTTATGGCCATACATTCCTTTTTGTAAATATTGCTTAGAGATTCCTGTATAAGTCCCATCGCAATCTAAACAATTTAATTTGTATACTGTGTGGGTTTGTTTACCTTTAGGTATTAAAGGTTTTAGATTTGAAAAATATTTCCCAATACAGCTAGTTCTATGCGCGACATTTATATCATACTTTTTTTTAACATTTCCTAACTTTCTCTGAGGTCTCCGGAATATAATGTTATGAAATTATCTGTATTACCATTTATGTTATTTATATATTCTATTATAGATTTTGTTTATTCTTTCTTTAATGATGAGATTGAAAAATGGTTTTGGGTAGCAATTCATCCCCAGTGTATTACGAACAATTTCTAAATTTTAGGGACGGTCCTCTGGGTGGGACTATTTAACCGCGCGATCCGTAAGGGTGTTTATAACACTTTTGTTATAACATGTTGGTGCAACGGAATTGAAGTGGAGATAACGTAGACACCAACTTGCGCAACTTTTATATCATACTTTTTCAAACATTTCTTAATTTTCCCTGAGGTCTCCAGAATGTACGGCTTTGTTATAAAATTGTCTGTATCACCTTTAGTGTTATTTATATATGACGATCCATTATAGATTTTGTTTATTCTTTCTTTAATGATGGGATTGAAAAATGTTTTTGGGTAAAATGTCAAAAGTGTATTTTCAATAAGGTCTGACAAAACTTTTTCTATTACCTCGTAAATCTTAACATCTGTTTCGAAAGTCAATATTTGAACGTAATGTTCTTGTTTTTAGTCGTTCATAGACTTTGTTGACATGAGTTCGTATTTTATGAGAATACTACTAAGCAGTGAATTCTCGATATATTATACTTATAACATTGTAGTTACAATTTCGGTTATTCGTGTTTCTGTTCGTACGTCTTCTGATGATGGTCGTAAGACCGAAACGTACGTAAAGACGATAATAAACATATGTGTTATTGTCACCTATTTCCCGAGAATTTGTATATAGCTCTTCTGTTCTGTAGAGTTCATATTGAATCTTGTCAGCAGCACCTTATTATCAATTCCGCGTAGCGGGTAACTCCTTTCTACGTATTTTATGGACTAGGTATTTTATAAGCTTCGTTGCACTGATTCTATATTGGCAATGTGGCTTTTATAGATGGGATACCAGACAAGAGAGCAATATTCTATCTTAGACTAAACTATTGCACAATATAAGGTTTTCAAATATTGAACATTTTTTAAATCCTTGCAGCTTCTGTAAATGAGCTCCCGAAACAACATAAGAGTGATATACGTTTAAGAGCGCTTATACCTACAATTCATCAAAATTTTCATCAAAATCTACAAACAATATATTAAGAAAAAATTAATTTTATGTGAAAGACTCTTGGCATTTTAATGAATACTCTGGCGCAGCAAAGAAACTTTTCTTTGTTTACGTACGTTTTTGTATTTATGTTTTTGGGTAGCCATTCAATTCCACTGCATCACGAACAATTTTTGAATTTTTGGGACGGTCCTCTGGGTGTGACAATTTAACCGAGCTATCTGTAAGGCTATTTATAACACTTTTTTTTATAACTTGCTGGTGAAACAGGATTGAAGTGAACATAACATTGAGAACAAACTTCTTTAGTAAACCACGGCGTTTTTATTTTTTCATCTCCATCATGCTTAATGTTCATTTCTAGAAAATCCATATTTTTGTTCACTTTTATATCACAATATATTGAAGTTTACAGTAGAAATTGTTGAATTTATTATTCACGTACTGAATTTTATCATTGGGAACACACATTAGGCAATCTACTACATACCGTTTAGATAATATCGGTTGAAAATTTAATGAATTTAATACTGATTACTCTAGGCATTCCATAACTAGGTTAGCAGTAGTAGCTGAGATTGGAGATCCCATTGCTGTGCCGAATATTTGCCCAAAATATTGCTCACCATATTGAATATACGTAAGTGCTTTCTAGACAAAACTTCACCGCATTTATAACTTCAGATTGATCCAGAGGTGTGAGGTTTTTAATCTCTGCCCAAAGATTTTTGATGCTACTGAATACCAAACCGACTGATATATTTGCAAATAAAGAAACAAAGTCCAAGGAAATCAATAGATGATCTACCGGTACGGATTGATGTTTTCATAAATTCATTAAACTGCCATGAGTCTTTCACATGAAATTCATTTTTTTCTATTGCATTGTTAGCAGATTTTGATACAAATTTTGATTAATTGTAGGTAGGCACTCCAATATTACTTACAATGGATCTTAAACGTACGCACTCTTATGTAGTTTCGCCCTTTATGGCAAATTAATTTATTTTTCAATTCAATAAGGATTATCTCATATTTGTATTATTTATTTATCAATTTATTCATGTAAATTTTGTACTGATAACGTAGGGGTTAGAATTTAATTTTTTGTAAGTTGTTTCAAATCATTTAATAGATTCCCTATTCTGTTTTCGTAGTCATTTCTATGCATTATGACGGTTTTGTTACATTTATTCCTGTTCAAAACTAATATTTGAGGGTTAGCATCTAAGAACTCTTTCGTGTTTCTCTATTACCTCATAAATCTTTAACATCTGGTTCGAAAGTAGATACTTGAGCGTTATATTTTTTGGTTCCAGTCGAATACAGACCTTGTTTGACATCAGTTCGTATATTTTAAGAACATTGCTGAGTAATGGATTCTTGATACATATACATGTACTTAAAACATTAATGTGTTACAGTTCCGATTATTCGTGTTTCTGTTCGTATCGGCGACGTGGACATTTTTCGTTGAAATTGGTGCGATAAGGAAGCTTTGTGCTAATAAAATTAGTTCTAAGAAATCCCGTTTTGTACATAATACGTCTTCTGATGATGGTCGTAAGACCGAAACGTACGTAAAGATGAAAATAATAAGCATATATGTTAGTGTGACCTATTTCTCGAGAATTTATATATTTTCTCTCATGCAATGCTGAAGTAGTCTGAGTGTAATAGTATATAATGCAACTAGTGGGGAAAATAGAATATTTCATACGAGTGTGACAAGATTATGAACAACGAGCCGTACTTTTCCGACGACCTACCTAGAAAATGAAATATGTCATTTAGAACTAAATTGAATTTTGCGTGACTCTATTATACCTAACCAAAAAATCATTTTTACAGGAAAACCTATTTTAGAATTAAGTATGCGTGTTCTACGATTTTCTAGAGAGGTCAATGAATTTGTGAGTGTGACATCATCAATCCGACGAAGTTCTCTTCTGGATATAATCCAAGAGCTTCAGCGTATCTTTGGGAGCCGAACTCCAAACATGTGAACAGTACTCCTGGTCTGTTATTTCTTCGCCATCATAGATTTCAAGACTGATTTATATTGCCATTTTTTTCAGATTCGTCAGCAATCACAGATTTGTCAAACATATTTTCTGCACTTTGACTAAATCTATCCCGTCCATTATGACATAAATTGCTAAATGTGACGCTCATGTTTTTACATGAACAGCACTTAGTTTTGCAACTAACTTTGCAAGCACAAGCTATTATATTTAGTAATTCATCAGGGAGAGGAGGCTTTGAGAATTTCTATTGGCATTCTTTGTAGTATGTTGCCATACTAACTAAACATGATTTTTATAATATATAGGCTATAAGAGTGACGTCTGTATGATATTATACAGGATGTGAAGCTTGGATAGAGCAAAATGTGAAATTCAAAACGCTATATACTAACTAACATGAAGCAATACTGATATGTAGGGTGATCTTAAGTTGGTGATCAAGGCCTACTACGGCAAAAGCAAATGAAATAAATTAATTCTGAACATAAGGTCACTAATCTGATAGCCTGCGGTAGATTTTCAGCTCAAAAAGAAAAATGTATAAGCTCAAAAATAGTCGTAATGACGTAGTTGAAATTTTTTTCCTGGGAACATACCCATATATTTTTCACAGGAAAGCCTTTAATGAACATTCTTCTATTTGTGCTCAAAAGTTACAGGTCCACAAAATCAAGAAATGCTTCATTCTAGTAATCAACGGTTGAATCAAGTTTTCCATGAAAACAATTAACAATTGTTTCATATATAAGAAAATTGTCTACGTAGTTGTCATCCGTGATTACTTACAATAAATATTGTTAACTTCTTCTACCTTCTGAAATATAGGTGTACACATAACGAAAAAATTAATATGTTGTTGGTTTTTGGTGAAGCTCAACAAATTGTGGGAGAGCTGTCCAATTATATCCTTAACGTCATGTTCCCGATGCAGAAGGATTTGTTGGATGCATTTATCAGACAAAACGAAGATGCATGTTCTTCCCGGAATGGTTGAACCCTTGTAAGAAATAGTTGTGATGATAATGTGGTTGCCCGAGTTTTGCAATATTTTGATTATAATCCAAAGAACATATCGGGAATTGAATTGAAAATTTACGAATACGAATTGGTATAACGCTTTTAAATGGCACAGTTTAAAACTTTTAAATGAGCTGCAAATGAAAAAAAAAATATTTTATCACCAAAATGATTATAAATTTAGAAATTACTGACCATAGACTTTTACAATATATACAAGCAATGGCAAACGAAATCGCAAATACGAGCATTGAAACCATAGGTTCAGATTTTGATTATCTTTTTTACTTTTGCCGTAGTGAGCCTTGAGCGACAACTTTTGAGTCCTTTGAATAATTCAATTTAATTCGAATTGAGGTATTATAGATCACTATATTTTGATAGAACATACGATATGTCTAGAGACGTTTGTAATCTGAACCCTCTTTCTGGGGCACCGACTAGGCCAGCCAGGAATCATGTTCAGCAAACGTAGCACAGTACGAGCCATGTGGTACTTTTTCCTGAGTCAGGAGAAGTCCACGTAGAGTTGAAAAGAGCTGTCATGCGCCTGGTCAGATCCCTATAGGTCGTTTTTATAACGTATGGGCGGGGTTTGCTCCCGGTATTCTAAATTGAACATATTTTCTAAGCTTTGCGCGTGGAGTGGCCATTGCTTCGATGGTTTCATAAAAACTTCTTGATATCAATCCCAATGGTTTGCGCACCTAGACATGTCCACTTACTGAGTTAGTTAATACCATTAGACAATTTTTGTACCAAATTCCTGTCTTCTTCCAATCCGGATCTGGAGTAAAAAACAACAATCGATTCGTTTTGATATTTGGTGTTCTTTTGCTGAATATTTTCTGTAGTAGACACACTGGACATTTTTCTTGACATTTTTTGTTCGATGTTCACCATTTAGATGCAGTGGTACGTTTTTCTCTGCCCTGTGCAGTTTCAGAGAATATATGGCCGGTAAGTTCATCATACACGTCAACTTTGTTCTTGAAAAGTTCTACTAGGCAGAAGGTTGCTTCCTTGCTACGCCACGCGAGCTCGACTACAGAAATCTGTTACAACATTTTTTGTAAGCCGCCGGGGAGTTTTCGCTATAGTTTCCAACAATCTTGCTGATCTCTTCAGTTTTCAGAGCTGCAGAACTGGATTTTCTTAAGAAGAGCGCTTGTAGCTCTCTCCTTTCTTTTGGCCTCACGTGCTTTTTTGGCATCCTCAAAAACTAGGTCTTTGAATGGGTCTATTTTCCGATTAAAATATTCAAAAAACTTTTTCTGGACAAGCTTTGCGGAAATATTCTGAATCGTCTTCACAACTCCTTCCTTATAATCGTCGCCATGAGCTCGCTTCATGCTGAAATCCCAATCTTTGCCAAGTGTTCGTTCCAAGTCTGCTCAAGAAATTCATATTTTCGCTCTTCACAAAATGTCAAAAATTGCTTTCAAATGCATTTGTGCGTTTTCACCGTGTTTGCAGGAGGTTAAGATCCAATTGATCCGCTTATTTCTAAGTCTGATGCTTTTCCGAAGCGATTCCTTGCGATTTTTATTGACGTTTGTTAATAAATACAAACCTTTGTTATTATAACAGTTATTGAATCATGGCTCTAGATTTAAATTATTATTCATTATTTTTGATTTGTTAGACCAACCGAAAACCTGAAGTGATTAAACCACATCGTCAAGAGTATATTCGTTCATCTATACATGGTAACTATGTAAAATTTGTGATTACTATTGCCCTAATTTATGATAAATTATATAATCGATGATAAAAAGACAATTCATGAAAATGTATAGGGGGCGGAGCATAACGGTGCTGAACTACCAATTTGATATAAATCACATATAAGGCTTAATAACAAAAGAGGATATCATGAAACTTCAAAATAGTAGAAGCTTCGCTTTTAATTACATAATGTCATTCGCAGAAACTGATTATATGACAATGCTTGACGAAATATCAATTGGTTATAATGGAATGCTTAATGAAAACTTGATACATTCTGAAACGTATCCAGATAATAATACGCATAACGTAGTTCCAGAGAAAATGTTATGGGCCGGTTGAATTATTCAAATTAGTTGCTGATGAGAACAAATGAACTGTTTCATGACCAGCTATTATTGAAGAATGTTCACATATATACATTCCTCAATTTCAGTATTTTTTATATTAGGTTTGAATTATGTGTTGTGCATTCTCAAATATTTATGTTGCGTGTTCTGACATACTTATAACGTGAAAGAGACAAGTTTATATGAATAAATTTCCAAAATTTTATTTTATTTTTGAATGTATAAACAGTTTTTAATATCAGCTTAGAAGTAAAACTAGTAGGATTTTTTCTCACGATTAACGAATTTTGCATTGTTCTGTGAGAATGTGAATTTTGATTCATTGCATGACTGCGTTGTAGGCAGCAGTATTCTTAATTTTCAGCATTTTTCCCATGATTTATCAATGCGCTATTCGAGATTCAATATCATTTTCGTTCCATGCATACATGAGGAAATACATGTACAGGATGTATCTCCTTCAATGGAAACGATAAGTAACATATGTTTTGAGACCAGATGAATGAAATATCTTCAGACATTGTGGCGTTCATTGATTAAGTCTACTAGTTCCATTTCCATCTAATGAATAGGTTATGTTTGTTTTTGTTTTCAACGCTGTCAATTCATAACTCACATATGTATTACAACTCAAAACCCACGTGTGTGTTATAACCAACTTTGCCAATCTCAACTGATAATAATAATGACACTACACTTTATCAGGGCGGCATGAATGAATTAAGTGTTTTCATGATTCCATTTTAGAGGAATTGAAAAACCTTATACAAAACTAGATGTTGTCCAAGGGCTATGCACGCAGAAGCAGCTAATACCCGTAGAAAATTGAGTCTGTTGGGCCGCTGCTATCTGAATCCTTCAGTTTCAAGACTAATATGCATATTTCAAATTAGTAGAAATAGCTAATAGCGTTGAAAGACGTTATATTATACTCCATGTCTATTTGAATCAACGGGGAAATGTGTGTTATGACATCGTCTTTTTCGAACAATATTTGACTGTCATGTTGATGGATTATGTGTTGTCTGTCATAGCATAGACGGTCTGAACTGTCATATGATCCATTAATCTATGGACCTGTCTCTGATGTAAATTGTACGTGATTGTATTAGCAGTCAAAATATATCGAATCCCTTTTACCCCGTGAGATTGAGTGTCGAAAAGTCAGTTCTTACCGGTTGCCTACACCGTATTAGGAACATATCTGCTAAGTTTCAAGTCGGTCATCAGCTTTACAGTTTTAGTGATTTCGTCATGATGAGTCAAGCAGTTAGTGACTAGTATTTGCCTTTTATATATTATATAGATATAGATAGATATATGGATTAATGTTTACCTTCTGAATGTCGTCTGTCAGATTTTTTTTTTTTTTTTTTTTCCTCTAATTATATGGCTTTGGTCTTAACCTTTAGCCAACAGCCTCTGTCACGTACAGCAAGGGTACAATATCAATAATTAATTGGAATAAAAGAATTCAGAATATAGTAAGGGTGCCATTGCCAGCGTCATAAAACTTAGTTATTACAAATCATCCACCTAAAAAACTCAAGGGATTATAGACAGGGATACTTTTCACGTTAAGGGGTCTCTCATAACGTCTTATTACACAAAACATAGGAAGACCATGGGTAATGTCCAGGTTTTTAACATAGGTTGAGAGGGAGGTTACACAAATACTAAATATCTAACCTAGCAGAAACAACAAATTTATACAGCAGTTGGTATAAGCTTATGTCTTGAGTGCTTAGCAAGTAGTTTATATTTAACGGGTAATTTAAGTTGTACGGCCTTAACTGTTCTATTAAGGTTGCAGTTTCCAATTGACGGAGCGGACAATTAAAAAACAAATGATTAAGGTCACCTACTTCGCCACATTCACACAGATTTGTGGGAAGTATTTTAATATAATTTAAATGTGCAGGAAAGCGACCATGATTAAATTTCAATCTGACGATAGTGGTGTATATTTTTCTTGGCAATTGTAACGTTTTGTGATACCATGATTTTCTTGGAATTTCTGGATGAATCAAAAAATAGTTTGTAGGTTTTCGCAGATTTTGCTGTTTGTAAAGTAATATCCATGTTCTCCTAATCTCTGATTTGTAGTTGCAGATGAAATCACTGTGTGGTGTGACTTTATGTAGATAGTTTTCAGAATTGGTGGCTTGCTTTGCGTACAGATCAACCTTTTCATTTCCCTTTATTCCACAATGCGCTTTAACCCAAACAAAAATAATACTATAATTTTGTTCAAGTAATTCCATGTATTTCCGGACTATCATTAGAATAAGGGGCGAACTCTTACGGTTAACGTTTTTTAATGATTTCAATACGCTTTTGCTATCTGATAATATAATCGTTTCTTTAGCTACACAACGCTGACAATAGTTCAAAGCTTGTAATAGCGCCATAGCCTCAGCAGTAAATATGGAAGAAAATTTACATAGTCGAAAATTTATTGTATGATTATCATCGGGAATATAAATAGCGAGACCCACTGATTCAGGCATTTTTGAGCCATCTGTGTAGATTTTTTTAAAATTTTCGTAATGTTCCAATTCTTGGAGTAATATTTTATGGTTCAAGTTATCTATCTTAGAATAGCTAGGTAGAATGACAGGGATATCTAGCAATATTTGCTTGTAGGGTCCGCAAAAATAGTTATAGCAGCTGTTATTAAATAAAAATTGTGATATGTCACCCATTGATTCAACAGCTTGTGCACAAGGAGGAGAATTTCGGTTTTTCCAATATGAACTTGTCAGGTTATCCGTACATAAATTTGTTATTCTAATACTCAGTTCTTCATCAAATGATGCTCGCAGTTTAATAACGAATTTATACGCAAGGAATTGTCTACGTAGAGTTAATGGTAATTCATTGCACTCAGCCTGTAAGGCACAAATTGGGGTGGAAATCATGGCTCCACAACATATACGTAAAGCTTTATTTTGTAC
Source organism: Endomychus coccineus (assembly GCA_958510875.1). NCBI lineage: Eukaryota > Metazoa > Arthropoda > Insecta > Coleoptera > Endomychidae > Endomychus > Endomychus coccineus. The sequence continues at coordinate 68,177,565 of OY294068.1, forward strand.
ACATTCCAATCTTTTCAGCATGGTATTGTTGCAAGATCCATAAAAAATACAGCCATAGTCGATAATAGAACGTATAGTGGTCCGATATAATAATAGAGCTGTACTTATATCTGCTCCCCAAGACAATTTTGTGACTAATCGTAAGATATTGAGTGTCTTTTCACATCTGGAAATTAAGTATTTAATATGTGGAGTCCATAACATCTTTGTGTCCAAAATGAAACCGAGATATTTAACTTCCTTGCAATATCGAATGTCTTGATTGGCCAATTTAAGACTGTTGTACGCTGGAATTCTGTGCCTCGTGAAAATGGTTACACAGGTCTTAGTAGCGGATAAGTTAAATTGTTTTTTGTTAGCCCAGGCTAAAATAATTTTCATACAGATATTAAGAGACGTGTGACAGTTTTCCATGCTCCTTTCAATGCAGTAAGCAACAATATCATCGGCGTATTGAACAAATATAAATCTACCAAATGTGGCCAAATCGTTGGTATAAATATTAAATAGAATAGGGCTGAGGACTGAGCCCTGTGGTAAGCCAGCTGAAACATATCTGGGACCTAATTTAGATCCGTCGTTCGTTTTTATATATAGCTTTCTATTTCTGTACAAGTTCACTATGTTTCTAGCAATTTGAGGTGGTATTTGAATATTACGCAATTTAGATTCAAGAATGTTTAAATTAACAGAATCATAAGCTTGTTCGATGTCAAAAAATAGAGCTCCAAGATAATCATTGGCAGAAAGTGTCTTTTGTATGTCTGTTATTAGCTGTCCTGCGGCATGAATTGTACCTTTTCCGCATCGGTAACCATATTGATACGTGGGATAATACTTATGGTGTTCCAACCACCATTCCAAACGTAATTTGATTAGTCTTTCAAGTGTTTTTGATATACATGATATCAATGAAATTGGCCTGAACTTGGTCACGTTATCGTTGTGCTTGGGAATAGGTACGATTGTAATAGTTTTGAGCTCTTGCACATCATTGCCAAAAAGAAACATTTTATTGAATATTTCAAGAAGTAAATATTCACCTATCTCAGGTAAGTTCTTGATCATAGGATATACTACATGGTCGTAGCCAGGTGATGTGTTGGTATTACTTTTTAATACGGATCTCAATTCTGCCAAGGAAAATGGTTGCAAAAAATGATGATTATTTGGAAAACTATCATTAGGTACGCTTGAAAAAATAGGCAGCTCTGCAGTATCTGGTGTAAGACTTGTTAGAAGGTCCATAGCGTCTGAATTGGTGATCTTTGAGGTGCTTTTGTTAGATATAATACCCTTCATTTTCTTCACCTGTTTCCAGATTGAACTCGTAGGTGTGCTTTTATTCAATTTGCTACAATAACATTTCCAACTTGCACGTGCTTTGGATTTAAGAAATTTTTTGGTTGTGGCAAAAATTTTCTGGCACTCTATGTAGTTATCTGTAGACGGTTGTAGTTTATACCTATTCAACGCATTTTTACGATTTTGAATTGCTGCTGTACATTCGTGATCCCACCACGCTGGTGAGGGCTTACGTTTTGGAATAAAAGGAACATTTTTCTTGAAAACTTCTTCACCTACTTCATTCATACCATTCATAAGAATTTGATATAACTCATCTGCGTTAGCTTCATCATTATCAATAGTAACATTTTTGAAGTAGATGTCTAATTTTGATTTGTACATATGCCAGTCAGTTTCATTGAAATTCCATTGACAAGAGGGATAAACGGTTTTTGTTTCTCCATGGTCAAAGTTCATTAGTATTGGATAGTGATTTGATCCAAGACTATCTGGCAATACTTCCCAATTGATATTTGGTACTAAATTCGGTGTACAAATAGTTAGATCAATGACAGATTTATTATTAGTTGTGGTTGGACTACCATCATTCAATATCACCAAATCGTTATTTTCTATCGCGTTCATAATTGCATCACCTTGGCTATCATTCTTATAACTGCCCCATGAAAGTCGGTGGGCGTTAAAATCACCACCAATAATAAAAGTATTTTTACATTGTGAAAATAAATTATTCCAAGTTGTAGAGTTGGTGTCATTGTCTTGCGTACGATAAATGGATAAGATGTCTAGAGACATTCTTGTTTCAAGAGTAACACCCACAATCATTATGCCACCATAATCCAAATCGTCAAACGTTTTTACTGAATACAATAAATGATTAGCTATTATGATAGCAACCCCAGCTTTACCATCAAATCTATCTACCCTCACAATATTATATCCATTAATGTTAAAATTTTGATTTGGTTTTAACCAAGTTTCAGACACTAAGACAATATCGACCCGTTTCTCGCTCAGACAATTGAGCAAACTGTATTTATTCGATTGTATAGAACGTGCATTCCACTGCAAAATTGATAATGAATCCTTGCTGTCCATCATTTATGTATGAAATTAGTTTGCAAGTCAATTACTTCTATTGTCTAAACTACTAAATAAACTTTCTGTTAATATAGATGATAAGCTATGCTTAATAGTAGTTTCGTTGATGTGTACTAAATTTTCCTGATTTGGTATACTACTCACAAGTACTTTTATAAAAGATGTTAAATTATCGACTGTTTTAAATATTACATTCTCACTTGTGTTTGTATCTGTATATTTGGGATTTTGTAATATTGGTGCTAAAGGTAAGTTACTGACGTTAAATTCTCTACGTGGACTAGGAGTAGGTGGAGGAGATAGTAATTTCCTTTTCCTACTCTGATCATTTTTATGCTCACTATATTGAGATGTTGAAGGTTGTGTAGATTTAAGGTTTTTTTTGGTGTTTCTTAGATTAAGTGAAGGAAATTGAGAATCATAATTATAGTCATCATTAGAATCTTCTAATACTTGAAACTTGTTAGTGGTAGCCATTTTAGCATATGAAGGGTTATTAATTATTTTTTCTGCCTCCTTAAATGACAAATTATTCAAAACCATTGCTTCTTTAATTTTTTTTTGTGTAGCATATCTAGGACAATCTCTAGAAATTGCATTGTGAGTGGTTGACTGACAATGGCAACATAGAGGACTAATTTTATCACACTCTCCTTCGTGTAAATCACCGCAAGTTTTACATCTAGTCTCTTTACTATTACACTGCATTGCTACGTGACCAAAACGCAGACATTTGAAACATTGGAGTACATTAGGTATGAATGGCTCAACAGGACATCTGACACTATTGATAAAAATGTGTGTTGGTAACTTATTGCCGAAAAAAGTTAGAATTACTGTTTGCCTCGGAACTAAAGTTGCGGTATTGTCAATAGTTACTTTGCGCAAAACACGTTTACAGTGTTTGATTGGACATTTGCTTTCAATATTTTGTTTTAAATAATCCTCGGAGAAATCCGTGTCAACAAATCTAATAACGCCTTTTTTTTCGGTTAAATGTTTGGGAACATATACAATGAAGCCTTTTGCTTTTAAAATCGGATTCACTGTTAATTTATTGATGTCTTTTATTGAGTTCATCTGTACCTTTATCCTATTTTTTCCTACCGCACTGACTTCTTTAACATTATGTTTTAAGCCTAATTCATGATGTATAAGATGTCCTATTGACATCGGGTGGAGTTTTCCGACATTTTTATTCTCATGCTCAATGTAAGCATAAAATGGACCTTCATATAATTGAATAAAATCGGTATTATACTTATTACTAATTAGTTCTTTATAATAATTCATTGATTGAGTGTTTGATGTATTGTTGATATCTGGAGTCAACGTATAATCAGATTCTTTTTCATTTGAAGAATAGTGGTTTTTATCTACTTTATCAGATAATATATCATCTGACATAACTTCATCGTGTATTATGTCGATATTAGAAATATTCTTACTTACTGTAGTTTTACTATTAGATTTCTTAAAATCGGGAATAAATCCCGCTTCCCCATATTGTCCACTATCCATCCTATACTAGTTTTATATTAGGAATACCAGAAATTATATAGAAATAAATATATGGAACGAACTTACCAATCTGTATATCAAAAGAATTGATAAACGATATGATTAAACAACACACGACCGTCACCATGCAGAGATATCGTACGAATGTGTCTGTCAGATTACAAATTATCAAAATTCTAATTTGAATAGTCACTATAAGGTCTGTCAAAGTCACAAGGTATCAAAGTTGCAATTTGAGAAATAAATAATTCGAGAAAAGATGCAAGGATCACAAGCGAAGGTGGTTTGCACCCAAAGACCGAATACAACGTTGGAAGTTCGAATAAAAACAGCGATCCAAATTAAGAAGGATTAATGAAATATTTAGAGGAAACTTATCCCCTTCAAGGCTCAATGAAACTTCCAGACGCAAGGCATTGGCGTCATCTTATAGACTGGAAAATACGCCTTCATCGATCTAAGCCCGACATGTGACACAAAGACCGATGGAAGCTTCTATCATTGTCTAACGACCTTGAATGATTTGTAAATGCTGATGTCACACTCTATCGATTCGTAGGTCAAGAAATCAAAAACTCATATACAGATTGTTTCAAAAAAAGGTGGCCCCGTTGCTAGGATAGGTAGAACATTGAAAGATAAGTGCTTCGCTTAGTAAAAAAATTTCGTTACATCATCCGTATTCAAGATACAGACTGTTGTAAAAAAAAAAACTTCAAAGACATTTTTTTACGATTATGTAGAAACTACTGGCATCATTGTAATGAAATTTGGTATGAATATGTTTTGAAAACTGACACATCGCATGAATTTATTTTTATATCTGACTCTCATAGAGGGCGCTAATTACACGGTTCATACCGAGTAGTTTTAATAATAACTTTTTTGAGGTTGAATTTAAATTTCACGTCAAATTAAACACCATACAATTTTACACAAAAAAGTAGTCCTGGTAAAACTCGATACTGTGTACCGTTTTCGGAATAATTTGATTTGAAAATAATGAAATAATAACTGATGCTGGTATAAAGTAAAAAACAACTACCAATTTATTAAAAACCAGAAGCAATAACATTATTCTAAGGCTAAAGTTATTAATTAAACGAAGAATCACATTAAAAATTAAAATAACTTTTAATAAAAACATGAAATATTCAATCAGTTAGAGAAAGTGTTCAAAATGTCCTCAGTTTTCACGAATACACAATTCTATCCTTTTCACTAAAGAATACTAAACGGTTCTAAGCAGTTGATCATCAGCTATGAAGTCATTAAAGTGTAGTTGAATTTTGTCTTGCAACTCCTGATGTAGAATAGACTTTTTCCTTAACATACGACCAAACTGTGTAGTCCAAAGGATTGAATTCGCATTAACGTGAAGGTCAATGAATCGGAGCTTCTGCACCTCTAGCAATCTATTGATTCGGATAATGGTTACTTAACCAATTACGACACTTTCTATCATCGTGCATAAAAAAGAGAGACCTTCGCTCGTTTAGTATTAAATCTTCTAATATGTCGAATAAATGATTTTCTAAAAAGTGAAGTTACACGTTACCATTTAAATTTCCAGAAAGAATGTGATAACCAATTAATTTTGTTACCTAAAGTTACTGCCCAAACGTTAATTTTAGACGAGTGTTGGTAATGTGGATTGGGATTGAGGACTGTTCTTCCTTGTAAAGTTGTACAAAAATGCACTCTAACCGGTAGATCGTCTGGCAGGAACTCTTGAACTTGTCTGTAGTGATAAGGATGTAGCTGATGCTCCTTAAGAATCCTCCAAGTACTTGCAACAGACGTATTTGTTTGTCGTGCCATATTCCTTACGCTAATTGTTGGATCTTGATCACCTAAATCTAAAATGATATTCTCTTTCTGAATGGCTCTTGTTGTTCTGGCCATACCAAATTTTTTTTTCGGGTATCACATTCCGAGTTTCTCGAGAACGTCGCTCCACGGCTCTAAACATTTTTTTATTTGGTATGTTTCTTTTGGAAAACTTTTCTGCATAACGCGTAACAGTTGCACTAACGTAACTATCAATAAATGTCAAATGTGTCAGCCTCCAAAACATATTCATATTAAATTTCATTACAATGTTGCCAGTAGTTTCAACATAATCGTAAAAATGTCTTTAAACATTTTTTTACAACACCCTGTATCTTGAATACGGATGCGGTTAAAAAAAATGTTCCACTCAGCGAAGCAATTATCTTTCAGTGTTCTACCTATCCTAGCAACGGGGCCACCTTTTTTTGAAACACCCTGTATAACAATTAAATGCGATTCATCTGTTTTTGATTTACATAGATTTCATCTACGTTGAAAATTTGAAGAATTCAGCTATTTTACTTCATTCAGGGTAATTGACAAACACAGAAAAAATATTGTAAGTCATAATTACACCAGGAAAGGAGCACACTTTAGACCTTGCGCAGCAAATGTTTCGTAATTTGTTGCCATTCTTCGCCTCTTGTAAAAGCGTCAACAATTCCAAAATTTACTATCCTACATAGTTTTGATCGAATCCTTCAAGTCGGCTTATCTATCCGGGCCAAAATATATGTCAAAGTTCAGGAATATTTCCATGTAAGACTTCCAATGCAATACAGAAAGAAATTTCCTTAGTCAAAAAATAATCATCATGTCAGATAGTCAAATAGCAATCAAGCACTGGGCTTTTATGTAATCAGCTCCCAGATGTCCTGAGAATGCTTAGAGAAACTATGCGGAATAAGCAAGAAGCTTATCCTCCCATGTGTTCCGGGACACACCGGAGTGGTGAGAAACGAAAAAGCAGACGAAATTATAGGAAAGGGACCAACACACCATTTCTAGGAACTTAATCCCGCGGAATAAGCACCGGCACAATACTGGACGAACTCAAGGAAGAAGTCGGCGGAAAATATCCAATTAAGGATTGACAAGAGACCAACTCCGATGGGTCATAGGACTGCGCTAAGGACAGTGTCCACTGAAGGAACAAAGATTCTGTGCAGACAGTGTGATGAGGATGATAGATCCTCTATACATCACACACTGTGCCAATGTTCCATGCTGGCTTATAGCAGAAGGAATCACTTTGCTGACGCTGAGATATCATAACTAATTTACATTCATATGTGGAGGAACATTTGGAATACTCGCCATCATTAACAAGAGAACGATACACTTAATATTTCGATGCTGAGCGAAAGTGTCCTGAATTTATTAAATTGTTTCTGAAAAAAAATCGACCAAGCATCCGCGTCCGCTTTTTTGAGACAAATTCAATGACGTTCACAAATTTTTCGGTCATTTCTTTTGACGCTACAGCCAACTATTTGATTTTTGTCCGATTCGACAATGCCTTTTATTTGGCTCCATATCAAAGATATTGCCAAACTGTATCATAGTTGGCTTATTTCTTACGAACAAGTAGATAGGTACCAGGGGACCATGTTCGTAGCCTCCAAGATGACCGAACCTAACGCCTTTGGATTATTTTTTTCTTGGGATACATACAAGATAAAATATATGTAAATTTCAGCAAATCAGTAGTCGAACTAAAAGAAAGGTTGCAAACTGTTTTAAGAGAAATACCGGACATTAATAAATTTGAAACAAAGAAATGCCTACGGCGGCGTTGCAATATGTGTTGAGAGATAGACCAAGCAATAGGGGTTTAATCGTGACATTAATACTATCTGAAAACCGACTGTGCCACTATGTTCAGGTAAGTGGAGACATTAATTGTATCATGTTTTCGACTCTTAAATGTGGTCACCCTATTTATTATAAACATTTTAAACAAAAAAAAGGCACTTTTATTAGTTTTTTGTCAATAACTCAACAAATAATGAAGTAATCGAAATAGTATAAATAGACAAAATGTAGGTAATTGAATTACGAACAAAACAAGCTTTTGAGCGACTAGATCGGATAATTAGAAGCCAAGATAACTACGGAAAAGCGGGAAATTAGACGTTTTTTTAAAAATTAATATCTCCGTTGTTTATCATTCTGTAGGATCGAATCTTCGCAAAAATGTTTTAGTATTTATGCACTTCACGTGTGCAAAAAACTGTTGCTGTGAATCAATTAGTTTGGGTGTAATTGTAATTCAAAGTTTTTTTAGCGATATTTTGCAAAATCGCTGAATGCGTCTGAGATAGTCCGATTTTAAATTTCAAAACGGTTTTGAAAAATATAGGATCCGTAAAACAAAACGTATATTCCTGTTATTAATTCAAATGATGGGAAGTGCCTTAAAAACGCTGGGAAAGTCGGTTCGAAACGGTGGATCGCGCGGAAACGCTCGAGTAGTGGGGCAGAGGGAGCGAAGGAGAGGCACGCATATACAGATATAGAGACGCGCTGCGCCGGGCTTCAAATGTTTGCACTATAATATCTTAACAATGACGCAAGCTATCTTAATAATTTTTTTTATTTTTGTGCTAATGAATTCCAGGAAATTGATTTTTTATTTATAATTAATAAATAAGCAATGGTTATGCGTATATTCTTGAAATTGAAAATTGTTTTAACTTTATTTTGATAATATGTGAATAAAGGGTTGTATGAATGTACAAAAGTGATGTTTACAGGTATTAACATTTATTTAAACATATATTCACGTATTTATGACTATTTATCTACACGCACGCAATGTACCTATTTATATTTAATTTTTTACAATAATTTACTTTACAATAAATCCAAGTTTATCGTGTGCGACCGGGTTGTCTTCAGACACATAACAGTTCTATGAAGATTCATTCAAAATAAATTAATTGGCTCAATTTATTGAACATAGTGTCATTTTTCACACAGATACTTATATCTTTCGCTTTTTCCTCGCAGGCGCAAAAATGTCTATTTCCTCAGCAATGTCATACATATCATCCAGTACCAAATCAATATCTTCATCCTCGCACTCTGACTCAGACTCAGACTCAATTGATTTGTTACTGGCATCTAAATTATAACAAGAATCTTCCCGACAATTACCGCATAGATTTGAACATAGTAATCCGTGCTTTTTACAAGTGCAAGAACCGTGTAGGTTTACAACCTTTTTTGCTGCAAGAGTACGAGATTTGATCAAGCAACTTTTTGGGAATGCATGGATCTTTGCTTCCTATAGGCATATATGTTTGAATAAATGTTAATAAACGTAAATACCTGTAAACATCACTTTTGTACATTCATACAACCCTTTATTCACATATCATCAAAATAAAGTTAAAACAATTTTCAATTTCAAGAATATGCGCATAACCATTGCTTATTTATTAATTATAAATAAAAAATCAATTTCCTGGAATTCATTAGCACCAAAATAAAATAAAAATTATTAAGATAGCTTGCGTCATTGTTAAGATATTATAATGCAAACATTTGAAGCCCGGCGCAGCGCGTCTCTATATCTGTATATGTGTGCCTCTGCTTCGCTCTCTCGCCCCCAATACTCGAGGGTTTCCGCGCGATCCGCCGTTTCGAACCGACTTTCCCAGCGTTTTTAAGGCACTTCCAATCATTTGAATTGATAACGAGAATATACGTTTTGTTGTACGGATCTTATATTTTTCAAAATCGTTTTAAAATTTAAAATCGGATTATCTCAGACGCATCCAGCGATTTTGCAAAATATCACTTAAAAAACTTTGAATTACAATTATACCCAAACTAATTGATTCACAGCGACAGTTTTTTGCACATTTGAAGTGCATAAGTACTAGAACATTTTTGCAAAGATTCGATCGTACAAAATCATGAACAACGGAGATATGAATTTTTTTAAAAACGTCGAATTTCCCGCTTTTCCGTAGTTTTCTTGGCTTCTAAATATCCGATCTAGTCGCTCGAGAACTTGTTTTGTTCGTAATTCAATTACCTACATTTTGTCTATTCATACCATTTCGATTACTTCATTATTTGTTGAGTTATTAACAAAAAACTAAAAAAAGTGCCTTTTTTTTTGTTTAAAATGTTTATAATAAATAGGGTGACCACATTTGAGAGTCGAAAACATGATACAATTAATGTCTCCACTTACCTGAACATAATGGCACAGTCGGTTTTCAGGTAGTATTAATGTCAAAAAAATCACTCATTTCATGCCGTATTGCTTGGACTAAGAGGGGGAAACCAATTTCAACATGTCACAGGAAAATGTCCACTGAATGAACAGAGATTCTGTGCAGACAGTGTGATGAGGATGATCAATCCTCTATACACATACTGTGCGCCAATATTCCACGCTGGCTTATAGCAGAAGGAATCACTTTGCTGACGCTAAGATAACATCACTAATTTACATTGATATGTGGAGGAACATTTGGAATACTTATCATTAATGAGAGAACGGTACACTTAAAATATTTCGCATACGAAAGAAGCACTGAAGGATTATTTCGATGCTGAGCGGAATAGTACTAAATTTATTGCTTGTTTCTGTTTGCTTTTGTATTCAACTTATATAAGTTTACCTTTCACATAGAATACAAACATATGTAGCATCTAGTCCCCAGTAAATCAAGCCTGTTCAGAATGAAGCTCTGAACTTTACCAACAATTGTCTTGTATTGTTTCAGATAGAATTGTTACCCATCCGAGATAAGCATTCTTGAACTGAGTTATGGTTTGTTCGCCTGAACTAAGAAATGACGTCATATCTCAAGGTCAGTCATTGTTTACAGGTTCAGGTTCGGATGTTCGTGATTTTTGAATACAAGTACCATTTACAACAATGAACTGTTTCATAAACAAGCTTAAGAGTTCTTTACTTATTATATCGAATAACACAAATTATTTGAAATTTTAAATGTAATTCCCAAACTATAGTAGTGTTTACAAAATGTATGAAGAAAAATTAAGCAAATACTTACTGGATCTGTTTGCATCGAATCCAAATTCAATAGTACCAAAAATATATATTTTGCCATTAAACGACGGAAAAACAGTAAATAGAAAAGGTAGAAATTTTCAGAAGGTTGAAGAAGGTTAGAAAATGCTTTTTGAGAGGTTACTTAATCGATCATTAGATTGAAACTGATACTACACCTGAAATATCTAAATGAAGATATGGAAAATTAATTTTCAACTTCAAATCAAAACTATTAATTCATATTGTAACGTTAAAGTAAGAATTATCATTTGAGGAAATAAACACTCTGAATCTACTACTTTCGATAATTTCAGTACCACTATTTTAGTAGAATGAAGATAACAAACATTCAAGTGGAATCCATTTTTCGAGCCAACAACAGATTATCATTCATATTAATTATTTTTGATAATGTGGACGAGTATTTCATTCTCTGTTACATACTTATGTAGCAATGATATTCATATGGGTAAATTTTGGTCAACATGAGTGGAAGTTGTATATATTTCAGAATAGGATATAAAAAATTAAACTAATCAGAAAAATATAGCTTTAAATCGATAACATTTATTTGTATTAAATTTAAGTTTCTGACTATTAAAATTGCCGTTGTAACTTAAGGTTTAGCACATCAAAATAATAAATATTTCTTCACTGCCTTAAGTACTATAGTTTCTTTAATCATTGCACATTAACAATATCCATTAATGCAATCAATGCAATAACACATAATTTTACCAGTATGTCGAATAGTGTTTGTTGGTGTTCCTCACCTCTTCCCAACGTCCCCAAAGCTAGCAGAGCCATTTCTTGAATGAAAGAAGAATACATCACAATTATAGGTTATTTATGGACTTTTTTCAGACACAACTATACATTTTCAGGCACAATTGAAAACACCGAGGCTCTGCTACTTTAGATGAACCAGCAGAGCCACCTAAAAATTCAGTTTTGAGAAAAGTAATTACGGTGCTAAAATTATAGGCTAGTCAATTATGATAAGAAAAATTCATTTTATCCTAGCAAACTGGGTGTTCCTTCTATGGTTCAGGTGAACTGTCGGCAGCAGATTATAAATTTGATTAAAATTGAAAATAGATACATAGGAATTATAAGATATTTATAAGAGTTTCTTAGAAACAACTAACAATTTTCGGGCACAACGATACACTCAATATTTCGCATACAAAAGAAGCACTCAAGGACTATTTTGATGCAGAGCGAAATAGTTCTAAGTTTATTGCAGTTTTTCTGAAAATCGACTAAGCATCCGCGTCAGCTTTTTTGAGACAAATTCAATGGCGCTTACAAATTTTCTCTGTCAGTCATTTTGAAGCCACAGCCAACTTCTCGATTTTTGCCCATTTCGGCAATGCCTTTTATTTCGCTTAATATCAAAGATATTGCCAAATTGTGAAAGTTTAGGTTGGTACTTTTTTACAAAGAGCCCATTGGCGTAGTTAGATATTTTTTCCTCTTCCCATTTTTGAGGTATGACCTAAACTTATGTTTTTTTTATGCAAATCACAGTTGGCTTCATTTCTGAACACACAATTTACAAACAAGTTGATAGCTACCAGTGGACCATGTTTATGGCCGACAAAATGACCGGACCTAAGACCTTTAGATTTTTTTTTCTGGGAATATTTGAAAGATAAAATATGGAAATTTCAGTTATACAGGGTGAGTCAGTTTTTTGTAGACAAACTTCAACAAGAGATAGAACAGATGTTTTTAAGGAGAAAAGTTCCCATAAACATATGTCGTAGAAGGCTTCGTTTTCGAGATACAGGGTGTTGAAATTGGAAAAAAAATTTCGTTTTTTGCAAATATCTCCGGAACCGCTTATCGTACAGAAAACAGCTTCTGTGAGCATTTTCTACTAATAGTGAACTATGTTCTGTGCGGTAAAAAATTTTTTTTTAGTCATAATTGGTGAAAATTTTGAAGGGGGAGTGGGTGTTTTTCTCTTCAACTTCTACGCCACTGGGAAAAGTACGGTTTTGGGACAACCATTTGAACCGCCAATGTTTTCTACACAAAAAAGTACTTCTGGTCATAAGCTCTAAAATCCACCGTTTTCGAGAGAAATCAACTTTTATGTTGAAAAACATGGTCAATCCTTTGGTTTTGTTACTTGTTCTAACGTTTGAATAAATTTTGTTTGATTAGTAAGAATTGACCATGTTTTTCAACATAAAAGTTGATTTTTCTCGAAAACGGTCAACTTCAGAGGTTATGACCAAGATTACTTTTTTTGTGTAGAAAATATTGGCGGTTCAAATGGTTGTCTCAAAACCGTACTTTTTTCAGTGGCGTAGAAGTTGGTGAGAAAAACACCCACTACCCCTTCAAAATCTTCACCAATTAAGAGTAAAAAAAAATTTTTCTCACAGAACATAGCTTACTATGGGTAGAAAATGCTTACAGAATCTGTCTTTTGTACAATGAACGTTTTCGGAGATATTCGCAAAAAACTAAATTTTTTTTCGATTTCAACACCTTGTATCTCGTAAACGAAGCCTTCTACGACATATGTTTACAGGAACTTTTCTTCTTAAAAACACTTATTCTATCTCCTGTTGCAGTTTGTCTACAAAAAACTGACTCATCCTGTATATAAATTCTCGAGAAATAGGTCACACTAACACATATGATTATTATTTCCGTCTTTACGTACAATTCGTACGTTTCGGCCATCACAAAGCGTCCTTATTGCTCCATTTTCAATTGAAAATGCCCAGTTCGCCCAAACAAACAGAAACACGAATAATCGAAACTGTAACACATTACAGTTTTAAGTATATGAATATGTATCAAGAATCCACTGCTCAGCAATTTTCTTATAATAAGCGAACTCATGTGAAACGAAGTCTGTACACGACTGAAACCAAAAAGTATAACGCTCAAGTATTCACTCTCGAACCAGATGTTAACAGTAGTCGAACTAAAAGAAAGGTTGGAAACTGTATTGAGAGAAATATTAACATTAATAAATTTAAAGCAATGAAAGGCCTACGGCTATGTGTTTAGAGGGGGGGGACCAATTTGAACATGTCCGTTAGTTTGTTTTCGATATTTTAATATGTAATATACGTCTATGAAAAGCATATTATTACTATTGTTCTTATTTGTTGATTGAATATCTTGTAGTTCAATGTGGTGTTCTTTTTTATAATTTTAGAGAACTTCATTGAGAATTCAAAATAGATTCCAAAGCAACAAGGTCGAAGCCAACTATGATTTGCTTTAAAAAAATATATGGTTAGGCCAAAAATGGGAATAGAAAAAACTATCTGACTATGCCAATGGATTCTTTGTAAAAAAGTGCCAACATAGTGCTTCTACAATTTGGCAATATCTTCTATATTAACTGGAATAAAAGGCATTGTCGAAATGAACAAAAATCGAAAAGTTGTCTGTGGCGTCAAAACAACTGACAGGGAAATTTTGTAAACGCCATTGCATTTGTCTTAAAAAAAAGCGAATAAGGATGCGTATTCGGTGTTTTACTATCTCGCACATTAACGGAGAAACCCCATTCGGACAACCAATTTCGGACACATACAGTATGAAGCACACAACATACATTGCACCACCTCTTTTCATCGTTTTTCCAGTTTTAGTACTAAACCCTTGCCTGGATTTCCAGGGAACATTGTACCATCTTCAGACGTATGATTAAATGAAAGAACAATCACTTTGTTGTTATACCAAGTTCTTACACCTTCATGTCTCAGTTTAATATACTGATAAATATTTCGCAGTTTACACAGCACATGACGTAAATGTACACAGTTCTGAGAAAAGAAATTGTTTCTGTACTTGAAGTTTAATTTTATCAAAATTCAGATTTACAGCGAACTATGAACTGTCAACAGGGAGATGTCAAGTCAATTTAATAAATCAACAGGTTATATCGGCAACTCTTTAATGTGTTATGGAATATGTACCAGTTGGATGAAGATAGCGCGGCAGTTATTTGGAAAACATTCTTGAAGTGTAGTAGCGCCCACGACAGTCTCCTTTAGGAGCGTCATGCATGATCTCGAGACGAGACTCTAGTCGGTCTCGTCTCGACTCTCACAGAACTAACTCGCCAAACTCTCGGATATTTTGACAACAAATAAATTGTGAAGATTTCTGTGTGCTGACTTGAAAACCTATAGCTTACGAATCATTGTTTATAAACTAAGCAAAGCCGCTATCAGCAGGCGAGCCGACAAAGTGATAAACAAACACGATTATCGATTTGTCGGGCAGCGGCGGCCGTCTTTGCAACCCTTGCCTACTGCCATAAATTTTGCGATATGAAGATGTAACAAGGGAATACAAACAGAAACTTGAATTTCATTCATGTTCAGTTATTCGGTTAGTATAGTTATTCTTATTTCTGAGATGAATCGAACTCCGGTGATTTTTCTGGTGAAAGTGAGAACGTGTACATACCAGACAATATCAGTATAACTGAGAGTGAATCGTCGCTAAATAGCAATAGCTGTTCGTCTCGTACACAATCAGAAAAGCAAATTCCATTTATATTTTAACATTGAATTGAAAAAGACAAATCGAAATAAAACTTTAAGGACATTAAGGAACATACAAAAATATTTTGAATTATTTCTGGAAGAAAAATATTCGAAAAACAACAGGCAGATGTGAGAACTTTGTATTTCCGAAAATTTTTCTCTGAAATCTCAATTGAAGGTAAGATATTAGTTAAATATGCAGCTTTTGTTTTAGCGCAAAATAGATGTCAATTTTTTATCAAATTTAAAGTTTTAATGTATTAGTTTTTGTCGAAAACATCTCGTTGAGACATGATATTTTCCTCAAGGACAAGATAATTTTAACTTATTTATCAGATAATACAATTTTTTCAATACGTATTTATTCATACATAAAATGATAATTCGATTCGGAGCTATTTTAACTATAAGGAAACATCGAAATCACCTTAATAATGAATCTGCACTGTGTTTGTTACGCCTAAGTGACTAGCTTAAAAAAAATGAGCAACTGAGAAGGCTGTTTTTTACTTATTTCTAAAATAGTGTTGAGTTTGTGTTTTGTTTACATATAAATATTATTTTCAAATACATGATGTTATCTTTCAACTATTGTAATTTCCTTTTCCTATTCTTACATTATAGCAAGTAGGAACCTAAGTATCTCGAACTGGAACAAGATTATGCACGACGAGACTTTGATACTTTTTCAAGACTTTCGCAAGAGAAGCGAGACAGCCGCGACTGACGGGCTGCAAGACAAGACTCGATCCGAAACTTCATATTTCATTCCGTTGGTCTCGTGTGCATCACTATTAGACCAGAGTCGATAATTTTTGAAAAAAAAAAGTGGGATGATACCCATTGGAAAAGGGAGCGAATATAACAAAAATGAAAGGAAAAATAACTTACGGGCGATCTGAGGTCGGAAAGTGGAAGGGGGTGAGTTTTTAAGGGTAAAAAACGGTTCATCTCGATTTCCGGCAAAACTACAAGTCCTATGGAAAAAAGTTGAATGGCAAAGTTGTAGGTAATAAAAAGATCTGCAACGTTTGTACTTACATTTTTTTCACACAACCTCAAAATTTATGTGAAAAATTCAAATAACCAAGTTTTTGGTTTTTTGTTTTTATCTTTTACAAAAAAAAATTTTCCTACGAAATTTGTTAAAAGCTTACCTTTTTATGTCCCAAACACACTTTATTTTTTTTGATTCAAAATATTTATTCTTCCACCTTATTTTGACTTAATATCGAAAAAGCACCCTAATTTTCAATCGAAAATTCTCGAGTCAAAATATCTGCTTTTTTAAAAAAGTCGGTGGGTTTTTTGCTTGTTGAAATCTCAACTTTCTGATGGTGTAAAGAAAAATATACATTACTGTGGTGAATGTTCTCAAAAAATGCAAAGAAACGAAAAAAGCTCGAATCCGAAAACCATTATGTACAATTTTGAGCTATTTATTAAAATTCATACTTTAGATGAACAAAAAAATTACAAATCCATAAAGCATAAAGATTGCAAAAAACATGAGAAAACAGTTGTTCTAAATATAATTAAAGGTAGGATTTAAAGATGATTTCATCTAAAAAATGTGAGTGCTGCTATTTTTTTCAGTAAAAAAGTTGATTTATTAAATTCTAATTACATTTATGTACAGAAGATCTCATAATATATAAATATACATGTAAATCGTACTATTGAATTTAGATACTTTATACTGATTACGTTATTCATTATAATATTTTTAAAAACATTAATCTTGTTATTTATAAATACCTAATCTTGAATTCTAATCACTTATCTATTAGTTTTTGTCTCTTTGATGGCATTTCTTCATCGTTAGATTCGACAAACCTTCCCGATTCTAGTAGATCTTCGAAATCTTCAAGACCATCACCTTCTTCGTCTCCAATATTATTTCCAGTCTGCATTGATACTTCTTCCCTAATTTCATCTGGATCATTAACTTTCTCGTAGCTTTTTTCTTGCAAAATTGTACATAAGGATTTTCGGATTCGAGTTTGTTTCGTTTCTTTGCATTTTTTTAGAACATTTACCATGGTAATGTATATTTTTTTCACACCATCAGAAAGTAGAGATTTCAACGAACAAAAATCTCACCGACTTTTTTGAAAAAGCAGATATTTTGACACGAGAATTTTCGATTGATAATTAGGGTGCTTTTTCGATATTAAGTCAAAATAAGGTGAAAAAATAAATATTTTAAATCAAAAAAATTACAGTGTGTTTGAGACATAAAAAGGTCAGCTTTCACCAAATTTCGTAGATAAAAAATTTATTTTTGTAAAAGATAAAAATAAAGAACCAAAAACTTGGTTATTTGAATTTTTCACATACATTTTGAGGCTATGTGAAAAAAGTGTGGATACAAAAGTTGCAGATCTTTTTATTACCTACAACTTTGCTACTCAGCTTTTTTCCATAGGACTTGTAGTTTTGCCGGAAATCGAGATAAACCGTTTTTTACCATTAAAAACTCACCCCCTTCCACTTCCCGACCTCAGATCGCCCGTAATTTATTTTTCCTTCAAGTTTTGTTATATTCTCTTCCCTCTTCTATGGGTTTCATCCTACTATTATTTTTTTTCACTCTTTACCATTTTCAAAGACTTCAGCCCTGGTCTATATATGAAAAGAATAGGCTGTAAAATAACCAAATATGACGTCATGTCAGTGCTTCAGTACCTCAGAGGAAATCATCATCCCGCAGGTATAGACAAGTTTCCTTACTTCAATTGGTTTTTTCTTCAATGTCTGTGTGCAGGTACGTATATAAGGGAGCTTAGAGGGTTCTACCCCCCTGTCGAATCGCTCATGCACACACAATAATCATTATTCTGCGACAATAGATTAGATCTGACACTATCACAAGGCGCCCACGAACAGATACCATTGAGGTTATATATAAATAGAGGTAAAAAGCGTTATTCTCACTTCAACATAGGGGATCAAAATTGGTGGTTTCACCACGCCGAGCTATCTTGAAGTTATCACATGGAGATTCAGAGGATTCTCTTTTTTATTGGTTGATTCGTGATTTCTTATAAATATAGAAAAATATAAAACAGATACCCAATTTCTACCTAATTCTAACTCTTTTTTAATAAGTCATTTAATGCCAAAATAACAACAAATTGTTACATATGATCACACATATGTAAAACGAATATATAAGAAATGACGAATCAACCAATAAAATGGAAAATCCTTTCAATCTCCTTAATTCAATATAAGCTCTCTCTCTCTCTTCGTAGTAGACGAAAATTGATTTCTGAATAGTTGATATACAAATATAAGGAATTCAAGTTTATATGTGAGTGTCCTTACTTATTTATATGTTTTCAAGACAATAAAACCATTGGTCTTGTAAGTAACCTGTTAATTCCTATAGTAACCATTTTATGATGTTTATCCATTTTGATACGTGTCAGTAACTGACACATAAGTTGAACTACTATTTATGTTGTAAATTTATATGTATTTTATTACCCTCAATGTATTTTTCATCTTTCGATTTTCAGCCTCATTTTGCCACCCTTCTTTGTTTTTCTTTATTAAAACTAGTAGCAATCAGAATCCTCATTCTAGTGCCCTGGGGATAACTTCATAAAAGTCGAAACGTCGACAACAGAGCTCAAGTGATTTTAGTTATTGGACCTCTCCCCAACCAACTCTAAATCTAATTAACCAGCAAGGTCACAAAACATCATACAGTAAACTACCAAAATAATATATCTAATTAGAACATTTTTTTAGAAAATAACTATATTTACTGACATATTGCAAATTTACTTTTCAAATGTACTTTATGATATTCGCTGCATATTTTTGTATACAAGATGGAAGTCTTATTTAAATGATAGTATTATTCATTATTGATATCTCTCCGGAAGCTCTTCTCTTCTCGAAGTAATAATTATATCTAATATATGGGACAATAACATTATACAAAAGGTTTAAAGACAAACACGTTTGTCGACTAAACATCGAAACGCGCCCTTCGGTTAGAATTATAAACCAAAATTACAGCTATTTGAAGTATGAAATGCACGTTTCAAACTGTTTGGTAAAGACCCTTTCTTTGATAGATGACAATTCAATATGCGATTACAGAAGGGTTCATTCGGTGATTACTGTGGGGTTGTTTTTTAAAACACACAACTGGGATTATATAATGGACTCGCTACTACAAAGAGCTGTTTCAATTACAAATGACTATTAACGATACATCGCCTTTCTTGTATTTAAATTGGGCTCATCACCGATCTGTCATTTAGTAATTCACGTTCACATCAGGATTAAAAACTGTATACATTTCAAACACATATTAAGGTTTTCAGAATGATCTTGAATTTACATTACGGATTGTCACCCTAACAATCGTGCCATATGGCACCAGTTATTCCTATTACACGGTTGAATTTTCTAAATAAGTTATGACCGACAAAAGCTTATGTCTGACTTGAAACTGAAGAATTGGGATATCGGAGTGCTGAGAGGGCCTTTTGATTATGTGCACCTTGCACAGAAATCACATATTGTAATGTTTAATTCTCACAATCCATTTTTTGTAGATTCATAGTACCAGGTTTCGAGGTCAATTATTACTCCTCATCTTCAGGTATACATAAAGCATGGATTCAATATATAAAATTATTTATAATCATATGGCTTCATTTCCACAAATTAAAGTTTATATGTAAAATTTCATTTTTGATTTGTAATAATAAACAACTTCCTGAATTTCAATTCCCCATACATTGATGATCCTATAGATAGCTACGAGTTCGACCTGCAGCAACAGCAACTCCAAGGAAGAACCTGGTCCACATAGGAGATTTCAATAATACTAAAATGAGGATTTTCCTAAAGTACATACAATTATTGTCAACTATTAGAACATTACATATTATCAAAAAATCTTTCTATACTGTAATGTTATTATCATAAATATATTGTATATAGCACTTACAGGGCGGTTTTCAATCAGCAAACCTTCGTTAACTTTGGACCCTCGGAAAGTCTTCCAAATTCCAAATTTAGTCTACATATTGAGTGACTTATCAAAATCGTTAATATTCAATTTACTGACAGACGGATAAGCACTGTCATAGATGACACCTGCCTACTTGGAATATATATAAAAAAAACGCCATGACCAATGTAGTAAAATATTATTTTCGCTATTAAAGACTGGCACATCAAAAGCCAACCGACATTAGTCTATAATCCTCATGCGAAAAGTACAACTTTAGGCCATAACTCAATATTGGACCTTTTTTTAGTTTTCTCGACTCCACTGGATTAAACAGAAAAAAATGCCCTGAGGATGTTGAAGTTATTTCCTTCTAACTTCACAAACAACCACGATATTCACATAGCAAATTTTTGATTCCGCCAGTGAATTGGTCTTAAACCACCATGTGATTCATTTTTTTTGTATCTCCTATAGCTACCTAGTTAGCCTCTACAAACATTGAAATTTGCCTACCCTGTACAGGATGTCCGGATAAGGGTACGGAGCGGCTGTATCTCGACAATGGTAAGACCTAGAGGCTTGGGAAAAAATCCTCATAAGTAAAGTGGGCAAGAGAAAAGGCTGGAAATTATTTTGAAGTTAATTATTCAACCGCTAGGAGGAGTAGCTGCTATGTAGAAACATAAAATTCACGCTATTTCGGAAAGTTAGACGATGAGCTATAACTTTGAAAACATCATTTAATAGATTCGGTAACACCGTAAGATTTTTTTACGCAACATTATTTTGTATCTGTCATACTGAGGGAGGGGGAGGCCAATGCATTCTCCAATATTTACATTTGGATATCTCTTGATCCATTCAACCGATTTCAATATTTTTGATCTCGTTTGAAATATCATTTTATAATCTTTTGAAAAAATAATTTCATTGAACCGTTTAGTTGAGAACAAATAAACTAGAGGGAGTTATCCGCAGAGGTTACACATTTTTGTTATTTTTGGAAAAAAGTTGAATGGAACGGTACTATTTTCTTGACAGACCCTTAGCTGTCATAAACATAGCAAAATTTCAGTGGAAACCGCATCGCGATATCTCCATACGTTCTCGATTTACAGGAGGAAATATAAAAAATTCGAGTACCTATATCGGATCAAGTCACCTTTGCGAGAAAACAAATATCATAGCCATGATAACTACTAAATTGAAAAGATTACGAATTTGGCAAAAGTTAGTTGTGATAATTCTGTGGCTTAGATTTACGTTTAAGTAATTTTTTTTTTAAATATGATATTTACTAACGTGGAAGCGTAAGTATGCTACGTTATGCATTTATTTTGAATGTTTCGGAAATGCTGCAATTGGGTTGCGACAATATGCAATGTAATTTCCACAAAGAAGACATTTTTTTCAAGAAGCGTTTTCAAGATTGGCTAGGCGATTACGGCAGACTGGCAACGTGCAGCCCATTTAACCACCTCTGAGAATTCGTAGAACACGCATCGAGGAAAATATTGCTAACATTTTGGACTACGTACGATACGATCCAACCTTAAGTAACAGAACAATTTCCAACGACCTGATGGTAATCTCAAAAACAATTGTCCACAAGATTCTTCAAGATAATAATATGCATCCCTGCCATATTATTTTACATCAGGCATTAAAAGATACTGATTATGATAGTAGACTAAACCATTGTCACTGGCTGTTAAATATGATTATTGGTCGGAGCAAAACCCACATTGGATGCGGCAAGTGGAACATCAAAATCGCTGGAGTTTGAACGTGCAGAATCGTGGAAGGAATAATTATAGGCCCACAATTTTTTGACAAAACCCGAGAAAGATTCTTGGAATTTTTCAACGTTTTCCTTTCAGCATTTTCAGAAGAAGTCTCCTTGGAAACAAGAAGGAACATGTCGTTCCAGCTTGATGTTTGTCCGGCTCATTATAACGTCAGCATTTAGACGAGCAATATCCGAATCGTGTTATTGGAAGAGGAAGTTTATTTCCCTGGCCGGCGCGTTCGAAGAATCTAACTTGTTTAGGTTTTCACTCATGAGGTAGACTGAAAGACTTAGTTCTTCAAGATAAACCAACAACCAGGGAAAATATGATGAAAAGAATACGAAATGCCATTAGAAGCGTGTCCAGGGCTGAAATAGAAGCAGCTGTTTCTTCTACCGAAATTAGATTAAATAAATGCAGCGAGAATGATGGAAGACATTTTGAACATTTGTGAGCTATTTTGTGCATCTTTTGTTTTACTGCTATTACTGATGTTCCTTTGGCCCGTTGGCCTTTAAACACGCTCCGAAACTAGTTTTGAACCAGTCCTAAGCCTGAATAAAGTGTACAGGAAGGCTCGACGTGTTAACAATTTTGTATGCTGAGTGGGAAAAAAATTGAATCGTAATTTAAATTACATCGTTACCATGGCTATGTGATTTGTTTTTCTCGGAAAGGTAACTTGATCCGATAGAGGTACTCGAATTTTAACATTTTCTTCTGTAAATCGAGAACGGATGGAGATCTCTCGATGCGATTTTCCCTAAAATTTAGCTATGCTTATGACGGCTAAGCGTTTGTCAAGAAAATAGTATCATTCTTTTCAACTTTTTTCCAAATATCACAAAAATGTGTAATCCCTGCGGATAACGCCTTCTAATTTATTTGCTCTTTCAAACGGGATCAAAAATAGATCAGGAGATATTTAAATATTGAAAAATGTATTGGCCTCCCCCTCCCTTAGTAAGACAAATACGGAAAAATGTTGCGAAGCAAAATGATACGGTATTACCAAATTATTAAATAATGTTTTCAGTCTAACTTTCTGAGATAGCGTGAATTTTATGTTTCTTCATAGCAGTTACGCCTCCCAGCGGTTGAATTACGAACTTCATACTAATTTCCATCCATTTTTTCCCAAACCCTTAGGCCTTACCATTGTCGAGATACAGCCGCTCCGTACCCTTATCCGGACACCCTGTACATTAAACACTTGAATATGCATGTTTTGTTAAAAAGTAATATACAAATTTCTTTGAACACTCAATCATAAACCATGGATGCAAAACAAATCTCTTTCGATTACAATATAATAATATAACGAAGAACGATGCCATAAGAATATTTAATAATATACCACAGATCACACGCAGATCTAAGTCATATGCATTTCAAAAATAAACTGACACCTACTTTACTAGGAGAATGTTTTCACATCTCTATGGATTAGGCGTTTTACGTGGTACATATTTCAAAAATACGTAGAATGAGCTACAAATAACTCACTTTGATAATATCACTGTGTCTGTGTGACGAAATAATTGTCAGCAAGTGAACTTTGCAGTACATATAAAATTAAATTCTATACATAAAATATTTTCGAACCAAAGTTTTAAATTATAGTTGTTTTTCATATTATGTAAATCAACTATAAAATCTAAACTGTAACCCAATATTAAACATTGCTTTTCTCAGTAGTTACGTATTTTTTTGAATGATTTTAATTTATTACTCTAAATTCATTATTGTATTAACGCATACGATTTCACTTGTAGATTGGCCATATAAATAAGGACTTTTCTTTTCTATTCTATTCTATTCATGAAGAAATGAAATTCATTCCACATGTATCCACTTTTTCCCCACTTCTCGAATGAAAAAGATGGAACAATTATTTCTGCGAAATATGTGAGTTCCTTTCAAAATTGATTTTTTTTAAAGAATTGTAATTACTTTATTAACAAGATTACAACTAGTGAATCTATTCGAAGTTGAAATCAGAATAATCTACCAATGTGTACATTATTTAGTAAGACATGAATAATGAAAAATAAACAGAGATAACAACATGATATTACTACTAGGAATGAATGTACGCATCAGCGGGAACAGTTCTTCTGTATATCGTAAATCCTCCCTTCTTAAAATTGAAACTACCAGTGTAGTGGAGAATTAAATTGCAATTTCTTCTATTTGGGTTGGAGATGAGATTGTCTTCTTGGTAAGGATTTGAGATTTGCAAATACCCTTTTTAGTTAAATATTTCAATAGTGAAAAGAATAGAAACCCTACAATCAATACGTAGATGAACCAAGTTTCATAACTAACATGTTGAAGTTCTATGATAAAGTCTGGTATTATGTTGAAATATTCATTTTGGACTGCTAATGCGGCTCCAACCGTTTTGAGATCATCTAATTGAATTGGATTCAATTCTAATGGATTCTTGTTCATTTTGAATTCCTTTGGAACAGTGAACACACTTTGTATTGGCGGAAGAGCAATGTTTCTGTACTTTACTTTTGACTGTTCAAAATGGTAGATTTATCTAAATTAATTTGACAATCTGGAGTAAGTTCTAGAATATATAGTCCGTGTGAAGGCACTTGTTCAATTTCACGACCGCACTTTCGAGTTGCAATAGATTTCTGAGGTGTTATAAGTAAAAACTCATTCTTCCTTAGCTTTTGAGGTTCTACACCTTGTATAGTGATCAAAAATCGTGAAGAGTTTGTTGGATTTTGTTCATAGCGTAAGAGTTGTACTTCACATGGTTGATTGGTACCAGTTTCCATTGGGCCGTTGTTTCTACAGGGATATCCGTCTTTAGTAATCTCGCTGCAAGGCTGTTCTGATGATGAATAATGATGCTCGTTCAGGATGGGGTATTTAGCATTAGGGAGAATGGTGGTATAGAAATCAAGATGTTTTACAGGTACAGGTATAAGTTGAAAGTAATCATAGTTTAGTTTCTCAGTTAAAGGTTTTTCTATAATGATGAAGACTAATTTGTTATTTTTAAGGTAACTCTTCACTTCAATAATTTTTTCAAAAAGAATGGTATCATCAAGTCTTGGTTCAAAAGGTAATTTGCGATCAGGATGTAAGTATTGTTCTATATTCTTGATTTCTTGTAAGAGAATATGCGGCTTAATTATGGAACGTATGTTAATTCTTGCAAATGTGACAGCTGTTTCTAAACTTTCCAGAATCTGACTAATCATTTGATACTTAACTATTATATTATGAATGGTGGGTTGTAACACAATAAAATAATAATCCTCTAAGTACTTTGTCTGTGCTTCATTGATGTAGGTTTCAATATATTCTATTCGTTTAGCAATAACAAGTTGATTAGACCCTAATCTAGAGATACTTACATTAAATTGTTAAGCAGATGTTTCAATTATCGAAATTTGATTTTAGATAATTAACTTTAAGTGATTCTGATTTTCGTAAATTGTTTCAAGAACTTTATCGTAACGTTCACTATCATTTGCATCAAAGTTACCTGTGATTGCTTCGAGAATCGAACCAATCCCATTAATTATACCACGTTTCTCTCTGTTGTTGATATTTACATTCATTAAAACGGGGTTTATTTAAACTAAGTGTGTTTTGATTTGTTCTTCCAAACTTCCTATTGAATTATGGGAGTTATTGAAATCATGTTTGTAATCTTTATTGCTTTTGTGTTTTTCAAATGCTAATTTCAATCTTCCTACATTTATTGACAACGTTTTAAATGCAATTAATATTGTGGATAATTCGAACACTTGAATAAAAGATCATTGATCTATTTGATTTTGTGCTGTACCTAATTTGAACGGAAGTAATCCCGGGTTATCTTTTATTTCATGGAAGATTGGTTTCGAATGTCCTGCTGTTGTTAAACAGATGAAGAATAGTAGAATTCTCTTCATTTGTTGTTGCTTAAAGTCACTGCCTACAGGACCAGCGATGTGTGTCTCCTTCCCAGGTCTTCCTAGTCTAAGATTTCTTTAATATGAAAAGACGAAGTAGGTCTCCTCACTGAATGTTTGCTAGCTTCTGATAGATTATGTCGATGTGTGTACAGTCATTACCATTAACTATGTTTGAATTGGAAATTCAGAATTTCAACACGCCGATTAATCGTTGATACGTATAGGATATTTTTTTTAAATTATCTTCGGCTTTTCCTACCAACTGCGCCAAATATGTGAGGTCCTTTTAAAATAGATTTTTTATTTAGAATTGTAATTACATTATTAACAAGATTACAACTAGTGAATCTATTCGAAGTTGGAATCAGACTAATCTAGCAATGTGTACATTATTTAGTAAGACATGGATAATCAAATATAAACTAGAGATAACAACATGATACTACTTCTATGAATGAATGTTCGCATCAGCGGGAACAGTTCTTCTGTATATCGTAACTTGCGATTTTGAATAAAACGTATGAATTTCTTTTGATATTCATTCATTTCCTCAATTTCCGTTATGGGCACCGGAAACAAAATTCTCTACTCTTTTCCCTCATTGTGAAGTGTATCAAAAACAAGAATTGACACGTGATCATGAATTGTGAAATATTGAATTACTCAGTAGAGGAGCGAAGCTCATTTTATAAAACATAAACAATGTCGAGAAGCTTTGACGGATTAGCGGTCATGTTTAACGAACTACACGTGCCGGCTAAGAGGTTTTGTTCACCGTAATAAATGCACGTGTAACATCGAAGCAGGCTTTTTATTAACATTATAACGAAATCCGTCACTACTCAGGGATCAAAATAAATACATAGGTACTCTAAAAAATAAGAGTTCAGAGCGTAGCATCTACTAAACTACACACTACAGGACGTAGATGAATAGAATGATGCATCACAGTTTTTATGTATAATTAGAGGCACGCGTATCCTTGAATTCATCGTGCACATTACGCATCGCTTATTCATTCAGATGAGCACTTGCTCATGTTTCATGAAATTTATTATCACGCGATGTATGAACCATACAAGCTCTGATGAACTTGGTTCATTTACCGCGAGTGCGTTAAGTTGGCCCCCAATAACTATTTTCATAATTTTATTTTGTGCCACCAATAGTGCTGGAAATGTGCTCAATTGTCCTGTTATTTTTTTCAAATGTGCTTAGCTGAAAATATTTGAAATCCGAACCAAATACGGGAGCCAACTTAATGGTCAGCCCCCGGTTATGTTGAATATTTGCCGTTCACTTCGGTTTTTTCAATTGTGGTCGACATGATTTATTGTTCTGACATTTTCTCGAATGTGTTCGATTGCAAAGTACTTCAAATTAAAAATCGATTGTCTTTAAAGTCGGTTTACTGACGATAGTTGAACGTGACATCGTCATAAGAAAATACTGATGGAATGGTTTCATTTTTCAAAAAAAAATTTCAATTTTATTTGTTTGATAGATATTTTGTATGGATATAGAGAAGGAGGTAAATGGAAATCACAATTGAATTGATCAAGTTACATTTATTTGTACGCATAAATACAATTATGTCAATTTAACTTTTAAAAAGCCCGCCTCAATGTGTTTGATATAGGAGAAAATTGTTCCCTTTGACGGCTGGCTGGTCCTACCTGTCATTTCAGACATGTTGTTATGATATGTGGAAGATTTAACATTTATGTTTTAATTTTTTGAAATCATAGCTACGCTCGATAATTATTTCGATCGAATAGTAAAGCAATTGATTTTTTACTCATCGTGAAACAGTTCTGTTAACTTATTGTTATAATTTTGTCAATTATAGCATAACCTACAATCGCTGCACTAGCGGACCGATGTTATTTATTTTAATGATGAAAGCACGAATATTCGACAATATATCACTGAACGTATATTCAATATCGAAATAATCATCACCTTTATCGCCGCAATTATCGTTGCTATAAACAATTAACACCACATTCACTTTTCACTGCACTTACGGAAACATGTAAATGTATTATTGTATAGCAGCTGTCCACGCGCATCGCATCGGTCACTCAAGTAGGAGAGCTCGCTTGCACTTCAAGCCTTAAATGGAACGCCTCAGAGCAAGGTAACGCACAGCCGGTCAGAGCGAGGTAACGGCAAATGAGTCACGTTTTCTCGTGCGTGCAGCCGGCTCCATCGAATTATAAGACGTTGTCACGTCAAAAAACAAATACGAGAGCCAACTTAATGGTCATCCCCGGTTATGTTGAATATTTGCAGTTTTCATCGGTTTTTTCAATTGTATTCGACATGATTAATTGTTGTCACATTTTTGACGTGACAACGTCTTATAATTCGATGGAGCCGGCTGCACGCACGAGAAAACATGACTCATTTGCCGGTAACTTGATCAATTCAATTGTGATTTCCATTTACCTCCTTCTCTATATCCATACAAAATATCTATCAAACAAATAAAATTGAAATTTTCTTTTGAAAAATGAAACCATTCCATCAGTATTTTCTTATGACGTTGTCACGTTCAACTATCGTCAGTAAACCGACTTTACAGACAACCGATTTTTCGAATGTGCTCGATTGCAAAGTACTTTGAGATACAAAACCGGGGGCCAGCTTGACGTTCAGCCCCCCTCAGGTTATATTGGATAAAACGATATAAAACTCAGCACACTTAATCACAAATGGGAGTATTGTGAAAATAGAGTATCTATGTTTTTGGAACCAGTAGATTACGTAGAAATTGAAAAAATTATAACTAACTTGAGACCTTCGACTGCTCCAGGCAAGGATGGTATTCACATGAGAATTTTGAGACTTTTGAAACCTCACATAAGTAAACCGTTAGAATATATAATAAATACAATCTTTGAAACCTCTATCATTCCAACACAATTTAAAGAGAGTATCATAGTGCCTATCTTCAAACCGGGAAACAGAGAAAGCGTTGCAAACTACCGTCCAATATCATCAATGAACAATATATCAAAAATAAGGGAACAATGTTTAAACAGTAGAATCAATGCATCTCTACAAAAAAATTCGATCCTATCGCATAATCAGTTTGGCTTCCGTGCAGGGATAAGTGTAATTGACTCTGTACAGACGTTAACCTCGCACATATTAGATAATTTCAATGTTAATAAAAAACCATTGCCATTTTTCAAACCTTCAAAAAGCATTTGACACAGTAATACATGCAAAATTATTGAAAAAGTTAGAACACATAGGCATCCGCGGTTGTGTGCTTCAACTAATAGAAAATTACTTAACAAGAAGACATTAACAAGTCCGAATGGGTAGCACCCTAAGCTCTAGACAAATAATTAAAACCGGCATACCTCAAAGGACGATATTAGGGCCAACACTCTTTCTTATATTTATCAATAATTTTCTTTTACTTGGAAATTACACAATCTTGTTTTATGCAGATTATACAGTTGTAATATGTGAGGGCGCAACCTGGAACGAGGCTTAGGATAGAGCACAATCAGCTATGAATAATATAAAAAATTGGTTGGATGCGAATAATTTGAAATTAAACAATTACGAAACTAAATTCATAGCATTTTCGCCAACGATAGCAGGACAGGCACCCATCTTGGAATCCTTAAAAATAGAAAACTCCACGAATGTAATTGATCAAACAGATTCTATAAAGTATTTGGAGATATTTTTTGACAAATATCTTAAATGGGGAAACCATATCGATTTTCTATCAAAAAAAGCAAAAAAACTCCTATATAGATTTTATTCCCTCAGGAGCATACTAAATAAGAAACATTTATTGACTATTTATAACAGTCTGGTTGTATCAATCTTACTCCTTGAAACCATTACAAATTATGCAAAATTATGTCATTGGAATAATTTTTCCGATCCCCGCAAGAACAAGCATTAAACCTATATTTATACAAGAATCATTACTAAATATCAAAAGTCTATATATGTTCTCAGTAATCCAGTCAATACATAAACAAAATAATATAGCAAGAGTAAATCATCCCTACACAACAAGAGCTATACAGAATAAGGAATATAAATACCAAAAATTTAATAAAACTGTTTGTCAGAAAAGAAAAGACTTTATTGGTATAAGATTGTACATTCACTACCTGTCAAATTGAAGAGCGCTACTAAAACACAATTTAAAATTCAGACTAAATTATACATTATACAAAATTACAATTTATCAAGCTCATTACTTAAATAAAACTCGAGATCATTCCACCATATTTTTGTATTTTTATATTTTGTCTTTTATCTTTCAACCTAGATTTATTTTTACATAACATGTACTACGATTGATAGAAACAAGACATATCTGAAAAGTTTTAGTATAGAATGAAATGTTGCCACAGCACGAGATTTTCTCAAGTGCCACACATACATGTGAAAATTGTAAATGTTATTTGAAAATAATTTGAAATAAACTGATACTGTGTTCAGATGTGTTTTGTTTGCTATTATCTTTCAAGATTTAAGCTTATTTTGTATTCAAAATCTAAGTTGATTAGTTAGACGTTTAGCTAATTCCAACCTCATTTGTCGGCAAATGGGGAGGGGGTCCTACTGGATAATCCTTAAATATTGAAAAGTAAAGTAACAAAATAAATTGAAAAGTTGGTTGTTCAGAGAATGTTCAGCATCTCCAGATTTCATTGAAAACTGTTCAATTTAGTACCTTATCGAATATTTTCACAAAATGTTGGGAGAATAAATAGTGTGATAGGGTTTTCAATTATCGTAATAATAGTTGTTGCATCCCCAACTGTAATAATAGTTGTAATGATGCTTAACTGCAAAATACTTTAAAATACGAACCAAATCCGCTGGTCAAGTTGACGGTTAGCCCCCCTCCCTCGGTTATGTTGAATATTTTCTGTTCACACTGGTTCTTTAAAATGTGCTCGACATGTGCTTTATTATGTTGATATTTTGTAAAATGTACTCTACTTGACAGTCAGCCCTATCGCCCTCCCCCCTCGAGTTATTTTGGATATTTAATGCCTATTTTAGTTCTCCCAATTGTGCTCGACATTTGTTCAGCTGTGTTTGAGTGATATTATATTTCGTGTTTAAGTTTATTTTATATTCGACATCTTAGTTGATTAGTGAACAGGGAACCATTGAAATTCATCAACGTCCGTAAATAAATAAAATTTTGGGAGGAATTTGACGGATGCAAAGCCGTCATTGATTCCAGCAGATTCTGGGCAACGTTCACAAAACTTCAGAAAGAGACATTTATGGTCTAAATGAACCATATCGTGAAGCAGTTGGTTCATTTATATCTTTGGCTATAGTGTGTCGTCCAGATATAGCGTATGCTATATAAAGGTTAGTCATTCACATATAATTGGGGTAATCAACATTGATATGCAGTCAAAAGTATATTACGATATTTTAAGCAAACATTGGATTTTCGCATTGTAGATAAGAAAATTGGCGACATAAAATTGATTGGTTATTCAGATGCGGATTATGCAGGCTGTATTGATACACGAAAATCAAGTAACGGATATATTTTCATGCTTGGAAATTCACATGTTACATGGTCTACACAGAAACAGGGAGTTTTGCTCAATCGAGTATGGAGGCCGAAATTATTGGGTTTGGCATCAAAAGAAGCTATGTGGATTAAGTCATTTTTCTCTGAATTGGGTATTCATCAGAGTGCTATTAAAATGAATGTCGATAATCAATTAGCGATAAAATTGGTGCGTAATCCGGAGTACCATAGAAGGACCAAACATATTGACGTGAAGTTCCATTTCATCAGGTATTTGTGTTTAAGGGTGATCTGTATAGCTACAATATGTTGAATCGAAACTTCAACTCACCGACGAAATCTTTATCTGAGCTAAGTTTCTACAAATCTGCCAAATTATTGGGCTTAAAAGTAATCTCGAATAATTTGGAGTGTTGAAGGGAATTTCTTGTGTACTCAGGTTTGCATTTTGAAATGCATGAGTTGTCAGTTTTGATTATGTGTCTAATTTGTCAACTTGTCACAAAAATATATTGAAAAGCGATTATCTTGAATGGGTTTTTTATTCAGTAGAGACTAAAACAGAACTATTGGATTATTTCATATTCATTCTTGCTGATTTACATTAACATAAGTATTCGTTATGTTATCTCAGACAATTATTTCCTTATGAAATTGTGCAAAATTGTTTATTCGTAACTATACACGTTACACTGTGATTTCAACTAGATCTGCAGGAGATAATAAATATTACGTCAAAATCTAGGTACTTGTGAGCTTATTCCGATATTGTAGATTTATTTCGATATAATTAAAATTCGCAAGCCCATTCTTGGAATGCTGGAATAAAACTATTTATCGCACAAGCTACAAGGCTTGCCACTCGACACTTGTTCCAGACTTGAGGGGTGCTAGGGGTATCTGAAATACCACTATAGTAGGAGACTTCGGTCGAGAAAACAAAGAATAAACGTTTTTTATTAACGCCTCGTTTCATTAGAAACCTGAACGATGATAAGCGTAATTTCTTAATACATTTTAATGATGTATTTGGAGCTGATAGCTCTAATTTGGTTGGTTGGTTGACTTCCGATTCCCTTTTTTGCTTACAAATTAAATTATTGATCGGAGATTTGTCATGACCATTATCCAACGCTATTTGCTGGAGCTTATCAACTTCATTGCTATAATTTTGCTGGCTCAGAGGGAGGTTCAATAATCTATGAACAAGATTATTGAATAGTGCTATTTTCTGTATATGTCGAAATCCAAGTAATTACCGTATTTTATAAAGTTAATATCAAGGAAAGGAAGCTAACTATCAGTGTCTATTTTAACAATGAATTTCATTGAATGAAATTGGTTTTTAAGTGTGTTCAAAAAGTCATGTAAATCAAAATCTTTACTTATAATCGCGAAAATATCGTGAACGTATTTATACCAAACTTTTGGGAACTGATTCAATTGTGATTTCAAGGAGATAAATATTGACCAAAAAATAAGAAACTGGATTGCCCATTACACACCCGCTTGTTTCTTTGTAGTGGTTTTTGTTGAAAATGAAACGTAGCTCAATATTTCACAACATGTTTAATATATATTGCTACAGCTGGTTAAAAATTACATTTTATCAATTTTTGTTACATACATAGATTTAGGCTGCTCCGCAGTTATTCCTCTCATCAATAGAATGTAGTTGCACAGAAATATCATTTTAAGACTTAAAATAGTACATTCTTATTATATTAGGTTTAATTCAAGTCACTGTAATTGGTAGAAACTTATTTTATAGTTACGTAAAAAAATTTCATCAAAAATTCGCTTCAGGGTATTTGGTTATTAAAATTAGCATTTCTCGCTGATCTGTTTAATCACCTGAATATTTTAAGCAAGACCTTCCAAGGGATAGAAGAAAACATTCTGAAGGCCAAGGATAAAATCGGAGGATTTCTCGCAAAACTTCGTTTGAGGTCAACATCTTTGCAGAAAATGATTATTTCCCTTGCATTCGGAAGATTGTAGAAGAAATTGCAATGGACCAATCCTTGGTAGTAAGCTCCCATATTCCTTGCATGATACAGAGCTTGCATAATATTGAAGGGAAACTATTAAGCTCGTTTCCAGAACTAGATTCTGAAGCTGACAATGGGCAATGGATAATAACTCCTTTTTTGGATATGTCAGTACAAATGGCTGATCTAACAATGAAGAAGAAGAATCTCTTATAAATTATGATGCTGACAGCATGCTTAAAATGGAGGTTAATTCGCAAAATATTGACAGCTTTTGGAGGAAGAGAAAAAATAATATCCAGAGCTGGCAACGAAAGCTTTGAAAGTATCAGTGCCATTCCTACATATGTAGGACATTAGGAACCTATGGTGACTTTAATAAATAAGAAGGGTAATAGGCTTCTATTATAAATGATTTGCTTTTTTCGTCTCAAAAATAGAGCCACGATTCGACAAATTATTAAAAAAATAAACAGCAACAGCCTTCAAATATATTTTTATCATAATGTAAAACCTATAACTCTGCTTTTTACTTTTACCAAGCAAGACTTTGCGACTCTCGGGGGTCACGACCCACGGGTTGAAAAGCAATGAACTAATTCAATCAGGCTTTATAAATGATGCCTTATAATGATCAAACATGGGCAATTTCAACTATTATCATCATTGAGCAAGCGAGTTGTTAATTATTATTGAATTATGGAAACATTATAATATTAAGAACTTGAGTGAGGTTATATTGTCAACTATGAACACGGACTATCACCATGGTAACTGGTAACAAACTTTTCTACATCTTCATTGAAGTGAAATACTTTCCAACTAGGAGAAACATGAATCTTCAAAGATTACGATCATTCCTGGCAAGATTCTAGCACTAAAAGAGCTGTAAAAAAGATGAAACTTTTTAGCTAATATTTTAGGAAAAGCAAATTCAAAATAAGTTTTACCGAACGATAATTATTTCAACGCTTTGGCGAAGAGCAACAAAATTTTTAGTAGATTTTAATTGTTTAGTTGAATATGTATTTTATATTTTTGAGCAGTCAGGCAGTACTGATGTAATTTCATACAGGAAATCAAATACACCCCTAGGTAATTGGTGCCATATAACCCTAAGCTGATGAATTTTACTTGTAGAAGTACATAACTACATATTATGATAAATACTCATGAGATGCATAATATGTAAATGAATGATAAATATTAAATATTATTCTATGCTTGCCTCTGGGGATAACAGTGATCTGGAGATACTACAGTCATTCAGGAATAAGTAATAAGTTTCACAATACACCGACCTTAATGAAATTAGACCTCCCACTATTGTTGAGCTGTAGAATTAGGCTATAAATTTTATGTTATAGATAAAAATTTCCGATATTGGTTGAACATATACATGGGCTAGTACTTTTGTACATGTGCCTAATTGATTCCTTTTAGAAAATTTGGTATTATCAACAGTGCCGCATTAACCCTTGTAGGGGCCCTGGGCACGTCAGCTATGGGGCCCTATCCCCCTCGCCAGCAGATAGAAATTTATACAAAAACAATATATCAAACTACGGATGTTGAGAAGATATTGAAACCATTCGATAATTTTTAATATATAATGATATATTTTTATTTTTAAAAGTTTAATTTCCTGTTAATATTAAATAATACATAATTAATAAATAATCTTACTAGATGTAACTGATTATTCCAGTTATATAAGATCACACAAACACCTTTTTAACATTTTTCAGGCGAAAGTATTGATGACATCATCAAAATTTGTTTCTGGCAATATGTCACTCTCTCATATAATCATGATAGTTCGAGCATTTAGACGTTTGGGCATCATTGAAGTTCGGAGTAAGCAAGATTGAAACAAAAAGATACATTGCTAAAAAGCATAAAAACTAGAAATGAGGAAACAGCGAGAGAGAGAGAGAGAGAGAGAGAGAGAGAGAGAGAGAGAGAGAGGAGAGAGAGAGAGAGAGGGGAACAGAGACAGAGACAGAGACGGAGACGGAGGCAGAGACAGAGAGAACCGATTAGGCCTCACTCGTGAACGGCGGCACTCAAAATCAAGACATATCCTATATTATTTGCTGAATTCTCAAATAATCTCTGGTAGGAGTTGTACTGTGCTGATTGTAATCCTCGGTTACCGTAGGGTTCCAATTTATGGAGAAGAATGGAAAGTGAAACGCAATCGAAAGCTTCAGACTGTTCCAACAAAGTTAAACGACTGAGTTCACCATCCTCCAGATCCTTGACTAGTCGACAAAATCTTCTGCACAGCATATGTTGTGGAAAGACAAGTGCCGATTCCAAACTGATTGAGATTCGGAATAGAGAACGGTAGAAAATCCCAGTCGCCTTTTCAAAAGAGTTTCAAGAATTACGCTAAATGTCGGAATTATTGTAATTGGCCGATAGTTATCAATAGAGGACGAATCTCCCTTTTTGAATCTAGGAATTACTCTTGATTTTATAAAAATCCAATAAAATAACTGTTATATGATAGCGTGATAGCTCTACTGTGAACTTGGAATTACGAGCCGTTCAAAAAAATAAGTAAGGAGCTACAAATAATTTCATGGCACAAATAATTTGCAACAGAAAAACGTCAAGTAATACAATATTTAATTTGTGAAAATCAATTTTTCCTTCAATGGTAATGTCAAATTCATAGCATTTGGCATTGAAAAATACCTAGTACCGGGTATGATATATCTTGCTGAGTGTCGAGGTATTAGCCAGGGAGTTGGTAAACACTACAACAGTTTCATAGTTACATTTCAAATTACAAATGATTTGTATTGTTTGATATAATAATTAACGAACTCCTGAATTTGTTTGAAACACAGTTTATTATATCAAATGGATAATTGTATTCAAAAACCATGAAAACTTGCTCAACCTGACAATAATGACTGACCTTGATCCATCACGTCATATCATTGTTCCAGCGAACAAGCCATAGTTCCCGAAATTTTCATTTCAAAATTCAAGTAACGTCATCGAAGTATGAATATACAATCTATTTTCTGTGTTCACGCTATAGTGTGATGGTGTGAAATTGGCCTGTCCGGAAGTTGTTGAATCGTGAATTCCCATTTATCTAATGATTATATCTCAGCTTCAACTGATCATTGTATCATTCGTATCATCAAAATGGTATCTAAAAAACTGGCCAATGCTTCTTAATTTTACTGACAATTTTTTGCTCAAGTAGAAATTCAAGGAAATTAGTTAATTTGAGGTCATATGATTTAACACAATCAATCAGAACATTATACGGAAACAGATTCCATGAGCTAGTCAAAGTATACCGACTATGGTTTTCACCATATTAGTTGCTATGAATACATTTTGATTTATTACGAGTTTGATGTTTCAAATATTTAATAATTTCAAAATGTCACGACTTGGTTGTGACAATTTTATTAATAAAACGTGAAGACGTAACTATAGTTTCAACACCGAAGTGACATTATCAAACAAATAGAAAATAAAGTAAATAAAAATAATTTTCTATGACTATAGTTTCAACACCGAAGGGCCATTATCAAACAAATAGAAAATGAAGTAAAAAAAAGAAACGTGTGGCACTCGGGGACTGCCGCGGTAAATTATTTATTTATAATTTATGCAGTATTTTTTTTTCTTTGACGTTCAGCATTTGATTTTGGTACAGTTTCTTTTTTTTCTTTTTTTTTCGTTTTTCTTCAAATCTTTCTGACGCTGATAATATGCCCTTTGACGTTCACAATTTCTTTTTCTTTTTAGCTCTTTAAGTTTTTCTTCTCTATAAAACGAAAATAGCTAGGTATTAATAATTAGGTATAAATAGTGTAATCACACACCAAACATTTTATGGTTACTAAATTGTTCAATTTAAATTTATGTTCTGAAATTTCTATGTTTACAAATAGTTCTTTGTAATTTTCAAATCCTCTATGTTTAACCTCAAAACCACTTAATATTAATTGTTGTTTACAAATGATAATCTTACATTCAGAGATACAAATACAATGTAGAGTACAATATAGAGTACTCACTCATTTTCTTTCACTATTTTGTCATCACTTTCTTCATTAATAAATGCACTTTGTTTATTCATATTTAAAACACTTTATACAAATTTTATGCGTACACCTATTCACCAACAACTGCTATTCACTGTTGTGCGAGCTTCGTACAGTCGTACCACGATCGTATACACAGGTCTGGAAACTCGAGGTTGTTCCCTATGTGAGCAGTGAGTCGCTTACGCGTCGAATTTCGCGTAGTACCAAAAGACGCCACGTAGGGGAAACATAAAAGGCGTCACGTAAGAGTATCATCTTGATCTCTATGAAGAGTATTCTGTGACAAGTGTCAGTTGACTTGTAAACACAATTTTATACGAAAGTTTTAACGTTCAAATCTCGATAGCGCTTCCGGCTCCGGGATTTTCACGTGGCCTATCGAAATTAGAAGGTTCGAATTGTATAAAAACACAATTGCATGAACGCCAGACGTCCTATGTGCTTAACTACGAACGTAATCATTTTGACATATGCCTCGAGGAGCTCGCTGCGCGTAAGTTAGAGTTTATACATTTTACCTCTATTTTGTTAATTTGGGGCCGTTTCAAACCCCGTGCGGCCGGCGCCAGTTATGATAAAGTATTTTGGGCTATGGGCCGCTAGCTTTTACCCGCTTTCGGTATATTTAAGTAGCTAGAAAATTCCCTTTCGTACGTCGCACGTTAGACGCTAGTAGCTGACAGCTGAGAATAGCTGTTTTAATTAAATTTTCCTATTTAATCTACATTTTGGGGCCCGAGAATATGCTATTTAGTTGGCCCCGTTCATAAACCAACGACATGGAGCGAAAACCGCATGTGAAAAGTCCTAGTTAAGACGTTCTATGTACCGTAAATTTGCACTTTTCTAACTCGCGAGCAACGCGCTCCTCACGTGAACGTCATTCGATTTATCGAAAATTAATCAATTCAAAATAGTTTTCGACCCAGTTTGGGGCTATCACGACCTTTTAAAAGGTTCAAAGTTAACATTTCGACAATTTTAAGCTCGGCCGAGCTACATGGTAGGCGGAGTGGTGAGTGTTAAGTTATTTTCGTTACGTTAGGTTATTTTCGTTACGGTATTTCTTGATTCGGTCGCCGCGCTCAAAGCCCGCGATAAAAGCTATATGCAATAGCTTAATAAAAATAATTTTCTATTTGTTTGATAATGGCACTTCGATGTTGAAACTATAGTTACGTCTTCACGTTATTATTAATAAAAGTGGTATAAAAACAAAGTAGTTATTCTTTCATATAATCATTCGAATTGTTGCTGAAGGTTTGGAGGGAAACTTCTAATGTTTTGGGAGAGGAGATAGGTATTTGAATTTTTCTTGAAAGTTTGTTATAGTCATAGGGAAAGATCCCACTAGGCAAAGAGTCCCACAACTTCGCTGTTCGATAGGAAAATTTAGTCTGGTAAGAAGTAGTTTGGCAGGTCTCGTGCTTGAAATGAAGGTCATATTCATATTTCTATTTATGTTGATGATTAAGCTTAATGTAATTATTATTCTTTTTTTTATTGTTATGATTATTATTATCATCACTCTCACTCCTATTCTTATTATTTTGTGTGACTTTTTACAGTGTCTGCTGGCTCATATAAAATAAAGAAAATCATTCGGGTCGTTGGTGGAGTTGAGTCACATTTCTACTGCGCGGAGCCGTAGCGTTGAATTGGCCGACTTTATTATCCATATAATGTAATCGAATATGTTACAGAATAATGAAAATAATAATAGTGACATTAAACACCTATATTTATTCAATTCCAAAAATCGAGAGTACTTAATGAAAACCCCTTTACAATATAGACAATTATATCAAGAACCGCTAGAGCTCTTGTCAGCTAAAGGTGTTGCACAAGGTTTATTTTCTTTATTAACACAGAATGATAATAACCAGGTAATGGTGGGAA
Organism: Endomychus coccineus; assembly: GCA_958510875.1. Taxonomy (NCBI): domain Eukaryota; kingdom Metazoa; phylum Arthropoda; class Insecta; order Coleoptera; family Endomychidae; genus Endomychus; species Endomychus coccineus. The sequence continues at coordinate 68,217,109 of OY294068.1, forward strand.
CATTCAATGATGTTATTAGAAAAAAGGTAATTGAGTTACCTTAAATAGCAGTTTCAGGTGTACGAAACCGAAATACAGAACATCACGAAACTATGCGTTTTTTATTGTATATCTCACTGTTTGGAATTTAATTATGTGTGAAGCAACAATGGAACCTCAAGAGACACATTTTTGTCAAAAAAAATGAGTGATATTAGATTTAAATGAGTATCATTTGGATGTAATTTACTTTTGTGAACAGAAAAAAGCGTATAGAACTATAATAAAGCGTAATTGTTGCCGTATTCGATTCTTGAACAATATAATTGTAATGTTATCGCGTGACGGCAAGTGCTAGGCTAACACTAGAAAGGAATTTAGCTCGCGTGCAAGGCATGTGCTGTGATCATTGCATTCTTGCAGGTTGTACAACGCTAATTCCGAACTGAAGAACATGTAGGCCTGGTTACGCCTTTGTATGCAGCAATACCAGCAAACACCACCAATTTATCACAAATATACATTTCATAGAGTTATACCGGCAGATAATTATATAGAATAAAACTACGGTCTTTAAGAGTTGTTACGCTATACAATCGATCTTATCTTGGCTCTTCCACGTGGCGGAACAACAAGAGTTCTCTCTGATAATGATAATTGTCGCAATTACTCACCGCGACAAAATGGCGTGCTTCTTAGCATTTTTGTGCGGAATCTTCAGGATTTCCATCAATTAAATGGGTCCGGAAATATTAAGAGAAAACTTGGTATAATTGCCGTTAATCCTTCGACGTATGTTTCGATTTCTCGATCATTACCAAAGAGTCACAAAGAGTGAAGTCTCCTTTCATCCAATTTCGATAGCTCAATTCAGCACAATTTGATATCTTCTACAACTGCATCTGATCGATATCTCAAAAAGTGGAGATTGCATTTTTTTTTTCAATTTGGCAGCTGACCAAAGTCAATGAGTGCTATTCATCTAAACTATTTTCAAGATGCGGCACTTCCGGTCATACCGGCAGTCGATGACAACTTCATCATTTTAAATACAACACCCCATAATTTATCACATTTTTGGATTCTACGGAAAAATGTCTCATATCCTATACCTAAATTCAACCGTTTTTGAGATATTTGCGACTTCAGAGAAAAAATTACAGATGCAGACCCGTACTTAATTGGCAGTTTTTCATAATGACTGCATATTTCGTAACGCTTTTTCGGCATTTTGTAGTCAAAGACTTAGCGCAGAGAAATACTATAAATAAACGTCCGATCTTGTACAGAATGCTCACAAAAAGATATTGAAATCTTAATTCAAAAAATGTCAAAAACTCTAAATTTATAACTGGAAACCCCCATTTGTTTTATAGTAGCCGTATTCAGCAGAAAAAATTAGGGCAACATTGTGTTTGTTTCCCATACCTAAATATTATCGTTTTCGATTTATTTACAAGATGCTATGTTTCCACCATCAAGCGAGAGTTTTTAATTTTGATAGATCTAGTTGGCCGTGGTTGAATGATTATACGACTGTCAGAGAATGAAGACACGTCATTTAGCTTAAAATTATTGTGAAGAATGCCGGCACGGTTAAATTACACAAACGAAGACTATTTAAAGCAGAACCCATCAACAAACACTGCTAAGCAAATAATAGTATGTATTGTTAAAAACAGAAAATTTCTCGAATAAAAAAATTAGTTTAATAAGAGTTCAAAATATCTTCCATGAATTTCTACACATTTTTGGCATCTGCGGAGTAATTCAGCACGTGTCTCTTTCCTGATTGATTCTGGATTTAAATTATCGGAAGCTTTTCTGACTCTGCCCATGCAATCTTTCTAACGAAATAATCCTGAACGGACAGATCGGGAGAACGAGGCGGCCATAGGAACGGTCCATCATTCGCTATCCAATGGTCATAAATACTCATAAAAAATGTTTCGATATTCGACCAGAGATAATATATTTAAATATCCTTCACCTTAAAAATTATGGTTATTTAGTTTATGGCATCGACATATACATATGGACTGCGCGTGGCAATGATAAGCGCGGGTAGTGCCGGCGTGAGAGAGGGGAAAACGAAGAGGACTAATACTGTCTTTATCTATTTTATCTATCGCGTTTCTATTGGCCGCTGCGTTGCCATGGAAATGCAACATGACTGTAGCTAGTATGTTTACGTCCCGAGCCGATAGATAAAGACAGTATTAGTCCTCTTCGTTTTCCCCTCTCTCTCGCCGGCACTACCCGCGCTTATCATTGCCACGCGCAGTCCATATGTATATGTCGATGGTTTATGGTAGATACATCTAGCCTACTTGTTTTCACCATTTAAATTGTCTTCGAAGAAGTGCAAAGCTACTACCCTAATATCATTCATGATTACACAATACACATTATATTGCCAGCTGTCTTGGAAATGTCTACATCTGAAAACATCGGGATTCGAATTGCTTCAGTGGTGAGAATTGTAACGGTTTAATAATCCATTTTTAGTAAATTTTGCTTCATCTGTTCAAATGATATTATTCAAAAATGATTCATGCTCTTGAAACTTCGTCAGAATTAATTCCCCAAAATTCACTCGCTTATGGAAGTCGATGAATTTCAACTGTTGAACCATTGGAACTGAATACGTGTGAAACTTATGTCTTTGCAATATTCTGTTAATTGAACATCTTGATATTCCTGACTCTACAGAACACTGTATTATAGATTCATTTGGATATGCCGCGAAGAATTCCAAAACGACAATCTCATTATCGGCGGCAATTGACTTATTCTCTGACTTATTCTCTTGTATTGTGGCCTTGACAGTACCGAAATTTTTTAAGTTGTTTAATATTCGCTTTAAAGTGTTTGCTGATGGTTTCTGTTTTTCGGGATATCGAGCAGCAAATGTATTGCACTTTCTGGTTATAACTCTGTTGCATTCTCCATAAATAATAATTAAATTCAAACAGTTTTCATTTGTGTAATTTAACCTTGCAGGAATTGTTTACGATAATTTTAAGCTAAATGACATTTCTTCATTCTCTGACAGTATAATCAGCCATGGCCAACTAAATTTATCAAACTTAAAAACGCCCGCTTGACAAAGGTGGAAAACTAGTATTTTGTAAGTAAATTTAAAACGATAATATTTAGAAATAGGGAACCAAATACTGAGTGGTCCTAATTTCTTGTGCTGAATACGGCTATTATAAAACAAATGCGCTTTACAGTGTTTTTGGCATTTTTTGAATAAATATTTCAATAGTTTTTTGTGAGAACCCTGTACAAGATCGAAAATTTTCTCTGCAGTATTTCTCTGTGTTAAGCCTGTGACTATAAGATGCCGAAAGCGTGTTACGAAATATGCAGCCGTTTTGAAGAAACTGTCAATTAAGTACGGGCCTGCATCTGTAAATCTTTCTTTAAAAGTGCCAATATCTCAGAAACGGTTGCATTCAATAACAATATTTAGAGAAAAATATACCTAGAATTTTCCGTAGAATCCAAAAATGCAATAAATTGTAGGGTGTTCTGTCTAAAATGACGAGTCCACTTCCGGTACAACCGGAAGTGCCGCATGTTGAAAATATTTTAGATGTATGGTGTCATATGTCTGTATAATATTTTCTTGAAGCATGTCCATATTTTCAGTGTATAGTTTTCATACACATTCGAATTTGCATATCACAAGAGGAAGTAATCTAAAGGATTACAGTCGGGAGATCGTGCCGGCCAGTGTACTGGTCCTCCTCTGCCAATCCATCTATTCGGAAATCTGTCATTTAATATTTGTCTAGCATTCAGACTCCAATCACGCCGGCCCAAATATTAAGAGAAAACTGGTATTGGTTTCTACCTTCGAGCATCACATGTGGGTTTTCTTCAGCCCAGATATAATTAATGATTTTTCTCTAGTCAATTGTGCATCATTAGTGGAAAGAATGGAAATGTGAAAATCGGGATTTATTATTCTCTGTTCAAGAAGTGCTGGTCTCAGAATTTTCCGCAATTGTGTTTAATATTTGTTCTTTGAGTTCGACATTCCTAACATTACTTCCAGGGACGCCACTATGTTTTTGAAGTCGAAATGCACCATGTTCTCTAAGCCCACGATGAATTGGAACGAAGATACCTGGAGATGGACAGCGTCGTAAAGGAAATGCTTCTTGATAACGTCACCTAGCTTCTCTAGCAATTTCGTATGCCATTTCATAGTAGAAATGGATATCTGGTAACTCAGCGTATTGTTAAGGTCAAGGAAGCTCAAGAAAGATTTCATAACTTATTCTAGGGTCTGAATTTTCAAATTATAGTGAAATAAATAAAACAATTCAATAGTGTATGAATCAATGTTAGTAGTTTTAGTATAATTATAAGTCTTAAAAATCCAGTGATTTAAAGTGATCAAAAGTAAACATCGTAGAACCCAAGTTCAGGATAAGTGTGATTTACCAAAACGAATAATTTTAAGGATTACACAGTATAGATATTGTATTAATATTAGATTAGAGTTAAGTAGATTTAGGAACTTAGTTATTACCTAATATTGAGGATATTGATTGAGGTGAAATTTTGAATATTATTAAAATAGGATGATATTTTACACAAATAATGACATAAGTAATCTACATTTACACCAATTTTAATGAATCATATATCAAATTGAAGAGGATAAAAAGCTTAAAAGACACCAAACAAAATGTAACAGCAACAAATTGGCAATATTTCATAAAATTAATAAATTTTGACATTTAAAAGTAAATTCAAGGAAGAGTCATAATGGATAGAAAATCATAGGGTATGATATATAAAAAGAAAGAAATAAGGAGAACAATATTATCAATAGGGAAGGATTAATTAAAAAGAAATAGATCACGAGAAAATATACTTATTGGTATGTAAAATATCATAAGATATACTATCAATCACGTGCAATAACATTTCAATCATTTTTTTTTTTGGAAAAAGGAAGAGATGCGAGATTATATTTGGTGAGAGGAGCGTAAATTGGCTACGCTACTGCTTTTAGGTGAGGGTGGATTTTATTTATTGTATATTACAGTGATTTTTCACAAAGTAATTTGTCTGCTGTGAATCTGTGAATACATGGTAACCATTTTTAATTGAAATGTTTCTTATAATTTTTCCAATGTTGTACCTATAGAAAATCCTGGTTACATCCACGTATCTTATTATCCACGTGGATTTCCTATAAATATCAAAAATAATTTTATTATCCCGAATTGTTAAATTTGAATCTACACAATTGGTTAATGAATGTTTTTGAATTTAATTTCTGGTTGAAAGTACCTACTAGATACATATAAATAGAATGTCCCCTCACATGAAACGGGAATCCGACAAGAAGATTGTGATAATGATACATTCTTTCGAAACATTCCTTATATAAAATATTGCAATTGAAGAATCTATAACCCGGAAACAAAAACATATCATACAATTAATTAAGTTGACCTATGGAGAATGGAATGGCTTATACTGTTAGTAGATTATTTACTTTTGAAATATAAAAAAAAACACTTATCACCCAAACTAAGGAGATCTTTATTAATGTCAAGGAACGAATACAAACAAAGTAAATATAATAGGGTAATTCCGGGAGAGATGGCTCACTTTTTCCAATCGAGTGTATGAACAAATATGTGAGAAGAAAAATTAAACTGATGACGTGAATATGTAGCCTATATATGTGAAAATACAAAGAAATAGCAAGTTTAACATAGTTAAAATTCTGAAAAATAACAAAAGTATAAACTCAGTACACTGTAAAAAGTCATCTCACCCGATGTGTATGGGTGAGATGACTGGCATGCTAGGGTGACATGACCCACTTACCAATCACGTTTCTTACACAAAACTGTACCTACCACATCTGTCACACAAGTTAATGTATTTTGAACAATTTTCGTGGAACCAATTAGCGCAATGCACACACTGAAGCCAGTCATCTTTTTTAGACGTAGTTTCATATTTCTCTCCGCATCCTGTACACTCTGTTTCATCTTCTTCTACATCTTCTTCATCAGGATCATCTAGTTCAATTTCTTCTTCAAATGAAGGAGAGGAAACACATTTCTTCTTCCTCTTTTTCAGAACAACATTCTTCTTTTCTTGACTTACTTTCTTTTCCTGTCTTATTTTCTTTCTTGCCTCTTTAAGTCTCACTTTTTCGCTTCTCGGCGTTTAGCTACATTTTCAGGGCTAGTTAATACAGATGCCAATTGTTTTGAACGTTTTCTTACCTGGGCTACACCAGATGTGGATGCTATAGGGGCAATATTGTCCAAAATTTTACTGGGAGTTATGTTACAGGGTATGGAAAGCTTCATCGCACTAGAGTGTTGTTGGGTACTATTCACCTGTTGGTTCTAGTTGGTTTCTGGTTTCAACTTGGTTTCTGGTTTCGACTTAGTTTCTGGTTTCGGAGTGGTTCTGGTCAATGTGGTCGGCTCATCTGATGTGGGGTCATCTTCATTATTCACCAATCTTTCATCTGACGTTTGAGATAACGATGACTCAAGAAAAGCGTAATCTGAGATTACATCCGGGTTATAAGGATAAATTCCACATGCTGTGAAGCCCGAAGCCCCATTCTGCGGATTTGCTGAGTGCAAACATGCTTGTTTCAGTAGTTTACCAAAGATAAGGCGGTTTATTTTCTTTGTAGGGTTTAAGAGACTTGAAAAAGGATCGGTCGAGTGGCTGCAAGAACTGGGTCGTGTGGCTAGGCAAGCACAGTAGAATAATGTCATTCTGTTCAGCATACTCAAGCATTTCAACTGAGTTGCAATGACATGAGTGACCATCTAAGATTAGAATCACTTTACCAGATGGTTTTCGTGGAACAAAGTGAGATTTTAGCCAATTCAGGAATATGTCGGTATTTACATATGCTGACTTTTCATTCATAAATACCTTCGACCCCGCTGGCATGTCCATTTCAAATTCTTGTTTCTTATTCTTTCATTTGAAAATGCAACAAGGAGGTAGAAAAGTTCCTTCAGCATCACAGCAACAAATTGCCGTGATTGTCTCACCCTTTTCAGATGACGTGATAGCCGGAACATTTTTGGAACCTTTCTTTGCAATTACCAAAGCTGGTTTAGTGTTCAATTGAAGCCCAGTTTCGTCCATGTTGAATAAACGATCTGGTTTATCTATTAGATTATTTTCCAAAAGTATTTGTTGCAGCAATCCAAAATAATCTTTAACATCTTTCCTATTCAATCCTTGAGCTTTGGCTAAAGATACACCCTCTGACTTTCTGATACTCAAGTCAGGATGTCCCTCAAAAAACTATGTAACCAGTCGGAGCCTGCAAGTCGTACTTCCTTGCTAAACGGATGCTTTAGGCCTAATTCTTCTGCTAGTCTGTAAGCTATTTCTCTCACACATTTTCTAGTTGGTGCAAAACCAGCTTTTTGCAGTTTGAGTGAGTGGTTTCTGATTTTCACCTCATTTTCTTCTCCATGAAGGCTAGAAGGTCCCATGGCGGATTTTTTGAAATTACCTTTCTTGATTCTTCGTCTTAGAGTAGTAAAATGTCTAGCAGTAGCATTGACGCCCATTTCTCCACGTTCTATTGCATCCACCGCACATTGCAATTGTGTTTCTGTCCATAATCCACGGTTGCTATTGCCCTTTCTTTTGTAGTCTGTAGGCATGGCCGGGAAATGGAAAAATGCAATTAGTATAAGGGGAACTAACCATAAGTCAAATGAGTCATCTATCCCAGATTAGCATCGGGTCAACACTAACCCAAAGTATAGGGAGAGATGACTCGCTCTCTCACTGCTAAACAGCAACCGTGGAGTAACCACGCACTGCATACACATAACCTTGAATATGTAGTCAAGTTGCTACTAACCGAAAACCACTTAGAAAAAGCAAAACAATGCAACAAACAGATATACTTACTTACCTTACAAAAATTTCTGAAGGTGGTCGAAATAAATAATGGCTACTACTCGCTTATTTGAAGTAAAGGAAGCAACAAAATATCGTACCACGTACAACACCACATGCACAAGTACTGAGAACCTTTCGGCTACCAAGTATCCATCATCAGAGTGAACTAAATTATTAGTTTGTTTTCTAAATTTGCAATACAACCAGTTTATAGATGTGAGAACAAGCGTTTAGGCACCTTTGATAAAGTTTCCGATTTCGACAAATCCGAGATTTACAAAATCAATTGTGAGTCGTGTTCAAAATGCTATGTTGGTCAAATTAGAAAGAGCATTTTAACTCATTATAAGGAACATTTTGCCCATATAAAGAAAAATAATGGTGATAAATCAGCGGTAGCCGAAGCCAAACATATTTCGAATACAGGTCACACCATTTCTTAAGAAAGATTATCACTTTTAAGACACAGTACAGACAAATTTCTACTCAACTCAGAAGGGGTGGAAATTTATAAGCGAAAAAGTAATTTTCAAATTCTGATTTATAATTTAGTTTACTCTGATGATGGCTACTTGGTAGCCGATAGATCCCCAGTACTTTTACTGGATAAGGGTGATTATTTCTTATCAATAAAGTGAATACAACTAATATGTAACTTTAAATAACACCAGTAAAATAGGGTTGAGCTATTCTTCCGGTAACCTCAGAAGTATTCGTCTGATAATTCGTGTTTAATGGAGTAGATCTAGCATTTCTATTGGATAATAGTGATTGTTTCTTATTTATAATGTGAACTCTTTTATATTTTATTAACTTTTCAAAAAACAAAACGCCACGTTGCGCATTTCAATTTGCACATGTAGAAGGACAAGGAATATCAATCAATTACAAAACCGAAATTTAAAGAAACCTATTAACCTAGAAATTCCAAATAAAATATGAAATTTTACAAACCAGCCTGCTATAACGTTGCTGCATGGTACAAGGGCGAGGAATATCAAACAATTGAAAAACAAATTCTCAAATAACCTACTAACCTAGTATTCCCAAAAATGTATAAGAAATTAACAAACTAACCTGCAATAAGATTGTTGCCTGGAATTTCCTGTAGAAATGCAAGGAAAACCAATTGATCACTGAAACTTTCAAATAACCTTCTAGCCTAGTATTCCCAAAATTATATAAAAAATTCACAAATTAACTCGCGACAACGTTGCCGCTTTCGAACCTACGCAATGAGAAGCAACAAATTATGCAGACGAGGTCTAACCGGCTGGGCTACAATCGCCGTAGCAGGTAACTAATTGTTGATGAACTTGACGCCAAAGAGCGCTAAGGGCGTCCGATAGCTGGACGAATGATGCTAAAATTTTTCGCCCGATTTGAAAACCCCTGACACGGAGAATTTGAATATTTTTTAAAATCTATTCAACAAATCATCGATCAATATTTCCAGATCGGAGATATCTGAGTTTAGCTCAACTCTTTTCCATATTATATATGAATCATATTATTTCATAAACAGTATAGATTGAAGGATAAATGCATTTCGGATAATATGTTTCTACATTAGAGAGAATATAAATGTGAAATTGTAGTTTAAACCATTATAGTATCAGAAACAGCAATAGATGGCGCCATATGTAACATTGTTCTCTGAGCAGTTAACAACCAAATGGTACCTTCATTTGAATAAGTGGATGTAGTAAATGGAATTCATTTTGGCTAGCAGTTTTTTTTATTCTACCATATAATGACAAATCCATGTATCAGATTCGATATGACATGTGATGTGAATAAAGCACGAGCCTCAGTGTAACTATTATAAAATTATAATACACATTGAATCATTGAATCCTCCCAGAATGTTCAATAATAGTAGTATATTCTCTAGAATGTGTGTTATATCATTATGTAGGTCTGACTGCAATACCTGGATTTTCCACACTATAGGTAACCTTAATATGATCTTCTTATTCATGACTTACTCAAAATCAGCCAAGGTCAAACTACTTCATTAGCTGAGATGAAAACATACAATCTCTCACAAAAACTTCATAGTCCAACACGCATAACAACTAAAATTGAAAGTCTTTTATAAAAGATATTCACAAACTTTAGAAAAAATCGGTAGTAGAAGCCATTACTCTGTGGTATTTTATCATTATGATTAAATGAAAGAACAATTCCCCTGTTTTTATACCACTCTTAATAATAACATGAATAGGTTACTATAGTTTCAACACCGAAGTGCCAACATCAAGCAAATACTAAACTATAATAATATATTTGTATCTTTTTAATAATGACACTTCGGTGTTGAAACTCCAAGTAATTGTGAAAACTTTAAATGTACTATCCTAGATGAAGTAAAATTCGCTGCATCATATCATCTAGATCAACTAATACTTGTTGGGATGACATAATTCAAGCAAACAAGTTTATCACAACAAAAACGTTTTTCTAGAATTTTCTCAAATTAGAAACTCTAACCATTAAATGATCAACTACAAAATAAGTCTTGGTATCAAATTTTTAAACATAAGATTATTAGGAAAAAAGAAATCCTGGATGCCGAAAGAAATAAGGAATTCAAATTAATACAAAAATTAAATAGTGAAACATAACAGGCTATATTACTGATTGAGACTTTCGTACAACATTTGAAAAAACAATATTTGAAGACAAGAAGACTTCCAAAACGAAATATATTAACTCTGCTAGAGATAAATGGCAGACAACCTGGAATATTATAAATTATCACATAGCCAGCAACAATAAGAAAGACATTCTGTTCTGGTTGATTTTGGTGAAGCCAATGAAAAGCCAATTGATATTTTATGAGGCAAATAAATTAATCATAAGCGCATGTTGTAATATTCCGAACAATGAGCAAGTAGTACAAATGAATGCTAAAATATAAATAATATATTTATATCACCGACAAGTGTCACTGAAGTATATAACACCACACTTGTATTAAGAAATACAAACTCAGTTGGTGAAAAGGAAATACCAGGAAAATTGTTGAAATATGCTGCCCATATTATTTCAGAGACTTTAAATCATATTTAAAAAAATAGGTACAGTATGTCGCCGAATATGATCAGGCAGAACGTTTATTAAAATCCACTTAAATGGAAAACTTGAAAGTTGTTCTCCATGGACCTATATTAACCCGTTCTTTGTTCATATTCTATACAAATGACCAGATATACTGGTGAGACTTCAATCCAATTTGTGAGAAATGATCTTGAGGAAAAGTCAACTCATAGCTGCAAAAACCATTTCAGCAAATATAACATCCCAACATCGATTAGCACTACATATAGTCCAGGAAATAAAGAACAAAATCGACCCTAATTAGAAAAATTTGAGGTAAAAGGCCGATTTTGATGTGTCAGGGCTCATTCGGTTCGTTTTGACCTCTAGATCAGAATCTGCCACAGCTACATAGGAGAAAATTTGTCCTATTGTTAATAAACAATAAATAATGGCCAATAAATGGCATGTTTTTCACATAATTAAAAAAAATGGAAAACGCCATTTTCCATCAATTTTTAGCGGGTTAAGTAGAAAATTGCAGTTATTTGATCAATAAACAATGTGAATTTAAGGTTTATAACAATTTGTCAGTTATCTATTTGTTAATAAACAGCAAAATGGAAATTTCCTAAATAATGAAGATTAGATTCATTTTCAGGTAATTTGAGGTCGCTGAATACAAATTCGATGTTATTTTTCTGATTGTCTGTTAATCTAATTAGTTAATTAACAATTTGTTAATAAACAATTTAACCCAAAAAATGGAAATTTAAAAAATAATCAAGACTAGAGTCATTTTCAGGTAATTTGAGGTAGTTTGATGTTATTTTTTTGATTGAATGTTAATATGATTATTTAATTGATAATTACTTAGTTACCGAATTAACAAAAAAATTCAAGTCTCAAAATAATCAAGATTGAAGTCAATTTCGTATAATTTAAGGTCGCTGAATGCGAAGTAGATGTTATTTTTTTAATAAATTGCTGGGAAACTATTTCTTATCAATAACATGAAAAACCACTCTTCCCCTTTACGGCTTCGGCCCTGGAGGTTGAATTACTGGTTCTGAATTCAGCTCATACGTCCCTGCACTTCTCTCAGTTACCATGGCAACGTTATCAATCAACTAATAATATGAACAATTTATTGAAAAATCACATTACATTCAAATTTAACTACTTCAAATTATCCGAAATTGACTGTAATCTTCATTATTTTAAAACTTTGAATATTTTTTGTTGACTCGCCAAGTGAACTAATTAATTAATTGAATTATCATTCGATTCAAAAAGTAACCCCAATTTCGTGTTCAGCGGCCTTAAATTATACGAAATTGACTCCAATCTTGATTATTTTAAGATTTTAAATTTTTTTGTTAATTCGGTAACTAAGTAATTATCAATAAAATGATTAAATTAACCTTTAATTTAAAAAATAACATTAAATTCATGTTTAGTGACCCGAAATTACCCGAAAATGACTCTAATCTTGATTTTTTTTGAGACACTGAATTTTTTTGTTAATTCGGTAACTGAGTAATTATCAATTAATTAATTAAATCAACATTTAATCAAAAAAATAACATCAAATTCTTATTCAGCGATCTCAAATTACCTGAAAATGACTCTAGTCTTGATTATTTTCAAAATTTCCATTTTTGGGTTAATTTGTTAATTAACAAATTGTTAATCAACTGATTAGATTAACAGCCAATCAAAAAAATATCATCGAATTCGTATTCAGCGACCTCAAATTACCTAAAAATAAATCTAATCTTGATTATTTTGGAAATTTTCATTTTGTTGTTTATTAACAAATAGATAACTAACAAATTGTTATAAACCTTGAATTTGCATTGTTTATTGATCAAATAACTGCAATTGTCTAGTTTACCCGCTAAAAATTGATGGAAAATAGCGTTTTTAGTTTTTTTTTCATATATTGTTATAACACATCATTTTTTGGTAAATATTTATTGTTTATTAACAATCTGAGAAATTTCCCCCTATGTAGGTGGGGCAGATTCTGATCTAGAGGTCAAAACGAATCGAATGAGCCCTCACACATCAAAATCGGCCTTTTACCTCAAATTTTTCTTTTCAAAACCTTTATTTCCTGGACTAATATATGAATGTGTTATGTTTGAAAGGCTCGACGAAGTGCTATTTAATGTTAGTGACAGAAACCACTGCTGTGACACAAGGCATGAATAAAAAAGAGCTTATTTCTGAGAAATGTAGTTTTACTTATGTCCCAAAAAAATGGAAAATGTACTATTAATAAAATATTTACTAAAATTAACAGTTAGACTACTTGAAAATATTCCACATTAGTAGTCTACTCTAAATGAATAGATACATGACCGACATATATCATTTTGAATAAATGATTCAATAATGTATTTCATTTTAATTTAAATTTTTTAATAATGCTGTGCTATGTCTGTTTTATATCAATTTTCAAATTATATTTTGTAATCCATTTGACATGTTTTACGCAACTAGCCTCTTATTGAAAAATATATTATTGAAAAAAAATCTAGCATCTTATTGGAACGGATAAAGATTATTATTATTGAACTTAAATAAAATAACTATGGAGGTTTGATTTTCACTAATTCAATACATAAATGTGACTACTGTTTCGCTAACACTGTACCTTCTCCAAACAAATAATACAAATTACTAATTTATTACAGAAGAACTAACCCAATATATATCTTTAATGACAATCTTAGGATAGATGGTTAGTGGAATTTTACTTCGTAGACTTTGATCAATAGGGGGATTAAACGATAAGCTGGTAGCAAACGGAATATCTAATTATACAAATTTAACAAGGGGAAATTATCAAGTATTTGTTGTTCGTTCAATAGGATATTACACTTCTTATATTTATTCGTTTCTAAGTATTCCATCAAATTTAATTTATTACTTCTCTTCTGAATGTGTTAAGTGTTAAAGTTATTACTAAAGCTATATCTTAGGGCAAGACCCACATAGCAGCTTGTGAACCCCACATTTGTCTTCATCAGATGATTTATCTTTATTATTATTATCCAAGTTTATCAAAAATAATAAAGAGAAATCATCCGATAAAGAGAAATTTTTAATATAGATTATTAGAATATTATTCCATTTGTCGTTCCACAAGACTGTGAGCACAATAATCTATTATCTTATCTATAAATTATTTAAACTTCGAAGAACCTAATCCTGGGTAATATACTGGGCAGGTTCTAATTTGAAATTGTCCATTATTTGTACTGAAACGTAGCGGGTGGCATTACAATGGGTGGCGTAAAGTAGGGCACGGTCGCGTGCTTATGTTTGCTCTGCTAACGAGTCAGTGAGAAAGCCCTTCAACTCGCAGTAAGCAACACTGCCTGAGTCGAGTGCCTTTGTTCAGCGATTTCTATCATACTTGGTCGTATTACGAAAATCATACTCTCCCACGAGCCACGAGCTTTGTCTCTACTTCAATTAGCTTGTTACTTGGGCAACGCAATAAATAAATGTTATACGTGCAGAATCACAATTTATCTAGGGAAATCAAATAATTACCAACAAATAATTTTGGTTTCCACAAGTCAAACAGGAGATAATATATAAATTCGTGAATTAAGTTACCTATTATATCTGTCCAGCATAGAATCTGTGGATAATCCTTAATTAGTATAATTACTTTTTGCGTAATACCTCGACGTAATATTTATAAATTAAAAGTGAAATCTTGAGAGGACAACTTGACAGATGAACCTGCTGAATCTAATCATAACACCGTAGACCCTTGTTTCCATTGTTCATAATGCAGATTCACAAATACTTTGACCTCTCCTTCAACTGGTATTGAATCTCAACGTTTTTTTTTTGCTGCTGCTAATATTGGCAATAATTTGTGCAGTAACAATGATTAGTTTTCGTTTTGATTCCTAATTCTTCAAATGATATTTCCGCTGTAATACAACGCCCAATGGTAAGGCTTGAAAAAATTGGGTGTGGATGAAATTTGACAAGGGGCTAGTATTTTAGTCGGAGAAAAACTTAAGAATGGGTCTACCAGCGAAAGTGGTGAAAATTCCAAGAAAATCTACAGAAAAAAAATGTTCCTGCTTTTCCAAGCATATATCGGAAAATGAGAAATGTCGAAAAACATCTTCAGAGGGAAACTAAAGTCCTTGGAATTCTGAACAAAAAGGGCCTCCACTGATTTTTCTCTAAATGTTGAACTTTTCGCACTGAAAATTGCTTTAGCAATCAAATTATTTATTCTAAACTGTTTATTGCTTATTATTAGCTCTATTGCCTTTCTCTACCTCTTCTATCAGTCAAGACAAATATGCAGACCAGCAAGTTTTGAGGTCCAGATACTCGACGCTATTTTGAAGATCTTCCACACACATAGTTTAGGAGCATTTATCGGTATTGATCATATTAAACAGGTAAAATTATTTCATATAGTCATCTGCATTCTGCAATAGTTCTTTAATATGAATTATCTTTTGTTATCATGAGTTTAAGATTTTTATTGCTAATTTTGGGGAAAATATATAACGATGGCGCTGTAAACAAAGATGATGGAACAATAATTTACATCAGAATATGTTTAAAATTAGTGACAACAATGTTATTAAGGTGAATTTCTTATATTGTTGTAACAATAATGTAACAATTTCTGGGTTGTACGCAGTGGCGGCCCTTCGGGATTGCGTAGGCGACAAAGTACATCGCCGCAGACGGAAATTTTTCGGGGGCTTCCTATTTTAAACAGCTGCAAAACAATTTGAAACACTTTTGCGTATCTGTTGTACACACTCGAAAAATTCGATGCAGAGTCTGCACCAAATATTTTCATTTATTTTGTTAAAGATGAAATAAGTATAACAACAAAAATAATAAAAGGTAAACATGAACTAGTAAAACGGAAAATTTGGATATCAATTAGTCTAGCAAAACTTATAAGCAGAAGAGATGAAATTTATAGTAATCTATAAAGCGACCCACATAATGCACTCCATGAAGAACAATTTCCATCCTTAAAAAAAAGCAATTATCATTATGAAAACAAAAATGAACAATCTAGTTTTCATTCTAAGAAAATCTGGAAAGTAACTAATGGAAACTCAAAAATGATGACAAAATTAATTCAGAATTGTCATAGAAAAATTATTAACAACAGTAGAGGAATTGCAGATTATTTTAATAGCTTCTTTTCGATGTGCTGATAAAATTAAACAATTACAACTTCCCAACAAAAAGAGAAAAAGTATTCTTCCATTTCAATCCAACAAATACTGGGAAAGTGAAACAGAATATTGCCAAATTAAAAATAATAAATGTCGTGGTATAGATGATGATATCACTTCCAACACTTCAAAACTTATATTGCCGATGAAATCGCTTTTCCGTTGGCGGTGATTATGAACAAATGTTTTGAAAATGACAAATTTCCAACTGCATTTACAACATGCTTTATTGAACCTAGTGACAAAAGGGGGAGAACTGTAATTATAGACCTATACTCATTGTAACAAACTTTGTTAAGATTTGTGAGTATAATAAATAAAAGTTATGTTCTTTCATAATAACAATTTGATGGATTTAGATAGAAATGCAGCACAGAAGACCCAATAGGAAGACTAACCAATCTAATTTATATAAATCTTTAAATAAAAAAGAGAATGCTTAGTACTTTTCATAGACTTCTCAAAGGCGTTTGATAATACGGTAAGTTATTGTTAACTAGTGGAAACATTAGAAACACTAGCAGCTTCATGGGCTGAATCAAAGAAAATTTGTGGACTATTAATACGAACAAGATACATTATTCACCTTGTTACCTTTCCAAAGTATCTTCCCCTAACTTTACCAGTATACAAATAAATAAAACTATAATCATACATTCCAAAAGAGAAATCACATACTTGGGTATTAAAATAGACGCAATCTGAAATGGAGTAACCATGTACAGTATATCTCGGTTAAATTAAGAAAAATCTTATATACTTCTGAATCACTCCAAGAATTTTTCAACAACTCATGAGACTCATATATTTTCCCATAGTTGCTCCGCTTATTAGTCGTACGGAATAATAATTTAGGGTGGAGATTTTAAGGGGCATCTGGAATTTTTCTCAAATTTTGTTTATTAGATCATACATTTACCAGAGTTACAAACTATTCTCAGAGGCATAGGTTATGGATTTGAGGAAACTATTCTATTATTGCATAGCTTGTAAACAAATGAATGAGCATCAAAACAAACTTATTTTACAAGAAGAATCCATGATTTAAATATTCCTTTGATGCGATCGTATTTCTATTTAATGTCCGAGTATGTTATTGGAGTACCACGCCAAACAATTAGAGATATAATAGATTTTAAAAACATGTAACAACTATTTTAGACATTATTTCAATTTGAACTAATTGTATATGGTTTTAATTTTTAATTCTCCTTGTGGTTGAATTTTATGGAGTGTCATCTATGGAATAAAATTCAATTCCTGCATTTTCCATTATGGTCCATCTTATCTTCTTCTTTGTCATATTATACAGTGTGATGATAAAGTTAGGAATAAAATTTATAATTGCGTTATTTAATGTTTTTAAGCAAAACGCTCGGAAACATCAATTTAATTTTTTAATTACCCACCTTATGACATAAACATCTTATTTATGAAGTCATGTGTTTTTGCATATTGACGTCATCATTAGTTTTTTTCAAGAACAACCCCAAATTATTTTTTCTGTTAGAGATGGTATTTAAAATTATAGATTTATTTAGACGATCTACGGCACTTGCAATGAATTTTGTTTGTTTTTGGGGTTTGTAATCAAGATTTTCTTCCATTGAAGTTACATTTTTATTTCTTACGGTAAATGTGTTATTTTCTCAAAACAAAGTCATCCAAGGTACCAATTCTTATACCGTCTATAATTTAACTGAACCGACTATCAAAAATAGCAAAAAAACATTGGGGTTGTCGTTGAAAAGAACCAATGATGACGTCATTATGCAAAAATACATGAGACATAAATAAAATTCTTATATCATAAAGTGGCTAATTAAAAAATATAATCGACCTGTCCGAGAGTTTTACTTAAAAACATTAAATAACGCAATTATACATTTTGTTCCTACTTTATCACCACACTGTATTATATATAGGTTAAGATAGACATTCTAGTTGAATGGCCGTACAATGTTAATGAAGACTAATTCTTGAGAACCTCTTTTTTTCTTGTACATTTTGTAGTATTGAGTGATTTTTCCAAATTGTTGCAACAACATTAAAGCACTATAAAAATTTATGATTGCTGTTTAACTTATAAGCTTATATTCAATCTTCAATAACAATTTAATTCATGCTAATGAACAAAAACGCATTTTCATGCTGTTTTGGAATATTAAAACTGCTCTCCTGCAAAATGTTAAATTACTGACATACCCTTGTTTCCCTTCACCATTCAGTTAGCTAGAATCTTTACTTCATATTGCAAACATACAACAGTATACGTTAACATATTCTAGTTAACTCTAATTTCAGATGCCACATACGTTGAGTAATATTCTTCCGGGAATGTACTATTATTATGAGATGAAACAGTATTTGTTTACTCAAAATGACCAGATTGATAGCAATTTTACTGCAAAATTTTAGTGAAAACGAATTATAGTAGCATACGAATAAACAGTGCAACATACACATTTTAATAAAAGCATCGTTTGAACAGTTTTATGAACGGTCAGATGCTTTGTGTCTAGAAAAACAAACCGCTTCATGGAAAAGTTAATATAAAACGCGTCACCCTTTGAAGTATCTTAAATGGAGCGATGTTGACACTGGCCGCGTGTCTACTGACTCAAAAACCACAACCGACATAGAGTGTCACAAGCACTGGCATTACACCCACACCCTGTTCATCAAAGTAACGCATCCTGGTTAGAACAGGATGCTAATTGATAAACGCAGAACACATAGTCTTTGTAAAGTGATGAAGAATATCATTCAGGGAACAGTTAAGCAACAAGTTAAATTTAGAAATATTCGAGAGAGGAAGATGTGAAAATAGAATATTTTCGAATGTACGAATATTGGAATAGAATTTGTCTAATATACAGAACTATATGGCAAATATAAACAGCCAACAAAAACGAACCAATTATCCTAGCAGTTGAAGAATTAAACTCAAATTTAAACAAAATTTATAACATTTAATTTGGAATTAATGCTGACAAATTGTTTCATCACTATTCTCAAAGCTAGGGGTTATCAACTAAAGCTAAATCTAAATCTAAAATTATGTTCTTAAATATTAGAAATCAATCTGGATATGCTAGAAATTCAGGGATGAGGGTAGAAAATGGTTTGGGTTATGTTACTATTATTGCTTTTAAATATCTATTGATCCTGGAATATTGAGTCCCTTGTCTTGAATATTTAAAATATTGGGATTAAGGGGGAAATTTTGACTATGTTCCAATAGGTGATTCGCATAATTAGTCTTCTCTTCTAAGCCTGTAATTTCTCAAATGTTCGTGTAACCTTATAATCTGCATCCAGTTCCAGGCATTATAGTCATCACACCTCAGCTTATACTTAAGATTTCTTCAATTTATCTTATTTAGCATCATATATTAATATATGGGTATAGATTATTTGTTGATTTGAATGCAACGTTTTTATTCTGGCCTTTAAGAAACTGTTTACCAAATAAGTTGGACATGCGAGATTTGATTAGGTGACTAAGCATATAACTAATGCTCTAGATAACCAAGCCTAGGTGGACATGCATTCGATTCAGTACTCCATAATATATTAATGGAAAAACTGAAATTCTATGGATTCAGGAGAATAGTATTTAATTTATTCAAATCTTACTTGGAAAATAGGACACAAAGAGTCTGTTGGAATGAAGAATTATCTAATGAGGTGAGAGTTCAGCATGAAGGGCCACAAGGATCTGTATTAGTTTCAATACTATTTATTGTATACATAAATAACCTAAATATTAAAAATAGTGTGTATTACATTTGTATACAAATATATTCCACAAAATATTAATTCCTTAACAAAAAATATCCGAGAGCGTTGAGTTGATGAGTGAAATATTAAATACACTATCGCCCTAAATTACATTATCAATGGATATCGGAAATCGGAATCGTAATCACATTACCTACCTAATAATTTATCTTATCCCGCGCTAGCTGTGTTTTACTTTTTTTTAAATTCAAGCTTCATCTTATAAACTAATTATCCATGAAATAGATCAAGAAAATTAACGAAATTAACTAAATCTAGAATTATTATTTTACAAATACAAATATAAATCGGTAAGTATTACGTGTTTTATCATTATTTATCGCCAAATTTTGATACTTAGTTCATTTTTAATTATGAAAATAGAGAGATATACTCGATACGATCTTCTAAACGAATGAGATTCTATGAAACTTCAATACAAAAACAAAAGTTATATATTTTTAAATTCTAGAACATAAAATTATTAACATAATTTACACGTATATACGCTGTTTTATTTTCACTCTTCAATACCCATAACTATGATGTTTTCCAATGTAATTGGTACTATACAAACGGGTCTTATAATAGAGTATTGATTTTGTGATTTTTTATTAGGCTATATAGAGAAAGTAGGATTAATGTTTAAAGATTCAGATTTTTCATATTCGGTGATAATAATAATTAATGTTTGTCTGGAATTTTTTTGTACGGTCTGATTATAATTTGATCAATTTTATTGGGTCTAAAATTGATCAATTTTATCTAAATATGTGGGTTTACTTATGAAAATTATTGTATTACCTTTATCAGCTTTAGTGACCATAATATTATAACTGTCTTTTTATTTAATAATTCAACAATTTTAATCTTTGTAATCGTATTTTTGTATTTTAAAATTTAGTGGAATTTATCAATAAATCCCTTGCATGATGCCTCTCAAACTTTTTCCATACAGGACGGAACTTCCATCTCAATTTAGTCGTAATTGCAATCATGCTCTCGATTCGATAGTATACACATACAGACAGAGGCTTCAAGCTGAATATGCTCTAGTCGTTAGATATACAGAAACATATTAGATATAGTAATAGTACACTACTTAACGATTAATTGGATATATACAGTGTCACCATTAAAGTTCGCACCATATCGTCGCCTGAGAACCATTGAATAATATGTACATTATTTTTTGAAAATCAAGGATTTATGACCACGTTATTCCATGTTCATCAACGTATTATGCTGATATTTCCATGTATGTCATTCCGTGTGGTTTTCCAGGCACACACTGGCCTTTTATCCATGTTCATTCAATGTAATAAATATTCGACATAGTGTCACTTTTACGTTTTAATCAAATTCAATTATTACCAATCTATATTTTTCTTCAATATTGTAGATCATTTTTATTCCTATCATAATCTTTCAGATATTTTATTTCAATGTATTATCTCAGATAGTTTTATATTGCAAATAATAAGTAAAAACTGTGATGTCAGCATTAAGGTTCATTATTCTGCTGGACAAGTTCATTTACCGTGTGATTTCTAAATTACTGGATGTCATCAATAAAGTCTATATAAGCCACCGACAGAAAGAAAGTGTGAGATCCGAACTTTATTCTCGCGTGGGTAAGCATCGATCTGAACAATGTAAGTAATGTTTTTTCATTCACATATAATGGAGAATTAATGAATTAATTGAACAATTTATCATCATGTTTTTTAAATTAACTGAACTAATTTTGAAATTATTTATCACTGTTTTATTAATCGATTTATGTATTAATAAATTTGCCGCACTCATTTTGAATAGCGATATATTTTATTTTATTTGTTAATTCGTTTTAATAAATTGTATTAGGTTAGTTTTACCAATATTATATCTTCCAAATTACATTTAACTTATCTCAAACAAGAATCCTCAGGGATAAGCCATGCCTCTCGCCCCCAAACCAATATTCAGTTGAAAACATTCAGCTCTACCAAAAACCTGGCGGGGGCGGTCGTTCTCTGGTTCTCATGCGATGATTCGTCTGGTTCTCATGCGAACATTTGATCAAAAATGTAGGTGAAATTTGACTTCGGCATGTTTGCTTTAAAACGAACTCGAATTAATGTGGACAAATGCAACCAAGTGACATTCGCTACATGATAAATTCAACATTTTTTCAATAAAAGTTAAGAAAAAAAAAAGAATTTTCGAAGAAAAGTTTCATTTGGGAAAGTTGATCTACTTCCTATCTCAATTTTCAATTATTGAAACTTTGCACCACCAATATAAAATGTTTGTATCTTGACATGTATTATAAAAAAGATACTGCTTGTTGACCTTTCACGAACAAATAAATTGATTCATCATATACAAGTATAATTGCCAAAATTATAACTTCTCCCTACATTAATGAAGTTTGGTATATAATCATGAAATTGGAAGAGGAACAACTTCCGCAAATAACATTTTTCGTTGAAAACAATTTTTTCAATTGTGATAGACATCGAATATTATTTGCAAATTTTCAAATTTTACCTGAATTTGAGTTTCCTCCCATAAGGCGCCGACTTTAATGTTGACACTGTAGATAATTCACTTATTATTAATAATTTTCCTGCCTTCGGTAGTGAAGTGGCTAGCAAGGGTTTCCACTTACTCCGGCGGCACGGTCTCTTACTCGGGTGACGGGTGAGATATTTTCAGTAAATATAGTAAATATATCAGGCAAAGGCGGTGATATTCATTAGGCAAGATAATATCTGACCATGTCTTTCTGCGGATGGTAAGTAATGCTGTAGGTACCGTGTGCTGCACGATGTCACCCAACATTAGAGATCCCTGCAATTGAAACCCCTTCCACAAATACTTCTAATAATAGGTATAAGTATTTTAGAGATAACAACATACAACATAATTTAATTGATGAAGTATTGACGAAACAGTATTTTTTAACACTATAGGTATATCCATGACATCAATTCAGGATTCTGCGGAATTTCCAGGTTGGAGTGAGCTTGCTTCCTGGGACCGGTGATTAGCCACAGTAGCATAAATAGACCGACGTTAAATAAATAAATAAAATAAGTTATAATTTTGAAACTCCTTCCACAAGTATTTCCACTAATAAGTATAGGAAAAGGGATTCATTCCATCTTTCAACGTAATTAAATTGTCATGTATTGAGGAAACAATATTATTTAACACCAGGTAATTCCATGAGACCAATCAGTTCAAACATTAATTGTATCACATATACATAGCAAAAATGTTTAGTTAAGGAATTTAGAAACTTCCAAGTTTGTCCGTAAGAAATTCTTTGGAAATAATTGCTCATTTCATTTGATGTTTCTCCATTTGCAATTACCCCAATCTCCGAATCTATAAACATTCTGAAGATGACAAAATGAAATAAAATTATTTCACTTTTAACAAAAACTACTTAACTTCCTTAAAATCAAAATTAAATCAGTATCCAAAGGTTTGGCATGGATATGTAGATGATATATTCGCGATTATAAAGAAAGCTTTTGATTTGCATGTCTTTTTGAACACACTTAATAGACAATTTGATTCACTGAAATTCACTATCGAAATAGAAACAGATAAGCAGCTTCGTTTACACGATATTAACATTATAAAAGATGTAATCAATTGGAATTCAACATTTACGGAAAACCCACTCAAACAAATAGGTATACTCCTGCGGATACAGTTATACCAATTGATTTTAAATTAGCTTCATTTGATAGTCTTGCTTCTAAATTATGTAACGCATCTTTGAGCCAGCAAAATTTTAACAACTTCAGCAAATAGCATTGGACAAAGGTGACCACCAACCTTCGATCAATCACTTAATTTATAAACAAAACAGGAAATCGGAACGGAACCAATTAACCAGATTAGATGAAACAACTATTACAAGTTCAATTTTCACAAGTTTCACACGATTTCCAAAACTTGTGAAAATCAAACTCGTAATAGTTGTTTTATTTAAAGTTGATAATGGATTTTCATCACGATTAGAGCCACTACCTTCAAATACTTCAATAAAATTCAAAAGTTTCACTATCATTCTTCAGTAATTAATATATTCCATAATTTGCAATACATTCCATTTATAGATGTGAGAGCAACCTAAAAACTGTTCGGGTAACACCTTTGATGAAGTTTCTGACTTCGAAAAATCAGGGATTTACAAAATGGATTGTGAGTCGTGTTCAAAATTCTAAGTAGGGGAAACTATGAGGAATATACCGGGATATCAAAAATTATCTTGGTCAAGGGTGGTTGTGGAATCTAAAACGTGTGTCTTACTTTACGTTTGAAATGAAAATATCTCCAAAACTTGTGTCAAATTAATTAATTTGAAGTTTCAAAGTGCGAAATTTCGCAATTTTATACGAATATTATTACGCTCAGAAGTTTCTAGCGCTCCGAGCTCCGAGATTTTCACGTGGCCTATCGAAATTGGAAGGTTCAAATTGTATAAAAACATAATTGCATGAACGCCAGACGTCCTATGTAATTAGCTACGAACGAAATCATTTTGACATATGCCTCAAAGAGCTCGCTGCGCGTCAATTAGACTTTATACTTTTTACCTCGATCTTGTTAATTCGGAGCCGTTTCGTGCCCCGTGCGGCCGGCGCCAGTTGTAATGAAGTGTTTTCGGCTATAGGCCGCTAGCTTTTACCACCTTTGGGTATATTTTGGTAGCTAGAAAATTCCCTTCGGTACGTCGCACGTTTGACGCGCATAGCTGAGATCTGAGAATAGCTCAAACTGTTTTAATTAAATTTTCCTATTAATGGACATTTATCGGAAAAAGAAGGGCCGTCGGGCACGGTCCGACGCTAAATGTAACTACATGGAGCGAAAACGGCACGCGAAAAGTCGTCGTAAAGCCGTATCAGGTACAACCAGTCTGCACTTTTCTAACTCGCGTGTTACGGGCTTCTCACGTGAACGTCATTCGATTTATCGAAAATTAACTATTTTAAAACGGTTTTGGACCCGGTTTGGGGCTATCACGACCTTTAAAAATATTCAAAGTTCACATTTCGAACATTTCTTGTTACTAAAACCGTTATTTCATAATTTGTAGTTCATTATTGTTTTACAACTGAAATAAATAGGTATGAAATTTGTAGGTTATTGATGATGTCAGTGTGACAATGACATAATTATTTCAAACGTAAAGACACACGTTTTAGATTCCACAACCACCCTTGACCAAGATAATTTTTGATATCCCGGTACTAACTCGGTATGGAGAATATTTTGTCCATATAAAGATAAATAACGGTGAAAAATCAGTGAATATCATAACTCGGTATGAAGAATATTTTGTCCATATAAAGAAAAATAGTGGTGAAAAATCAACGTTAGCCGAACTTATCTTAATTACAGTTCACACCATTTTTCAAGGAAGCTTATCACTCTTGAAACACAGTAATGACAAATATTTAAATATAAATATTAAAACGCAATTTAAAGGATTCAAATTTATCTCCAGCTGGCAGTAATCTCTCATGTACACTATTAATCCCACATAATATCTAAACAGATATATTTTGATTTTTAATTTAGTTTACTCTGATGATGACTACTTGGTAGCTGAAAGATGCTCAGTACTTCAACAATATTTTTAGTGGATACGGGTAATTGTTTCTTATTTACAGTGTAGTATATCCTGAGTTGGACTCTTTTATAATTTATTACTATTGTTTACATTTATAGGTACATTTTACTGTCAAAAGTGTGAATTGTGTTTTATAAACGAAATTAGTGAATATTACAAATGATAACAAATACAATTCAAATCACAAAATCATGTGAGCAAAAAACTAGGAGTTGACAGCTGTTTCGACCTGTAGAGTTTCGTCAGAACATATATTATATGTATATTATAATCATGTTCAGATATTTAGATTCCATCATAGTTTCAATCCAGTTTCTCCAATTTCAGCTCAGAAATTTTTTTTTATCTATTTATTTATTTTTTTATTTATATACAGGATGTCCTCGAACTGCGTGGCCAAAATAAAACCGAAGATTCTTTGATTCGAAAAAAAGTTGATGAGCCTTTTTACTTTTGCCTCAAGTGTCTTGTTTACCCGGTAGAGGGCTTCAAAATTGCAAAAATAAATTTGTTTTTTCGGTATAACTTGAGAACGTGATGAAGAACTTTTACAATATTTAGCAGGTGAGTTACTGTCAATAATGGCTATTTTTGAGAGTGGAACACAGAGCCTTAGAGACCATAGAAATGGTTCAAACTTGAGGATGTAACGGGAAAAGTGTCCAGAATTTTTTGTGGTCAATGTAATTCACTCGATATTTTTTATGTAGCTTATCTAATTTGAAAACTTTTCTTACTCTTAGAAAATTTCAATAAAATTAATTTTCGAGTCTCTGCAATTTTGGCTTACTAATTTTACTTGATTAAAATACCTTAGTTGCCTTTGCTTTTCTAATGTCATTTTTGGCATTTGGAAAATTTATTCTCAAAACTGTCAGTTTTTACTTTGCTTTCCGTGAAAATTTTATAAAATTATGGCTCAAAATTTCACTAACACTGAAATGGTTGATATGTTATTGATTTATGGACTTTGTCGTTGCAATGGCCGGAGAAGGGAAAGATATCCGCATCGCAGAATTCCAAATCGGCAAACCTTCGCGAAACTGACAAATTTGAAGCAAATCGCAGAGAAACTGGACGCAGACGGACAAGAAGGACGTTAGAGCTCGAAGAAGCGATACTGGAAGCGGTTAAAACTGAACCTGGGATAAGCACACTACGTTTGGGACTTCGTATTGGAGCCTCAAAATCATTAGTTCATAATGTACTGAAAGAAGAACTGTTGTATCCCTATCATATTAAAACAGTTCAAGACTTATTGCCCATGGATCCAGGTCATCGGCTAGATTTCTGTCGGCTTATTGTCCAAAGACAAAACGCAAACCCCAATTTTTGTAGAAGAATTCTGTTCACGGACGAAGATACTTTCACGAGATGTGGTCTTTTTAACCTCCATAATGAACATTTCTATGCTGATGAAAATCCTCATGAAACGGAAGTTACATATTTTCAGAATCAAACTAAAATCAATGTTTGGGTTGGAATTGTGGATAACTTTATTATTGGCCCTACCGTTATACCCGATCGATTGAACGGGGAGAACTACTTGAACTTGAGGACACGATGCACCAGTGAACTGGCCGGCCCGCTCCCCTGATTTGACGCCCTGCGACTTCTTTCTATGGGGCGCTTTGAAGTCGAAAGTTTATGCAGCTACAGTAAACACACGAGAGGAATTGTTGCAACGAATTAATCATGAAGCGAATTTATTGAAGAATGATCCTGAAGTACTAGCCAGAGTTCAATCCAATTTCTTGAAACGAATTAATTTGTGTATTCAGGAAAATGGGCAAATTTTCGAACAATTGATGCCTTAGCGATTTCCCAAAAAGTTTTGTTGTTTCTTTTAATTTAGCATTTGTTTTTCCTAAATAATCACATCGTTTCCCCATTTCTATTGTTTTTATTATTCGTGTTTTACCGAGATATTAACCATTTCTGTGTTAGTGAAATTTTGAGACATAATTTTATAAAATTTTCACGGAAAGCAAAGTGAAAACTGACAGTTTTGAGAATAAATTCTCCAAATGCCAAAATGACATTAGAAAAGCAAAGGCAACTAAGGTATTTTAATCAAGTAAAATTAGTAAGCCAAAATTGCAAAGACTCGAAAATTATTTTTTTCAAGCTAATCCGTTGGTTTTATCAAAATTTTCTAGGAGTAAGAAAAGTTTTCAAATTAGATAAGCTATCTATGTAGAAAATATAGAGTGAATTACATTGACCACAAAAAAGTTCTGAACACTTTTCCTGTTACATCCTCAAGTTTGAGCCATTTCTATGGTCTCTAAGGCTCTATGCTCCGCTCTCAAAAACGGCTATTATTGACAGTAACTCACCTGCCAAATATTGTGAAAGTTCTTCATCACGTTCTCAAGTTATACCGAAAAAACAAAATTATTTTTGCAACTTTGAAGCCCTCTACCGGCTAAACAAGACACTTGAGGCAAAAGTAAAAAGGCTCATCAAATTTTTTTCGAATCAAAGAATCTTCGGTTTTATTTTAACCACGCAGTTCGAGGACACCTTGTAGATATAGAAATACAAACAGCACGAACCCAAAACGGTATGCACAGACAGATATAACCTGGTATAGTAATAAGTACGAAGCTAAGAAATTCAGTGAGGTTTTAACACATTTATGTCTAACATAATCTGAAGAAAACATGAAATCATGAATATGTAGGTACATAATGTTAATAATATTCATACAAACTTGGTTTCCTTCCGGCTGGAAAACAGCTAGAATCCAACCTTTTCAGAAAAAAGGAAAGAATACACTTTCTAATAACTATAGCACCATTGCACTATTATCTGTGAACTCTAAATCAATATTGAGCTCATCCAATACCTAGAGAGCTCCAAAATCGTGAATGACCAGCAATATGGCTTTCGTCAGCAAAGATCAATAGCAGACCTGCTTGCCTACGTAACACATGTATTGCAGACATCTATTGAAAAACATGGGTCATCTCTAGCTGTAGCACCAAATATTTCCAAAGTATTTGACCGAGTCTGGCACCAAAATCTTCTTGGGAAACTTCCGTCATATAGTTTGCCGCCTCAACTTTGTCGCTTACCAACGAATTATCTCTCATATAGGTCACTCCATGTGGTGGTTGACGGAGTATCCTCATACACAATGGCTATCAACGGTGGTGTTCCACAGGAACCTGTCTTAGCACCAACTTTGTTTCTGCTCCATATAAACGATCGGCTAGAAGTGATCAACTGTTCCGTCCACAGCTTTGCAGATGATGGTACACTTCATACAGCTCTTTCATCTAGAGCCCCTATACCATCTGATGAGGCTAGAGGGGCGAGACAGACAGATTGACGCAATCAATGGAGATCTGGCAAAGATTTTGAAATGGGTATCTGATAATCTAGTAGAGTTTAATGCAACCAAATTCAAGCTTGCGTCTTCTCCAAGAAGGCGGATCCCACAATCCCTAATATGATGATGTCAGGTACAACTATTCCTATGAATTCTTCCATATTCATGTTCGAGATCACCACTAACAGCACCCTATCATAAGACGATCATGTGAGGTTCCTTGCAAAAACCGCCTCACAAAAACTTGGTTTCCTATTCCGAGCCAAGAACTTCTTCACATCCCAGCAACTTCTCATAATCTACAAAGCATAGGTTCGACCTATCCTGGAGTACTATTCACATGTTTGAAGTTAGGCTCCCAAACATACGCTGAATCTCTTGGATTCTATCCAGAAGAGACCTGATTGATGATTTCACAGTTCTTTGACATCTCTATAACTTCGTAGGAAAAGAGGAGATCTCTCCCTTTCTGAAGATATATCCATGGTAGGTGTTCATCAGGAATCTCGTCTGTTATTCCACCACGAGAGATTCCAGATAGACGGACTAGACGAGATCAAACTAGTACCTCTTCATTGTCAAGCTCGAGACCTGCCGCACTTTTTCTCCTACCAGACTTAATTTTTCCATCGAACTGTGAAGTTATGGAACTCTTTACCTAGTGAGCTCTTTCCCTATGCCTATAATCTCCAAACCTTCAAGAAGAATTCGAATGCCTATCTCCTCTTCCAACATTGCGCTGGTTCACACGATATTCCTAGAACATTATAAGTTTCTCTCAGTTCTAAAATTCAAAAATATAGAGGTCGAAAAGAAATATGATTTGAGTTTCTTCACAAAACCTATGATTAAATTGTGAATGTCTATGTCCATCATCTTTGATATTGTAGTTTTAGAAACAAAGATGATGAGGAGAACTCAAATAATAATTTGTGATAGCTATTGCTGTATGGAATAGTTGTCCACTACGAGTGGGTTATTGCAGTACTAGTCCGGTCAATTTAGACATTCGAAGGTGCATAAGATCCCAACAAGCTGAAAATCAGTGAAATTGTTCAAAACATAATTATAAATAATATTTAAAAGTTCCCCATCATTCCCGTGTATGGAAAAAATTTTATTCAAGGTCAAAGGTCAAGAAAATGAGTTTTTCGCGATTTTCATCAAAACGGTGAATTTTATCATAAAAGTACCTCAAAAAAATTTTAGACCATAAAATTATCTATAAAAAATGTATGAATACTTTTTTCCTACGAGCCACCGTTTCTGAGATATAACGATTCAAAAAGTTATAAAAGTTGTTATCGTCATAATATGCACACGTTTCCACGCCACCTATGAGGTAGTGTACTTAGCGCGTTTTTTTAACGTGGTTTCTCCAGTAGGCCTACTCCACGGGTCAGTTGTGATCCTGTTTAATGTGAAACTATTGAAAAATAACGGAAATTTTCAAAGATGGGAAAAGATAAAAGCGATGTAAATTTAAAAAAAGTGGTGAAGTTCATTCGCCTGATTCATAAGTTACAAATTCTTCTTGTTCATCTTCTTGATCTTCTTCTTGTTCTTCTCCTTCTCCTGCTTCTTCTTCATTTTCATTTTGGATGCAAGTAAATTGCGTCAATAGCGATGTATCGCATGACACTTCGTCGGAATCAAACGAATCCTCCATTGTTTGTGATTCAACATTAGAGCACGACCGGCCTTGACAATTTGTACATGTCAGAGAACAAAACAGTCCGACTTTTTTGCAACCACATTTAGCACTGCATCCCTTTTTGCAGTTGCAAAAAATTGTGTTCAGCAGTTTTTCCGGCGCAGGTGGGAGTAAAGTTTGAACTGGCTCTAATATATTGTTGACCAACTTCCAACCCGAGTCTGTAGGGTCTAGCTGATAACCAAGCCACACTCGAACTTGGTAATATACCCGAAAAAGATGTTGATGAGCAGCAATTGAGGTTGGAGGAAGACAAGCTAATTGAACTTGTTTTTTATTTTTAGTATTTTTAACGATACATGCATATCGATGCTTATCTAAACAGGTAGTTTTTTTAGGAGCTCCGTACATAGAAAGAAGAAAGCGGATGCCGTTGGTGATAACTTCTTGTTGAGTTGAATTACTCTTTTTAAAAATTTCAGCACATTGAACTAAATCTTGTTTTTCAAAACATTTTGAAAACTGCTGTTTTACCCCTCCTGTAAAATGCAGATGTCGTATCACAGCCAGTTATTGCGTGTAAAAATAGTACATGATTTTGACACTTTACAAAAGTAGATAATATATATAATATAATATATAATATATATTATATATAATATATATTATAATATAAAATATATAACAACTCTAGAGATGTAAATACGTGGCGTACTCATGCATATTATGACGATAACAACTTTTATAACTTTTTGAATCGTTATATCTCAGAAACGGTGGGTCGTAGGAAAAAAAGTATTGATACATTTTTTATAGATAATTTTATGGTCTACATTTTTTGTCTGAGGTACCTTCATGATAAAACTCACCGTTTTACTGAAAATCGCGAAAAACTCATTTTTTTGACCTTTGACCTTGAATAAAATTTTTTCCACACACGGGAATGATGGGGAACTTTTAAATATTATTTATAATTATGTTTTGAACAATTTTACTCATTTTCAGCTTGTTGGGATTTTATGTACCTTCACTCTCATTTTTTGGTCTAGATTGACCGGACTATACGATGAAGTGAATGGAATTATTAATTAGTACTGTGTCTATCACATTATTTACCAATTTGAAAAATAATTTTATATGAGTAATATCTCTTCCAGTTTCTGAAGATTTTTTTTTATACAATTATTTTCAATATGACGCATATCACGAACATATTTATTTTTTGATATAATGTATAAATTTGTTTTAAATATTTTCCAGTTGTTTGATATAAATAATGTAGTGAGAGTTCAAGGTGCTATTTACGTGAGATATGAAAAGGGTATGAGCCGTTATAGGATCTTTGAAATTATAACATGTTCTGATAATGAACCCTAGTGTTCTATTTGTCTTTTTTAGAGATTTAGAGGCAATGTGCTCATGAAACAAAATTTTTGTATCAAAAATTATTCTCAAATCTTTCACTCCAGCGCGAATGAGAGAAAATGTTTCGATAAACTGTATTTGAACATAATTGGGTCCTTATTTCTGCTGAAGCTAATTTGATGACATTTGCTGAAATTCAAATATAAAGCGTTTTCATAGCAATATGAATAGAATCTGTCTAAATCTTGTTGGATCATATAAGTATTCAGCAGATTCTTAATACAGGAGCAAGATTTTTTATATCATCGGCGTACATTAGGAACCTCGAGAATTTGAAACATTTCGAAATATCGTTTATATAAATGTTAAAAAGGAGGGGCCCTAAATGTGAGCCTTCTGGTACTTGGAAATTATTTGTGATATATAGTTACCTATAGAACGGTTGTTGACATATGATTTGATCCAGCTCATAGAACATAGAATTAATGATATTCTGGGAGAAGTTATCATCATAGCCGATTCGGGTTCAACATCGTAGAAATAGTAAATTCAATACGGTCTGATATCTAATGAGACTTATTTGAACATGGTGGTATACAGCGTAATCGAGACAAGAAGGACATTTCATCTTACCTTTAATATGTTGCGAAAAAGTGTTGTAAACGGGTTACGGGTGAATCTACTCTATTCACAAACTAACCATTCTATCGCATAATAGCTACTGAAACCCAATATAAATTGCTTAAGTGGTGAAATGCACAGTCAATTATAAACTGTCTAAACTGCAGTGAGTGCATCTAATTGTGGGTATAACACATGAAGTATCGACCGATTTGGACAATTAACTTATAATTTCGGTAGCGTGATGAGTTGATGAAGGTGTAAGGGCTGTGATTGTATTTAATTCCAGTAATTAACTTTAAATTCGTGTTATTTAGGTTAAGCTACGTAACAATTAGTATTCGATTATTATCCAAACGCCTATTAATCAAATTCTATATTTAGCCTGCTTTGCACCAAATTATATGCAATTATGATTGCCAATACAACTCCATCTCTGATGTACCCAGTAGTTGGCGTTTCTGTGTAAATACGGGATATGGAGATATAATATCACGGATAACATCATAGCATACCTCATTTGAACGATTTGCACAATAATTGAGAAATAAAATGTCAATGAAATAGATATTTACACTTTAACAACAATATTGTGTATTTGTCACCACACAGCGGCCACTTCAGAGTGAAATGTTGATTCAGTCTGAGGATGCCATAGTTTATGCAAATATATACAATGATTTCAATTGGTGATAAAGTGATACAATGTTATCAGATTAACCAGGTTCTCAATGTTTTTGGATACAACTAAGCTGAACCGTTCTAAAAAAGGAAATTAATTTTCATGTATCATAACCATGATCCCGTTCCAGCTTATTGCACAACCACAATAAAATAATAAATATCACTTCACTGCCTCAGCCACTATAGTTCCTTTGAATATCAACCACTATCAATACTAGATTATCTATTTACAATCACTTTAGCCTGTTGCCGTTTTCTCCTTAGACTTGAAAGTGCTTCACCTCTGCTTCGATTTGGTACCTGCGATTTCATTGACTGTTGAGATGCTCAGTTTTGAAGTTGCAGCAACTCTGTCTCTAACGGCAGTAATAGGAAGATATGGCTTCAGTTTATGCACCATTACGTAAATTTGGGTAGAATTTCAATCCTGAGAAGAAGTTTAAATATATAAAGATTCAGATGCATAAAGATTATATAACCTATCAAGCCAATTGAATTAAACTGTATTGCATTATCCGTCAACGTTGGAACATGTTGCCAACTGTTGAAATGAACTAATCTTGGTTTGACGAAAACAGGAGGGCACTTATTTAGTGAAATTGTTCAAATTGATAACACTAAATTACTAATGACGTCATTCTCTTGTTATCGTGAATATGGTACATATACACAAGAAAATTTCAAAAAATCTAAAAAATTTATTTATTTTTTGATTACGTACCCTGGCAAAGATGCATCAGTAAAGTTGAAAAAATACCAAGGCTGTTCCAGAAAAATATCAAGGATACTATTGTATCCGGCCAACATCTAAAGAATATTGTTTGAGGCAGTGTTGAAATGTTGGAAGAGGAGATAGGCATTGAAATTTTTCTTGGAAAATTTCCACAGCTTTGCGGTTCGATATAAAAATGAAGCGTCGTAGGAAAAAGTTCGGCAGTTTTCAAGCTTGATAATAAAGATTGACCAATTTGAGCTCGTCTAGTGCCCACCTGGAAACTCTCGTAGTAGAATAACATACAAGATTTCACTAGTTAATTTGGATTCGACTTGAACATTTGTTGAAATATTATAATTATCATACATGTATATGTTGCTTAGGTTCTAGAAACTATTGTTTTAATAATATACAATTCTGTAATGGTTGTACAAGTAGAAACCGTATGTATTCTATTTTGGATAATTACAAGCTGTTACTTTTTCAGAACATTTCGAAAACAACAGTATCATTTCAAACTTGAATAAAATAACTATTAAAAGTTTGAGTTTCACTAATTTAATGAATAAAAGTAACTATAGATTCACTAACATCATAGTTTCTTCAAACAAGTATATTAGAAAGTGCTAACTTACTACGAAAGAGCTAACCTAATATATCACTTTAATGATAATTTCAGGATAGTTGGTTAGTGAAATTTTAACGAATTGGGTTTAATCCATGAAGGGATTAAACTGTGGATTATGGTGGATTAAACGATAAACTGGTAGCAAACGAAAAATTTTATTATTCAAATTTAACAAGGGAGATTTATTATTAGGTATTTGTTCATAGTTCAGAAGTTTGTCGGACTTCTTTTATTCATTAACTTCTAGGGATTCGAGCAAATTTAATATAACTATTACTTTTATTCTGAATGTGTAATATCTTAAAATTACAATTACAGTTATGGCTTTACATAGTTCAATGTTCTGCAAAGGTTGAATTAGATTCATTATTAATATAGCTACGCATATGTTCTTTGATCCGTATTTTGATGGTACTTCCTGTCTGACCAATATATATCATAGGACAAGGACCACATGTCATTATGTTTATTTGTAAAATCTCTTTCGCATCTAAGATAATATCCAGATTTCCATCTAAAAATTGATAATGCAAAAATTCTGACAATTACCGGAATAATTTTGCACTTTTGATGAAAAATTTGATGATTCAAAGAAAAATAAAAGATTTATATTCATAATTTTCTTATTACTTTCGAATAACTCTGTAAGTGAGTGCAAAAGTATACAGGAAGACCTTGTACGCTTGAGAATATTGTAAATTCTGAATCATCCACAGATTTTTAGCCAAATAGACATATACATAAGGATCCTGAGTTGATACATTTTTTAACGGTGTATAGAACTCATTGAGATCAATAAAACTTACAAATGAGGTAAGGTTCAATTCAAATTTTAGTAAAAGCATTTTCCTACAAACAAATGAAATTTTTCAAAAACTATTCATCTTTCAGAATCTGGATTGAGTTTCAAGCATATCAATGTGTAGATTTTCCTTAAGTTTTGAATTCAGAAAATCACATGTTTCGAAGGCTTTTTTTAGTTTACTAAATACTAAATGACTGATTTTGAATCGATAAAAAGTCGAGTTTTACATAAAATCCCAAAAAACAGTTTTTTTCCCGCTATTTTGTTTCTTCAGCACAATTTATACGGTAAACATATTAGTATCCATATTTTCGATATGCTTAATCTCGGTGTCATTTTTTCGTTAACAAATACATTGTAAAATCATTCTTATCACAATTTGAGTGGCCTATAACTACAGATACGAAGAATATTACAATATTTGTAACAAGTATATATGTTGCTGTGCAAATGTGGTGAATAATGTATAATATTCTCCGGTGAATATCGAATATCTAACTCGCGAAAAATTTTACTCTCCTGCGATAACATTGCCACTTGGATGACCTACGCTATAAGTTCAAGTCCAGTTAATTTTGTACGCAAAAATCTCTAAAAAAAGAAGCTGTAGAAGCTGATAGACATTTTTTATGACAACTCACCATGTATAAATAACACATCAATTCTTTCTTGCTTAAAATTTTTTTTTTGTTCATCATGTAACTCACTGTTACTTCTAACTTATGTGAATACTGAAATCTCAAAGTCTCAATTAACATTGAAATCAAATGATAGCTTTGATGGAGAGAGTATTAGGAAAATTTATATTCAAAATAAAAAAATATCTATTTGGAACTCCTATATGAATTGAAAGATGATCAGTTTACGTTGTTTAATATAATACATGTCATTTAAAACTGAGCACCGTATGTGTTGTGATGGAAAAATTACCATTTTATCCGATTGCTTGATTTTCTTGGGCAAGTTCACAAATTACAAATTTTTGAAATATGGTAACAACTAAAGGGTATATATATGTATAGGGAATATTGCAGAACATTTTTTCTTCGGTATCAAAAAACATCAAAAAATGTAGAGTTTTCCATTTAAAAAATCATAGATTTGATATAAATTCTTATTTTTGGATCATCATGTATAATCCAAATTATTTTTAATTTTCAGTACCAGCGGGGTTATATTGAGTTTTTTCGTAGTTTAAATTAGAACGAATTAAGTATTTAAATACATCATCCTCATTTGAATTTAAATTATTCACCGTAGTCAAGAAATGAAGACAATTCCTTCGTAATAACATACAATGGAAAATATTTTTGTTTGGAAAGACTTCCAAAGGATATTATGTAAATAAGTAGAATAAAGTAGCTTATTCAAATATTATTCAGCATCTTCAAAGTAGCTCAACGTAGTAAATAAAAAATATTCAATATTGTCTTTGAGTGAAATAACTGCGGCTTCGTTAAGAAATAATTTAATTCTCTTCTCCCCTTTTCATCATATTCCGTTTACTTTGTCGAGATGCAGCTTAAATTTATTTACAAGACGAAGTTCCTGAGAAGATAATACAACAAATCATTTACAACCCAATTATAAGAAGAAGAGACAGATCGATTGTGAGATTTTTTAATCCCATTCCAAACACACTTTATCTCAATTTTTTTAGTAACTGCCTACTCAACATTATTCCTTCAAACAACACTGTATCAATATTCATTGGGGATCAAAATTGGACTTAGATTGAAATTGAAAACAAAAAGGAATTGAATATCATTCCCTTTATTGGACTGTTGATTCCAATTTTAAACTTACTATTCATTTACAAAACATTCAGGATTAAATCAGTCACACAACTACTCTCATCTTTTTAAGGCACACGATACACATATTACAAAGAGGTTGTACTTCCACTCCGTCTTCATTAATTATTTTCCTTCATCTATTAAAACCCCTTACGA
Organism: Endomychus coccineus; assembly: GCA_958510875.1. Lineage (NCBI taxonomy): Eukaryota > Metazoa > Arthropoda > Insecta > Coleoptera > Endomychidae > Endomychus > Endomychus coccineus. Next base: position 68,254,496 of record OY294068.1, read on the forward strand.
CTTCTCCAGATTGATACGATCACCATTTTTATAAGTTTACAATCATATTTAAGTCTTTCTTAACATATTTTTTCAGTAGATTATTTTTCTCACTTATTTTGGCCAAATTTGATTTTTACTATAATCAATGTACCAATATGAAGACATGTTTTCAAAAATACATTATTTGAAAACACACACACCTGGAGAACTATCTTCAAAAAGCTTCAGGGGATCAAATCTTCATTTATGGGATGATATTTCTTTTTGGGGATGAAACTATGACAACTTCTTCACAGTAAATACAGACACCCGGAGACATAGCCTTAAGAAGGAGATGGATACATAGAGAACTTGATGGACTATTGTGTGATTGCAGATATTCCTGGCTTCAATATATTATGTTCTGGTCTCCAACTGCTGTTGGAATGCTGTTTGTTTTGAGGCGACGACCATCGAACCATGGCTCACCAGAGAATATGGATTTGTTGGTCTGAGGTATATGTAAGTTTTCATTCCCAACACGATAATCTCCGAAATCTCTTTAGCACGATGGGTTGGATCATTAGAATTTTCCTATGGTGCACGGTCTTTAAATTCATAGGGATCTGGATTGTTAGTGAGAAATAAACGTGTTAGTATAATTATAGTTGTTATCAGGGATCCGTGTTGATTCATTAATTATCTCCTCGAGAAGGTCTCAGCCCATCGTCCTGTATCATCCGTCTTCTTTCCAAGAAGATTTTTAGATCGTTAGGATATTCAATGGTCGCATGTATATTTTGTACAGCTGAATCTGTAGGACACAACCAAATGTTAATGTTAGCAGGCGGACAATTTTGGAATTTCAGATATTGTAAATCTCAGTCGGAAACTATAATTGTCAAGAAATATTGAAGATCGTGAATGAACGACATTCAGTCAGTGGTCTAAAGAATTCATGATGGCTATATTCAGAAAGAAGGAAACAGCCAAGCCAAACACTATCAATAATGATGACTTGTGTAACAATATTGATAAAACACAGTCAAAGATGGTACATTTTCGTTGTTAAGGGAATCAACATACTTTTGATTCCAGGGCTAACTTTAGAATATAGATTCACAAAGAATTGTTCCCTGTAACTTATCCTCCCATATTTTGCAAATATCTTTAAATGTATTTTATCCTTCAATGCGAAAACCACTTACCAAAAACCTGGTTTTTCATTTTGTGTCAAGGGCTAGTTCACATCCCAGCTGCTCCTCATAATCTACGAAGCACAGATTCGACGTGGAGTTAACCTCCCGAATACACGTTTGTATTGGTATCCAGAACTGATGAAGGATCGCCATGTGAAGATCCAGTGTTTTTCGGGTAGGAAATTGGAGTCATTTGGAAGGGTGGATCTCAGGTTTCAGTGGTTTATTGGGTAACACTTACATATATTATTAATAGTAGTCAGAAGACTAACGTAGACTAACACTTGATGAATATTCTAGCGATTTAATAATATCTCTTCTTAAGGGAGAGCCTTATCATCATCCGATGTTTTAAACATCCCTTAGCTGATCTAAGCATTCCTTACATTGTTGTTCCAAATATTCATATGCCTGTTTATCTTGGATTACTAAGCTACAACATCGAACATAATCAAGAAAAATAGAGCGATCTTGGATTTATACTTAGACTATTTAATGAATAAATAGTCTAAGGATTTATATGATTTAGGAATTATAGAAGATAGCTCCCTCATCATTCCCTTTTTAATTAGATGAAACTATATCAAATAATAGCAAATGAATACACATATATCTCATGTATTTTAAAATTCTCATTATGTAAAAGAAAAAAATCATAAATTTGAATAAAATGTTAGAATCGAAAATTCTTACAAAAAAAGCGCTTTTAAAATTTCCCTAAAAAGAATGCTGAAAAAGAGAATGTCTTATTTAACACAACATTATTTATTGTGAAGATACATATCTTACAAAAATCTTTTTCAATACTGATAAAATATATTTGAATTAAATTTTTCCTGAAAATAATAAAAACAAATATCTCTTCAAATTTAAATCAAACAATTTTTAAAATAACTTTTCATATTTTAATAATGAATAATTAATTTATTTACTTTTTTTATTCATTTGATTAATGGAATAAAAATTAATCATAATTCCCTACAAATTATTTTGAAATTCAATTCTAAATTATAAGTATGAATAAATTTGTAATATTCAAAAACCATACAAATTTAATGAATTTATTATTGAAATTACTTATAAAATTAAAATAAAAAATTACAAAAATGTATATGTATGTATAATTTTATCTAGAAAATGATAAAGATGAAAGATTTTTCCTCAAATAAAATTTTGAGCTTTAGCAATTAGATTCTATTCTGCAGAGAGCTATTAGACTGATTGATTATGTCACATCACGAATTCATTAAATTTTCTGGAACATCGTAGAAAGGTGAGAGATCTCTCCTCTTTCTAAAGATATTTCCATGATCAGAAATTGCCTGTTATTCTATCACGAGAGATTCGATGTGAACTAGGCGAGCTCAAACTCCTTTTTGCTCTGCCAACATTCCACCGCTGGCTCACCCGATGGGATCTTCTACGACATTATGGGTTTACCTTTCGTGTGGTAGAAGTACATGAAAATGTATGTTTTCTGAACAAGATTACCAATTTCAAGGCTCATATAAAAATATTACCTTCACCCCTAACATTAACTAAAAAAAATTGTATCATAATGATAACCATGAATCATGCTTTGAGAATATGCAACATGTAATATAATCTTGGTAATAAAGATATTCAATATGGTGCATTATCAAAATAAAGCATGTCAATGCTATCATCTGGTTCCATTGATTCACCCTTGTCTCAATTAAATTGGTTGATATTCCATGACTCAATATTGCACGAATTTGTATGAAGTCGATTTTGAACTGGAATTACAAATAAAATGTTCCAACGAAGTCTTCTTTGAAATAATCACCCTTTCGTTGCGACATGAAACAAAGAACCTTTATCTAGCGCTAAACTACAAGATAAGAGGATCGTTTAAAAGTTTATAATGAGTATGGAAGCATAGAAACGACTGGAATGCCTCGGGTACAATGCATGCATCTCCAGCGTTGAAGGTACGCCTACGCATGGCATATACAGCACCTGCCGAGCTTTAAATTGCCACTAGCCACATCAGATCTCAGGATTTATATAGTTATTACATGGTCTTGTTGCTTATTAGAAACAAATTAAATTGTTTTGATAATCTTGTCTATATTTATGAAACAATCTTACAGGTTTGTGAATTCGTTACGTTTTATATTCACCACAACTTTATCTAAACTGCTATGGTTCTGAATTCTGATTCTTTCGCAACAGCACGTATTCACTGGTACCATTCAAACATACAAAAATACAATTTTGTTGAACTACTCTTCTGAAACTATTTCGAGTCAAACCTCATGGTTATGTAGAAGTTCACCGACTACATCCACCTGCTAAAGATTTTATGAGACAAAGGATTAGAAATTCTTTTGATATAATAAAATAAAAATAAAATAGTATCGTTTGGAGTGTCGAAACTATAGTCATGATTTTTTTGTTTAATATAAGTATGTGATAAAAAACAAAATAAAAGTATTTTATTTTATTATATCAATATGATAAATTATCACAAGGTTAGGCTTCTACGATTGACATTTTAGAGATTCTTTTGGTAATATTACGACAGAAATTTAATAAAGATCAATTTCACTAATAAGTACAAAATAATCACCATTTCCACTAAAAATTCTATCAAAGTACTCCTTTCAGCTACCAAGTAGCCATCATTAGATTGAACTGAATTAAAAAACAAAATGTACGTACTATAAATAAGAAATAATCACCCTTATCCACTAAAAATACTACTAAAATACTGAAGACCTTTTGGCTATCAAGTAGCCATCATCAGAGTAAACTAAATTAAAAACCAAAATGTGCCTGCTTAAATACTAGTTGGGGATAATAATGTAAACAAAGGGTTACCCTCAGCTGGAGATAAATCGAAATTTAGTAAATTGCTTTCCCGTTTATACATTTCCATTCCTTCTAAATTACCTAGAAATTTATCTGTACTGTGTTTTAAAAGTGATAAACTTTCTTGAGAAATGGTATGACCTGTATTTAAAATATGTTCGGCTACCGCTGATTTTTCACCATTATTTTTCTTTATATGTGCAAAATGTTCCTTATAACGAGTTAAAATGTTCCTTCTAGTTTGACCCAGATAGCATTTCGAACACGACTCACAATTGATTTTGTAAATCTTGGATTTGTCGAAGTCGGAAACTTTGTTATAGGTGTTGCCTAAACGATGTTTTAGCTTGTTCTTACATCTATAAAGCGGTTGTATTGCAAATTTAGAAAACAAACTATGGAATTTATTAATTACTGAAGAATGATAAGTGAAACTTTCGAATTTTATTGAAATATTTGAAGGTAATGGCTCTAATTTGGTTAATTTGCTACGTTCCAATTTCCTTTTCTGTTTAGAAATTAAACTATAGATCAAAGATTTCTGGCAACCATTGTCGAACGCAATTTGCTGAAGTTTCTCAATTTCTTTGTCATAATTTTGATGGCTCAAAGGGACGTTCAATAATCTATGAACTAGTCTATTAAACGGAGCTATTTTATATCTAAATAGCGTAGCTGAATCCGCCGGGATATACCTATTTGTTTGAGTGAGTTTTCTGTATATGTCGAAATCCAAGTGATTACGATCTTTTATAATGTTAAAATCAAGGAAAAGAAGCTGATTATCTGTTTCTATTTCGACAGTAAGGCTCAGTGAATCAAATTGGCTATTAAGCGTGTTCAAAAAGCCATGTAAATCAAAATCTTTACTTGTAATCGCGAAAATGTCATCAACATATCTACACCAAACTTTTGGGAAATTTTGATTTTAGGGTGGTTCCTAGTTCGCTTACAAAGATATTGGCCAAAAAAGGAGAGAGTGGATTGCCCATTGAACATCCGCTGGTTTGTTTATAGTAATTTTTATTAAAAGTGAAATAATTTTACTTGATACATAAAGATGTAAGGATCATGTACGTGTTTCAAAGCTATTTATGGTTAATAATGTAAACAGGGTGTTACCCTCAGGTGAAGATAAATCTGAATTTAATAAATTGCTTCTTCACTTATACATTTCCATTCCTTCTATATTACCTAGATATTTGTACGAACTATGTGATGTTTTAAAAGAGATAAACTTACTTAGGAAATGGTGGACCAGTACCTATTTAAAATATGTGGTGCTGATGTTGATTTTTCACTATTATTCTTCTTTATATAGGCAGAATGTTCTTCATAAAGAGTTAAAATGTGTCTTCTAGTTTGAACCACACAGCGTTTTAGACTCACAATCAATTTTGTAAATTTCAGATAGTAATCAAGTTCCAATTAAAATTTTGTTATTCAATTTTATTAAATTCAAATAGGATTGTACTTGCTTTATCAAAATTTAATTTGCAAACCATTTATACTTTTGCTAAAAAATTATTGTTACACTGTTTGTTAAGTTTGAAGCCATTTTTCTCTTATTTTTTCTTATTTAATTCACCTAATCACTCCGTAATGCCGGAAATTTTTGATTAGGTTGTTTATTTTCTTTTTATTCAAAGCTGTTGGCACCCTAGGCACAACCCTCAATCGGGAATCAAAAGAAAGGTTTCATTACAAAATCCTAAGATAGTATAACTTACTGCGCTAGTTGGTAACATTGGGAAATAAGGTTAAGCCTTACACAGTGACACTCAAAGTCTCCGAAACCTTACACAGGTACATGCCAGGGATAGCTCGGTATCTGTTGAACTATCGTACATGAGGCGTGTGCTCTACTAATCTAGGCTGTAAACTGGGGCAAAAGGCGGAATAAATAACTTTTGTTTGGAAGGTTGAATCTAATTTTGCATGATCTTTTATGGAACCCAAAGGTAATTCCTGATACGATGAAGACATGTCCTCACTCCCCTTTCACCCCCAGAACGTCAAAATTGGCCTATTTCTATTAGATGTTATATTTTTTATTAAAAAAATGAAAATTCAGCTCCGAAAATGGTATCTAGGAGGTTTTTTGGGTCGCTGATCATGAATCCGAGGTCGATTATTCGGAAAACTCAACCGGAGACCAGAAAATCTGAAAAATTTGGCTATTTTTCCAGTCATTTTTCCAAACTATGTACTTTTTCCTTCAAGAATGTCTTTTACTGTTTTTTTTGATCGCTGATCACGAATCCGAGGTCAGTTGTACGGAAAATTCATCAACAGGCTGGAAAAATTGAAAACTCATTAATCTTCCTTTATTCTACATAACTGACCTTGGTTTCATGATCAGCGACCCAAAAAAACCCTAGATACCATCTTCGAAGCTTAATTTTTGTTTTTTAAATAAATCGTATGACGTCTAATATGGGAGGGGTAGAAATTGGCCAATTTTGACGTTCTGGGGGTGAAAGAAGGCGAGGGCATATCGTTATCGTATCACGAACTACCTTAGGGATCCATGAAACATCAAGCTGAAATTTTTTTCAGATTCCACCTTCTAAACAAAAGTTTTTTATTTTCCTAGCTTATAGCCTAGATTATACCAACTGCACTATCATAGACCGGGTTCCTTCGACTTGAGCTGTATTATAATGAACTGTTTTACCACATTGTTGATGACGTCATTGAATCTTAAACAGATAATTTCAATTATTTCTGCAAGTTAAACATATGCGTGTGGTATATATTTATAACTCGTAAAATACAGTTGTCATTATGGTTAAATAAAATATGTCAAAAATACCACTCGAAACAGGGCTACCGCGCCCAAAAACAATACAGTTCCTATTTTCACTACACTTTTAAGCGATTTGCAAAATTTCAAGTACGTACGACCAATAGGAACGGTGCTCCACAGTTTTTACGCACACGGGCACACAAACGCACACACAGACATCATCTCAAAAACAGTCTAGATTCAGAAATGATCAAAACTTAAATATCTGCGAAAATAGTAAAAACCTTTTCAGATCGATTTCAATAGTTCCCTTATTATACTACGTATAGAGACATACGTAAAAATCGAATTATGAGTCTAAATATGAGAAATCAAATTTAATATTAATTGAGTATTTAGCTTTGAAGACTCGTGTAATTCAGATTTCAATCTAAATCGAAGATAAAACTTCAAGGGGACAGACAACTAGGGTGTTAGGAGCGATGTTATGCTTAGCGTAGCACGTCACACAATGCGTCACGCTCATTGAAGCGACTAACCCATCATCAAGTTCCTTACTACACAAATGCCCCTGAACTATTAGTAATTTAGTGGCCAAGTATTTCCGATATTCATAAACAATTTGAATAAATCTGTCGATTATACGATTCATAATGGTATCATTGTAGAAGCACTATTTTGTTTTACATCTTCTATTTACATAATGTATGATTCTTGACAGATATGAATATATCTTGCAAAACAATGAGGGAGTTTGATATTCTTTTATTCTATTATTAAATTCCTCTGATTCCTCAGATTGTAAAAAGTCAAGTGCCATATAAGTTTCAAAATTGTAACTACCTACTGATAGTTTTCGTATATTGAAATTCAAAATAATTCTTTCCGCGCTAAAAGGCAGCTGTAAAGACAGATAGCTTGCTCTTACGTCACAATCCGGTATCGGTCAGAGCGATTCTCTATTTTACTCATGTTCATAGGGTTTACGTGATCTGACAGTGTTTCATTCCATTTTATTTAGGGGACAATGAAGTAACACGATTCTACACCCTTGGAACCAAACTAATGAAATGTTGGCAACACTGTACTTTGGGACATTCTGTTTACCGGAAACTTTCAAAACCACATGTTAATTATAATCCGATAAGTGGTGAGTCATATTTAAGGTAAGAAATTTCATTTATGATGTCTTATACATGGCGTGATAATCACATGTTTTCATTTCGTTATTTATCAAGTAATAATTGCTGATTTGACTAGTGGTATCAGTTTTATAACAAATGATGCAACTACAGAAATAATAAACAATCTGTGATGTGTGGCACTTATGGGTAAAACGATCTCAAATTGCGGGGTGAAATGATCCCGTTTTTAAAGGGGGACTATTTTGCGCTAAGAAACTTAGACAACAACTTAGTAACAAACACAACCGGGATGCTGAGCATATGAGACATGCCCTAAATGCCTGTAAAAACTGCAGTGCGAATTTTTTATGTTTCAAGAATGTCGCTGGAACGACGGCGATGTGCAATGAATAAAAATGAGATTGCAAAACAAGAGAGTCGCAACTCGGCATTTTCGTTAGAACAAGAATAGGAACTCGTAAAATATATTTTGAACTTTGAAACTAGAATGTATGGTTCGAACACTAATAAACAACTAGCATACCAAATATCTATGAAAGACACACTGCTCCCACAAATTCAGCTGCTGGTAAAGATACGATTTTAGGAAACGATACCTGGAGATCTCCCTAAGATGTCCTGAAGCAACGTCCGTAGCGATAGCAAGAGCCTTTAACAAACCAGTTATGACAAAACCTGTTGAATGAAACTTTAACAAAAAACCCAACCTCGGCGAAACTTCGATTTCCACGGTTTCTGGACGAAATTCAAATATATTTGCAGAAAAATTTTCAAAGCAAGTGGCGGGGGAAACTTCAGCAGAACACGGAATTTCCACAACAGCGGTAGTTTGTGTATCGGCTGCAGGAAACATTGTCCACCATTGCTCATTTTTAGTTGAAGCCACATGAAAGCTGAACTAACAGATGGAGCTTCTCCAGGAACCGTTTTTACGTCTAACCAAAATGAGTGTACGTACAGAAATTTCTAAGAGTGGCTTGGACATTTAGTATCTTTCGTCAAGCCTAGATGATTTTGCGTTACTTTATTATTAGATGGTCATTTATCGCATACCAAAAATTGATGTCATGTTAAGTGGTAGAGAAAACTTATTGACCATCTTGTGTTTCCAGCCACATAGCACACATAACCTTCAGTCATTGGATGTGTCCCCCTAGTATTCATTTAGACCAGTCATTAGAAAAATGGTTTAACCACCATCCTAGTAGAACTGTGACGGTATTTCAAATGAGCCAAATATTTGTGAAGACTTGTGAACGGCTTACGGAAGATTAGAATTTTTACATTTGACCCAGAGATTCTTTCAGATGTCGACTACTTAGCTTCTTCTAATTTATTTCAGGACGAAACCAATGGAACACAAAATCGTCCTATAGGACGTGAAGGTCCGTGTTAGAACCCCAAAACCAGGAACTAACTGAACTCAGAACGAACAAATGAATTCATCATTTCTCGTTACATCAGAAAAATGTCACAATGCCCTACACAAAGGAAGTCTTTGTGGAATTTCTATTTCAACCAGTGTACGCCGTACAAAGATGCATAAGACGGAGAAAAAATGCCAAGTGTCTGTGATGTTGTGAAGAATACTATAGATATGTAAAGGCTAGATACACAGCAGCAAGTGCTCTGAATTGGCTCATCATCAGTGCGCGGGAACGGAGGAAGACGAAAATTAATTTGTTTGTGATCTGATTCAGTCCATGCCCGCATACGAAAGAAGTTTACCCTATAAGAATATTTTTAATTGTTTCTACAGCTATTTTTGAGTTATTTGCATGCATGGAAAGAAAAGATCCATCGATTTTTTTAATTAGGTAAATAAAGCATGGATTGAAGAAGGATAGAGCGTTATATATAGAAATGGCTCCCTTAAAAGGTGAAGGATCCAAACTTTAAAAACAATTGTTTTTTCACTTCAATAATTTTTTTTTTAGGGGAATCATTTTACAATCTTCTTCCCTACTTTCCAACAAAATATTGTTTTGATGGAGCCGTCCCTTGAGGAAATGCATGACAAACTACAAAGTTAAACAACTATTAAATATAAATGAATAAATTTCCCCTATATTATAAAACATAAAATTAAATTTGTGATGCGTTTCGTCAACGATGTAATTTTATCAAACACTTTTAAGTAAATCAACATGAATAAGCAACTGTATAAATATACCTTATGACATAATAAAATTCCAACAGCTGATAATAATGGGACAACCCACGATAACTAACATAATAAAAGTATAGTAATTAAAAGAAAAGGAATTCATCGCAATATATACAGATGTTACCGATTAAACAAAAGAAGTTATTGTTGGGGATCTATATTATGTGTACTAAAAAGCTTATGTTCAGGCACTGTTATTGTTACATCTTCTACTTTCTCGTGTTATGATTCCGAACATGAATCCATCTCGCACTAAACTACTCAACACTGCTCCGAATTCGATCCAAACACAAGCAAAAATAACAAAAAATTAAATGAATACCACAACATCTCAGACTTTGCTTACCGATTTCCGACGACACACATTTCTTAACTAATTGGAGAGTTTTCCCGCCCACCTTGTTATATTCAATATTTTAATTATTAATTACTACTTAATTGTTCAGTTTTGAGAGGTTTTACATATAAAAATATAATTTTAGAGTATTTTGCTAGACATTAAATATATTTCGCATTAAAAGTTTAAAGTGAATTTTATAAAACTTCCTCATTCTGGTCTCCAAATACAAGGTCCATCACTTAATTTTAGGAACATTACATTCAATTTTAGAAGGTAGGATCCATCTCTGTAACTTATGAGTACGTGGATTCTACAAAGCTAACCAAACATATAACTTGGTTCTTGAACCTGGTGATAGGAATAACCCATGTAGGCAGGCCCGGGGTTGGCTGAGGCCATGGCAAATTCTTCATAGCTCTGGCACAAACTTGCAATCCGAAGTTGCGTGAATGCTATATGGTACTTGGGATGATAACATCGCGCCAGGCGTGGTATACACTTGTGGCTAAATATTGAAATACACGTCTTGGGTATACTGCGATACAATATTGTAACAATGCTGAAAATACGATTTGTGCCAACGCTTGGAATCATTTCTTTGGCCAATCCTTGAATAAGAACAAAGCCAATGCTATATAACTCTGGCGGGGGCTTGTAGCCCAAGACTGGCCCAAGCCCGATTGAACCACACGATGACAACATTGCCGCAGGTCTGATGTCCAGTCTTGGCCCAATGGCTGATAGCATATTGGGTAAAGATTGAGCCAGGGCTCCATGACAAACGAAACAGTCCAGGCCGAATTCTATGGCCGCTGGCTGATGCGACATATCTTTAATTAAAAACAAAAGAACTTATTACGATTAAATTTTACACGGAGAATCAATAAATTGAAATTAAACTTAACATCTTTACGGAAAATCTTGATTGTTAACTAAACGGGTATTCATCATTACATTTATGTAAAACGATTGTCAACACTGGATCGTTTCGTAGAAAAGAAAATTCCTCAATACATTCAGATGAAACTATTGTCAACACTGAATCGTTTGGTAGAATTCATTGAGAATTAAACAAAAATTGATTCTTTACGGAAAATATTATTAAATTATGAACAGAACGGCGCTTCTTAATATATTCAGGAAAAACAATCGTCAACACTGGATTGGTTTCTAGAATTATCGAAAATAAGCTCAGATTTAAAATAGTGGCTGAGAACATTATTAAATTATGAACAGAACGGCGCCTCTCAATATATTCAGGAAAAACAATCGTCAACACTTGATTGTTTTCTGGAATTATCGAAGATAAACTCAGGTCTTAAATAGTGGCGAAAAATAATAAAGAATTATGAACAGTACGGCGCTTCCCAATATATTCAGGAAAACAATCGTCAACACTTTATTGTTTTCTAGAATTATTGAAAAATAAATTCAGCAATTAAATCTTTACGGAAAATTACTAATTAACTAAGTCGAGAATCTACTTACTCTCCGTTTATCGGACTGAATGGAAATAAAATTCTACTTTCGGTGTATCGGATTTTACTGATTTAGCTACGGTAGTCTCCTAGCAAGTCCTTTCTATATGGGAGACCGAGCTCCTTTTATACTCTATAGTTGACACGTCATGTCTTTGAGAGAATGTCGCCGGAATGCGGACTCGCTTATCAGTAGCTACACTCGGCTGTCGTGTTTTTATACACGTAGTGTAACAAAGTTTGATTCATTTGTTTCGGTTGAGGTGACCTTCTTGAGCAATAATATTAATAAGTAACGACGCTCCGTTACACTATTTTTCTTATTTTTCTTCTATAAGACGATGAAAAAATAAATAAAATGAATGAAATCACTTATTTCAACACTCGCATAAAGATGTAATAAATAATTATTCATTTTGCGAAATTAGTCAAATTAGGACAACTCCTACATCACTTTTGATCTAGTAGGAATTTCAAATTTAATTTCGTCACCTGCTTGAAATTCACGTATATAAATGTCGTCCGAGATTCGGTATAAAACTCTATGAAGTCCTCCAGATCCATGCTCCGGATCACCACCAACAGCTCTTTCTCATGGGATGATCATGTCAGGTCCATTGCGAAAACCGCTTCACATAAACTTGGTTTTCCATTCCATGCCAAGAGCTACTCTACATCTCAGTAGATTTTCAAAATCTACAAAGCACAGATTCGGCTTATCCTGGAGTACTGCTCTCATGTTTGGAGTTCGGCTTCCGAACATACGCTGAATCTCTTGGATTCTATCTAGAAGAGAGCTATTTGTCTGATAGATGATGTCATACTTACGAATTCATCAACCTCTCTAGAACATCATAAAAAATAAGGTCGATCTCTTCCTTTTCTATAGATATTTTCATCAGAAATCTCGTCTGTTGTTCCACCACGAGGGATACCAGATAGACGAACTAGACGAGCTCAAGCTAGTCACCCCTTAATTGTCAAGCTCGAGACCACGAGACCTGCCGAACTTCATCCTAACAGACTTTATTTTTCTTTCGAACAGAGAAGTCGTGGAATTATTTGCCTAGAGAGGTCTTCCCTATGCCTATAACCTTCAAATCTTGAAGAAAAATTCAAATGCCCATCTCCTCTTCCAACACTCCACCTCTGGCTCACACGAGGTTCTTCGAACAATATCGGTTTCCCTCTCATGTAGTCAAAGTATAGAAAAAATATATATGAGGCTTGGTAAGGAACAGTTAATAACAGAGATATCACAATAAATTTGCAATTTAGTAGTTGGGTCATTTCATCTCAAATCGTCCAGCCGGTTTGGGTTAGGTCTTTTTTCTGCATGAAATTTTTTTTATAGCTTCTACATCGAAATTGATGAGACACGTATTTTTTCCTTTTGCTCGATTTTCAATTCTTTGGCCGTGGGGAATTTTTGAAAAATTTTCTAAAAACTCGATTTTGCGCTATTGGCGCATGTCAATTTTTTTTGAAAATGTAATAACTTTGCGAAAAAACGTCCGATCTTTATAATTTTTGGTGTGTTTGTAGCTAAGAGGTTTCTCTAAAAGACAAAAATATGAAACTTGGAATATTTTGAAAAAAAAAATTTATATCGCGATTTGAAGAAAAAAATCAAAAAATTTTTGGCTTGAAAAATTTCGAATTGCATCAGTTTTTTTTTTCTTCATATTTTTTTATTTGATAGTCATATATATGAACAAAATTCTGTAGCAGCCTCTATTAGCCGAAATTCGTTGTTTGGAAATTATGATTTTTCAAAATTATAGTCACAATTATTGAGTAATTTTGGGCTTTCCTCATAAAATAAGCTATCATTTCGTCGAAAGTAGCTCAATTGTTGAAATATTTTGTCTGTCAACAGTCAAAGGTTAGTCCTAGAAGAAAAAAATATGAAGTGTAGAAAATTTTTGGAAATTTTTTCCATGATCGTCTTTAAAATAGAAAAAAAATCGGATAAATTTTAGCCCGGAAATTTTAGCATTGCCTCGATTTTTCCATTCTAAATTACTGTTTTTGTATATCAATTTGTGAGTGAACAATTTTCAGAAGCTTTTTTCATAACTCCGTTTCGTTTTTCATTTATCATGATTTTTCGAATTCCAAGTGCTATTTTTCAATTAATCTGTTTTTATGGCTAACGAGACTACAGACTATTTATACTTTATACCGAGTAAGCTTCTGGTTTTTCTTTTGTCCAAGTTTCTCAGAAATATACACTTTGTTCAATTTACTGGACAAGTAGCTAATTTAAGTATTGCTCGTATGCCATACCTTGAAAATTGGAATTTTAACTGAAAATACGGCCAGCGTCATCTTAACAAGAAGAAGAAATTCTGTTATACCAACACGTGGTCACATTTAGCATTCACGCGCGTTTGTGCGTTTTGTGCAAGTTATTATTGACAGCGGCCATGGGTTTACAAACATTCAAAGATACCAAGAATCTCAAAGAACTCCGAAACAAGTTTTTATCAGCCATTGTTTGTTCTGATGACAACCAGTGCATTTTCGAAAACTGCAAGACGTGCCCAGGAGCTTCAGCCATCAATCTTGAATTTCTTGGATTCACACAGGCGAATGAAGACGATGAAATTTTGTTTGCCTTTTGGGAAGATAATAATTTGATCAAGAAAACCCTGACTCTCACTAAATACGTCGATGTGCTGGCGGAATGGACCCTTAAAGCCAGCCCGCATTTGAAGTCAAAACAAATCCAACAGGAAGCCATCAGGGAAGAAAAAGAAGCGGCGAAGTTATTTCCATCTCGACTGTTACTTCACATCGATTTTGCCGAAAACTGGTCCGTCATCTTACAAGATGAAATTCAGGGTCATCATTGGAAGAATGATCAAGTTTCAATATTTACTGCTGTATGCTACTTCAATTCGGTGACTTTGAGCTATGCACTTGTGAGCAATGACAAGGAACACGACTCGGCTCACGCATTGTTCGCGATAAACTACATCAAAGAAGACATAAAGGCCAGATATCCAGGTATTGATATATCTTGCGAAGTAATAATTTCTGATGGCGCAGCTAGTCATTTCAAAAACAGATTCCAATTTCACGAAATGAGAAATTCACCACATGAGAAGAAATGGATTTTTTCTGCTACTGGTCATGGAAAAGGAGCCCGTGATGGCATCGGCGGACTCGTCAAGCACGTAGCCACGAAACACAACTTGTCAAAGACGCTGATCGATAGCATTCAAGATGCGGAAACATTTGCAACTGTGGTCCAGCATCATACTCCAAATGTGGCGGTCAAATTACTCAAAGATCGTGACATACAGAAGTTCAGAAAAACCAAAAAAACCCAGTGGAAAAATGTTGCGGCAATAAAAGGAATACGGCGAATGCATGCATGGAGGGCCAAGAAGGGTGAAAGTGAAACCGAAATGTACATTTCAAAAACATGCCAGCACGAGTGGGCATTGGTAGAATGAAGTTGAATGTATAGCAATACTTTTTAAACCAAATGTACGTAATAAATTCTTTTCAAAATGCCATTATTTTACTTAAATAATTATACCTGTTTATTCTCTTTACTGTCTATAAATACAAAATATTGTGAAATTCAAAACATTAAAAACGATTATGAATTCTAATGACCTTCTATTCAAAAGTCAACATCAAGTTTTGATAAAAGAGTTTTATAAATTATCAAATTATAAAATAATCAATGGAATCAATCAATAAATAATAAATGAAAAACGAAACGGAGTTATGAAAAAAGCTTCTGAAAATTGTCCACTCACAAATTGATATACAAAAACAGTAATTTAGAATGGAAAAATCGAGGCAATGCTAAAATTTCCGGGCTAAAATTTATCCGATTTTTTTTCTATTTCAAAGACGATCATGGAAAAAATTTCCAAAAATTTTCTACACTTCATATTTTTTTCTTCTAGGACTAACCTTTGACTGTTGACAGACAAAATATTTCAACAATTGAGCTACTTTCGACGAAATGATAGCTTATTTTATGAGGAAAGCCCAAAATTACTCAATAATTGTGACTATAATTTTGAAAAATCATAATTTCCGAACAACGAATTTCGGCTAATAGAGGCTGCTACAGAATTTTGTTTATATATATGACTATCAAAGAAAAAAATATGAAGAAAAAAAAAACTGATGCAATTCGAAATTTTTCAAGTCAAAAATTTTTTGATTTTTTTCTTCAAATCGCGATATAAATTTTTTTTTTCAAAATATTTCAAGTTTCATATTTTTGTCTTTTAGAGAAACCTCTTAGCTACAAACATACCGAAAATTATAAAGATCGGACGTTTTTTCGCAAAGTTATTACATTTTCAAAAAAAATTGACATGCGCCAATAGCGCAAAATAGAGTTTTTAGAAAATTTTTCAAAAATTCCCCACGGCCAAAGAATTGAAAATCGAGCAAAAGGAAAAAATACGTGTCTCATCGATTTCGATGTAGAAGCTATAAAAAAAATTTCATGCAAAAAAAAAGACCTAACCCAAACTGGCTGGACGATTTGAGATGAAATGACCCAGTTATAAATTAGTAGTAGTGACCCTTACCTTCTTTGTTACCTACCTTTAGAATTTGGATAACTGCTTTACATATTCATTCATTTCTACTAATTTTCTACCTCTATTTCGATTATTTCTTCAATACACGTGATTCATTGGCTTCACATGTGACATGCACAAGGCAAAAAACAAATATTTAATTTTTATTGTAGGTCTACAGTTATCATGTGCTGATGAAACCGCCTTTCTATTTGAGGGATTAAATTGGGACGAAGTAAAAGATAAGGCAATTAGTGGTATGGAAGGGGTGGCTATTAGCTTTAAATTTAGCAAATTATCATGAAATATTAAGAAAACTACATGTATAACATTCTCAATCACCAACTCTACCAGATTTGACTTCCAAGCAATAACTTCAAACTAAACGGTTCAATCCAAGAATCAAAAAGTATAAAGTATCTTAAATTCACTATTGATAAGCATCAAAGATATAACGACAACGTGTCGGAATTAACAAACAAATTACGAGACGTATATAAATGCTACATTTTTCCTCACCTTCTCTGTAAAAAAAACCTCACTATTGTATACAAAATCACTGGTTGAATCAATCATTCGCTATGGGATCATAATTTGGGGCGTAAATATAACAATGCCATGAATCAGTTGGAAGTCGCACAAAATTATATCCCAAAATTAATTCATTTCAAAACTAAATTATGTTAGACTAGATTTTCAATATACGATCCCTATGGTTACTCGCTAATTGTAATTTCATATACAAAAAAAGAAACTTATAATGATGAATAATAATCATCCATATCAAACCAAAAATAAAACTAGAATTTAATCATTGTGTCATTAGTGACAAAAGAAGCCTGTAGAAAACCGCCATCTACAATAACATCTAAAATCTAACTTTTTACCGGAGGACTTGGAGACTTGGAGTCCCAAAGTTTTCATTAGAAAATGTATGTGAATTACGAAAGACTAGTGACTTGCATTTAGGCTCTCCTTTGACATCTAAGCAGTTATAATACATCAATAGGAAAGATATTAATTCTGTATAACTAACTGCTTCTGTAATACCACCTACCGTATCAGTTATTTTTCTTTCCTTTCTGTGAAATACTCAGTGTCCACACAGGTATACTGTACCTTGGTGCACTCAATTAATGATATGATATAATTATTGTATATCCTCATTGTATATATATGTTAAGTTCTTTTCTCGAAAAATGACCTGATGACTGCAGTAGAATTTGTATAATGGAAGAAGTACACAAGCTATAAACAGAGAATCGAAAAAGGCGGGATTTCAGACAATTATATATTTATTGTACGTAATTCGAAGAGGATTCTGAGGAAAACAAGTGAACAAGTAATTACTCGCAACTTTACTATATACCTGCTATGTCTTTATGCTTATTTACAATTATTCAGTTTGGCCCTCTCATTCAATCCAACCATTTTTCATAAGAACAACTTTACTATCTATCCATAATATTTTTTTAAAAAGTGCGTACAGTAAGAACATTGCATAAGCTGTAAGAAAGTTCAATAAATTGTTGAAGTAAATGGAAGTAGTTACTATAAATCGAATAATGAGATATATGATGGAGGAATGAAAGGAGTTCACACCATAAAGCTAAGTTTTCGATCTGCTTCCGCATTAATTGCACCGTGGAGAGATCTGGTCATAATATGTGAAGAATATATATAAAATGAAGAAGTAATAATCGTGATTAAGATTATCAAGACTTTTTTCCATCACGAGAGATTTCCGGCGGGCAGACTATACGAGCTCAAGCTAGTCACCCTTTCCTTGTCAAGCTTGAGATATGCCGAACGTTTTTTTGACAGACTTCATTCTTCTATCAAACGGCGAAGTTGTGGAACTATTTGTCTAGTGAGGTTGTTCCTGATGTCTATAACTTACAAACTTTCAACAAAAATAATCACTACCTCCTCTCCCAACATTCCATTGCATCTTTTTTTTAAACAAAACTAAATTTCTCGATTTGGGTTTGCATTCATCACAGCATGGATTAATTTCGATACACCATGTGATTGTAGAATATGAAAACAGCTAAAATACAGAGTTATTAAGTGCTGTTAAGAAAATGAAGATGAAATAATAAAAACCTGTAAAAAAAGGAATATTCCAAAGACTACAAAAGACAGACACGATAATTATACTCTATCGATTTAATAATAATGAAAGAAAAACTGAAATATCAATTACAGTTCGAGCTCGAGTTAACATATTAACATCAGACTGAGGCATACGCAATTGCCAAATAGTAATTATAGTAGTTATTATTAATGATTCGAATTCTTGTGACATATAAAGGGGAAGTAATCGTTGTAAGATGAAAACTAGCTGTGATCAATTGATCAATTTTGTTAGTAAAACAGCTTTCGGCGAGAACTTAAAAACTAGAGAAACTAGCCCGTCAAAACTGTAATCGACTAACCTCTGATAATCTTGCCGCTTGGAGTTTCGAACCTATGCCGCTATGGGCGTAGTCAAAGTATACAGGTCTGGCGGAGCCTCCCTTCTACTCTTTTTAAAATTCGAGTGCAAGCTGATTGGTCGTTTATTTCGTTTATTTAATGTTATTGACGACGATATAATATGATGTTGTTACGTGCCGGCGATGTGATTGGAGGAGCTATGTGACGTCACCTAGCGCGAGAAACGATGGAAGGGAGGCTCCGGCAGACCTGTATACTTTGTCTATGGCTATGGGGTAGCAATAAAGGAAGCAAAATACTTAGAGGAGTCTTTATCGCCTTGGCAACGAATTCAGTATATCAACACTTTCGAAAGACTTGCCATGCGCGCAACTTCGACACTGATGTCGCGAGGGTATTTCTCGATCCTTCTCAGAAAATATGTTGGAAATAATTTAGAAACCGCTAACGGAAGACGTTATATTATACTATATGTTACATTGAAATATTATCCAAACGGTCTACATAATGTATTTCACAACTCAATGTTGCACACTGACACATGCTGTCAGGTTGACTTCCGCAACTATTCACATTAAAATGTAACCGTGTTTTATCCTGACATTTTCTGTCACATGAACTATCACAATATACCGCAGAATACGGACATAAAATAGATCGTGATGTTACATTGATGACGTTATATGAATCTTAAAATGAGAATTTCGGACACTTCTACAAGTTAAATACATAATTGTGATATATTTATAACCAGAAAAACAACACACACACATTCACAGACATCATGTCAAAACTAGTCTAGATCGATTCAAAACGGATATATCCGCGAAAATTCGGGAAATTTATAGGCCGATAACAATGCCTTTCTTACCCTATATATTACTTATAGAGAAGGAACTGATTAGATGATTGGAAAAAAATGCTAAATGTACTATTCATATTTTTTCTCATTTTCCCAGGAGATGTAATGGTAGGAACCTGTCATAACTTCTTGAATTACCTGGTTAAATAGGTCAGACGTACAAATACGCTTATTATTTCCGTCTTTACGTACGTTTCGGTCTCACGGTCATCATCAGAAGACTGTCAATGTCTAAGACGGGATTTCTTAAGACCAAGTGTATCAGCACAAATCATCCTTATCGTAACTATTCAATTGAGAATGACCACGTGACCGAAACGAACACAAACACGAGCTATCGAAATTGTAACACATTAATGTTTTAAGTATATGAATATGTATCAAGAATCCATCGCTTAGCAATTTTCTTATAACATACGAATTCATGTGAAGCAGAATTTGCATGCGACTGAAATCAAGAATTATAACGCTCAACTATCCACTTTCGAACCAGATGTTACGAATTTATGAGGTAATAGAAAATGGTTGTCGGACCATATTAGAAATATTGTCATTTGAGTATTCTACCTGAAGTATACTTTGAATATTATAAAGAAGCATGTAGGAATTTGCAAAGGTTTTAATTAATTAAATTAGTATAAATCTGACTTAATGATCGAATGTCTGTTCTATGACTTACAGATTTGAAGTCACGTTTTACGTGAATCATCTCCAGAATAGATCTTTTATAATAATTGGTTTCTTTAGTTAAAATATTAACATTTTTGTAATTAATTAAATTAAATTAATTAATGGTTATGATCAAAACAGTGTTTTACTAAACTTATGGCCAAACATTCTTTTTTGTAAGTATTGTTTAGAGATTCCTGTATAAGTCCCATCGCAATCTAAACAATTTAATTTGTGTACTGTGTAGGCTTGTTTATCTTTAGGTATTAAAGGCTTTAGGTTTGAAAAATATTCACCAACACACTTAGTAGGTTCATGCGCAACATTTCTATCATACTTTTTTAAACATTCCTTAATTTTCTCTAAGGTCTCCTAAATATATAGTAATGTTATAAAATTATATGTATTACCGTTTATGTTATTTATATATGACGTTCCATTATAGATTTTGTTTATTCTTTCTTTAATGATGGGATTGAATAATGTTTTTTGGTAGCCATTCATTTCCAGTTTATTACTAACAATTTTTTAATTTTTGGGACTGTCCTCTAGGTGAGACAATTTAACTGCGCGATCTGTAAGAGTGTTGTAACACTTTCTTATAACTTTTTGGTGCCACGGAATTGAAGTGAAGATAAAGTTGAGACCAAACTTCTTTAGTAAATCCAGGAAATATATATTTTTGTTCACTTCTATTTCACAAGTAAACTGAAGTTTACAATAGAAATTGTTGAATTTATTAATCACGTTCTGAATTTTATCACTGGGAACGCACATTAGGCAATCACCCACATACCGTTTAAAGAATACGGGTTGAAAATCTAATGAACTTATTACAGATTCCTCTAGGCATTCCATAACTAGGTTAGCAATAGAAACTGAAATAGGAGATTCCATTTCTGTACCGAATATCTGCCCAAAATATTGCTCACCTTATTGAAAATAAGTTCATTCTGAACAAAACTGTACTGCATTTGTGAATTCAGATTGATCTAGAGGTGTGTGGCTTTCAATCTCTGCCCAACGTGTTCTGATGCTACTCAATGCCAAAACGACTGGTATATAAAGAAACAACGTCCAAGGAAATTAATAGATGATCTACGGGTACGGATTAATTTTTTATAAATTCATTAAAATGTCATAAGTCCTTCACATAAAATTCATTTTTTCTTATAATATTGATAGATTTTGATAAAAATTTTGATAAATTGTAGGTAGGCGCTCCAATATTACTTACAATGGTTCTTAAAGGTATATCACTTTTATGTAGTTTCGGAAGCCTATAGAGATAAGGTACTTGCCCATTATGGCAAATTGATTTATTTTTCAATTCAATACCTAGGTAAAGAATCATTACACGAATCACCTCATGTCTGTTATTAAATAATTAAAATTCGACCTGGTTACGAAATGTAATATATAACGTAACAGATTATGAAGTACCTATGCTTTTCTAGTTAATATGCAAGGTTACACCTACTAGTGTTAAAATTTATTGAACAAAGCAGTTATGTGAACTCAAAAGGTAGCTCATACGCAAATAGTATACTACGTGTACAATTATGATATTTTTCAATCTGGTGAACTTCGAAATCATTGTTTAACAACCCTTTTTATCCCCTTCGGGGTAGAATTTCTAAACATGATTTCTTAGCATGGGCATATGTCGTATAAGGAACCTACTCACCAAATATCGAGTTTGTTGGCCTTATTGTTTCCAAGATTTCATGATGAGTGAGATTTTCTATCCTTAGAACATGAGCATAGACAATATCGAGACATATACCTAGATAAATATGCCTTAAAGCGCTACTTGTCAAATATGCAAAAGCTAACATGCTCAACTATTATTGTTTCCAATTTAATAAGATCAATAGTTATAAAGCTTTATTAGTATAGTGGAAAAGCTGCGTTCGTGTTTGATTAACTCAACGGAAATTAACCAGCCGTAGGGATTCCTAGTTGAATTATAAATTCTATGTGCTTTTAACTGGTGATTTAGAAATTAAAATTTAGGTTCAGAATTCAATTGAATTGTATGAATTGCATCTGATTTTATGAATAAACGTTATATAAGGCCCTTCAATAAAGTTATTGTCACGTTTCCATTTTTATCAAATTCAATTATTACCAATCTATATTTTTCTTCTTATTGTAAATCATACATCATAATAATGAAATTAGAAAAATATGGCGTTCGCGAAAATCTCCTAAAGTGGTTCAGAAGTTTTCTTTCAAATAGGGAACAATGTGTTCAAATAGGTGTGGAAAGAAGTGATTTTCTCACTATGAAATGTGGAGTGCCACAAGGTAGTGTCCTGGAGCCTATTCTTTTCGTTGTTTATATAAATGAACTATTTTCACTAATTAAGGGTGTAAAGTTAACTGCATATGCTGACGATACAGTAATCTACATTACGGGAAAATCTTGGGAACTAGAAAGAGTTAAGGCTGAAAAAATTCTTCAGACTATGAAATCTTGGATAGATTATAATTTATTGAAACTGAATATGAAAAAAAAACTAAATTTTTTCGTTTCTCCAGTTATGAAAACTCACAACCTCTTTTTAATAGACTAACATTTCATAACACTTCATGTAATTATATAAATTGTAGCTGCAATGAATCCATCACAAAAGAAGTTTCAATTAAATACTAAAGAATAACTATCGATTGTCATTTAAAATGGAGTGACACATATATAATTTAAATAACAAATTGAGGAAGGTTATGTATATGTTCAAATCATTAAAAGGTGTATTGACCAAACTACTATTTAAAAATGCATATTATGCACTAGTACAACCTGTAATTGTATATAGAATCATAGCATGGGGAGGTACTTATAACACCATTATTTCAAAACTATTTGTATGTCAGAAAATAATAATAAAAAATATACTTGGTAAATCCAGGTCATATCCCTCAAAAAACATTTTATCGATTTTAAGGTTTTAACAGTGAGAAAATTGATTGGGTGACACTTTTTCCACTCCATTTTTTCCACTGGTATATTTTTCCACTAGTTTTTTTTCCAATAACCTTTTTCCTCTAGTAATGATTTTCCACCAATTCGAAAATGGTATAATTGAAATGATTTGAACAAGTATCATAGCAACGACAGTTTGATACGTTGAACTGACAGTTTGACCTAACACATTGGTCTGACAGTTATCCCCCCTGCCTGTGGAACATGTACGAGCCCGTGTTACAAAATCTGTCGAGGACCAACAATGTGTCGGAAGGTTGGAACAACAGATTCCAGGTGGTTGTGGGGAAAAACCACCCTAGTCTTTACGCCTTCCTCCTCGAGCTACAGAAAGAACAAAGAGACACCGAGGCCAGAGTGAAAAACGAAGAGCGAATAAACAATTTAGTTCGCCAATATGAAGATAGGAAAAGTGGAGGCGAAGTTTTGGAATATTTAAAAGCTGTCGGTGACCATATACAATTTTGATATCCTGTTTGATATCCATTTATAAAACTATTAAATGTATTGAAATATAAACTGGAGGAAAAAATAAACTGGTGGAAAAATGTATTAGTGGAAAAATATATTAGTGGAAAAAGCGGAGTGGAAAAAGCAGAGTGGAAAAAATGGAGTGGAAAAAATGGGTCCCACCCGAGAAAATTGTATGTTATGGAAATACTGAAGCAACATTACAAGAAAAAAACTGCAATCTCATTATTTGATCATTATTATGAACCCAGATCAATTTCGAATTCACAGTGCATACTACTAAGAAGCAGAAAGTTGATTAACCAAAAAATTTATTTACACTTTTGGTAAAATCTATAATTTATTACCTATCGAATTAAAAATCTTTCATGGCAGTGTTCAACAGTACAAAAACAAATGTAACTTTTGGATATGTAACTCAAAAGTAGAGATCCTCAACTTGTTTCTTTGAGACTAAAATTTAATATAAATAAATAAATATTCTTTCGATTTTGGTATTAGACAGTCACACACTAGCACTCTTCTGTTGTGCTTCTGTGGATGTTTACTACAAAAATATTTTTAACGTTATGTTCATTATATTTTACTAATAAGTAAGCATTTTTTTTGTAAATCAATAGGACAATATTCTTATTCTTATTTTTATTACCACTATAATCTTTCAGATATCTTATTTCAATGTATGTCAGTCGGCGTTAATTTCATTCTCAGATACTTTCATATTGGGAATAATAAGTAATACTGTCATCAGGGTTTACCGTGAGATCCTTAATTGCGAGATTTCATCAGTAAAGTCTTTATAAGCGACTGACAGAGGAAAAGGGGCATATACGAAGTTTCTTCTCGCGTGTGTACGCATCGATCTGAATAATGTAAGTGATGTTTTTCATTTACATTTAATGGAGAATTAATGAATTCATTGAACTAATTTCAAAACTATTTATCATTATGTCTTATTAATTAACTCAACTAGTATCTAAATTATTTATCATTATGTTTTATTAATTTACCGAACTAATTTTCAAATTATTTGTTATGTTTTATTTTATCTGTTAATTTGTTTCGATAAATTTTACTAAGTTTTAATATTATTATTATTCTCTTAAATCACATTTAACTCATCTCAAACAAGGATCCTCAGGGATACGCCATGCCTCTCGCCTCAAGCCAATATTTATTTAAAATCATTCACTTCTACCAAAAAACTGGGGCGTGGCATTATGAAGAAGAAAACTACTTCTAAATGTGTTTTCAATATTATGCACATTGAGCTTGTGAAGCATATGTTAATGAGTTGAGTTGAGTTGTGTGTTTCAACTCATCATTTCTTCAACTGATTATTCTGTATGTATACTTATTGTATTATAACTAAAGAATGTATACTTGTTACTTGTAACACACTGTATTTTCCTGAACTGTCAATTTAAAAAGTAGCTCTTAAAATAACAGCAAAGGGTTCGTCGGTTTTTGCAATTTTTCTCACACAGATCATTCGTGAGTTGTTTGTAGGTACGTCATTGTAGTTCCCAAATTCGGAAGAAAATTTCAGCTAAACAACTTTGATCAGAACACTCTTACTGCTTTTTTGTACAGTTTGTTTGAAAGTCGTTCCTTAGTGATTAGAAGTATAAATTCGTCGGGTTGGTTAATTAGAAATATGACGAATATTCAAAAATGTACTTCAGTATTTGAATTTCGAAAATTTTGTGCAAATCATTTATTAATTGTTATAATATCCTACATGCACGTTCATAACTCGAATACAAAGTCAGATCAGAAAACATTTCTTGTGGAGTAACTGTGATCGTTTGAAGAACGCCGAATGCTTTTTATGCAAATCGTTCATGATGAATTGTCGTTGGTAAATCAACGCAAATGCTAAATATTCGCAAACGAAAATATGGCTCATCAATCACTTGGAAATTTGACTCGTGCATACAGGTCATTTATTTACAGTCGTTTGTGAGTAATTACGTTACACAATATAACGTGATGCTAGAATTTACATCACGTTATATTGTGTAACATTTGTTACAAATGATCTGTATTTGATTGCTATTTAAAATTAATTTTTTTTATAATCTGGAAGAACTCCCTAAGATTATTTTGGAATACATTATTCAACACTTGGCTTAAAAATTATAATTATTCAAAATATCAATTTCATCAGACAGTTCCTCTTGTATTTTTTCTGTTCTGCGATATCTAGAATTTTTGTTGAGTTCAGAACAAACTCTTTGACTTACAATTTATGCAACATAAAAACCGATGTAAATAATCGAAGATGCGATAATGTTACTTACAACTATTCTTATAGGAATTTAAAATTTCGCGCTTATTATTGCCAGTAGATATCCGGATGATTGAGACCACCTTCTACACTATACTTTCCCATATTATCAGAGAGAGAGAGAGAGAGAGAGAGAGAGAGAGAGAGAGAGAGAGAGAGAGAGAGAGAGAGAGAGAGAGAGAGAGAGAGAGAGAGAGAGAGAGAGAGAGAGAGAGAGAGAGAGAGAGAGAGAGAGAGAGAGAGAGAGAGAGATAGAGAGATGATGGATCACAACGAAACGTCGACAATATCAAACAAAATATGTTTCGTCATCCTCATTGGTATTGAACCTCATATACATACATTTTCAATCCTAATCTGTAACACAAACTGTAAATTACATTTGAAAAAGTACCACAATTTAGCTCGTTTATAGTTTCACTGGTTGCACCAGATTCCTTGTTGACAACAATGCTTCTGTAATTTCCATCTCTCTCTTAGGTGAGAAATGTCTCTCTCTCTCTCTCTCTCTCTCTCTCTCTCTCTCTCTCTCTCTCTCTCTCTCTCTCTCTGTGGCATGTGGCAATCAGAACGAAGTACACACATGGAGGGTTAGCCAATAAGAAAAGATGAAAAAATAGAGGTTACCTTAGGTGAGAAATGTATGATAAGGTTAGCATAGGTTGGAAATGGGCGGAGCCTGAAAGAAGAGTGGAGGGGTGGTCTCAATCGTCCGGATACTTACTATTTTCTGTTATGCAGTTGCTAGCATAAGTGAAATTTTTGGTTGTGGCGTTTGATTTCTTCACATCTGTTGACAATTTTTGATAGTGGATTTATTCATGCTTGTGTGCTTTTGGTGCTTCAAACTTTCATTTAGATAATTACTCTTTCATCCATAGTGTTATAATTGTAAGACCGAGATACATTGATTATTAGTTGTCTTTATTCATCAACAAACGGATCAGCTCATGGTGGCCTCTTTGAATGTCTTTCTTTGAATCTTGCCCTCATTCATCAACTATTCAGTTTTCATTAAACCTTGCGGTTTCACAAGTAGAATGTGGAAGATCATTCTGAAAATTTTAATTTAAATTTAAAACCCTATGAAAAATTATCTACACCAAAATTATTTAGAGGTCTTTATGTTAATGTTATGTTGAAAAAACATTCTCATGTCTCTAGATAATAAAGAAATCTTTTCTGATCTAGTGAATAACAACCACTAAACTGTATGTGTTTATTTGTTAAGTGTTTTTAGTTTTATAGAAAATGTTTTTTCTTGGTTGAAAAAGATTTTTTTCTTCTGAATGAGTCATTTCATCTATAATAGGCTCATAAAAAATTGCAATAGAAATGATTATTTATATTGCCCTAATAAAGAAGAATTAATTTCTCAAAATCTCGGCTATTTTGTATATAATAAATAGTAACAATATATACGGGATGTCCCAGCTGTATTCTGACAAACAACCTTACTTCATTTTCTTCAGAAACGCTTCCGAGAGTTCGACATAAAAAATCTTTTTTTATCGTAACCCTCTGATCGCTTCTGCTATCTTGAACAAATTTGGTTCATGTACTCCTAAAATAGATACCTGATATTTGAAACTAGAAACATTAAACAAAATTGTCCAGTAACATAGCTACGGGGTGGGTACTTCCCTTTCACATCTTATTTGCTACACCACTGAATGTTTTTCAAATTCACTTTATTCTTCGTTCAATTTGGAAACAAAAGTAAGTTATATGTATAGACTGGTGAAGCAGCTTACAACTGGTACAGCCTGTATATTTATATATGACATAATGGTCCGATTGGAATAGCTAGTTCGGGGCTATCTGATGACCAATCACTGGTTTAGCTCCAGTAGATTTTGAGGCCCTGGTGCCCTCGTCAGAAAGTATGCTGCCTAATTTACCTTAATGCTCGAGTGCCCGAGTATACAGATCAGAGTCACGTTGTTCTTGTTCTCTTAGGCATATAAGAGCTTCCATGCCGTTCTTGGGCCAGATCCATAGGAGCCAATCACTTCAAGATCAGCTTGGGTGCCGAAGTATTTTTGTATCGATCTGCGAGCACGTTGTCTTTGTTCTAGTTCTCGTGCAAACAATGACGGAAAGTATTTCTGGATGAAAAATAGATGTATGAAAGTACCGGGACTAACTAAAATACAGAAAATACTAAGTGAAATCATTCCCTCCCGCCTGACCGCATCAAATCCACCAACGCTCAAAGCTATCTACGCCACTGTATGGTATGGTGAATAAACATTCACTCAATATAAATATAATGGACCTATGCATACTCGTATGTTTAATTACCTGCCTAATATTATCTATTCTAGTTGTTCCAACCCATTAAACTTACGTGATAAACTTACGTGATAAACGTTCCTGTTGAAACTATTCTTAGATGGGATTTATTATTTTGAAGCACGTACTTCATTAAAGATAAAGTCCCAACAAATTTTGTTTAGCTGAAGGGTGAGAAAGTTCCCTTACAAGAAGAAAATCTCATAAGTTAAGGGAGATTCTCAGATGGAAACTAAATTTATATTGTGATGTTCAGAGAACCACGAGACTGGAATGATTGAATCAGTGGACACTATGACCTGACCTCGTTTCCGCTTCCATTCCGTTTCTACTTTGCTATATCCTAAACAATTCTGCACAATATCGCCACAAAGGAGTTTTCACTTATTTCAATTTACGAAAAACTTATTTGTACTGTAGTATGATTATGAAAACATAAATTAATATTTCCATTTTCCACCGGCAGTTCTGATGTAATGATCTCATAAATTAAGATGGAGTTAATCCAATTTCTATATGGAACAATCTATTGTAGGATTCAAATGTATTCACGATGACTTTTGACTACAAACTGGTAGTATAGTGGGGTAATAATATTACTCTGACACAAAATGACTTTAGCTGCTAGCAATCAACTTTAACGGGAAATCCTTTTAAAATTTGGTAAGGAATTTTTTAAGAGTAAACTTTGCCACTAATTCAAATTGTTTTTTCGGGAATAATACCGCACTAGAGAGGAGGGGAAATTTACATAAAACGTTCAAATTCAAAAACATGTTTCCAAGATGTTGTGACCCAATCCAAGTCTAGCCCGCGCAGAATAAAAAATGTTAACAAAAATGGGTCCAGACCAGACATGGAAAAGTTTTTGGTAAGAATTATTCCCCGCAATGATTTCAATCATACTTATCCTACTAGCTGAGCAGACCTGTTGATACCCCAGTATAAGATGTCTCTGTATGAAGAAAGTCTACGATATATGGGCATAAAGGTGTTAACAAACTTCCGCAGTCGCCGAAAGATAACGCAAACTTAAATCAGTTTAAGAAGAGAGTTTGCAAGAGCATGTATTTTACAGTGTTTGTGAGTACTTGGCATCTATAAGAACAGATGATCCATAAAGTTTTGCTCATTTCCTTTAATTTCCAAATTTAATATTCATAAATAAGTATAGTAGATATTGGGCTATAATCATAATTATTATTTGTTACTTTTCGAACTTAATATAATAATGCTTTCTAAAGGAAGTATTATCTTCATATTTCTTTGCATCATTTTTTCTTTCTTGTTTTCCTTTTCTGTCTTATTTGTTGTACCAAAATACGTGTTCATTTATCTAGTTAGCTATTTGTTTACTTACATACCTGTATATTCTTGACGTGTCTTATACCATGTTATATCATTGTTTCTTGGACCACCAGGAGTATTCATTCAACTTAACTTAAATTACGAATTTAGGGGCAGTTAAGGCCCCTGGAATTGAAATTTGAAAAAAAATTCATATTGACAATTTTGCCTTGAAAATCTGTACTCAGGAGTTTTCGAGGTCGCTGCTCACGAATCCGAGGTCCCATCCAGATAATTCAAAATGGCGAACCGGAAGTCGAGCTATTTCCTCTAAACATTTTTAGAATGGACATTTTTCCTTGAAAATATATACTCGGGGATTTTCGAATTTGCTGATTACGAATCTGAGGTCTAATTAGCTAAATTCAGAATGGCGGACCGGAAGTAGAGTCATTTTCTCATAAAAATCCTGGTTTTCTTTCCATTTTTGCTGACATTGGGAAATTTGTTTCCACTTCTTACAAGTAGGGTTGTAACAAGACCCAAGAAAAATAGTAGCCTAATCTATCCTACAACTCCCTTGTTTTTCAAGTCTGAAACAATGTTACTTCATATTTTTTATAATTTATGCTAATTAGACCTCAGATTCGTAATCAGCAACCTAACCCCCAAGTACCCGGTTCCAGCCCAAAAACTTTAAAAAGCAGGATATTCATGTGAAAATGACTCTACTTCCGGTCCGCCATTTTAAATTTGTCAAATTAAACCTCAGATTCATAATTAGCTACCTGGAAAACCCCGAAAACTTCGTCATTTTGGCCGTTTGCAAATGGGTTAAGTGTAATGAATACTCCTGGGGATCCAAGGAACACGATGCAAAAATAATTTTTCAAATCGGAGCTACTTCTCCACTTTTAGACTTCTGGTACTTTATCCCGGCTTATTCAGTAGACTATATACATTATAAGCTGGATATAGTTATAGGTTTAACGTATGACATTTCAGATCCCGAAAATGTTGCTGGGAGCAACCTTTGTGCTCTCAAATTTGATCAACTGACTAGTGAACAATTGATAGTACATGGAAATTTTATTAAGACTTGCGAGAATACAGCTGAGATTCTAGCAAGGTGGCCGTTCTATAAAAAGCCTTCTGGATATTCCCTGATGAGTATATATCATTTAATTTTTTTATTGCCTTGTTTTAGATTGACATGGAGTTCCAAGTAGCTTTCGATGGCAGTGAAGTGCTGCTCGGTATTTGGGAGCAAAAGTTTGACAGCATGCTTTCATTTTTGTCAAACGAAAATCACGTGAAAGACAAAAAAGTCAAATCAATTCTGTCTAAATTACGTATCGACAATTCCATTGCTGAAAGTAAGCAGTTATAAGAATTACGTCTTTCGTTTTCTTAGAAGTTGTTCTCTAATTATACTACAAATAATCTACAACTAATTAATATCGTGTATGGACTGTACCAACACATCCTAGAATTCCTACTGCATTTTTTAAGATATAAAACGATTTAAACTTTTATTATTAATAATACTTAATATGTACCTAATATTCTTTACAGATGGCAGAAATGCTGCCCTAATATGGATTTTGCATGGCTACTTGGTAGGTACCTACAAACAAGATAGCTATCATGGATAGCAATACAACAAAATTTACAGTTAAAGACTCAAGAATCCATAATTTTTGTTGCAGGCTGCGAGTAGTGGACAGAAGGTGGAAGACCACATTTTATATTCAAGTAAAACTAGAAAATATAGGCAGCCGTCTATTACTTACATCCGAGTAGACATTTTCGCAAATATAAGATTTATTTTTGCATTTTGACAATGTTAGGTATTTACTGAAATACTTTTTAGGGCACTAGCTATTTGGTTTAAGATAATTTATTTATTCAATGTAGAGTTCCCAAGAGAGTCAGAAATGTTTTACTCGTTTTTGGAATCTTATTTTTCAAATTAAAACAACAACTATGTATTCGAAAGTACATATTTTGTTGGAAAATTTTCATATTTTCAAATTGAAGTTTATATTTTCAAATGTTTAATATACCTACCATAATTTTCGTAAATAAATGAATATCACAATTTTCGTATATGAATGGTTTTATTGCTTTCAAAATTTTGCATAACAGCACTATGCTGATTTTTAGTCATATAATTTAAATATTGAATTCCCACCTAAGATTCATTATTTAGTTTCAAATGCATCTTCTTCATAAAATGTAAGAGAATTAGAAATAAATGAATATATGAATATACTCATTTATCTCATGTTGATTTTTCCCAGATAACAATAATAAGGTTAAAGTTCCAGACAACTGTTTCGCTCTTGTCATCATCAGTGGAACAAGCAAGTGTGCAACGTTACTGAACGATCAAAGTTGAAGGTAAATAAGAACGGCCAACAGCATCTACAGATAGCGTTCAGTAACGGTGCAGCCTTGCTGGTTCCATTGATAAGCTCTTTGGGAATAGCGAAACAGCTGTCTGAAACTATAAGCTTTTGACGTTACTGATCGATCTGGCTAGAAAGAACTTATCATATTAATATAATTATAATTGTTCATTGAGACTGTAATTAAAAGGATGAACGTTATTCATTGATATAATGAATATGTTCGTTGAAACAATGAAGGCACTGTACGTTGTTATAATGAATAGTATTCATTGCTATATAATAAATGCTGTACATTAATCTAACAAAAACTGTTCTTCGAGAGAAGGAACATTTCATTGAAACATTGAACAACATTTCATTGTGACGATAATCTCGTTCATCGCCTCAAAAAAGATGAATTTGTTCATTGTCTCAATGTACTTTTTCATTATATTTAATATTGATTAATATAAATCAATGTATTTGAGTACCATTTTGGTTCAATTTGAACAACATAATTATTTAAGAAAAATAAAGTAAGCTAGAACAGAAGTTTTTGTAATATCGGCACTTACCTGCCAATTATTGCAGTCCAATGTCGCTATGAATGACATGACCTTTTCAGAACTTCTGAAACGAGAAAGTATATAATATAATTCAAGACAAGGCAATCGGAAGCGATAAGAACATCAAGAATTGAGAAAAATTGCAGAATACTGTGGTTTGTTAGCGTTTTATTGAGTATATAATAGGTATTCGGCAGATTTGCCAATATATCGGTAGCAGATTGAAAGAGCACAAATATGAAATAACCACTGCACTGAATGAATACATCAAAGACACAAAACATTATTTCGATTACAACAATAAAAAAATTCTAAATATTGGCGAGGATAATGACGTTTGATAATGAATTATGGAAGAGTTCACACTGTGGCTGCACTACAACACTATAAATAAGGAAAAATAACTCTTTACCAACTAAAAATGAGAAAAATACTGTTGTGGTATTGAGTATCTTCCAGCTACCAAGCAGCCATCATGAGAGTAAACGTTTGATATTGGAAAGCGTCCAAATTAAAAAGAACAATTCCGTAAATGGTGAAATAGATTTTATACTATAATTTTGAAAATATATCATTTCACCCTTAACTCTGGGATATGAAATCTTGTCCATATTATAAAATTGAACACTACTATGTGATATAAAACTTAAATCAAACATAACGAAATTCAAATAATTTCAAGAATCACCTTCTCTTGTCTAATGTTTCGTCTTTCATAAGAATGTATCCTCAAATCAAAAGATGTTGATAAGTATTCATAGTCTATCCCCATTTCCAAGAAAGAGAGCGTACGTAAACAAATGCATGCGTTCACGTAAACAGAATAGGCAGAACCGTATCTAGCATTTTATTTACTTACAATCCGGTTGAAAATACTGACCAGCTAGAACAAAGGCACAATTTGTTTGAATTTGAAACATCAACAAATGAAAAGAAAATATTAGCAACAAAACACATATTCATTCTGAGAACTCAGCACTGCTTTCATTTATAATTGGTTCAATATTTGCTTCAATTATAATTGTCAAACGCCCATATTTTTTTTTTAATTTTTCCACCTTCACATGCATTTTTACCACGAATATTAATTTATTTTGTTCATTGAATAAATTTTTGCAATCGGAAAATTTGAAAGTAGCATTTTTAGATGCAGCCTAATTTTTAGCTTTCGCCCACATATGCTCTATTGGAGTTAGCTTGCAGTGTGTGCATTGATTAATATATATGTCAATATGGTATGAGATGTAAAACTGTTTTATTTTGTATTTCCGCCATTTCATCAACAATATATTTATTATTCTACCGCTCTTTACGTCGAACTCTCAATATCCCATCGAAAAAATTTGTTTTTAGATAATAGCCAACTCATGATGTCTGTCTGTAGTATGTAGCATTCGTGAAAATTTTTTGTCATCTGCTGGAGTGGTAAATATCATTATCAAAATCAATCATTTCCTCAGGGTTAACCTCACTGTTGTTAGATTCGAACGCCAATATTGAATCACGAGCAAAGCTATTTTCACTGCCGATGTGGTAGCTGATAAGCTTTTTCTGCTTATTTCCTTGGTTTATGTGATACTTTTTGGGTGCCTTTTACCCGCGGAATTTTTCAACTACGTTGACAAACTACTTAAAAATGCTTGCCTTGCAAATGCTATTGTCGCCTAATCAACCCAAAGATGTGATTTAGTACGACCAGCGTCAAGCCGGAAGACAGCTAGAGTGCAACCAATTAGAAAAAAAAGAAAGAAGAACCTTCCCAATAATTATAGACCCATTGCACTATTATCTGTCATCTCTAAAATGAAGGAGGAAGCATTCAACATCAAATACCTAGAGAGTTACAAAATTGTGAATGACTGGCAATATGGCTTTCGTCAGCAGAAATCAACAGGAGACCTGCTTGCTTACGTGACACATTATTGGCAGAAATATATTGAAAAACATGCGAAATCTCCAGCTGCATCATTGAATATCTCCAAAGCATTTGACCGAGTCTGGCACCAAAGCCTTCTTGGGAAACTTCCGTCATATGGTTTGCCGCCTCAACTTTGCCGTTTACTATCGAGTTTTCTATCAGATATATCACTCCATGTGGTGGTTAACAGAGTATCTTCCGATACAATGGCTATCAACGCTGATGTTCCACAGGGATCTCTCTTGGTACCAGCTTTGTTTCTGCTCCATATCAACGATCTGCTGGAAGTGACCACCTGTTCCGTCCACAACTTTGCAGATGATACACTCATACCGCCTTCTCATCTAAGAGCCCCTATACCATCCATTGAAGCCAGAGGAGTGAGACAGGGACAGGTTGACACAATTAATGGAGATCTAGGGAAGATTTTGAAATGGAGATCTGATAATCTAGTAGAGTTTAATGCAACCAAAACTCAAGATTGCGTCTTCTGCAGGAAGGCGGATCCCACAATCCCTAATATGATGATGTCAGGTACAACTATTCCTAGGAAGTCTTCCATAGCAACGCTCGAGATCACCAACAACAGTACTCTCTCATGGGACGATCATGTGTGGTCCATTGCAAAAACCGCTTTACAAAAACTTGGTTTTCTTGCCAAGAGCTACTTCACATTCCAGCAGCTCCTCTTAATCGACAAAATTTAATCTAGAACATCGTAGAAAGGTGGGGGTCTCTCCATTTTCTATGAATATTCGCATGGTCAGTGTTCGTCAGAAATCTCGTATGTTGTTCCACCACGAGAGATTCCAGTCACCAATTCACTGTCAAACTCGAGACCTGCCGAACGTCTTCCTACCAGACTTTGTTTTTTTATCGTACAGCGAAGTTGTGAAACTCTTCACCTAGTGAGGTCTTTCCCTATGCCTATAACCTCCAAACCCTTAGGAAAAATACGAATGCCTATCTCCTCTCCCTACATCCCACTTCTGGCTCACATGATGTTTTCCGAACATTATAGGTTTCCCGCTCGTGTACTCAAAGTATGAAAAAAATAATGTATTTACCTTGTGTTCAGAAGACTGGTGAAGAAATTGCAACGGACTGATCATTGGTAGTAAGCTCTCACATTCCTTGCATGATACCGAGCTTAAATATGCCAGTATAACTGACTGATCTGACCACGAAAATGAAATAAAATCTTATAGATTTTGCTGATTAACATGGAATTTAATTCGCAAAATATTGAGGTATTTTGGGTGAAAACCCAAAGAATACCCATAGCTTACAAAGGAAGCTTTGAAATTTTCTGTGCCATTCGCCACTTCCTACCTATGTGAATTAATGTTCTTCTCAATGTTGAACATAAAATCTAAGGAATTAGAAAATGATTTGATTATTTGCGTTTGGAAATAGAACCACAATTCGACAAATTATTTAAAAAAAACAGACACAACCTTCCTACCGAAAATGTTGTTGTATTTTTATTATAATGTAGAACCCATAACTTTTGCTTTTTACTTTTAGCTGGCTTTGGCTTCCGAGAGGGACCCCCGAGCTAGACTTAGCGAACCCCTTGGAGGTCGCGACCCACATGTTGAAAAATATTGATCCAGAGTATAGATAGTATTCCTATTTTCAAATCTATATTGTTTCATCGTTTTCAAATAATTTCTTCTCCACATAATGACGTCTTCACTATTTAATAACATGCTATTTCTCGCGTTACTTTGATATTTGAAATTTTGTGTTTCCAAGAATTTATTTAAGAAATAAGCTTGTCTTGAAATTTGCCAGATCATTGGGAATTATATTATAAACAGAAGCACTCCCGTTTTATTGTCAATCTTACTTGCTACATTAACAACAACATCGGTTGAATTATCACGCCTTTCACATTTATACACATTAGGAATAATGTTTTTTTCTTTTTACACTTCAGTTTCCTTTCTTATATCCTTTCCGTGGAGGACAAATCGCCTCATCAACAGATGCATTGTCTGTACCACTGCTCGACATATTGCACTGAACTGAACGACTTAATTAATGTCAAATTGCACTTAATGCGATTATGTGGAGGGGTAAACACTGCAAGTTTGTCACCAAGGACGTGCAACGGTCGTGCTGATAAGCAGACCATACAGACCTCATGTTTTTTCATCGGTCATCGTGTGGAGCATAAATTGCCACGATACACCGTCACGATGGCCATCGGCTGATGCTTGATTATCTCCGCGACCGTGAGTCATGTGTTGTGATTAAACCGAGGTGTGTGGAAATTTCATCCCAGTGTGACAGTTTAAATTCAGTATCGTCTCGTCTCAACGTCCGTTTCAATTGTTGCAAATATAACAGTCAAACTAATTTTCTTCTAATCGTTGGAGAATGAATATAAACATATAGACAAAAAATTTTCTTAAATTCTTGGCTTCTGGATGGATTGCGCGTCCTAATAGCACGACTTGATGCCAATGTTTCGCCAACCATTACAGGTGGCATCTTCAGGGCAACGAAACTGATTCTGTTGGTTTCTGTAGCCGTATTCATTGTAGGAAAAACGTTCTTGCTACACAGTTCACTGTCTTTATTCCGGTGGTTAAGTCCGTTCTGGCACCTGACCCTGCCTTTGTGTGATGTTCGAAGTGGAATTTTTTGAGGATGGATTTCCAAATGTTGGGAAGGTAATATCTTGAGTCACTATTCAGATTATTAGGATGTTTTAGGATTTCTATCACTTCAAGAATGTTTCGCTGATAGAAGTTTGTGGCGCGGACTAGGCTTTTAGTATATTCGAAAAGGATTTGATGACTAGTGTCAAGCTTGTCTTCCGCAAGTGCAGATCTACTGGAATCACGAAGCCTTGTACAACGCTCATGTTCTTTCACACGAGTACCTACTGGACGACCTGTTTCACAAATGTAGACTGTACCGCATGAACAGGGAATGCTGTAAGCACCTACTAAATGAAAAGGAGGAATCGTATCTTTATAGGTTTGTAAAACTGAGTAAGTTTTGGAAGTGTGGAAAATCGAGTAGAAATATTATGTTCTTTAAGGATTTTGAAATTCGATCTGTTATATTTTCAATATATGGAAGATGGGCAGTGAATGAAGCAGACGAGTGGGTTTGTGGCTCAGGTTGATTTGAAATTTCAGGCGAAATGTATTTCTTCATGGATTTTTAAATGTTATAATGGGAGAAATTATTTGATAATAAGACATATGAAAGATGTTTTAATTCTGATTTTGAGGATTGTGGTTGGGAAAAGTTGACAGCTCTGTGGACCAAGTAGTGTATGAATGATTGAGGATGGAACAAAATTTTCACGACCATGTTGCCAAATCACAAAAGTGTCGTCGACATATCTAAGCCAACATTCCGGTTTGAGAACCAATGAGTTAATAACATCTTGCTCAAAAGTTTCCATTAAGATATTAGCTATGACCGGAGAAAATGGGAACCAATGGCAGCTCCCGAGGACTTGTGATGTTATAACCATCTTATATTTTTATTAGATCAGGAGACACCTGGTGAAAACATTTCCAGTCTAGATGGAATGGGTTGGCAACATATTTTTTGGCGGGTATCAAGATAATTATACACAAGGCAATTTTCCCATGCATGCGTGTACGACATTTTGTTGTCGAAGAAGTATTATGGTTGGCAAAGCATATTTTTCATATTGCAGACTAAAGAAGTCTAAGAGAATAAAGAATTAATTCCGTAACTGTCGCTGTCACTGCTGCTGCCACTGCCAAAAGTTGCCATGTTCATTGCGAAAACAATGATGCTACTATCATCATGAGGTCTCTGGGCCCATCGGGTACGAAAACCATTAACGATGGCTCGGCACGATCACCGATGATCGTTGAAAAATCACGCATTAGCCTTTAGAGGTGTTTTTCTTGGATGAACCGCATTGAACCTTGTTTTCAAATCGCATTCAATGTCAATGGTAGTGAATAATGTCATTTAAGAAAACAAACCGTTTTGACACGTCCATGGTCACCAATATAATAATTATTGTTTATATTAATCGTCACTAATGATCATTATAAAATTGAAAATTAATTTGCACGATATTATTCCAATTTTGGTTGATGATCGACAAATTAAGGTATTACTTCTGATAAATCAGTTGCAGTTAGCAGAAGAGAGTATCTCTCAAGAATTATTTATTTTCCACAATTTTCAACATTCAAAGATTGATAATTTTGCCGAATAATGGAACTTTTTCCAGCTGGTCAGGTTCCAGAAACAGACTGTAAGAGATTAACTCTCTCGGATAGATGGCCCCGTATTGAATGTTCCTTATAGTAGAGGTTGTCACTGTCGAAAAATTGTCAATGATCGAATGATCTGACATTTTCCCTGTCTTCTATTGCTTTTGGATTTCGAACCGTTCTTAGGGATGCATTCAAACTAGATTGAACCGCATTCAATGATGACGTCACTGGTTCGACAAGCAAAACGTTTGGTTTCAAAGCGCATTGAACACGGTTCTTCAAGAAAAATAGCTTAAAAATGAGTGATCGCGGTGCAAATCATTCTGAATTCTGACAAATTGTCTATCGTTCGCGGATCAGCTGGACAAGTTCAGAACTGATCTGGATGCATCAGACATGATAGTTGACCTGATTCAATCCAGTTCAAGCAATGAAAATTTGGAGGAAATTCAAAACATACCTTAATCAATAATCCTTTATAACCACTATTGATGAACGGATTTACATACAGCGGGATAACAAGCGCTCACAATTTTCTAAAATTGACTGTTTGATCATAATGTATCTAACGATCAGTACTAGAATCAAGGAAAATCAATAACATTTAAAATATCAGCTCTGAATGGTGTTGGAATAGGCAGTTAACCTGTTTGTTCGTTCTCTATTTATTTTCCTTTTCATTTTAGTTATAATGAGTGTAGGCTTTACGAAAAATTCCACCTGCTTATTTTATTATCAAGGCACTAAATGACAAAGAGAGAGCCAATTTGTTGTGTATCTGTCAACAGCAGTTATTAAACGAATTTGGTGTTATACTATTCAATAAACTTTGATGATGATCCAACAAATTTGAAATTATTATTTTTCAATATGAAAAACGACATAATATCACTCATAAATATCAATAATTAATATTATTCAAGGATCAATAGCATAAGGTGAAAAAAGTGTTCGTGCGGGAACATACCTATTGTTTACATCATGTGCTATATCCTTGGGTAACTTGAATATACTATTAGTTTATAGGTATCTAAAATACTTTTTGGTTAAATTCATAGGTACATCTTAGATGTCTAGGACTGTCTAGGTTTGAGTCTTCTCTGTTTTTTTATTCTGAATGAAACATAATTTGAAGGGTTTCAGTTTTCCTCTCCTTCAAAAATGTATTAATTTGCTTTACATAATTGACACCGTTTGTTGACTAATGTGGTACCGGTTCCATATTAATATGCAGTGAATATCGAGAATTTTGATTATGTTGTATATTTACGAACGATTCTTCATGTCAGTTTTATAGTTTACAAAATGTTTATCCTTCTTGATTACTATTTTCCAGAATATGCGACTCTTCAATTTATTTCTTTGCATTTATTTCATTCTTCACAAAGATTCGGGTGCCGTCATGGAACTGTGAAGATGCAGTCTATTTTCCGTGTTGACTCTGTTTTGTAATGGTCTGAATGATTGATCTGTCAAAATAAATAAAGGTTGAAATAGTGTCAAACAATAACAATAATACAGTTTTGATTTTCAGGGTTCCTTTAAGAAATTCTGCAGATGGGATTGTCCAGGGTTGAAACTTCATACCAGCTACTGCTAGCTATTTTTGTAGTTTAACTTCACAAAAAATTATTGTTTATATCATGGTTTGGAAACAGAGCGCAAAAAGCAAAAACCTGTTGCTGTACTTCCATCAGGTGGTGATCAAAAAGCACAATTCTTAGAAGCCAGCTACTTCATTATGAACTTCATTTTCACCTAATGATTATAACTCAGCTTCAAAAGATTATTGTCTCATTGGAATTCTTTATATGGAGATTAATAATGTCCTTCAAAATCACAATGAAAGTCAGGAGTTACTTGTTTCATCAAATTATAAGTATGAATGTATCTTTTATATGTTACTATGTTAATGACTTTTCACATAACCTATGCCCCCCCCCCCCATGAAGGCGTGATAAAACTAAATGGGGGCGAAAAATATATCGACGCGAAAAATATATCGACAAGAGAAAAAATATTATTTAATTATTTATTTAATTTACTGAAAGAAAACCAATAAAATACATTCTGATATAATGAAAATAAATACACGTTTACATTGATATAATACACTATATAAATAATAGTATTAGTAAAGTTCTATATTTAGCTTAGATCATTATTTTGTCTTTAAAGCAGCCACCGCAGAAAATCCGATTTCGCAATAATAGGATGTTGAAAATGGTAATAGTATACGAAATGTTTTCAGAAGAGAAACATCATCATCCAACCCTGCCCTGATTCATTACCAAATTGTCTTTAAATATTTTTTCTTCTGCAGTTGAGAGACTCTCGGAAGTATTTTAAAATGGGTTCCTAACCCACTCGTAACTACCCATCAAGTTGAAGTCAGCAAGATAATACTTTTTAAAATTCATACACAGCATGGTTAATCGATTTTCAATAGTTACAAAACAACTTCCACATGTTCTTCAGTCTTGTAAGTCTTAACACATTCATCCACATTTGCAAACATTTCTAGGTTTTTGCTTTACATTTCTGCCTCACAATTACACTCGTATCCAACATAATGTGTGTTTACTCCTTGGAGTTGAAGATTCAAGATATTTAATTCCTCGAATATGTCGACCAAGTAGCTCAATTTCTTCACAAATAAATCATCTGGGAACTTCTTGGCTTCTGGTCGGGTTTCCTCTTCTAGGAAATGGCTATTTCATATCTTAATCTATACCGAAACATGCTGCAAAACTTTCCCACGTGATAATCATCTTGCCTCGCAATAAAATAGTAACGCTGAATGTACTGCTTTTCATATGATCTCAATTTTAATTCGAAGAATTCTCGGGATTTGCTAACGTACCCACTACGGAGCTTTTCCAGATTCCGCTTAAGTTTATTAGGTTCCATGATGTCTGCTGCCAACATTTTTGAACAAATTAAATACAGCGGCCTTCCTTCTCGATTTAATTCAGCGTTGTAAACTCAAAATTTGCCATCTACGCGTGCGAGAAAGGCGCAACATAAGGGATGCGTTATGTAAAAACCACCGCTACAAAAGGCTGTCCACAGGGAGGTGTCCTATCTCTGCTTGTGTGGTGCCTTGTAGTCAATGGACTCTTGGAGGAACTGGAAGGGTCTGGGTTTTATGCCCAGGCCTATGCCGATGGCTTGGCTGGCGGCACTTGGGGCCGCTGTGCGAGCTACAAAACACGCTGCTCAGCATAGTGGACGGCTGGTGCCGCACGGAGGGGCCCAGGGTAAATCCTGACAAAACGGAAATTGTTCTGTTTACAAGGAAACTCAAGCTGGGCACATTGCCAGAGATTAGTTCCTCTGGCAAGGTCCTGCAATTGAAAGGGTCGGTGAAATTTCTGGGAGTAATCCTACACTCTAAACTGACCTGGCGCGAACTCCTTGAATATCGAGTGAGGAAGGCCTCTGCGTCATTTTGGGCGTGCACAAAAGCTTTCAGCAGCACATGAAGATTACAGCCAAAGATTCTTTATTGGATATATATCGCTGTGATCAGGCCTATGGTTACCTATGCTGCTGTACTGTGGTGGTCGGGGACAAGGACTGGCATTTTCCAGTGTGCCTTAGACCGACTGCAGCGGCTTGCATGCGTAGGTTTATCGAGTGGTATGAGGTCGGCTATAATGAG
Organism: Endomychus coccineus; assembly: GCA_958510875.1. Classification (NCBI taxonomy): domain Eukaryota; kingdom Metazoa; phylum Arthropoda; class Insecta; order Coleoptera; family Endomychidae; genus Endomychus; species Endomychus coccineus. The sequence goes on from OY294068.1 coordinate 68,296,998, forward strand.
AACCCTTGAAGCTCTCGCCGAATTACCGCCTCTACACTTATACATAAAAACTGAGGCCATGAGAACGGCGTATAGGTTAAAGGGCCTAGGCCACTGGACCAAAACGCACTACTCTCGTGGATACTCATAGATTTTAGGTGAGGCAATCTCTGAGTGCCCCATACTAGAAATGAAGCAAGATAGCATGATCTCAGCTATAAGTCTCACTTCTCTCAAAATCCTCATCCCGGATAGAGGAGATTGGATTAACGAAACTCTCACCTCACTGCCACCAGACGGGCTCGTATGGTTCACGGATGGGTACAAGGTACGACAGGCTTCTGAGGTGGGAGTGTACCTAAAAAGACCACAGATCACTACCTCAGTGACTTTAGGCGCTTACTACACGGTTTTTCAGGCGAACGTCTACGCAATATTGACTTGTGCCATGGAAAACCTGCGAAGAAACTATGTAAAAAGGTTCGCAAATCACCCAGTCACATCAAGGCTTGTCGAAGAATGCAGGGATACACTGGCTGAACTAGTCAGAAGAAATAATGTTCAACTCATCTGGGTTCCTGAACACAGTGAAGGAAACGAAATGGCAGACTCTCTGGTTAGGCGGGGATCGTCTGGCACCACCGTCGGGACGGAACCAATGGTCGCTTCATCAAATTGCGTGGGAGGTCTAGCCCTTCTGTGCCAACTGAATAAAAAGTGGTCTGAACTATCTGACCACGCATGAGGCAAAGCTCTTTATCGGAGAGCCTGTGCCTGAGCTCTCAAAGAAACTCCTTTCTCTGAACAGAAGGGACATTAAAAACATGACTGGCATCCTAATCGGTCACTGTCGTCTTAACAAACGCCTTCACACTATGAGCATCACTGATGACCTAATATATGAGAAATGCAGAGAGGCGGAGGAAACTGCCTCTCACATCCTCTTGGAATGCCCAGCATTGGCATCCCTCAGTCATCGACACTTCGGAGAATCAAAATTGCTTCCAGAAGAACTTATGAAAGCCAGCACTGACAATATTCTGGAATTCTGGTGGGCGACAAACCTGCCAGAATTGAATAGGCTTCTGACCACGGGGCGCACAATGGGCCCAATTAAGCCTGAGTGCATTTCGGGGCTAAGCCCTCTCCCCTCAAGTGATGATGATGGAACCCAAAATTATTTTGAGAGTATTCTCTTGATCTTATCTTCGGAACCTCTGTCATCTGTGCACTTGATGATTCACTATCACCCAATTCTAATGCTCGATTACGCCCACTTAAAAATGTATCCATTATTCTGTATACATATACTGTATAATTCTACTGCTACTCGAAAATCGAGAAGTTCCGATAACACGCAAATCATACACATTCACGGTAGAGGTAGAGGTACAAAGATCGACTCGACTGAGATTCGCTGGAACTGAACGAGTTGCAGCATTTATACACGTCGCGCATACGTTCTAGAATGTTCGAGACAAATCGAAATTTCTCTCGCGAACCCACGAAGAAGTGGGAGGATAAGGTGGGAAGAGACAATGTAGAAAGAGACAAGAAGGTCTACTTTTCGGCCTTTCTACGCATAACGTCACTCTCGACGCTCAAGGCCTGGTCTAACTCTTCTCGCTCCTTACCCTTCCACAGAATATCAGTTTATGAGCTAATCTAGATCTAGTTACTTGATCTCTGCATTAATTCATTTTGAATATTGATAAGTGGAATTGATATATGCATTATGGATTGTTGGGTTCCAGATGTTCTCAAATAAATCTCTGGTGAAATGTGAAGAAAAAATGAGAAAATGGGGTGATGAGAATTGAAAATTGGGTCGTAAATACTGAAATGTTGAGGTGCTCCGACCTAACAAGATATTAGAGGGTCGAAAGCAGTTGAAGCAAAGGAAAAGGTGATGGAATGCAACCTCCTATGAAATCAGTCTTATATTTAATAATTCTCATGTAGTCAGATAAGAGATTATACCGTACCTGTTGTTGATAATTTGATTGCCAGCTTATTTCCAACATTTAAAATCATATTGATTCTCCATTTTCCTATTTGCTGTTGTATTTTGTGTATCGTAATATTGATATTATTTAGTATTTTTCTCAAATAGGTGCTGTTCAGCTTCTATAAATATTATTACTTATAATTGAGTCTTATCGGAAAATTTAGTGAGCTTTAAATCACAAATTGTTCCTAATATAGAAATCGTGCACCCACGAGAATCTTTACAAAGATTCCTGAATATAGTTGGAAGTATGTGTAAATGCAACCATCATGTGAGCAAATCGACTTATGCATTTTCAGTCTGTGAACTGCATTACCATTATAAAATTAATGTCAATATTCACATTTCTTATATAAATTTTAACTCTAGAACACGCAATTATTCATGTAAATTTAGAAAATTACACTTCAATTCTTGAAATAGTATGACGCACTAATTGCATGAGATATCATCTCTGCAACTCATCATTATTACATTCTCAAAATATTTAATGTAATATTCAAAATGTTAATAATGGTAGCTCACTCCCATCTCTGGTTTTATCAATTTTCGCTGATCGTCAAAAGTTCTCAAACTCGCAAAATGTCCATCACACTGTGGATAAAGAGGTCGAGGTAAATTGAGTCCGGCATCTATTAATTGCCTTAAATTCAGTCCCGGATCTTCTTAAGGCCTACGTAAACTGAGTCCATGTATGTACCTGGCTGTAAGGTCAGATAATTAGCATGTAGTATTTGCTGGCTAGGTCCAGCACACTTCTGTACGCAAGAGTATTTGCACAATAACCAATAATGATTCTTTATTGATGCAAATATTGTAATCGCGATAATCTTAATACTCACATAATAACCAATAATGATTGTTTATTTTACCCCCTTTGTTTGGAACTTAACCTAGACTAACTTTTTTTTTCAGGAGAGGGGAACTTCTCATGAATACGCGTCGCTTGTTTCAATCGCGTCGGGTAGTGAAGACTCCCACTGTCGTTGTGCAATGACAGTGGACCTGCTTGCTGAATCCCCCCTTTTGGTGATGGAATAGCGTTAGCATTACTTCATCACTTATTATATTGAAAACTTGTCAGTTCGTATCTGTAGCTTTCTCCTTGGTTCTTGCATCCTCTTCTTTCTTAGATACTATTCCACTTATCATGACATCGATGGATTTTCAATGATCACCATCTTGGTTATAAGGTTCAAAATTGTTAAGATATCTCCTATTTCTTTTTGGCATTGTTTCCTTGCTTGGCTCCACTATACGCGATTGAATATTGTGTGTTCCACGGAGTCTATTTCGGAGCAATATTCGCAATATGGATCGCTCGCTCTTTTCCTATTCTAAAAAGATATTCCTTGAAGATATAACCACTCAATGCTTGGGTTAAGGAATAATTGATTTCGCCACACACTCTAATTGTGAGAGTTCCATGTGAACTTACTAGTTTGGTCCGGTTCTTCTCGATCTTCAGGGAATCCGCCCAAATCTCTACCAAATACAAAACAGTGCCATTAAATACAAAGCTTAGTCCTCCTTTTATTTTCGCCCGCTTCACTCACTCGGAGTAAAATCCTAGACAGAGCTGATCCTATTCTTTCACCCTTCATCACTACTTGATTGATGTGGACTGAGAAGAATAGCGATTTGTCCAGTGTGATTCCTAGATATTTAACGTTATCTTTAATCTTTGTAATGTCCTGGTCCAAAATTATAGTAAGTCCTGGAACTTCAATTTTGCCTGAAACAATTATGGCTTAGCTTTTCTCAGGCGCAATTTCGAGACCGTGATTCGTCATCCATTCACTAACAATTTCTGGAGTCCCATTGCAGAGATGCTGAAGGATTCCTTTGATTTTTGCTATGATTAAAATTGCTATATCGTTCGCATATCCGATCATGGTTAGGTACCGCTTCTGGCAGTTCAAGTCTGAGTATTTCGTCATAGGTAATATTCCATAAAATGGGTCCAAGTTCAGAACCCTGTCGGACGCCCGCTGTCATGTCGAATTTTCCTTTTTGGAATTTGACTTTCTTGTTTGTTGAATAATTATTCACCTTATTCGAAAGGTTGCTCGAAATACACTTATTTTCTAGGGCTTTTATGATATTCTCCCATGGTATTGATTCGAAAGCGTTTTTAACATCCAGTAAGATAAGGGTGCTGATATTCCTTGTTTTGGAAGTCTTTTTTATCTCTGTCGATGCTCATCATCAGCTCATCCATAGCTCATCCTAAATACGATTTGTCAATATTATTTCCAAGAGTTTTCCCCACGCTTTCGGTATCTAATCAGTATCATTCTTCTTTGGTTTTTTTTTAGAATCAATTTACCCATTTTCCACTTCACTTGGAACTTGTGTCTAAATAGTAGTTCATTAAATAGTTTCACTTATACAACAAGGTTTGGTTTCAGTTCATTGTCTAACAACTTTCGATGGGACACCGTCAATACCTGGAGCTTTCTTAGTTCTTATTTCGTCTTCTGTGATACTCTTAAAACCCTGTTGGTGCTTATATTTCCAACGATTATTAGGATGCGTTCTGTTGAAGAAAGTCTGCTCAAAATGCCCTTCACGTTTTCTTCAGGAATTGTTGCATTCATTATGACAAGTTTTCTTGACACCATTTTATATCCTAGGCCCCAAATTTCATTTTCAATTTCCTAGCAAAGATTTTTACAGCAAGCTTCCTTGGATCTCCTGATAATAATTCCGAGTTTCATCTTTTCTGCTTTATAATCTGCCCCTAGCGGCTGCTTGACGTCTGGTAGGGTATCACTCTTATTATTTGCGCGTGTGAGAATTCTGCAAATTGTTATGCAACGAGTTCTTTGATTAGCAATGTCTTTGTTCCATCAGTAGATTTCTTTTCTGTTCCTATGTAGATTGTTAGTGTGCATTGCATAAGAGCATAGCACCGCAGTCCATTTATCAAGTTGATCTGCTGATTGCAAATTTCCTCTCTCATGGATCAGTTCAATCATTTTAGTGGCCTTTTCATGATCCAGCTTCTTAATATTCCATTTTTTATCCAGGGGAGTTTTTGGTATAGGTCTAGATTTTTCATGTTACTCATTGATTCTTTCCTGCAAGTGTGAAAATTGTCCTGTACATTCGGCGGTGTCACCTTTATGTTCCTGTTTATCGCAGTTGGAGCAATATCTATTCTTTCGCTAATTTTGCAATGCCCTAGGCCTACTTTGTTTCTAGGTTGCTCCCAGTAGTTTCATTGACGGCCCTTTCTCAATTCGTATGATCGCCATTTTATTCCCAGTGTGAGTGATTGTCTTGTTTTGTATTATGTCTATACTGCCCTTTTGTTAGATCACGTTCTCTAATGTTAACTTTATTTTGCCAGTATTCACTGTAGGGTCAATATCCAGAACATGTAGTATACACCTATCCTTGTTACCCACCACATGTGCCTTGATACCTTTGGTGGTATCTAGCACGTTCTTCACAGCTTTGGCCTTTTCATCGTTTTCAATTATCACTAACAGGTCCCCTTTTCTCGTTTGGCAAACTGACAGGATGCTATCTTGCATCTGTGGGTGTTGCCCTTTGAGCTCATTTAGCACATCTTTGTATCCTTTATTTTCCACTTTGATTACCACCGCACTGGTTCTAGGTACCTTGGTTGGTTTTTTCAAACTATTCTTGACCATTGCTGCATATCTCATACCGGGCGACTGTTTGGGAATGATTATAGTCACTCTGATCCCAGTATTGTAAAATGCCATCTCGGTTATTTCTCGGTGCAAGCGGTAGTCCATTTTGGGTTTCATAGGCATATCTCGCATCGTTATATTATCCCTTATCAGGTTCTGCTTTAATGATTTCAGGGCACAAATAATTGCATCCTGTGTATAGTCTTTCATATTTATCTTGTATATCTTTACACCTCCTTCAGGTTCAGTTACCCGTTAACCCTTGTTGATACGGTTTGTTTAAACACTGGAACATCTACACGGTCCAGTCCCATCTGTTCTGGGTATTTTTTCCCTGTATAGCCTCAGAATCCCATGTTTCATATCCTGCTCTTCTTTGGTCACGAACTAACTTAACCTAAGTCAACCTAACTTAACCTAACATAACCTACTAAGCTAACTTTGTTGATATAGAATGCAAATATTGTAATCGCGCCAATCTTCGTACTCTCATAATAACTAGTAATGATTGTTTATTGTACCCCCCTTGTTTCTAAACTAGCCTAACCTAACTCAACCTTACCTTACCTAACCTAACCTAACCTATCCTAACTTAACCTAACTTTGTTGATATAGAATGCAAATATTGTAAGCGTTTTCATTTCCAAACATATTCTGAGAATTATATTGAAGCCCGGAACCGACGCCGGATTTGAGGGAGGACAACCGGGGCTACAGCCACAATATACTTCGGAAAAAAAAATCTTTCAAATTCCGACTAGTAAACACTAGTGAACAACTTTTCCTTTGATATTTTTTCCGCTGTTTTACCTTTACCTTTACCTTCGTACAAACATGATTATATTGTTCTTAAATATTAACAGAAATCATTGATCTATATTTGTTCACTCCAATCAGGCAAATAATTTGGGGCCAGGGGGCCTCCACTCCTGTGTTGCCCCGAGGCCTCCAGATCTCTAATTCCGGCCCTGCCCGGAACTCAATTCACGTAGTATGATTTTATCAGTGGGGCTCAATCTACGTAGTATGATTTTATCAGTGGGACTCAATTTACGTAGTATGATTTTATCAGTGAGACTGAATTTACGTAGGAATATGGAAATGGGACTCAATTTACGTTTTCCGACATAAACAGTGATATCAGAAATTTAAATTTTATCGCTATCCAATAGCTCCTTAATTACTTTAAATTAGATGCAGAAGAAAACCGAAAATGAAAGGTACACATTTCATATTTAGAAGTTTGAATTCTATAGAATTATCATTATTATTGTTCTATGCGGTTGTTCATATACTATAATACAGTGCGGGACATTGGCACATTATTTGTGCATCCTCAACATCCTCTTTACATAATCAGAGCAGTGTATCTTGTTCTACATCTATTATGTGGATACAATTCTACGAACAGCCCTACGGCACACCGGAGTTGGTTTCTAGATAGCTTCCTATGAATAATTTGAATTGTATGGTTTCTGCCCAGTATTTGGTTATCTCATTGTCGCTTGCTGGTTCGAACTGTCCCACTATGATGTTATAGGCAATGCTTCCTGTAGATTGCCGTCCGAAATATGTTTGTTAACACGCGTGTTTTGCCAGCAGGTTTGCTATTTTGTTCCCTTTAGTGCCATGTGGGCCTGGCACCCACACCAGATTTACCTGATTGTTGTGAATAGGAGTTTATGTCGGTTTTCTAAGACATTCTTAATTCACGTGCACAACAGTGAAAAAGCTTTTCTATATAATGTATTATATAAACTGACACCTGCTATCAGGTTGACTCTCGAAATAATTCACACTATAATATAAATCCAGAGCACTTAGATCGCTTCATTGGATCCATTTTGCACCCCTTGATACAAGACTCAAACCAGCAGGTCTAAGACAGCTCTCCGAAGGCTACAAATATACATGGACTGATGGCTCTTGTGGCTTCAGGTGGTATGAATGTGCTGCCGAGGTATCTCAAGAGAAGCCAGTGGTGGACATTCCACCGGGATACGAGAGGCAGTTTCATTCACCTCTCCGTATCTACTACAACCTGGGTCATCAATTACTCCAATTGTGTGTAGATTTTTATTCAGATGACAATGTCCTGTGAGGAGTTCCGTTACCAGTTTTAAGCCTTTTGTGCTCATAGAGAGATGAGTTTTCGAGAGTTTGGGCGAGAATTCCGCTATGTGGAGCTTCCCCTGCCTCATACCTGGGACACCACGTGAAAATGATGGGTGGCAATATATTGCTCGTGTGAAGTCAGTTCTTCTCGCCTTGGGAATAAAAACAACATCAATCGACCTCCAAAGCCTTAGTATAAAGCCACAGGCGATGCAAAGTCGAAGATTCTGAGCACTAGGATGGTGATAAGCTCAAAGTCCTCTTCTAACAGAGCCGGGAAGATCCTATCCTCACCCAGTGATTCGTATGACGCAAAGTTATAGATGTCACAGCGCATAGCTGTCCTCGGGTGGTACGACTATGGGGTTATCATCGCAGCGACTCACCCGCCAATGACGTATATTCCCCGTTCGACAGGATCGCTGATCTTGTGCCAATTGAGTAATCATATTGATGCCCTCACAGTAGGTACGTCACTAATCTTTCTGGGAACTCCTTAGAGATTTCTTGTAGTCGCGAGGTTCTCTTCGCTTTGTTGGAGAGCTTTCTCACCAGTTTCCTGAGTTCCACCACTTGAACGATTCTTCCATCGCGACCATCTGGTCCATTTTGACTCACTTCTAATTTAAGTTCACCCAGCAAGTTCAGTCTTTTTATAAGGCCTATGATTTTGCTGACTGGGGTATCGTTCAGATCACTTGGTAGGAGAGGTGCCTTCTCGAACATTTCGGATCTCATTCTTTCCCCAGATGAGCATTCACAGAGAAGGTATTGTCATTTCATCATCCTGCGAAATGTATAGATATAAATATTGAAGGTCTATATGAATCCTTCAGCCAAAAAAGCGAAGTGTGATAGCTGATCTTCACAAGTATGGCTTCCCCAAGCTTTCTATCCATTGGCAATTTTCGGTACAAATCCATTCTTCAAAAACTCATAATCATTCCCAGACTAATTTTTCAACCTCACGAACTATGGATCATTCAAGAGAACGATGGTGGACAACGAAAAAAATGAAATGAACTATCGTAATAGTTCAGGGAATAAATCATAATGAAAAGATTAATAGACTTACTTTTTCTTTTTGTTGACTTATTCATATTAATTACCGTGGTATTAAATAATAAGAAATTATGAATAAGTACTGAGGACCTTCATCAGAGTTTACTCTGATAATGATTCGTGGATAATGGTGATTATTTCTCATTTATAGTGTTATAGTTCATTCGCAGTGTTAACTCTTTCATAGTTTATTACCGTGGTATTGTAAACAACATTTTCATGAGTGACGTGGCTGACTTTTATTTAAACATTAATGTAAATCAGCAGAATGATCGTTACTGGACCCAAAAGAACCTTCACGATATTCATCAGCGACCTTTACATTACCCCAAAGTAACGTGAGGGTGCCATCTCCACGTCTAGGATAATGTGACCTTATTTTTATGAGGAAAATGAACACATTGTAACGGTTTCTGCTTCTCGTTACCATCAAATGCTGCAGCCATTCTTTGTACCGCAAATTCAAAATCAAATTGTATATCACTGGTTTCAACAGTCGCAACAAGTCATACGGCAAGAATAAACTTGGTTATTTTAAGACAGTCCTATTCAAACAGATTGATTTCTAGGACATTTATCATTCTATGGCCGGCAAGATCTCTGGATTGTTCATCAACAGATTATTTTCTCTGTGGCTATTTGAAACATAGAGTGTTTGCGAATAAGCCCAGAAATCAAAGGGAACTGAAAACGAATATTACAAATGAAATCAAAAAACCGTTTTCTCGGAAGGTTCTTCCAAATGTAAGATGACCAACCTGTTCAGAGCTTAATGAAGTTCCATATTTTCAGTTTACGAATACGTGTTCCTTTGTTTTGTTGTTTATTGAGTCAATAAATTTTTATAAGCTATTTAAAATGGGTTGTTCATTTTACATGACTCTGTATTATAATCGTTCATAACCAAATATTTGTAACATCAAACTAGACTCAACCCTAGAAGAGTTGGGTAGTCAAAACAGACTGTCTTCAGCCTGGGTACAAGTCGACACATCAGGCTACAAAGACAACGAAAACGCTGATACACTAGCCCGAGAAGGAGCACGTAGTACTTGGTTGAAAAATCAATCTCGAGAATAGTGGAACAAAGCGCCGGAAATGAGACAGGTCAAAGAGTTCATTAAAGAACCATTGCCAAAATTCACGGAGTACCTACTAAGTCAGAACTGAAGATCGACTAGAATCAAGGTTGGGCTTCTGACAGGGCACTGTAGACTCAACAAACACATAAACAACATCGCATACAACCCCATGCAGGTTCTGCCAGAAGACAAGGAGACCTCAGTATACATACTGTGCGAAGGCCTGTAACGAAGCTTGAATTTTGAAATATCATTTATTTTTGATCAGGCAGTAAATACGAATATTACTACTCCGGTTGAACAGTTCATTATTTCAACAGATATGCGTGAACTCCGAATATGTATTCCGTGATTGTCACTTTTCTAAGTCTCCATAATTTTGAATAAGTGTAATTATTTCGATAAATGAATTGAATTTATGCCCGCTTAAAAATTGCATTCATTCCGATTAACTTGTGTTGCAAAAAACGGGGATCTGGTAAGTTAACGCATCAAAGTTTGAACAGCCTTATGTATAAAAAGGGGCGAACAACCAAAAAACTCCGATAACATTTTGTTTACGGCGCCGAGAGGAACTACTGTGATATCATGAGCGTGAATTTTAGATCTGAAAAGTAGCGTCATTTTCAAGCATTGTTCGGAACATAAATAAAAAAGGCCTCGGCACAAAATGAGGAATTGGTGGTGCGGACTTGACCAGAACCTCGAAAAACATATAAAAGCAGTGACCGACAAAAGATCGCTTTTTTTTGTGATTTTGATTATCAATCAGTACCGTTGAAGTGTGATTATCATATTTAAAATCAGAATGAATTAATTATTATCCGAGTTCAAGTCGGATTTAAAATTTGAATTAACAATAGTGTCCCGTCTTTTTTTTTACATAAGGTAAATGATAGCTCAATAGTTTATATTTTTTTGGCATTACGATATATTGATTTCCGTAGTTTATGATTGGTAACGTTTGTATGATATCTGAGATCCGTAGCTTTCAGTAATTTGTATTGTTATATTTGAGTTTATCCCGTCATAGGTCGGACCGCGCACGATTTGAATTCGCACGTGAATTGGAATATTCAAGTAATTGTATGGTGTGTACAGAGTGTGTATGTTTGAACGACAGGGGCGTCTTTGGTATATTTGTGCACGCTGTGTCGAATCCGGAAGTATAAGTATATCCTAGACGACCAAACCGCCAACGGCTTGTGCACGCTGTATTGAACCCGGAAGTATAAGCTGGGGGTGGTTGTGTGATTGGTAATCGTAACTACCCCTTATTCGTATGAGAAGCCCCGGCCGTGGGATTAGGGGTTATTGCAGATACGATAGTTAGGGTTTGTGCACGCTGTGTCGAATCCGGGAGTATAAGCCCTAATTGTCTAGATTCTGAATCTGCCAAGAGTATGAAATCTAACACTGTCATACAATTACCGGGAACTCCGTTGATAGCTACTACACGGGTGGGTGATGTGACAGAATAAACTCAATTAGAGTAATTGTCCGAATATACCGTAAAATCTGATATCGTACAATCGGAAAACTAATGCAGGCCAATGTTTTCCTATCCGACCGAATTTTAACCGTTTGATATATCTTAGTGTGTAATGAACATTTCAAGTAATACTGCTATCTGAATAATTACCGAACACCGCTTATTACGTTAGGAACTGCTTGATTTGTGTTTTCCGCAAATAGATAAATGTAAATCATTTATCAACCGATTCCGTACCGTTTAATTGAAATTAAATACCGAACATATAGTAAAAATAGATATCTTGTAACAGTTTTCTTATACCGCTCGAGCTTCATTACATTTTCCACCTGGGTGGATTTTTGTGTAATATACCGTTCAATTGCATTCCATTAATTATTCTGAAAGTGTATTGATTGTTATTATATATTTAATGTTTGAAATTTCCCGTTTAATTAAGTTATTTCTGCTCCATCTTTAAATGAGCTAAGATTTAACCAGGTATCAATTGTAATTAAAGCCTACAATTTTGATACTGTTTTCTGCCCAATGGGCCCTGGTTTTACTTCACTGTAGCTACCCTAAGGACAAGGCTATCTATAGATAGCATAGTGACAAGCCTTGTGGTGAGGACCCTAGCAGAAGTCCTCAAAAAGGAGTAGACCTTTAGAAAAATCTGGCGCCCGAAGATTTGAAATTTACCGCAATAAACAGTTTACCGAAAAGCGACAAGGTACACATCATAGGCCTAACAAGGCTAAGGACAAGAAAGAAAAAACCACAATTCTCCCATTATATTGAGGACCTAAAGTCTGGCCGATGGAGTCTAGTATTAAAGACGGGTCTAGACTCTAACATAATAAAAGGGCATACACAATAGATCTGCAAAGGTCGCATACAAAACTCATCTAGTACTTGTTAATTCCATTAGAAGTTCCAGTTCCTAAGTAACGTCATATTGAAACAAAATTCTGCAATTGTATGATGCAAGTTGGATACATGCAGAGGCGAGAAACAAATCGATCAATCAATGAGCAACTTTTGAGATTAGAATGTTTACATACATAAATTCAGCGGAAATGAATAATTCAATAAAATTATAATAATTGATGGTTTCGCAAGTAGGTAAATATTGAAATATTAACAAATGTATCAAGATAAGTGTAGATGCAAAGCGGTATTAACAATGCAAATTAATGACAAATATATGATTAATGCATTTTAAATTACTTGTAATTGACTTGTAAATTGTATTAATGCCAATCCATTAATAATATTTCAAACCCTGAGGTCACACACCTTTCAGTTTAGATTGGGGAAACGTATTAAGATCTCAAGAATCATGAATGAAAGTATCGATTACAAGATGTAATAGCTTGAAGATATCAAATCGGAGTCGATACTTCTATCTATACCTTACGTATAGAATAATTCAGGAAGAATTTCGTCATTACACTTCGTTCATACGTTTATCAATATGTAATTACAATCTATGAAATGCTTCATCAATTCATAATTTCTCAAACTATAATATTATTCCAGTAAAAAACATACTCAACTTCTGATTTGCCAGTTACAGCTGGATTCTAAAAAAATATTTTTGCATATTGTTTGAGGAGAGCCCTCCCCTTCTATTTATGTTAATAAACAATGATTGGTAAAAATGAACAAATGATAAATTTGACATCAAAACGTTATCTGTGTTTGATATGTATCAAGTTTCATTTCGATATCTATTATAATAAATAAGTTTTGGCCACTTTTATGGGTGCCGATGAACTGTCGCGCACCTAAATTTGAACCTTAGAACAGGGGACTTCAAACTACGGCCCGCGGGCCAAATCCGGCCTGCCAGTGTCATTAATCCGGCCCGCGACAGCTAAGCTGTTGTTATTAGTTCAATCAATAAAGCGGGGAACAAAAAAAGTTTCTTATAGGAAGATGGATCAAAAAATTTTTTTTTGCACCAGCTTCTATGGGTCCCCTAGGTCATTTGTGACTAGCAAGCGAAGTGACGGAAAACTGTGGAAAATCTGGTATGAGAAAATTTCAAATTTCAACGAAATGAACATGTTGCAAGTCATTATATGGGTTTCTCGGGTCGCTGATCACAAATCTGCCATTAGTTTTCCGGAAAATCAACCTAGGGAGTGGAGAATCGGAAAATGTTTTGCTCAAACACAACCGACACTCGATCCTACGAAATGAGGTTTGAAGAATGTTGCTGGCGAACTGACTCCTGTGAGAATGAACAACTTACCTGCTCCAGAAAAAGTGTTAAACGTCATTGTTTGTTCATGTAAGAGTGGATGTGGAAGAGCTTGTGGATGTCGCGAAAATATTATGTTCTGCACATCCAGTTGTTCATTTTGTAAGGGTGTTACCTAATTGTACTAACAGTGAACAAAGCGAGACACTAGACGATAATGATACAGAACCAATAGTCGAGCTAGATAATACTGAAATAGAAAAAGAAAATAATGACGAGGATGCACCAATCACTCAACCGGGTAATCTTCTACTCGAAAACGAATACGATTCAGATGACGAATACTATTAAAATAATATTGTTATATTTTTTGCATATATATATACAACATTTATTATATACATTATGAACAATTGTATTAATTATGAAATATGAAAAAATAAATTCCTGTAAAAACCTTTACTATTATATGTTACACCTGTACCTATAAATTTAATGAAATGGAAAAAAAATGTGATAAAATAAATATATAGCATATTATTATATTGTTTTATAACAAAAAATGAAATGGAGTTTTTCTTTTCTGATTTCCTTGCTCTGATTACATTTTCAAAAAAAAATTTCAAGCAAAATTGTCCAATTTTTCACTCTCCAGGTTGATTTTCCGGAAAACTGATAGCAGGTTCGTGATCAGTGACACGAAAAACCCATATAATGACTTGCAACATGTTCATTTGGTTGAAATTTGAAATTTTCTCATACCAGATTTTCCAAAGCTTTTCCGAAAACCTACCAGGGGCATTTTCATTTTTACTATAATTTGTAATTTTTTTTAGACGGGGGGTGAAAAAAGGGTTAATTTTGAGTTTTGGGAGTGTTGGGAGGGGGGCTACTCACTTCGCTTGCTAGTCACGAATAACCTAGGGGACTTATAGAAGCAAAAAAAAAATTTTAATCCATCTTCCTATAAGAAACTTTTTTAGTAGGTCGATTCCCCCCTTTATTGACTGAACTACAGGGTGTTCCATCTCAGACGAGCCACCCCGTATATTTCTTAGCCCATAGTGAGTGGAAAAATCTCCCGAAACAGGTCGAATGATTTTGTTTGGGAGACATCTTTTGACGTATATTTGAGGCTTGGATGATCAACCCCCTAATTGGGGGCGCTCCAACCCCTCAAATTTGAATAGAGGCGAGGGGTTGAGTGTTACGTCATTTGAAAGGTCTTGGAAGCCTCTTTACAACGGTGTATGAAAAACGTAAATTTGATGAACCGTTTTTGCCAAAAATTAATTTTGTTGATCGAATGCACCACCTTGAATATTTTGGTCATTTGTACAATGTACAATTTTTATTAAGCCTTTTTTACAAACTTAAACAATCTTCAAAAAATCACATTCGTAAAAAAATTGAATTGTGTTGTCATGCTTACAATGAAAAAAATTAAATCTGCGTGTTTAAATCAAATTTTCAAATTGTCCTCCATTGACTTCCATACAATAATACATTCTCTCAAACTAATAAATAAAAAAACAGCAAAACATTTCCTTATGTTGCCTTCATTTTTTGTTCTTAGAAGGTGTTTATCTGGTTTTAACGTTTCTTCGATCATTTCATGATTTTAATCAATCTGTTGAGTTACTACTTTGCTGATCTGTTCAAAATTTCCAAAAATATGATGTACACATTGCAAGAACGTGTTGAGTTGGTTAGCCTTTATTACCAAAATCAAAATTATGCCCGAGCGGCTGCAAGGATATTTAACGAAAACCATCCTGAACGTAGCGTTCGCCATAAGTACGTAATGAAATTGATTTCAAAATTTGTGAAGACGGGTTCAGTAATGGATGAAAAAAGGGCACCCATTGGAATTGTTGATGATGAAGGAGCAGCTGTGGCGGTATTGGAACATGTCCAACTTATGCCAAACACGCAATCTGTACGACAACTTTCTGCAGCTTCCGGTATTAGCCAATCTAACGTTTTCAGAATTTTACATAAACCCAAGTTCCATCCGTACAACATTGAATTAACTCAGGAATTGAATGATGATGATTGGGATCGAAGGCAAGAGTTTTGCGAAATTTATCTTGAAATGTTGGAAAATGTGATTGATCCGTTAATAACTGAACAATCAGAAAACGATCCCGTCTACTACTTGAACAACAATTGCATTTCCAACAAGACGGAGCTCCTCCTCACTACGCCGCACCAGTTCGCCAGTACCTCAATTTGCAATACCCCGGTCGTTGGATTGGAAGAAGAGGTCCTACGGAGTGGCCTGCCCGATCTCCTGACCTGAACCCTCTGGACTTCTTCTTGTGGGGATATCTTAAGTCCAAGATTTTTATGACTCAGCCTGAAAATTTGGACGAACTACGCCAACGAATTGTAAATGAGTGTCGTCAAATAACTCCAATTATGCTGAACCATGTTAGAGACGGTTTTCAGTCAAGATTGTATTCATGTATGGAAGTCAATGGAGGACAATTTGAACATTTGATTTAAACACGCAGATTCAATTCTTTTCATTGTAAGCATGACAACACAATTCATTTTTTTTACGAATGTGATTCTTCGAAGATTGCTTAAGTTTGTAAAAAAGGCTTAATAAAAATGAGCTTGTACATTGTACAAATAACCAAAATATCGAACAACAAAATTAAATTTTTGGCGAAAGCGGTTCATCAAATTTACGTTTTTCATACATCGTTGTAAAGAGGCTTCCAAGACCTTTCAAATGACGTATCACTCAACCCCTAT
This sequence comes from Endomychus coccineus, assembly GCA_958510875.1. Classification (NCBI taxonomy): domain Eukaryota; kingdom Metazoa; phylum Arthropoda; class Insecta; order Coleoptera; family Endomychidae; genus Endomychus; species Endomychus coccineus. The sequence goes on from OY294068.1 coordinate 68,313,352, forward strand.
CCCCTATTCAATTTTGAGGGGTTGAAGCGCCCCCTATTAGGGGGTTGCTCGTTCAAGTCTCAAATATACGTCAAAAGATGTCCCCCAAACAAAATCATTCGACGTGTTTCGGGAGATTTTTCCACTCACTATGGGATAAGAAATATACGGGGTGGCTCGTCTGAGATGGAACATCCTGTATATATTGTTGTTGTGATAAGTTGGATAAAAATAACTCGGCTTTATTAACTTTCTCGGTAAAACTTAATAACAAGTAAAATAAGCAGAAAATTTGACTTAAGCATAATAATTAACAAATAGGTAATAATTGAAATTAATCCCACTTACATTATAAACATTATACCTAGCATATAAACAATTTAGCTTGTACCATTTGTCAAAAGAGATTTGAGATGTTCATCGGTTAACTTATATCTGTAAACATTCTTTGTGTACTTCATTTTGGAGAATGTTTTCTCACACAAGTAAGTAGTATCAAAAACAGAAAACCAGCAAATTTACGCAAATTATCCAATTGGACCAGTGGAAGACTCTTATAAAATTCCAACAAAGATGAGTTTTGATATTTTTCCTAATTATATCACTGCACTGTAGATCAATAATTTCTATTTGAAGTTCTGGGTTATGGTTTCAATGTCAGTCGCACTACTTTAATTCACAACAGTTTTGCTTCCTTCGCCTTCCCTAGGCAGACTGACTCGCGGTCGCGCCGCCATCCTTTTCATACTCCGATTACTGCCATCTAGAAGTGAGTGGAATACACCAGAACTTTCTCGAAACAACGAAATTATTCGTGAATGTTTAATTGCTAGTGCGCTTTCGAAAGTACTACTAGCACTGTCTGTTGGCGATAAAGGGTACTATCACTACCTATTTCAGCATGTGACCAACAGGTGTCCTCAAGTATGGTGGTCGTAACAATAAAGTACAGTTAGTACATGCACAATAGTAATTGAACTAGCGAATTTAGCAAGCGTATTGACGCTCAGGGCGAGTACTCGGCGACTAGTATAGAAATCATAGATGATGGCACGAAAATTGAAATGGTTTTTGTTTTTGGAACGTACGTAAGCAGTATGACCCTAAGGATAAAGTTTGGAGAACACTGCTTTAGAACCTTCATTCCTTCCCTTATAAACAAAATATCGAAAAAATCAAAATGCGTCTCAAAGTCCCAACCCAAAACTATAACCTTGGTGCTTTTTAATTATTATTATTATTATTATTATTGCTCCATTTAATGATGGGGCTGGTTAAAATAATAGTCGCGGCGTAAAAAAAAATATTTCTTATCAATAACTTTTGAATAAATGAATATTCTGAAAAAGTATCTACTTGTCAAAAACTAACATGCATTTGATACGTATTCTATTTCGATATTCATTATAAGTTTGTACGTGTAGCCGCTTATTGGTGCACCGACGAGCTGTGACGACCCCAAATGTTCACTTTTGAACTTGCTTATCTCGAGTTAGGAAGAAGATATGGAAGAAAATCAAAATGTGTATTAGAGTAATAACCCAAAACTACAATCTCTGATTATTATTAATATTGCTGCTTCGTTTGTTGATGAGGTTGCAAATACTCAAATACTGGCGCGTGGCAAAAATTAAGTTTTTTATGAATATCTTTTGAATGAATAAATATTTTGAAAAACTGAAAGTACCAGCAGGTCAAAAAACAACATTCTTTTGATATGTATCTAGTTTTATTTCGATATCCATTATAATTTGTAAGTTTTGTCCACCAACTGTGCCGGTTTCGGAAGTTATAAGATTACGAATTTTCAAAACTAATTTACAATTCATGGTGCCAATAATAAGACTCAAGAATTTTGTTCAATTTCTTACGATTTGATCTAGGTTGTGATTTGAGAAATAAAAGAAACGACGGTAATATGGCAGACACAGGGTCAGAATGGCTCGTACAGGAAACCATGCGAGAAGTTCAACTAGAGACTGGAGTAAATCATACTTAGGTGAATTGGTGCATAAGGAAATTGATGATCTATCTTTCTCAATCAAATCTTTCCTGTAGCATTCACCTTGCTTTGCACTCAGATTGGCGAGCTAGCAGAACATGCCTCTATAGATGAGCCTTATATTTCAGAATAGAGCATCTGAATAGCTCCTGATTAACTCATAATTTTCCAATAAAAAAAATATGGATCAGCCCATCTTACTCTGCTAATTTTTTTGGTAAGATGGCAGAACATGTTCCATTTCTTCTAAAAGGGAACACTTAAATATAGGCCCTGATTATCAAATCACTTCTCGGTCATAGAAATATAGATCCTATATCTTCACCAATTTACAGCGATTTGCAAATTTTCAAATACGTACGACTACACTTATACATCTTCTCAAAAATAGTCTAGATTGATTCAGAAAGGCTGAACCGGATATTTCCACTAAAACCAGCAATAGAAATTCAAACCGATTGAAATACTTTCCTTATACCTATATAGTACGTACAGTGACGAAAAAAAAAGAAGGTATTAGTGCAAAATTTTGAACGATTTTGTAGGTATATTGATAATTATGATGAATTAGTGAAGCTTCTGAAAACATTAGAATAATTGAAGCGAAAGGTTGTATTTTTCACTTTAAATTCTATCAGTATCATTACTATAGGTACTTTATTGAAAATCAACTTTGTGTAGATCTTAATACAACCATATTTGTAAAGGATATTGAGCAATGTTTCAAACGTATATTGAGATGTTTATATAAGCAAGAAAAATATCTTAAATTTAACGGAACATGCTTATACATTGGAATATAAAAGCATATTATATACACATCGGACAGTAAATCTAATGTCAGGTGTGAACAAACTAACATTCAATGATATGTAAATCTCATATCATTTATGTTATTTGATTGTCCACGCAGGGCTTCATATCCTTCGTTATATGTAGGTATCTATGATGTAATATGTTCGTATATGAATAATAGAAATTGTCAATAATACGATGATGTATATTTTAAATTCATAAAATCTTATTGAAAAGATATGTCTGTATTCAAATAGAGGTCGTTCCCATAAGATAACAGTTAATGAGATATGCGATGTTTTTTTTTTTTACTTCCTGACGGCTTATATTAAAATCAGCTATACTTCTTACATACATTGTTAAAACAACTTTGAAATACCCAACTCTTTCCAGTTTTTGCTTCATTTTCATTTACGCCCAATTATCTTTAAGAAAAGTAGACAATTTCGAGACAACATTCCACTTGGAAAACACCAAGACGACATTATTTCGAAATTCAACGTCAAGATTGCTTCTGAGGAACTCCTCTAGATTCTATTCAACAGCTCCTGGTCGGTTCTTGAGGAATTGAAATTCCGATAAAGATTGCTTTTAATCGCGTAATTGCAATATTCATAGAAAAGAAGATGATATCTGAATTCTCTATACGATCAGTGTCGTGCACGAATCTTTAAGAATTGTATGATGGTAATACCTACCTATATATGTAAATTCTCTGGAAATAGTTCAAATTAACACATATGTTCACCATATTTTCCTTTTTATATACTTTTCGGTCTCATGTCCATCATCAGAAGGCGATTGAAAACAATTTAACGCCAGCAAAGAGCGGAATTTCTTGAACCATTAAAACCTACGTCGCAACAACCTACAAAACACGAATAAGTAATTGGAATTGTAACACATTAACTACCAATTATAATTATAATGGAATATGTATTAAGTAAGCACCAAACAGTGACTTTTCTATAGTTAAAGACATTATATCTCATCGAGGAGTCTGGTTGGAGTCCCTGGCAAGAAATTTCAAACTCACAATTTTAAACCAGGTGTGTTTAAGATTTGAGATCACGTGCGAGAGGATTTTGCTTTTTCGATATTACTGATTTATATCAGCTTTGTACCTAAATACTATTTTAAACATTATTAAGAAACAGTAGAGGTTTGCAAGTGCTTAATTAATAAAATGTGTATAAATTTGACTCAATGATTGTATATCGGATCTACTGTTAATACAATTGGCATCACGTTTCATGTGAAGCATCTGCAAGATAGATCTTTTATAATATTTGGTTTCTATAGCTGAAATATTAGCATTTTCATAATCCAACTTATTGCTTTAATCAAAACAATGTTTACGCTAGCGGAATTTTCTAAGTTTCAAAGTTTTTGTTTTTAGTAATACTTATGACAATATATTATTTTTTATAAATGTTGCTTAGAGATTCCTGTATAAGTCTCATCACAATCTAAACAATTTAATTTATATACATTGACCTTTCGGCTTTAGATTTCAAAAAATTTAGCAACACTTATATCGTACATTTTAAAACATTTTTTACCTTCTTTGAGGTCTTCGGAATGTATGGTAATGTTATAAAATTATGTTTATCACAGTTTTGATAAAAAAGTGTTTAAACAGATGACGCTATAAAATTTTAAAATGTTCTTAATATAGTGGAAATTAATGCTACCCAAAAAGGTTTTTAACCCCATCATAAAAAACACAATAAACAAAATCTGTAAGAGTACATCATATCTAAATACTATAAAGGGTGATACAAATAATTTTATAACATTAACATATATTGCGGAGATCTCAGAGTAGATTGAAATTTGTTTAAAAAAGTATCGAATAAATGTTGCACATAAACCTACTAATAATGTTGATAAATATTCATCAAATCTAAAATCGTTAATATCTAAAGATGAAGAAACCCACACAATATATAAAATTACATAATTTAGATTATTCAAGCAATATTTACAAAAAAGAATGTATGGCGATAAGTATAGCACTAAAAACAAAATCTTAGAAAATTTCACTGCCCTGGCTGCATTGTTGTGAATATAACCATCAGTTATAAAAAGTTTATATTTTAGCTAAAGAAACCAATTATTGTAAAAGATATATCTTGGAGAGGATTCACATAACACGTGATGCTAATTGTGTTAACAATAGAACCGATATACAATCATTGAGTCAAATTTATACAAATTTAATCAATGAAGCACTTGCAAATCTAATGTTTAAAATTTTGTTTATGGGAAAAGCTGATACAAACCAGTAATATTGGTACAGCAAGGTCCTACCCTATCGTGGTCATAAATTTCAAACACATCTGTTTGAAATTGTGGTTATACTGCAATGGAATTTGTTGCCAGACTATTTTATCTCCTCGCTGAGATATGTTGTCTTTACCTGCATAACTACTGCGTGGTGGTTTTTTAATACATTTTCATATATTTAAACGTTAATATGTTACAATTTCAATTAGTTGTGTTTTGTTCGTTGTTGGTGCGTAGACATTTTATTCAATGCACTAAAGACGATCAGTGCTCAATAAAATTAATTTATGAATTCTTGCTTTAGTTGATGTGAGTTAGTTTTCGAACCTCTTCTGATGATGGTCGTGAGACCGAAACGGACGTAAAGACGAAATATAATAAACATATGTGTTAATGTGGACCTACTTCCCGAGAATTTAGGTACATATAATTCACACCTGGGTCAAGAATCGTTATTATATGTAATCACAACTGAAATGAAGTATTTGGTGTACCTATTTATAGTTGGATACCACAACCAATCAATGTTTCAAGAGAGGGAAATTGTTCCCTGATGTAACAGCGTCGATATCTATTTTCAATTGAATACTTACGATAATCATGTGCGACTAGAAATAATACAGTTGATAAATTTCCGACACTTTGTAATATGGCAATCGAGACAAAAGCTTAAGGAAAACTGGCCCGCAGGTGGGCCCGGGGCTTTCCACTGGGGGAGAGCCTACGGTATAGCTCTAGTCTCCGCCTCTCGGCTACTTCCTGCAGCCAATCGGGACCCCAAGACACGCCCTGCCTGGGGCAATGTTACGCATCCTTCATAGGATCACTATCCATATTTCCCAGACCTAACAACAGAGCCGTTTCAGGAAAATTCAAGTTCTTTGTAACCGATTTGCAAATAGGTAAATCTCATCATTTTAACTATTGAATTTTGATCTGCTTATATAATAAACATAATTAATCTTTTCACATTTCGTAAGCAAATGGAACACGAATACTATGTCCAAGATCTCTCAGGTTATCGAACTATTGATTGAAATCTAGAAACAGTTCATTCACAGAATATGGTACATACCTACAGAGCATAGTTTTAAAATGAATTGTTAGGTTCGAAATTGCAACAAACGTTGTGATATTCAACAAAATTATTATGTTTCATTTTCGTTTGTTTGGTATGAAATATCCCAAAGCTATAAGAAGGAATCTAGTACAGTTGTGATAGTCAAAACTAAGCTTTCCGACGACCACATGCGAGAATGACAAATAGCACACTATTTAGTTACTTCGAAAATGACAAATATCACCCTGTAACGAAGCTTAAATTTTGAAAGATTATTTAATTTAGATCAGGCAATAAATACGGATGTTACATGTAATTTCAGTTTGAACAGTTCATTATTTCAATAGATATGAATGAATTCCGAATGTGTATTCCGTGATTGCCACTTTTCTAAATCTCCGTAATTTCAAATAAGTATAATTATTCAAATAGATGAATCTAATTCATGCCCGTTCAAAATTGCATTTCATTCCGATAAAATATGTTGCAAAAACAGGGGTCTGGCCCGTTAAGACACCAAACTTTGTGCAGCCTTATGTATAAAAAGGGCGAACAACCTAAAAACTCCGATAACACTTGTTTACTCCGCTGGGAAGAACTAGTGTGATATCATGAGCGCGAATTTTAGATCTAAAAAGTAGCGTCACTTTTAACCATTGTTCGGGGCATAAGTAAAAACTATTGGCACAAAAATAAGGATTTGGTGGAGCAGACCTGTCCAGAACCTCGGAAAACATATAAAAGCCGTGACAGCCGAAAGATCGCTCTCTTGTCTTTTTGAATTTCGATCAGTGCAGTTACTCTCTTGTGTTTATTTGAATTTCAAGTATAAATTAGTACCTCTGAAGTGTGATTATAATCGAAGTAAATTATTATCCGAGGTCAAGTCAGATTTGAAAATGTGAATTAGCAATAGTGTTCCGTTTAAGTGAAATTTCGTATAAGGTAAATGGCTTAATATTTTATATTCGGGCATTACGATATATCTTCCGAATCCGAACCGACCGTATTTAAACCGTTTGATATATCGTAGTGCGTTTTAACAACATTTCAAGTAATATGGCTATCTGAATATTTACCGAATACAGCTATTACGATAGGACCTGTTTGATTCGTACTTTTCCGCAAATTGATCATTCCTGAATCATTCATCAACCGATCCCGTACCGCTGAATGAAATTTAGTTACCGAACTTATCGTAGAGTAGATATCTTGAAAGAGTTTTCATTTACCGTTTGAGCTTCATTACATTTTCCGTCTGGGTGTAATTTTGTGAAATAATACCGTTCAATTGCATTTAAATTGATTATTCTGAAAGTGTACTTGTTAAAATCATTATATATTTTAATATTTGGAATTCCCTGTTTTATTAAATTATTTCTGCTCCATCTTTAACGAGCTAAGTTATAACCAGGTATCAATTGTAATTAAAGCCTACAATTTCGATACTGTTTTCTGCCCATTGAACTCTGGTTATACTTCACTGTAGCTACCCTAGGGACAAGGCTATCTTTAGATAGCATAGTGACGAGCCTTGTGGAGAGGACCCTAGCAGAAGTCCTCAAAAGGAGTTAACCTTTGGGAAAAATCTGGCGCCCGAGGATTCGAAGCTTACCGCAGTAAGCAATTTACCGAAAAGCCACAAGAACACGTTATAACCCTAGAGATGAAAAGTTAAATATCACACTAGAGTGATATGTGTATCTATAGCTATATGTATTGCATAATGGAATTGAAGTGTGCTTTGAAATTAATATTGCGAAAACGTCATATAATCTTTAGAATAAATAAAGCTTTCGATGAGATTCATTTACTTACAAAGGTAAGTCATCGGTATTTAAACAGAGTATATACATTTATTTAATTATGGTTTTTTTAGGTTGTGTTGGTTATGGGTATATCTGGTACATGTCGCAAGCAAGAACTTACCCAGTTATGTATAAATAACATTGAAGATTTGGGGACTGCGGCTGTCATTCAAATTAATAATACAAAAATAAATGCTGTCGCAAGTTCACTATTACTGGGAAAATTTTACAGCATATATAATAAATATGCCAATCTAAGACCGCCAATTACCGAAACACGATTTTTCTTAATTATAGAGACCAAAAATGCACAAAACAAGTAGTGGGCATTAACAAAATTGGAAATATACCTAGAGTAGTGGCTAAATTTTTAAATCTAAAGATACACAGGGCACTCATTTCACCGTTCTTCTGCTACTATATTAGTAGATGCAGGAGGAGATCTAACTTCTCTGAAAAGACATGGGGGTTGGAAATCGTTCAAAGTCTCAGAAGAATATATTGACGATTCTGCTACTAACAGGTTAAATATTGCCAATAAAATTATGGGTGCCATCAGCAGTACTTCGAAAGCCGTCACTCCTCTTCGAGAAACTGACATCGAGTCTACTACTGTACATAGTGTACAAATAACAGAGAGAAATCTGTCTAACTCCTCATTGCAAAGTCCATTACAATTTACTAATTGTACTAATAATAATATTACTTTTAATTTCTACAATTCTAAGCAGTAATCTTGTTCAATTATTACTTTTCCTTGTAAAATTCTCAAATTCTCAAAATAAAGTGAAAATATATTAATTTTTTTACAATTATGCATTAATCCGTGGTCGTCGGAAAAATAGTGTACATTACTTGTGTGGAAAGTGTCATTTCACACTCGTGGGATAACATTCTCCCACTCATGTGAAATGGGTCACTTTCCACACTAGTAACGTAATATACTAATTTGGTTTATATTTCTATGGCCTATTATTCAATACGTATTACGTTACTGCAATTGTCGTATTAGCTCTAATATACTTTGCAACTATTGAGCTTTCATATTATGATATAATTTCTTATGATTTGCCACGTGTTTTGAGGTTAAGAGTGAAATTCTTAAACAAATCACGGCGATTTTTTGTACCTGGGTGACTGGTGACAGATTGTCACATCTCTACCTACTAGGTGAATTTTCCACAAAATATTCTGTTTTGCTTGTTCGGTAATGTTTTATTGCTTCAGAATGTCAAATGAATGCGTGAGGAAATCCGATAGAAGCATGGCCAGTATAGAAATATGAAGAGGTAACGTTAAGGGGGCACAGTCTCAGAAAGCCTGCATCATTGTATAATGTACAATCTAAATTATATATCATTGTATGGAATCATTTGCAAACAGAAAATCTAAAGAGACTTGGGTCCAGTGCATCGATTGCAAAGAATGATCACACGCAGCTTGCACTAGAGTAATTTTTAAGCATCATGACAACTATTTTTTAAAGCCTGCTTGTGTTATCGGATACTTGAATAGCCAATAGAACCCTCTGCCTTTAACATACCAACCCAACCCTATCAATTTTCTTGAAGACAGCTTCCTATTAGTTGATCAATCATTCATGTAACCGGTTCATAATACGCTGTCAAACTGTACGATCACTTTACCCATTTGAAATTTTCCCACTAATAGTGAAAATTTATTCAAATGGGTAAAGTGATGGTATCAAATTTACCACGATAATGATAAAGTTCCAGTCAAATCCAGGATAAAATCATTCACGAAGTGGTAATTTTCTATTTTGTAACGTAAAAATTCACCAGATTCAAATTTACCTGTGGTAAATGTCCTCCAACTTTTAGGTCTTTCAAGCTTTATCTCAAAAATGAGGCAATAGTTGCCAGTACATTGTATTAATTTCACCAATTTACACCATTAAAATTACACCCGTTTTTTACAGTGTAATGATAACAAAATATATTGGGCTCTCCTGCAGTGCAAGCTTCGTGTGACCATTCTTTACATTCGATGCACTGGATCCAAGTCTCTTTAGGTTTTGTGTTTGCAAATGATTCCATACAATGACATATAATTTAGATTATTCGATGATGCAACTCCTTAACGTTACCTCTTCATATGCCAGTTCGTAAATTTCCTTACTGGCCATGATCCTATCGGTCTTCCTCACGTATTTATTTGACAAGCAAAGCAGAATATTTTAATATCGTATTAAAAAATTCAATTAGGAGAGTTGTGACAGCATGTCACCCTGGTAGAAAAAAATCGTGCTTTGTTCAAGAAACTGGCTTTTACCTCAAAACAAATGGCAAACCGTAATAAGCTAATAAGCCATATCATAATATGAAAGCTGAATAGTTGAAGTACCTATATTAAATCAAATACCACAATAGCAGTAAAGTAATACGTATATGACATAATACGCCATAGAAATATTAACCAAATACTCACTTTTGGCTCGGATGATGCACACGCACATCAAATAATGTGCCAAAAGAGGAACAATTGACTGACGTTCCCAGTTGGCTAGCGCCCATAGATTCCGAGAAATCAATTGTATAACAACTCACCTCTGTCACAACTGTCCTAGGTCCCCTCCTACATAACTTTGGTACATTTATATTTTACAATCCAAGTTATAGTTTGTGACATTTAAAAATATATTCATTTGCCCATTTATTATCAACTCCTATCTATTGTTATTAAAAAAGGCTTTACTTTTTTATTTATAAATTATTGATTTATATTTTGTTCAATTTTAATTTAATTTCATTTATTCCGGCTAGCTTTTCATTTTGATTTTAATTTTTAATTTGTTTTGATTGATTTGAATGAATGATTTGTATTATATGTTATATGGAATTAAACACAATACTTTGTTTGAATATTAAAAGTTTATACTTGAATATTAATGACCCTGTATTATTAATTCAAGTTTACAGATTTTACAAGTTACCTTTATGTTCTGAAATTTCTATGTTGGCAAATAGTTCTTTGTACTTTTAAAATCTAAAATGTTAAATGTTTAACCTCAAAACTACTTAAAATTAATACTTGTTTACAAATGACAATCTTGCATTCAGATACACAAATACAATGAGGATATTATAAATAAACTTACTTTTAGATATATCCAATAATACTAGGAAGAATGTTGGCAATGTTCTGTTAATTTTATATGTATTCTTGGTTATTTGATTTTGCACTTTAAAAAAACAATACTCTGCTATGACACGTACACAGGTAAACTACGTTGATACTTCTTTATAATTCAGGAACTGTTGATAATAAATTGTTGATTGTGTTATTCTTTTAAGATATAAAACTTCTTCTATAATAAACTGGAACTGCTATCGAAGACTGAATATTCTACGATGCTACTTGATAACTTTGGTTACTTTAACCTTAAACTTTGTTATGAAGACTCAGGAACACTACTTGCTTCGTAGGAATAATTTATTTGCGTCGGTTATATTAACTTGTCGAAGCTACAGAGACTGTTTCAGTTCTCCGATGTTACCAATAACTAAGGTTATGGAAATTGACTGGAGCTGCAGGAGATACTTTGAATCACAGATGTAAATGCAAACTCTCTAGCTTCTATTTCAGATTTCTTTTTATAGGACTTATAAAAGGACGCTATTTTATGTCAGATTCCACCAAATAAGGTACTTCCTTACTGTATCTAGGATGCTATTCCCATTGTTGGATCTGACAGAACTTTCTAATTGTTATATTGAATTTTGTATGGACCAATCAAAATTGAGTATTCTTGAAATTTTGAAATATTGAAGATTTTCAAATTATTTAAAGTGATGATGCATTCTGCTATCTGAATCAATATTGACAACATTTTTCCACATATTTAGATATAAGATAACCTATGATTAGGTTCCTATTAACTTGATTATTCTAATTCTTATGTCAATTTTGACATTTGTCAATTCTTAAATCTAATACATAATATAAAATATCAATAACATTTATATAACATTGTAGAACTCAAATTTCTTGATACTATCTTAAATCTATAACTTATTTTACTAGTTTCTGCTATCTTCTGATAGTCTTTGAATCACTTTAATTATGATTTCCTCTTTCGTATCACTGTACGTTTATCCACTTTCACTGTTTCTCCTTTACACTTCTTATTCTTATTTTACATTTTGGTTTATGTTATTATACAATATTTAATATCTTATACTACCTATAATTTAACTTTAAATAATGTTTTTAATTCCATATTTTATATATTTTTTAATCTGTTCTATTTTTAATGTTTCGGTAAGTTCAAATTTTATCATTTCATGTTATGTAGGAAATGACATCATAACACTATATTAGATGCACATGGAAACACTAATTTAGACGGAGTGAGCGCAACGAAAGAAGTCGTCTCTTGAATCGGGTTATATGGCACAAGGTATGTCCTCGTGTAGCGGCCAAATGGGAAATAAAATCCACTTGGAACTTTCACACACACTAGATATGGTACATACTCGAAATTTACTGACAGGAAAATTCAATGTTGTACCTTGAGCCGTTTTCGAGTTATTTAGCACAGCGGTCTATCGAAATACTCGACGCTATACACTTTGTTTCGCGCAATGCTCGATGCGCCAACTATAGCCGATTGTATAGAAAATAATCGAGCTCGCGCAACCAGACTGTGGCTCGCGCTGTTGATTCTCCATTCCGCCTTAACCGTTTGGACATTATACGCAGCGTTCTGACAGACCTCCTAGTGAATAAAACAATTGTTGATAAGTATATATTTTTTATTTATTTATATATAAAGTGTGGCATTAACCTCAATGAAATTGAAGAACTTTTCAAACTTTTTTTGTTTGTACATCTTCGACTTACTGACAAAATGACAAGCGGTTTTAATTCGCTATAAACGACACCAAGTTTGAAAACTGGCTCTTCGCAGATCTAACGATTTCTCACTGTCCTTTCTAATGAAGTAACGACCTGATGGTGACTGGCCTTTGACCCCTGGTCTATTTGATCCGTTATATAATTACAACCGATATGGATACCAATAGCTATAAACCAGGAGCACATAAAATGTATAATTATTTCCTGTTCAATATAATTAAGCCCCATTAACATAGGTAGTATATTTTCCAAAGGTAACTAAGTATGAACGTAAGCTTTGCCATACTTACTATAATATGTGTTCCTTTTGTTGCTGCATAACATATCTACTTTTTTGTACAATTAAACTGTTTGCTTCCTTTTGTCACGAATTCGGTATTTGAAACGCCACACCTACAATGTGAATCATTATACGCGTGCATATTTTCCAAAAACTTTGCATATGTAGGTACACGATACAGACATTTCAGGATTATTATAATATGATCGAGTGTACAATGTTCGATCAATATATCCTTAAGCAATTTTTAAATCAATATTATGAAATACATAGCAATTGAGAAGCGACTCTGATTGAAATAGGTTCCCAAATTGTATTTGGCCTTTCTCTATTTTACTTCTAAATAATGACAACTACAGTTCTATACGCAAGAGAGGCAACAAAGACATATCAGTTACTTTAATGACCCGCAGTGTAACATATTAGACTAATATGATTCAGGGCCATAGATACTTAGTTGCACCAAAGATGTATATAAATAGTCAGGGAGCTGTAATGCTAAAAACGCCGAGGTGTGACAACCGTCTGTCGTCCTTGGTATATGTTGCGGAAGGTAGCCCAGAACCGCCTGATACGAGTAGTTAAGCTTTTACTCGCGATCTGTCCAATTTATGGCCATGATAAACTCACTCCCAATGGCCGAGATTTGAAGCCTATCTGTCGACTGAACAATTATGTCCTAGGAGTCGTCAAAAACCTCGTGTTATATTTTTATTCGATTCGGTCCACGAGGTCCAAAGTTACAGGCCAGAAATTGCGATTACAGAATTTTTTTGGCCAAATTTCCCGGCCGAGATCTGAAGCCTCTTTGAAACCTTTTCCAATCTCTTTTCCTAGATGGGAAAAGTACCAAAATCCAATTGACAGACAAAAATATTCACCAGATTTGGAAAATTCGGAAAATTAGATACAAGTCACCTGATTTGCGGAATTTTGAGGGAAACTGTCTGTCAGCCGTTTTTTTAGGTGATTGGGACCATAAAGAGTGGTGAAAAACGGTCGACAGACAAAAACATCCCTTAGACGTTTTTTGGCCACCCTTGGAAAATTTTGACCATGTGCCAATTATTATTATTTTTAGTTCGATTATTATTTTCAGTTTCATTATTATTATTATTATTATTATTATTATTATCACTTTGATTATTAGTTTGATTATTATTATTAGTATAATTATTAGTTTCATTATTACTGTTATATATTGAATAAAATGAAAAAAAAATGTATCCACTTATTATTATTGTCAGGAAAAAACTCATATCTATATATATACACGCAGAATATGAATTCATAAATTCAGTTAAGTTTTTGGAAAGGTCAGTTAACGAAGGCACTTGATAAGTTTCTGACTGGTACTTTTATGAATAAATCAGATTTTTCATAGTAATCAACAAACATTACAAATTCTGTATAAAAACTCCAAAGTCCAAAAAGCTTGTTTTTTAGGCCAGGTTTCTGGAAATAAATTTCTATATACATATATATATACCTACACATACATACATATACACCTGTTGCATCACAAAAAATGTAACATAAAGTTAAATTATTATTTATTATCTTTTTCTTTAAATTGTCCTGTTAGCTATTTTTCACAATTTGCAACCTCTGAAGGGGTTGCGATTGCGAATATTTTTCTTTTTTAGGGTCTTCCCGACTTTTTGGGATACCAGGTATTATATATTATTAAAAATTTCACCAGCACAAAGCACGCTGCTGAATAATACTCTTGGGCCATTTTTTTTTTCAAATTGGCACATGGTCAAAATTTTCCAAGGGTGGCCAAAAATCGTCTAAGGGATGTTTTTGTCTGTCGACCGTTTTTCACCACTCTTTATGGTCCCAATCACCTAAAAACACGGCTGACAGACAGTTTCCCTCAAAATTCCGCAAATCAGGTGACTTGTATCTAATTTTCCGAATTTTCCAAATTTTTGAAGTAGGCTGAAAAAAAATCTGGTGAATATTTTGGTACTTTTCCCATCTAAGAAAAGAGATTGGAAAAGGTTTCAAAGAGGCTTCAGATCTCGGCCGGGAAATTTGGCCAAAAAAATTCTTTAATCGCAATTTCTGGCCTGTAACTTTGGACCTCGTGGACCGAATCGAATAAAAATTTAACACGAGGTTTTTGACGACTCCTAGGACATAATTTTTCAGTCGACACAGGCTTCAAATCTCGGCCATTGGGAGTGAGTTTATCATGGCCATAAATTGGACAGATCGCGAGTAAAAGCTTAACTACTCGTATCAGGCGGTTCTGGGCTACCTTCCGCAACATATACCAAGGACGACAGACGGTTGTCACACCTCGGCGTTTTTAGCATTACAGCTCCCTGACTAAAAGTATCACTTAGTAAATTCCGAACTAACCTTTTCCGATCAAGTGAACTACTGCATATCTTGATACGTAATCAATGGAGCTTATGTAGAATGTTCAACTGTAGGACTATACGCGTCAGTAAAATATGAAGCAGTTGTATTGATTATACAGGATGTCCCAGGTTTTAGTAGCAGAACTTTAACAGTCGATCGAAAATTTTATTTAAAGAAAAAAGTTCCTATTAACGTATATGCACAGACGCTTAATTTTTGAGATACAGGGTGTTGAATTTTATAAAAAATTTCTTAATTTTGTTTGTATCTCCGAAGATAATCGAGATGTCTCAATGAAATTTGAAACCGTGGATGATTAGATAGGTTACCATATTTGCACATAATTTGAAACCGGTATTACTCCCAGTGGCGTAGATATAGGTATTTAATAACAATAAATTGACCCGAAAAGTGTTATCACCCTGTGAAGGTTACTTTTTAGCAACAGCAGAATTTAAATCGAAACAAATAAGGTCTCTTGATATTTCTTTTGTACCTGGCACCGTTTCACGACAAATTTGATTTTTGTGATTAATTACCACCACCATGAAAATCGGATGAAAATTGGAAAAATGTTTTCGTTGAAGTTAGAAGATCTATTGTACGATGTTGTGAACTATGTATACGGGAAAATGGGAATCATTTTGAACAATTTCTTTAAAATTGATACACAAAATTTAAAAATGGTGTCTTGGTAACTCTTGATGGTGAGGTTACTGTAAATTAAAGTACATTGTAGTTATCTGGTTTAAACATTTTAGGAAATAAAAATTTGTTATTAGGCCTTTCTTTGTAATGTATCGCTGTAGAGATTAGAGAAGACAGCTTATTTTATTCTTGTCACTAATCGACTATTTTTTATTTGGGGTTCCTCTTCTTCCAATTTGCACCCGATTTTCATAGTGGTGGTAATTAGTCACAAAAATCAAATTTGTCGTGAAACGGTGCCAGGTACAAAGAAATATCAGGTGACCTTATTTGTTTCGATTTAAATTATGCATCGAAATTTGTAACTAAAAAGTAACCTTTACACTTTTCATTTTCATTAGTACAAAAGATGTTTGGTCTCAACGTTATCTTCATTTCAATTCCGTTGCACCAACAGCTTATAAAAAATGTGTGTAAACAGCCTTACAGATCGCGCGGTTAAATATCCCACCCAGAGGACCGTCCCAAAAATTTGAAAATTGTTCGTAATACGTTGGAAATAAATGGCTACCTAAAAATGTTTTTCAATCCCATCATTAAAAAAAGAATAAACAAAATTTATAATGGAACTTCATATAAAAGTAACATAAAAGGTAATACAGATAATTATATAACATTACCTTACATTTCGGAGACCTCAGAGAAAATTAAAAAATATTAAAAAAAATATGAAATAAATGTCGCGCATGAACCTACTAATTGTGTTGGAAAATTTTTCCCAGATTTAAAACCTTTAATAACTAAAGATAAACAAACCCACAAAGTATACAAATTAAATTGTTTAGATTGCGATGGGACTTATACTGGAATCTCTAAGCAATATTCACAAAAAAGAATGTACGGCCATAAGTATAGTACAAGACATGAAAACTTAGAAACACTGCTTTGATTATAACCATCATTTGATTACAAAAATGTTAATATTTTAACTAAGGAAACCAATTATTATAAAAGATCTATTCTGGAGATAATTCACATAAAACGTGACTCCAAATCTGTAAATCATAGGACTGACATTCAGACATTAAGTCAGATTTATACTAACTTAATTAATTAAAACTCTTGCAAATTCCTGCATGCGTCTTTATAATGTTAAAAGTATATTTTAGGAAGAATGCTCAAAAGTAATATTCCAATACAAGTCTGCAACCTTTTTCAAGTACCTCATGAATCGTTACATCTGGTTCGAGGGTAGAGATACTTGACATAATAGTTTTCATCTTCAGTCGTTGAGACACTATATCAACATGCGCTTGTACATTATAAGAATATTACTGAATAGTGGATTCTTGCTATATTTTATACTTGAAATATTGACGGTACAATTTCGATTATTCGTGGTTCTGTTCGTTTCGACAACGTGGGTATTTTTGATTGAAATTGGTGCGATATGGACGCTTTATGCTATAATTAGTTTTTAAAAAATCCTTTTTGACATGATAAGTTTTCTGATGATGATCGTGAGACCGAAACGTACGTAAAGACGAAAATATAAATCATAGTGCTAATGTGACCTATTTCCCGAGAATTTTTATATATAATTCAACTGGGTCAAGAATCTTTATTATTAATATTTATGTTATCTGTTAGTACTTTGTAATACGTTCGGAGAAGCTACGGTGGTAGCTAAACCATAGTCACATTCTTAATGAACTTGTGAAAATCAAACTTGTAATAGTTGATTTATTTCAATTTGAAAAAATTCTCGCGGAAATTCAAATACAAAAACATTTTGACATTCCGAAACTTCATAACTTTTTGGTTGTAAGCTCGTGACATACCTCGCTAACAAATTATAGAAAAAAGCTTCCGTTATTCTTTTCTACAAAATTTTACAGATTTGCTGTACTATTAGTGAAATTCTAGATCAGAACAGGATTTGAGGTGATTAAACGAATTCTAAGTACTTTGACAAATTATTTGGTTCGTATTTCCATTCTCACCAATACAATGACCGAATGTTTATTCAATAAATAACACCATTTCCGAGAAGATTCACAAGTTAAGTGCCAGAGTAAATTATATTTCCAGAATTTGTGGTGAAATTTGCTGGTTTATTATTATATTCGAGTCAGGGCTGCCTCCTGATACATTTACAGCACCTGGTATTCACAAAGAACAGTGCGCATTTAGGCGTTTTAAGAAGGTACATAATGAATATCAGCCGGATGGTAAGAAGGAATGCGAGGCGCAATGACTTGGCTTTAGGGAACAGTCGTGGTCTGCCGTACAAGAGGCCTATGTTATGGGCACTATAGAGAACCCCGTGGGCCATCATGAGCCGACTGGAAATTGTAGCAGAGGATGCACGCGACCGTCTGCCGCGAGGGTGGTAGCTTTATTATAAAATATTGTTGCTTGTTTCTGATGTTTAATGTTGAGGCTGCACTGTTCGCAACACGTTGTTTGAATTGTCTCTTTCAGGTTCTTTGTAGTGGTCTTTCCGATTATACGGGCCGTTCTTCTGTAATAAATGTAATATTATCTCATTTTATTCTCTACAAACTCAAGTAAACTGCCCGCGGGCGACTGAAAATATTTTGCGGCCTTTAGATGGTCTGTCCAAGTGTGAAGAATCCCTTCAGCTACAGGTTGAATCTTAATTCATGATATTATTTCCGAATAATAATCTTCTTCAAACGAAATCCAGAATGACAATTCAGACATTCAGAAGCGGGTGTACAGCTTCTTTGGCTATTTTTAGCTTGATTTCACCGCTTTGTCACCCTTTCCCGATCATAAACCATGGGTTTATGATTTTTTACTTAGTCCCACGTACAATTCTAGCCTTCGGCGCTACCTTAAACTAGACTGAGTTACGATTCTGGGGGCGCACAATGGACCCAATCAATTGGTTTAAGTGCTTCGCCCTCACTTTGATGATTACTGCACCTAAGATTCAAATGTGGGATATAAAACATTAGGATTATGAAATGATCAATATCTCAAAAACTGTGCAACATAATTCTAAACTTAAATAAAATAGCTATTAACTTTTAATGAATATTTTATTTACGTATAGGGATCTGAAATGATGGTTAGGTACCTGCTTTACCATTCCAGTATGGCGGACGAGTTGTCACATTATTTGTTTACGTACATATAAAGCAATGCGTATATCTTGATTTTGTTTCTAATGTAAGAGGTGATCCTCACAAAACAGAAAGCTCTCTGGTTCTATTTTAAGTATGAAATGTTCATGCAAGGCAGGACAAGGGGGACAGTGTAAACATGTCATGGCAACATTATTATATTGCTACAAGTAAGAGGTTATGTTAACATAAAAACATCAATATATGATTATTAATATTGTTATTATTATAAAGAAAATAAAAGTTACCGATTGACTGATAACATCAAAGAAGTAATAAGGAACATTTTCAGCTTACAGTCAACCAGCAATCTGCACAGTTGGCTTGACAAATTAAATGTATGTGAAATGAACGACTGTTTTAAAAGTATAACCCAAAGTTTAGAAGGAGATTATATTTTCATCTGTGAGGAAAGTAGTTTAATTATGATTTCTGGAAAAGTCATAGGAAATATCGTATAACAGGTTCCAGAGTTTACGAAATATACACTTATGCCTCTAATAAAAATGCCAATTGGAATCAAAAAAGTAATACATACTTCAATCCGCAAGAGTTCAGGAGTGAGTACACAAACAGGGATTGCGAGTGAAGATAAAGCCATAGAAAAATTCATCTCACTTTCAACAACAGAGGTTGTCGAAGTGGGTTAAATTATTTCTACAAAAAATTATTGGCTCGCTTACTCTGATGATGATGTAATTGTGAAGAATAGTAAATCAAAGTCTTTACTAGAAATAAAATGTTCTGTAAAAGGATCAAAAATGACAATTGAGGAAGTTGGAAAATGTTTATAAGTGTATAACACAGTAAAAGAAATTCAACTTGTTAGGTTAAGTTAGGTAAATGTTAGAAATAATACTTGCTACTCTTTTGCACAGAAAAATGTTATCAAACGGGTTTCATTTATTGTTTATTATTAAGTATATTATTCTTTCAAGCTACTGAATGTACAATAAATTTTTAATTCTTACTCCAAAATACTCCAAAAACTCTAGTAATACATATCTTCATATGTAAATAATATTTTTTGTGACAATTCGTTGTTTCGGCGTAGAAAACACCAGAGGGCGGTAATGTCATTTCGGATCCCTATAAATAGGCATATACATTTTTCAAGTAATTCTAGGAGAATATAAAAAAAGAACCAAAAATCTACAGATTCGCATGAAATAATGGTTGTCACAGGCTGCTTTTTTACTATAGCATACAATAAGGTATTTTATATTCATCATCTATACTGATCATCAAGCAAATCTCGAGGGAAGACAGATTTGAGCTCTTGACAAGCAAACTTCACTTTATTGAACAAAAAAAAAACTTTTACAGACTTTATTACATTCAAGATGTAGTTTCCTGTCTCGAAAAGACCTATGCTCAGGCCAGATAGACGAGTCGATGGCCAAATTCAAGGGCGAATTTTCTTTGAAACAATATCTGCCCTTGAAACCTATCAAACGAGGTGTACAAATTTGGGAACGTTGTGATTCACAACTGGTTATGTTCATGACTGACTGAACATATTTTCGGGAAAAGACAATGAAGTTGTTGAAGGTACCCTAGGTAGTAAAAAACTAGTTGAAACAGTGAGGGTAATGAACTTATCTTTTTGTCTCGATCGGTTTTTCACATCATTTAATTTGACAGACACACACAATGCCATTTTATGCAGTGGGAACATGTATCACTACAGGAAAGAATATGCCCAAGTTTGATAAGAAAAAAAGAAAGATAGGTGATAGGGAAAACATACAAAATAATAATGGTACCACAGGATTTCTCTGGATGGATACCAAAGAAGTTTTGGTTTTCAGTAACTGCCATGAAAATAAAACAGTTCATATAAAACGAACAGGCAAAGATGGGTCGAAAATTATATTACCATGTCCTGAAGCAATACGATTTTATAACTCACACATGGGCGGTGTGGATCTGTCAGATCAACTAACCGGCCTCTATGTAGTCTTTGAAATGGTACAAAGAAGTTTTTTATGAACTCTTATTGACTACTGCTGTCAGTACTTGGATCATCTTCAAGGAGCTCCTTAATAAACCTAACACCCTTTTATCAATTTTCTGGTAAACCTCTCAGAAGCGCTAGTATCTATAGGTCACAAAAATGGTTCTGTAGGTAGAAAACACTCATATGGTAGATTCAAATAATTAAGTAAACGTTGGAGATCATCTACCAGTTGTGACAACAACTAAAGAAAGATGCCGTAGTTGCACGCAGAAGAATGTAGAAAAGGGAATTAAACAGTATGTAGTGTTTGCAATGTTTCGATAGTTAGTTAGTCGACAGACTGACGGTACTTAGGACATTCTGTGTATAGAAAACACACTCGCACCGATAGATACCTCAATGGTATTTCCCACCACCACCCTGCCCAAAAGCAATCTGTCATAAACTCCTTGGTCCACAGAGCTGTCAACTTATCTCCACCTCAATCCTTGAAATCAGAATTAAAACATCTTTCATCTGTCTTATTATCAAACAATTTCTATCATTACAACATTCAAAAAGCCATAAAGAAATACACTTCGCCTAAAATTTCAAATCAACCTGAGCCCTCCGCCTACTTTATCACTGCAGCTGTCAATTATCCCCCCCCCCTTCCGGCTGCTTTATCCACTGCCGATCTTTCATATATTGAAAATATAACAGATCGGACTTCCAAAATCCTTAAAAAACATAATATTTCCACTCGGATTTCCACAGTTCCAAAATTATCTCAGCTTTACAAACCTATCAAAGATCCCCTTCCTCCTCTTCACTTAGAAGGTATTTATAGCATTCCTGTTCTTGCGGTAACGTCTACATTGGTGAAACAGGCCGTAGCTACTCGTGTGAAAGAACATGAGCGTGGTACAAAGCTTCGTGACACCAGTAGATATGCACTTGCGAAACACAAGTCTGACACTAATCAGCAAATACTTTTCGAAAATACTAAAAACCCGAGCCCCAATTCTGTCAGCGAAACATCCTTGAAGATATAAAAATCCTAAAACATCCAAATAATCTAAACCGGGTCATAGGATATTACCTTCCCAACATTTGGAAACCCATTCTCGAAAATTCACACAACGGCAGGGTCAGGTGCCAGAACGAAGTTAACTACCGGAACACAGGCAGGGAACTAAGTAGCATGAAGGATTTTTCCTTCAAAAAATTACGGCTGCAGAAACCAGTAGAATCAGTTTCAGTTCAAGCCTCAAGCTTGCCCTAAAGATGCCACCTGTAATGGTTGGCGAAACGTCGGCATCAAGTAGAGCTATTGTGACGCGGAATCCATCTGGAAGCCAAGATTTTTCAAGATTAGCTATCCGCGGAAATCTACTATACAAGAAAATGTTTCGATATGTAATGATTGTTTTTTTTATCATACATGACTTCGTTTGGTATTGTTGCTACTTTTTTCTGTACTTTCATAATGAAAAATGTCGTTCATTATACTGCTGTTCCAAGTGATTTTTTCTTTTAAATGGCCACCCTAAAATTATTTTGTTGCGATTCATTGTTTCCAATGTTGATCTCACTCCATAATCAAGAAAATTTTACAATTATTCCAAAAATGTATAACCCATTTTTTTTGGCTGATGATAAATTGGGACATATATGACCCAATAGTAGCGAAAGGGTTAAGAGGAATTAAGATAAGCATGAAGTGAAGTAACAACTAACAACCCACATCTGGAGGTTCTGCTTCAAATATGCCCAGCTGTCCCATGAATTACGTACAGGGTGTCCCATTTTGGGTACTTTTGCGGGGTATCTCCTTTATTTTTAAAGATAGAGAGTTGCGGTTTTCGCGACACTGTGCTACTTTTTCGTAAAACTCAAGATGCCGTCAACAGAATTTTCATAGCCCTTTTAGTTTTTAAGATACAGGGCATTTCTGAAAATGTTGCATTTTGTGACCCCCCTCGTATCTCCGTTATCCTTCAACTTATCGAAAAGGTAAAATAACATTCTAATAGTTTTTTTTCCGTAGAATGCAGTGGTGTAGATAACTTTTGTTACATATTTACTGTTTTTGAGTTATATAGCAAACTTATGTTTTTTTAAATGGAACAGCCTGTATATTTATAGACTATAAAATTTGTCTTTTTTTTACCTTTTCAAAAATATATGATAGTATAAACTTTTTTTCAGAAACACGCAAATAATTGACAATTTTTAGAAATTAAATACATATTTTAATTGTAGGCCATTGATATTGTTTATGACAAGAAACAGAAATAAACATCAAATCTCTATCGCATTTAAGCTGTTTATTTTCGTTCTTTTGGTATCATTATTCAATAGATATTTATCAATTTTTTCGAATAATGGCAGTTTACGAAAATTATGAGAAATATGATATGATGGTATGTTTTATACAGAGTAATGAAAATTCTGAAGAAGCTTCGGAATTATATTTCCAAAGGTGAGTAAGCTATTATGGCTATGAAAATCTCTATTATCATTTTAATTTTTGCTTGTTAGATATCCAGAAAGAAGGCAATCGTTTTTTGGGATATTTGCCCGTTTAAAAGCAAATTTAGTTGAGCACGGATCATTTGTTCACCCGCGCCCTAAAACATACAACAAAGAGAACAGGGAAAGAAAAGAGATAGATACTTTAGGATATATAGAAGCAACATCTTCGTCCTCATGTAGAAAAATTTAGAAGGAAATTGGTGTGCCAAAAACTAACGCTCAGAGGATCTTGAAGAAATATAAGTATCATCCATACAAATTTAATATACTACAACATTTGCATCCTGGCGATGCCGAGCGCCGGGCACTGTTTTGCCAGTGGTATTTGCAACAAATCGATGCTAACGATTTATTTGGCAGACTTGTTTTTTGGTCAGACGAATGCTTTATTTCAAGTGCTGACATTTTCAATCGTCACAATACCAGGAACTGGCGTAGTGAAAATCTGCATTTAATGTTTGAAAGGGCACAACAAGGACCCTTTTGGAGTTGAGGTTTCATGTTTTATTTTGGGTAGACATATAGTTTATAGGATTTTTGAAGGAGGTCTTACAGCACGTAGATACCTAGAAATTCTTGAGGAAGTTATTCCAGAACTGCTCGAAAACATTCCATTAGCCCAGTATAATGCTGTTTACCTACAGCAAGATGGTGCCCCAAGTCATAACTCTAGGCTCTTAAGGGCCTTTCTAAATAATAACTTTCCTCAAAGATGGATAGGTACCAACGGACCTGTTAGATGGCCTCCACGATCACCAGATCTCTCAATTTTAGATTTTTTTTTATGGGGTTATATACAAAATGAAGTATATAAAACTCGATATGACGGCATTGCAAAACTTCGAGAGGCAATTCATTTAGCTTTTCGAAATCTGCGAATGAGAACAATGGTTCTTTTGAACGCTATTCAAAGAATCTCAAAGATGTGCCAATTTTGCATTAGAGAAAATGGTGGTCAATTTGAACATCACATTTAATTTTTTTTAATAATGTTATTTTTTTGTGTTTTTGTTATATTGTCACTTTACGCCACAAAACTGTTGTTACAAACTTACTGTTAGAAAAAGATCTATGGGAATTTTTTTTAATAGATACCTATATACGAGGTATCCAATTATTTGTTAGTAATATGTAAGTTGCACTTGTTTATTATTGTTATCCATAGCCTACTATTAAAATATGTATTTAATTTTCTGAAAATTGTCAATTATTTGCGTGTTTCTGAAAAAAAGTTTATACTATCATATATTTTTGAAAAGGTAAAAAAAAGACAAATTTTATAGTCTATAAATATACAGGGTGTTCCATTTAAAAAAACATAAGTTTACTTTATAACTCAAAAACAGTAAATATGTAACAAAAGTTATCTACACCACTGCATTCTACGGAAAAAAATTCATCAGAATGTTATTTTACCTTTTCGATAAGTTGAAGGATAACGGAGATACGAGGGGGGTCACAAAATGCAACATTTTCAGAAATGCCCTGTATCTTAAAAACTAAAAGGGCTATGAAAATTTTGTTGACGGCATCTTGAGTTTTACGAAAAAGTAGCACAGTGTCGCGAAAACCGCAACTCTCTATCTTTAAAAATAAAGGAGATACCCCGCAAAAGTACCCAAAATGGGACACCCTGTACTCCTAAAATACTTTTACTTTACGTTTGTCCAGCTGACCTACGTCGTCCGTGCCAACCATAGTACAGATTAGTGAAGAACACGTCTTCATATAAGGTAAAGTGAATTATAAAATAAGTTTTTGAATAGTATGTGATTGCAATGACATTACATAAAATAGATTAGCAAAGATTGATTGACGAATAATATAAATAAATCAATCAAAACATAATGAACAGAATAGTAATTTCTCGAACATAGTGTCTACTGTTATTTGCATTCCTACGGCATAATATAAGAAATTATACCTCTGTTGTATGCAGTTAATAACTCATTCTGAGGATAGGCATTATGATTGTGTGGTAAAACAAATATAAACAGTTATTAAATGCGTTTTTCATTCATATTTTGTATTCCATGGATACCTGTTGAAATAATGGTTGGGTATTTTTTAATGAATGTGAGAATTTTGAGCGGTTCCAAAATAAACTCTATGTAGTGAAATGAGTTTTCAATTTAATAAATTATCACAAATAATTTAGCAGGTACAATCGCGTTGAGCGATGCGATGTTTTGTTGAGAAGCACATATCAACAGGAAGTACAATTGATAGAATTTTCAATTATGTTTCGTATATGAAAATACGTATGAAACGTCTGGCGTTGATAGATAGGACGACAGTACAGAATAATCACCTTTGATCAGCGAGCTGTTTGCTAATGCCACTAGAGTGTTCTTAGCATTCAATTAACGTGATGCACCCACCAATCCTCAGGCATCAGGCCATATTGCCCTACACAGCTAAACTCTCGCCAAAGAGGATAAAGGTAGGACGCTCTCCCGGCTTTTAACTTAATTTCAATTTGAAGCAAATTAGCCTTATGAGCATTAATACATTGATTTTTTTACAAGCAATATATATAAAAGCTGGGGCGATTGTAAAACATTTCATTTAGTTTTTCAAGAGTAATAGGAAATCAGATTATTTGAAACAAAAAAATTATTACATTAACTTAACATAAACTGATATATCAAAATACGTCACATACATCTGAAAACACCATCATTTTTCCCCCTCGCGGGACCATCAATAATGATGAATTAGAAACCTCTTCTTTTTGTACCCACTTTTAATATTTTTGATACTGTAACCAACATTTGTCCATAAGTCACCTTATTATTATACATTCCCTAGAAAATTCCTTGACTACAGTTGTTGTATCCCCAATAAGTCAAAATGTTAGTTTTTTAACAAGATTTTATTTTTGAAACGTATTCAAATTTCCAACAAATTAACTTCCTCATGATCAGAATCGCCTAACCTCAAAACGAGAAATAGTTTGAGAAACACGTGGTCACTTCTAAGATTTCAGATACAACCCCGAATAGAAAAATTCTTTTTGCATTATGTTGGGTTCGGCTTCTAGATGATTTGTGAACTGGTTAATAGGCGCGCTCATGACTTTTCCTATTAATAAACAAGGAAAACCCATTTTCATATATAAATTCTTGGGAAATACGTCGCATTAACAATTATGTTTTATATTTTCGTCTCTACGTACGTTTCGGTCTCACGATCATCATCAGAAGATTCATTATGTCCAAAACGGGATTACTTAAGACTAATTGTATTAGCACAAAGCGTCGTTATCGCACCAATTTCAATTTAAAATGCCCACGTCGCCGAAACAAACAGAACCACGAATAATCGAAATTTTTCCACATCATCAAACGTACGTAACGACGAGAATATAAAACATAAGTGTTAATGTGACCTATATATTTATTTATATATAATTCATACCTGGGTCAAGAATCCTTATTATAAAATAGAATATCTCATGAGCTCAGCAACAAACGATATGTTTTGTGGGACTCGAATCATATTGAAATGATAAGGTGTCGAGATGGTTGTAGGTACAAAGTTCAACATTAAAAAATGAAAATTCTGGGAAATTGGTAGGAAATTGATTCGTATTTTCTTCATATTCCTAAGCGGTAATCGTTCAACGTGTCAAATTATATGTTTTTATTGTCGCTGAGTATTATTTTATGGTCCTGAAATCAAAAACAACCTATAGTATTCCGGAAAACTTCGAAAAATCTAAATTATCATTTTCTTAATGTTTACATCGTAGTGGTTATAGTATCTAAATATACAGTTTTAACAGCGTTGTACGAATTTGTGATAAGACTTTAATATCAATTTTGTTTTTCCGAACATTGTGCACAAGTACATATTATAATTGAGTAACGAAATTACTACCGTAGTAAATACTACCATGTATTGAAAGATAGAGTAACATTCAAGCTCCACTTTCATTCATTTGAAGAAATTAATGTTTGTTTGAAAACGTAAGTGTCTTTTTCGAAGCAGGTAAATTTTAAAGAGCGTCAGTTCCTTTTTCGAAGCTGTTAAAATTATATTTCCTCAGTGCAGTCAAAACCTTTTCGTGTTAAATTTAATTTGAGGAACATGGAGAAATAAGCTGATGCTATGGCTTAGGGAGTGTGAGGAGGCAGGTAACATGATGGCACCATGTTAAATAACTTTATTGGAGGTCAAATAAAGATTTAAAAGTACTGCCATCACTCCTTGCGTATGTCAACGCACCAAAATCCCCTAAAACCACCCCCAAAAAAATATGAATAATATGGATAATATGACCAATTTTATGATGAATTAGTCAATTTTTGAGATTCTGGCTGTGTTTAAAATCGAAACGGTAGTTTTTTGTTTTGGAGAGTGGTTTTAGGGAGTTTTGGGGGGTTGAAACAGGCAAGGAGTGATGGCAGTAATTTTAAATCTTTATTTGAAAAAAAAAATAATTGCGGATGCTGTATCTCGAGATCTAGCAGCCGGCGAAAATTCGGTCTGTGAGATGAATTTGTCCGAGAACCGTCCTCTAACGATAAGCCATAGTGCCATCGGGTTAATGTTCAGACCATCAATATCGCTCTGGCTCCTAGACTACGAAGAGAAGCAGTGTCTGACTCTGAACATACCAATAAAACGCAAGAATAATAAAATAACTTAATAGTATTAATTTATACCTAACTTAGCAAGATTCAAATATTGCAGAGCATTGCGAGGTGAGTATAAGTTTCAATATGCATCTTGATTCAAAGGATGGGTAAAGTTTACACTACACACGCATAGAATCTGCGATTTTGGGGAAATTGAGTATGTTCCTCAACCTTGATCCCAGCGACCAAACAAATAGAGAGAGAGAAGGCACTCGTTGAGGCAATGTGAGTTGGGAATAGATAGCAGGATAGCAGATCCGCAGCTTGCGACACGAACATGAAAACGGCAGAAAAGTGAATTATCTTTATTTTTGCTTTTCAATTGAGAAATTATATTGACATTATTAACTTCTTTAGTAAATCAGTAATAATATAATAAGATTCTTGACCCAGTATGAATTATATAAAAAATTCTCGGGAATTAGGTCACATTAACACTCTGTTATAAATGTTCGTCTTTACGTACGTTTCGGTCTCACGACCATCATCAGAAGACTTATTTTGTTAAAAGGGGTTAACTAAAACTAATTAGCACAAGCGTCCATATCGCACAATCTTCGATCAAAAAGCTCACGCCGTCGAAACGAACAGAACCACGAATAATCGAAAATTGTATCGTTAATATTAAAGTATAGATTTTTTTGTAACAAGAAACCACTGTTAAGTAATATTCTCATAATGTACAAACGCATATTGCTATGGTCTCAAGCAACTGAATTTCGAAGCTATTTGTTTGTAATAACTCGACCCAGATGTAGATTTATGACGTACTTGAAAAGGTTTTAGACCTGCATTGGAATTTAGTTTACTTTAGCGTTCTTCCTAAAATATACTTTTAACATTATAAAGACGTATGTAGGAATTTGCAAGAGTTTTAATTAATCAAGTTAGTATAAATCTGACTCAATCCCTGAATATCATTCCTATGATTTACAGAATTTGAATCCCTTTTTATGTGAATCATCTCCAGGATAGATCTTTTATAATAATTGGTTTCTTTAGTTAAAATATTAACATTTTTGTAATCAAATTGATGGTTATAATCAAAACAGTGCTTAGCAAGGGCGGTGGTTATTATTTCTTGTGCTATACTTATGGCCGTACATTCTTTTTTGTAATTGTTTAGAGATTCCAGTATAAGTTCCATCACAATCTAAACAATTCAATTTATATACTGTGTGGGTTTGTTTATCTTTAGGTATTACAGGTTTTAGATTTGAGAAATATTTTCCAACACAGTTAGACCATAGCAATATGCGTTTGTACATTATGAGAATATTACTTAACAGTGATTTCTTGTTACAAAAAAATCTATACTTTAATATTAACGATACAATTTTCGATTATTCGTGGTTCTGTTCGTTTCGACGGCGTGAGCTTTTTGATCGAAGATTGTGCGATATGGACGCTGGTGCTAATTAGTTTTAGTTAACCCCTTTTAACAAAATAAGTCTTCTGATGATGGTCGTGAGACCGAGAATTTTTTATATAGTAAATCAGTATTCTTTATTAAGAAGATTAAGTCCATTTAAAAATTAATCATTTAACAATTTACATTCTACGATAAATATGATTGACTCACGGGAAGTTAAATAATAAAAAACTATCTTGTTGGTCTTGTGTCTTTTTTCGTAAGGTAGTTAAACAACATGGTGGAAGACTGGGTATTCAGATATGAAAAATGTTGGTCGATCTTTAGTGAAACATAACAGGAGCAATGACCATATCACTCCAAACTGTAATACGGTCATGTTAGGTGAACAAAATATTGCCACACCAATAGATAAAGATAAAGACAGCGCACGACAAATTGAAATTTAAAATGTTTATAGCAGTGTTCGGTAAAATCGGGAAATGTTAGCGAGTTTGATCAATGTTTCAATTTTTTAGAGTACACGAGAAATGCCATTTCGGGGAAACGATGAGAGTAATAACAATTCTTCGAAACAAAGTCATTTCAAAGAACTTAAATGAATACCGCATTCACGGCATTTATTTATGTAAATTGATGTCAATATCAAGTTTGTTCTCGCAGGCCCATCAGCAACTATACAGAACCACTTGATCGATTTCTTTAATTTCGCGTTACAGGAGTACCTATGAATATATACTGACGTTTTAGTAACAATTACAGGTGGCATTCTCAGAGCAGTGTGTATTAGCTTCTGAGATTTCATTTTGGTCCAGAGACTGATCATTGCCGTTGCATGACCACGAGTTGACATTTTAGGAAATTTCTGTTAACAAAAAGCTATGAAAAATTGATCACGTGAATTCCCTCACTCGTAGGAACCGAAAAAATACTGGAAATGATTAGAAACAGATCAAAAATATCATGTGAACAGTGACTGTAATTTTGAAGGTCAAGTAGGCAAAATTAAATAAAAATAATACTGGTCTTTTTCAAAAAGTGATAACGGGGGTTGGGGTAGTTTTCTCGAAATCTAATGTAGACAGTGAGCTCCTTGTGGGGTGGTAAACGGGTTTGGCGTAGTAAATTCTAATTCTCATTTGAACAGTCACGTTTCTCTTGTTTCGGAGGTCAAGTGTGCATAATTTCATCAAGATCGATACTTATCTGATTTACTGGGTGTGAAAGCTAGGAAGGGAAGTATTTCTGAGATCTCACGTAGGGTATAATTTTCTCTTATTTAGAGATCAAGTGTGCAAAATTTCATCAAGATCACTACTTATCTGCATAAAGGAGTGGGAAACAGGAATGGGATAATTTTTTCGAAATCTAAGGTAGGCAGTAATTTTTCTCCTGTTTTGAAGAGTCTGTAAAATTCATGGTGTACTTGTCAGTTTCAAGTGGTGATAACGCAGTTTGATCTAGTTGACTCTAAATCTCATGTACTCTTATTTTGAGGGTCAAGCAGTGTGCAGAATTAAATCAAAATTGGTATTTGTCTGCTTCAGAGGGTTATAAAAGAATGTGGGTAATGTTCTCGGAATATCATGCAAACAGTACCTTTCCTGTTGTTTTGAAGATCTACTGTGCAAAATTGAGATCGGTACTTGTCTGTTTTAGCTGCTGCCATACTTTTCCACAACGTACCTAAGTCATATGCGGATCAAAGCTACAGACTTACGTATGTTACAATTCATCTCCATTTACTCCAATACTGCGCCTACAATTCATCTTCTTACTTTCCGTTTACTTCTCTTGTGACATATCTATGTAATTGATTCAGCCTAATAATATATTTCAATTGTTCCGTGACGTACCGGATGATCATTCCTATAGTATAGTCGCTGGATTGCCCTTGAAATATCGAATAAACTATTCGCTCGCAATTATTTTGCTGATTCAAATTTCTGGTACTATGTTTACTATATAACATGAATGGAATATGCTTTGTTGCAATATTTATATTATGATTTAATGAAGTTATTTCAATGTACGCAAATCGCATTTCTAAATAATATGTAACCATTATTCTAAACCTACATTAATTCAATTTTAAAATTATTTGTCGTCATCTTTATGACTATAATATTTTAATAATACTTGTTAAAAAAAAGTTTTTGAACCTCGTCAGATTTCCAAACTTTGATAATAACCTAAATTATTTTATTGCCTTCTACTTATAACCATATTCAAACAAAAAATTCTGCATAATCAATGCTATTATATAATCTATGGTTTCCATCCTGGAATAACCATATGTTAGCCACATCATTGTTGGTCTAACAAATTATTTAATGGTTTTGTGGGATAATTTTCCCTGGCAATATATGTTTGTTTAAACTAATTTTCAAACAATATGTATATGCTTATACACATAACTTTAATTATTTGGTAAATAACTTATTTTATTCTTACTTATTCCAATATATTAATATGTACTACTTTTAAATGTAAATTTCCTATTCGATTTCAATTAAATTTAAGCATTAGAAGTTATATATCCCTAAAATTACTTCAAATATTTTATCACTATAATATAATATATTAGATATATTGAAATCACTATTAGAAGTTAGGTATGACTTAATTACTTCAATATTATTCAACATTTAAAAAAATATGTTCAGCAATTTATCTGATTATGATAAATCTACTAAAATTAATAAATCAACAAATTAATAATATGCATATATATATATATAACACAGCGACGTATTTGCGTGCTATTCTTCTAAAAAAAAATATGAACCTGAAATTGTCTGGAACAGTCATTACCCACATTTCGAAGCACTACACTACAGGGTTGACTTCTTCTTCTTTTTCCCAACCCATCGCTGCCTCGATGCCTGCGTTCCAATTTCCATTTTTGAAACTTCGATTTCCAATTTGCCAATAATCAATTTAGCGTCTTCCTGTTAAACCATATGGGAGCCATGTGGGAGATCACATATAGCGATGTGGACAGGGAGCGGTTCGTTTTTTTTTTCCATAGGAAAAGACTGGTATGGATCGCCATGTGGGGGATCACATATGGCGAATCAGCTCTTAGCTATGTGGGGATAACATATGGTGATGTGGGCATCAAAAAAAAAATTTGTTTCACCATTCCATCCTTGAAATTTCCATGTTTCCTTTCCAATCCATTTCCAATTTCCAAATCCATTATGGTCCGTTTCTTATTTCTGGTAGAAAAAAACTGGAAGAGATCGCCATGTGGGGAAGATCACATACGTCTCTGTTTTTCCCATTTTCAGAAAAGACTGGCTTGGATCGCCATGGGGGGGATCACATACGTCTCTGTTTTTCCCATTTTCAGAAAAGACTGGTTAGGGTCGCCATGTGGGGGATCAGCTCTTTGGTTGGGCGGTTTGCCCTAAACTGTCCCGTGGTCCTGGTAGAGGTATAGGGGAAGGAAACACATCACGTATAAAAAAGAGTCACTTTACTTAAGGTAGAGCTCGGCGCCATTATGGCTTAATGCCTTACTCTCAGAATTACAACTTAGGCAGGTACATTGACTATACTGTCAGATGCGTGGACAATGAATATATTGTATACTACTACATGTACTGATATGCTCCACATTACTATATATACAAGTTATGTCACTGTTTATTGTTTAATGTTCTACTAAACTAATCTACGATTCGAGGTATCTAGGTTAGCCATTATGTAATATATTAACATATTGCTTGGTAACCCAGATCCGAGATCTAAACATATACTTACATAATAATTAATATAATTAAGGTCTATTCGGGGATTCTAGGTAAACTCGTATAGGGATGGAAGATTCCTATACTACAAGGGGTTGGTGTTAAGAACTAACGAGGGGCTATTAGTCAAACGTTCTATCTCCCACCCGAATGTACATGCACTTTCAAAACACATGAAGAAGAATATCAATAAATTACAATAAAATTTTTTCAAATAACCTTCTAGCCTAGTATCACCAGAAATATATAAAAATTTAAGAAACTAACCCGTCAAAAGTTTAACAAACTAACCTGCGATGACCTTGCAACTTGGAGTTTCGAACTTACGCCGCTATCGGGGAACAAAATACGTTACCGGGGTCTTACCACCTCGGCCAGAACCGTCGATGTAGGTTGAACATTGAATTCGGTATACCAACAGTTAATTCGCTCGCCGCTAAGAGCATATTATATTAGCTATATGGGTGGGAGGTACCAAGCTTTTGTACTAGTCACTCCTTAAATCTATGCTTTAAGTATAAGAATATGATACATGGTTAGATGCGCAGTTTGTTCTCTATTGACGGGTTCCTTGAATAAGTATCAAATCATGAAAAATGAAATTTCTAATAAGAGAAAACTGATTTCAACATATTAATAACAATGTCAATCACTCAATCAAATATGTTACTTCAAATGATAGATAGTTAAACATAAATGATGATAAAAAAGCTGTGTAAGGCAGTGGCGGCTCGTGAACTTTTTAAGAGAGGAGGCTGGACATAAAACGTTTTTTTTTAATATACTCTACTCAGCCAATTAATTTAACTTTTGCACAGAGACCGTACCAGCTACTTCAGTGACAAAATTAATTGTTGCCCAGCAAGAACCAACGTGGAGGTGTAGAGTTTCTCTTGCCAAAAAATTTTTTTGTTCGTTTTTTGTTTTTTTTTTTTTTGGATTTTGATATTTTTTCGTTTTTTTTGGAATTTTTCATATTTCGTTTTTTTTTATTAATTGTATTAACTTTTTTATATTAACGGAATTCTACGGTCTTTAGTTTGCGAAAAATGATCAATAATATTATCATAAAATGTATCATTTTGTTTTAAGTGTTTTACTAAATCTTTTTCAATAGATATCAAACTAACATTGTATAAACGATTTTGGTCCATTGTATTTCGCATGTAAGTTTTAATTCGTTTGAGAGTAGAAAATGATCTCTCCACCGATGCCGACGTGACAGGAATGGTGTCTGTCAAACAAAGTAGTTTATAAAACTGAGGTAAAACTTGTTGCAAATCATTGTCTATCATACATTTTATCATATCGGCATGACTGTCGTACTGGCCTAAAATATCTTTATCCGAGTATATAACGCATAATTCATTGTGCAGTGTTATTTTATCAAAAAATTTATATTTGAGAACTAAGTTATCTAAAAGTGTATTGGGAAACTCTTTTGAAAAAGATTCGAAAAATCTTCTATTCGTCAAGTCGAAAAACTTCAATTCATGTAAATCGGAAAATCGAATCTCAATTTGACCTTTAATGGTATCTAAAATTTCATAAAAAAGGTGTTTATAATGTAGTTTCTTGTCTACCAAATTATATGTTTTCCTCCTTTTCGCGGGAGGAGCCTCATCAGTTGAAAAATTTTGAAATAAAATATTAAAATGAAATTCTGTATTACGGAAACTTGAAATTTTATCAATGAGATGTTTCAAACGATCTCTTATATCAGTGAATTTATGTTGTAAAATTTGAAAAATAAGATCGGTTTGTTCAAATATTAATTTAAAAGTATCAAGAAAAAACAAAAATTCTTCATTTTATAAATAAGATTTTAAACCAACAGCAGCATTTAATGAAACCTGATCTGTCGAAAAGTCATCACTGTTTAATATAAAATAAAATGTTTCAATTAATTTGTCTTTATTTTTGTGAATGGTAAACACTGCACGTGATGTAAAATTCCATCAAGTTGGAGCATTACAGGGAATTCTGTTTCCTACTATGTTATTCAAAATTTCAGTTCGTTTGGTGGATTTGCTAAAAAAATTTGAAAATGACGATGAGTTGGAAAAAAAAATTCTAACTTCCTTAATGGAATTACGTGCATTACTTAAAACCAAATTCATGTTGTGAGCGTAACAATGGGTGAAAATAGCCTGAGGCGAAACTGATTTTATTTTTGTTTGAAGACCGTTTAAATGTCCCGCCATTACAGATGCGCCGTCGTAGGTTTGAGCTATTAATTTATTCGCAAAGTCAAATAGTTGAAATGTTTCCATTAAGAAATTAAATAAATTGATCGCCTGTTCTTCCCGAACTAACATCGTAAAACCCTAAAAATCTTTCCACTAGTTGTCCATTTTTTACAAATCTAAAAATTATTGGTAATTGTGATTTACACGTTATATCAGTTGTTTCGTCAACCTGCCACGAAAAAAAAGGGACATTGAATAATTCATCCTCTATGTGATTTCGGAGGACATAATTTATTGAATCAAGAATTTCGTTTTGTATTGTTTTTGAGGTGCCTGCAAATACTGACGCGTTAGTCATAAAATCGCGAAGCTTACTGTCGTATTTACAAACAAAACAAATCTAACAATTCCCTAAAATTACCTTTATTAACTGAACTTTCAGTTTCATCATGCCCTCTAAAAGCCAAATCTTGAAATGATAAATACAATAAGAAATCAATGATTTTTTTTTAAACTTCGCGGTTTTCTTTAACTGTATTATTATGATTTTCGATTTCGCGTGTTCGTGTAGAATCAATCGCATTAACAATATTCTGTTTACCGGTTAATTTGAACTTAATACACGATGTAATATGTTCCTGCGATTTTTCATGTCTTTCTAGGCCACGAGCTAAATTTTTCAAATCATCATAACCCAAACCCAAGTGCCCCCAACATGAAGTTGTATCTGATGTGAATAGCAAGCAATACCAGCAATATAATATATTGTGTACATCAGATCCCGTTAACCATACATATTTTTTATAATTATCAGTATTAAACGATCGATTTTGATACTTCCCTGCCATCACTAATTCTTTCAAATCCGGTAAAGGCCGTTTGTTTTTGAAGAACACTTTTCTATCATATGTTAATCCACTAAATGGATTTTCTAAGAACTCTGCAACTAAGTCACTCATAATTTTAACGTTCACCGATTCCGATTAGATAAATTATAACTTAAAAATTAACTACTTAACCTTACTACGCCTCGTGGAATAAAAACAACAACTGAGCTGCCGCATTCTTCTAGCAGCGGGAGGCGGGAGCAAGTAATCGTATTTCATTCGACCGACGAATGGGTACGAAAAGCTAGCCTCCCTACTATGTTGCCATATTCGCTGTTTCACCCCACTGGGCAATTGAATGGTTGGAAAAACGGCAACTGTGTTGACCACACGTATTTAGCGTTTGAGATATGTAGAGAATCCAGCCTCTGGCCACTGTTGCCAGATTGAAAATAACTACTGAGAACGGGGAATTAATTGTAAAATTTAAAGAATTATCAGAGAAACAGGAAATAAAATGGAGAATGATCATTAAGATAAATTGGTGAGGAGGCTGAGCCTCCTTAGCCTCCTTCGAGGAGCCGCCACTGGTGTAAGGCATCGAACCCAGTAGGTACTGGTACCACATAAGGCGAGCGCTCTACCTTCTGCGCTACAACAGACCCCGTTCGTTCAAGTGTATATAATAAACTGTACCCTCCCGTGTATGACGTACTTGAATCTTGATGAGTATTTCGGACACTTCTTTGTATTAAATATGAATGTGACATATATTTATAACCAGAAGAACACTGTTGTCATTATGGTTCAATAAAATACAACAATTCCATTTGAAAAACTGAAGATTTATGTCAAAAATACCACTTGAAACGGGGCTACCGCGCCCAAAACAATATACAGTTTCTATTTTATTTTCACGACTTCAAAGCGATCTGCAAAAATGTCAAATCCGTACGACCAATAGGTGCTATCGTCTCCACAGTTTTTACGCATGCACACACATGTCAAAAATAGTCTACGAGTAGATCGATTCAGAAAATCCGTTTTTTTTTTAGGCCGATTACAAACAATGTATGCTACATATAGTGAAGGAAGTAAAAATATGTGACATCTGCTAGGATTTTGTTACCTTCGAAGAGGATAATGAACAGTAACTCTTAGTGTAGACGAGCATAAGGCTACATTACACCGGAACTTGAGTTAGGCACTAATCATCATCTACAAAAATACCAATATCCTAGCAGGTGTCACCTATTTCCATTGAAGAAAAATTGTAAGCTATTCAGAAATTAGAACAACCTAATACGTGACACTGTATACTCCCCCAATTAATTTGCTACCCCACTTCCCCCAACTTGTGGTCGCAAGAATGATTGGTCTGCGGAACAAAATAAATAAACCATTTATGAATTTCGCCGTATTACAAATCATCGTCAGTCCAGAATCAGTTCCAGCCACCTACAATAGATGGCAGAAAGTTGGATATAGTCGTGCTCATTAGTCATTAGTATACCAATTGAGCTAATAAATGGTATCAATTTGTAGAAAAAGTTTAATTGAATAACTTGTCTCTTAAACAATCACATGTTCCCGTATCCCATCTATTAAGAACCTATTTATAAACTGTTAAGAAAAAGGAACTGTAGAATAAAGTGCTTACCATTTTTATTTGAGGAATTTGTGACAAGAAATTAATATGTCATAAATCTGAAAATCACGCAAGGTATTATTGCTTGGATCAACGTTATGACACAATAAAAACTATATCATAAACAACCTGATTAGATTTTATTTGCTTTATAATTAGTTTTATTACATTTGTTTACAGAACCGAGCATGTGAACTCGTTGATTTTACGAGACTCTCCTTGTTGTTGTTTATGTTTATATATAGATCCACAACATAACTCACTAGCTTGGAAAAGAAGTTCATCAATGCATGGATGAAAGAATGTGCTACAATGAGGAGACTAAATCATAGGTGAGTTCCAAACCCACATCTCTGTATAACCTTGTTTTCCTATATGCCCAATGTATGTGCATTGCAATTTTAAAGATATCAATTCCAAATTAGGTAAACGGCTACTAAGGCTATAGTCCAGGCAATAAGCCAAGAAAAAGTCCATAATAAAAAAAATATATAGTAAGCTAGAATTTCAATTTTTCTTTTGCATTCTGATCCTAATACCCCATAGATCATTCATGACTATCAAGACCGCGGGGGTCGACCTTTCTACTTCCCAAAACTGGGTTTCAACCCTCAGAGGAGCATTCTTTAAAAACAATCCAAAAGTTTAGAAAATTTATGAATTAATAGCCGAAATGACCCCCAGTATGTTTTTTGGGTTGATGATCACGATTCCGCAGTTAGTTTTCTCGGAAAACTCCCTCCAGATAGGAAATTTGGAAAATTTAGGATTTTCCTGGGGTTGTGAATAATAGAACATAATGTTGTTGCAAAAATGACTTCTAGTAGGTTTTTTTGGGTCGCTGATCACGATTCCGCTGCTATTTTCCCTAAAAAACTCTCTCCAGATGGAAAATTCGGGAAATTTGAGATTTTCCTGAGACGGTTATCAACAATAAAGTATAATTTTGTTGCAAAAATGACCTCTAGTAGATTTTTTGGGTCGCTGATCACGATTCCGCTATTATTTTTCCCAAAAAACTCCCTCCAGATGAGGAATTTGGAAAACTTGGGATTTTCCTGGGGTTGTGAATAATGGAACATAACGTTGTTGCAAAAATGACCTCTAGTAGGTTTTTTGGGTGGCTGATCACGATTCCGCTGTTTATTTCCGAAAAAAACTCTCCCCAGTTGGAAAATTTGGGATTTTCCTGGGGTTTGGGAATGATAAAATATAATTTTGTTACAAAAATGATAGTCCCTAGTAGGTTTTTTGGATCGCTGATCACGATTTCGCTGTTGGTTTTCTCGGAAAACCTCCTCCAGAGTGAAAAATTCTGAAAATTGTAATTTCCTTTGCAGTTTCGGGAAATAAAATGGAAAAAAATTTCAGGTATATAGTATTACGTTTTCTATTTTTTATTAATGATCTACTTGTTTGCATCATTATATATATATTTTTATTATTATTATTATTACTATTATTTTTATTATTATTATTGTCATCATAAATTTTTTCATTCATTTACATAATTTTGAAAATATAAAATTTTCAGTTCATAGTCATTTCAATCGTCATATCAGATTCATTATCAAATTCATTTTCTAAAATTCTATTATGATCATCATAAAACATACTAGGGGTAATTTACGGCTCTTAATTCATTAATTTTCTAACCTTTTGGATTTTTTTTATAAGAATGCCCCTCTGAGGTGTTGTTTGGGGGGGGGGGGAGATAGAAAGGTCGACCCCGCGGTCTTGATAGTCATGAATGATCTATGAGGTATTAGGAACAAAATCCAAAAAAAAAATTGAAATTTCAGCTCACTATATTTTTTTTTAATTTAAGCTATTGCATAGCTTTTATCGTGGGCTTCGAGCACGCGAGCGAATCAAGAAATTCCGTAACGAAAATAACCCAACACCCCCCACTCCGCCTACCATGTAGCTCGCCCGAGCATTCGCTTAACGTGTAAGTATATCAACCAAAATAATAATAATGTTACTAATATTATGACTCCGAATATTGAAATAAATATTGCGCACGTTAGCGATGTTAATGTTAGGCGCTCATTTGTTGGAGATATTTGTGCGTGCTTATGCAAACTTAGAAATGGACTACACATAGTCATGGTAGCAATTTACATTTCTCCGAATCCAAAATTGGACGAGGTAGAGCATTTTATTCATCGCACTTTACTGAAGTACACTGAAGAAGGGTCGAAAATACTTGGTACAAATGGTAATAAATTTCCACTCATCTTGGCTGGCGATTTCAACATCAACTTCGCTGATAAAAAATCAGAGCGGTTGACAACTTTTCTTTCCGAAAAATTGAATTTGAAAATGAATAATGATCCACAAGAATCCACAACAAAATATGGGACCACCATTGACGCGGTATTTTCCAGATATTCAGAGGATATCAAGTCTCAAACTTATGTTTCTTATTTCAGTTACCATAAACCTATAGTTCCAATGATAAAAATTCCTGAATAACCTACATGTATTGTAAGATAATAAAAATATTTTAAACGATATTAACTTCTCATTTATTCAATAAAAGAAAAAATTTGTTTTCTCATCGGTCACCAGTCACCACGCTCAAAAAATGTAACTTGAATTAATATCAAAGAAAAAACTTGGATTAATATCAAAGAAAAAAAAATACTGCATGAATAAAAAATAAATAAATAATTATAATTGCATAAGTTGATAAAAAATGCTATGCAATAGCTTTACCGCGGCAGTCCCCGAGTGCCACACTTTTTTTTTCCGGTTCGTTGCCTGGACTACTAGGGAAGAAATGCCATATTGTTTAAAGTGATCATCGAATAACGTTAACGCTCCCTATTCTTAATTTGAATAATTGTTAGCTCTAAAATCGCTATTTGAAAACACTAAGGGATAAAATATTATGGGAAACAAAATTCAATACTGCTCATCTACTCATCCGCAAATTTTCTGAGCAGTGTGAACTGACACCGAACTTCTTCCTACCAGACTTCATTTTTTTATCGAACAGCGATGTTGTGGAACTCTTTACCTAGAGAGATCTTTCATTATGCCTATAACCTCCAAACCTTGAGGAAAAATACGAATGCCTATCTCCTCCCCCTACGTTCCACTGCTAGCTCACACGATGTTCTTCGAACATTAACATATTCAGTCAATTGAATTCGTTTTCAAACATATGACTCCACTTACAACAGTTATAACTCGCGATAGAAGCACGTTTATACATTGATTCGAGAGTTTTTAATATCTCGTGAATCAGTTCTATGAATAATAAAATAAATTACACAGTTTCTACTTCAATTCAATTCTAGTTCTAGCACCATCTTTAAATAATTATTTTATGCTCACCACACAACACACAATGCATTTGGTCCGTCAGGCGCGTTACAATAAAACAGCCATCTCGCTTGCACTCATTAAATTCCTATACACCGCTGATTGAAACTCATTCTGTAAGAAGATATGAATACTAACCTTTCTTATGTTAGGACCGATAGTGGAAACTAAGTGATTCTACTTACTCGTAGTGAAAGTCTGAATCTGAGCGTAACAATAAATTTTATTTCTAGAAAATCCTGGAGTTGTGAAAATTATTGAGCTTTTCTCATATTGAATCCTAGGTAGAAATGTTAAAGTAAAATAGGTATTTAATTTGAGGAAAAACAATTTTTCGCTATTTTATCATTTATCTCAAGTATAGTATTTACTGGTTAATTATAACAATTGTAGTTGAAAATAATTGCTAGCGTTTCTCATCAATTGCTGTTATTAACATATGTTTCACTAAGTGGCAAAGAACCTATCTAACCTAACTATTCTGATTGAACATCAAATTGATAATGAGAATTATTTATTTTATGGAGCCAAATTCCAGATATATCGCTTTCATCAGTCATACTCAGATTATGAAGAAAAATAAAACCA
Source organism: Endomychus coccineus (assembly GCA_958510875.1). Taxonomy (NCBI): domain Eukaryota; kingdom Metazoa; phylum Arthropoda; class Insecta; order Coleoptera; family Endomychidae; genus Endomychus; species Endomychus coccineus. Next base: position 68,355,448 of record OY294068.1, read on the forward strand.
GTTTAGTTCGAACTGGTGTTAGTTGCGGTGTGATGAAGGGAGCAATCGGTCCGTGGGGAAGTTCAGGGTTGGCAGGGCGACGCCGCCCCCGAGGCCACGTTCGATACCACGGGATTCTGCGCCTTCAGTGTTCCGCCCCGGGCATAAGATACGTACGCACAATGTGTATGTCTCGTATCTACTGACAGAAAAATATGTGCATTACTGCTAGTTTATATCAAATTCAAATCCGATCGTAGTTGACGAGCGATTTGAAATTACAACAGCCTGAATTATTTATCAGCGGAAAACCACATTGGTTTGTACGAAAATAAGTATATATGTATTCTGTTCTCGATACATAAGGACCAATAGTGAAAAGAATTTCCACAGGATTTTTGAACGACTATCAACAATCATGTAGGAAACTTTTGATTCAACCCTCAAAATTATCGTACAAGGATACCGAAACAACTCTCAGACTAATCCCCAGAAATAACATGAGTCACCTGCTTACTTCCTCTGGAAAGGAATTTCGTCGAAAGTACGGAAACTCTCAATGCCTTTTATACTATAGCTAAGCTTAACCAAGCCAAACAATTACCTGCACCTCAAATATCTAGCAATTTACTATCAGGATTCAACCATTGAAGCGGAATATTTATTGTGGTGGAGTTTATCCCAAGATTTGACAGCGGACGTGGAAGTGTGAAATTTTTGGGATTACCTAATGAAAAATTCTTGCCTGATGTACCCTCTATAGCAAGGGTATAATGATCTTCAACGATGAAAAGAAAGACTGTCTGCCTTGGCGATCTTCGCTGTTCATTGGGAAATTCTTCTATACCAGGGAAAATATCATTGAAGCAGTGAATGATAAGAAAGAACGTTTATTGTTGTAACAGCTCAGCATTAGACATATCTACATATTCCCTATAGTCCCTTTTCAAGGTTCAGAGTGTAATGTCAAATGTATTCTTCATACATATACAGGATGTTCCATCTCAGACGAGCCACCCCGTATATTTCTTATCCCATAGTGAGTGGAAAAATCTCCCGAAACACGTCGAATGATTTTGTTTGGGGGACATCTTTTGACGTATATGTGAGGCCTTAACGAGCAACCCCACCCCCTAATAGGGGGCCCCTTCAACCCCTCAAAATTGAAAAGGGGAGAGGGTTTGAGTGTTACGTCATTTGAAAGGTCTTGGAAGCCTCTTTACAACGGTGTATGAAAAACGTAAATTTGATGAACCGTTTTCGCCAAAAGTTAATTTTGTTGCTCGAATGCGCCACCTTGGAAATTTTGGTTATTTGTACAATGTACAAGCTCATTTTTATTGAGCCTTCTTTACAATCTTCAAAAAATCACATTCGTAAAAAAATTGAATTGTGTTGTCATGCTTACAATGAAAAAAATTAAATCTGCGTGTTTGAATCAAATGTTCAAATTGTCCTCCATTGACTTCCATACAATAATAAATTCTCTCAAACTAATAAATAAAAAAAGCAGCAAAACATTTCCTTATGTTGCCTTCATTTTTTGTTCTTGGAAGGTGTTTATCTGGTTTTAACGTTTCTTCGATCATTTCATGATTTTAATCAATCTGTTGAGTTACTACTTTGCTGATTTGTTTAAAATTTCAAAAAATATGGTGTACACATTGCAAGAACGTGTTGAGCTGGTTAGCCTTTATTACCAAAATCAAAATTATGCCCGAGCGGCTGCAAGGATATTTAACGAAAACCATCCTGAACGTAGCGTTCGCCATAAGTACGTAATGGAATTGATTTCAAAATTTGTGGAGACGGGTTCAGTAATGGATAAAAAAGGGCACCCATTGGAATTGGTAATGATGAAGGAGCAGCTGTGGCGGTATGCCAAACACGCAATCTGTACGACAACTTTCTGCAGCTTCCGGTATTAGCCAATCTAACGTTTTCAGAATTCTACATAAACACAAGTTCCATCCGTACAAAATTAAATTAATTCAGGAATTAAATGATGATGATTGGGATCGAAGGCAAGAGTTTTGCGAAATTATGGTCGAGCGTATCAACAATAACCCAAATTTCTTGTACAACGTTTGCTTTTCTGACGAATGCACTTTTTTACTTAATGGAGAGGTTAACCGGCATAACTGTAGAATTTGGAGCGAATCCTCATGTATTTCGAGAAGCTCACACTCAACATCGGAAAAAGCTAAACGTTTGGGTAGGAATTTTGGGAGACCACCTAATTGGACCTCTGTTTATTCCTGGTAATTTGAATGGCGAAATTTATCTTGAAATGTTGGAAAATGCGATTGATCCGTTAATAACTGAACAATTAGAAAACTATCCTCTACTACTTGAACAACAATTGCATTTCCAACAAGACGGAGCTCCTCCTCACTACGCCGCAAATAACTCCAATTATGCTGAACCATGTTAGAGACGGTTTCCAGTCAAGATTGTATTATTGAATGGAAGTCAATGGAGGACAATTTGAACATTTGATTTAAACACGCAGATTTAATTTTTTTCATTGTAAGCATGACAACACAAATCAATTTTTTTACGAATGTGATTTTTTGAAGATTGTTTAAGTTTGTAAAAAAGGCTTAATAAAAATGAGCTTTTACATTGTACAAATAACCAAAATGTTCAAGGTGGCGCATTCGAGCAACAAAATTAATTTTTGGCAAAAACGGTTCATCAAATTTACGTTATTCATACACCGTTGTAACAAGGCTTCCAAGACCTTTCAAATGACGTATCACTCGACCCCTCTTCCGTATTCAATTTTGAGGGGTTGAAGCACCCCCTATTAGGGGGTTGCTCGTTCAAACCTCAAATATACGTCAAAAGATGTCCCCCAAACAAAATTATTCGACGTGTTTCGGGAGATTTTTCCACTCACTATGGGATAAGAAATATACGGGGTGGCTCGTCTGAGATGGAAAACCCTGTATAGAATATGAAAAAGATGTATGTATTCAAAAATAATATCTAATATCTGAAATACCTACCCCTACTTCCTTTCAATATAATAACAGTGATGTGTTATTATTATCTGCAGCCCTTGCAACAAATTATAACCACGGATCTGTATATATGCATATACAGAGTGATTTGTGATTTTCGTTGAAAGATTATAATTTTCCGAGCCATCTTGCGATCTTGAAATTCAGAGCACACCGTAAGGAAATACGAACTATCTATTCAACATATTTTGAATAATGTTGCACTTGCGGCTATTGACCATCTTATATCGAATTGAATGCTAAAAATTGTTGTTACCAACTTGAGTTGTAATATTGGGTTTCATCAGTTATTCCTATACCTACCTAAATTTGACTGTTTCTGAGATACCTTGATTCTTGTGTAAGAATTTAAATTTTGCATTTCCACCTTGAAAAACTCAAAATTTACTTATTTTTCAAATATCGGATTTCGTCTTTTTAGAATCGAAAATGAAGACCTAAAGCTTATTTTTAATGCATAAGCGATCATCTAGTAATAGTAAATCACAGTAACATTTTTGGTAAGTTTCAAGCCTCTAAAAGTTATTTTTTTCAATTGGTATGTTTTGTATATTTTACGATTTTCTGGTGCAGGACCAAATTCTGAGTAGAGTTCCCTATACCTTTCTGCGTTAGTTTGTCAGGGAAGATACTGGATGCATATGAATCCAGCTACCCTCTGAAAGATGGTGGAATAAGGAATTGACCACTATCCTCAACCCCCGCAGCTGCACGATTTCGTAAAGCAAATGACAGGATAGAGATCAATAGAAAACTGACGAAAGTTGCACAGCAAGTTAGGTGGAAACAAATTTTCAAGGTTGTAACTACAACAAACCACTGGAAATTATCGGGATTCCTCGTAGACCATATGTAGAGGATTAGAGTATCGCGACGAAGATTTGCACAGAGAGAAGACTAATCTGGGCAACAATGGCCTTTAATCCATACCAGTCTCCAGGAGTTGATGGTACTTCTACTATCTTTCTACAGAGGGGAATAGGTGCGATCACCTCAACATTCATGAGGATTTATAGAAGGAGCCTAGTTTGGATGTAAATCGGTTGAACTAGGAAATACAATAGTGGCCTTCGCCAGGCAAAGGAAACGGATTACATAAAGCAAATCGATCCGAATGGGCCACAAAATAAGTCTCACCTACACTCAGCAGTTGAAGAATGTGAACAAAAGGCCCTAATGGCATATACATGGATGATATGTGAAACATCATGTTGTTCACCTAATATACTGCTCTGAATGTACACCATGATGGTGTGACTTATCCGATACCCCGGAGAGATAAAATCAAGCAAATTACCAAATAAAGTGGATCAAGTAAAACCCAAAAAATCGCATGTATATGCATGACTGGGATCTCAAGGTCTTGTCCTATGACTAACATGGAAAAAATACTGGGGCTAATCCCATTCCTTATAGCAGTTCGTAAGACAGCGAAACAAAATATGCTCAGCATAAGCAAAGAAGAATCTCAGGAGATATGAAATTTCGAGGGATAGTTACGGTTTCTCCAAAGAAGAAAAACCCGATACTCAGGTCACCAAGTAATTAAATGGGTAAGATGTCCGAGTTCATACAATACTTTCAAACATTGCTTAGAGACAAAGAAGAGTGGAGGGGAACACTCACCCTGTTAGGGAAGGAACAATCTAATGGTACACTGATGGATCAAGAACACCAGAAGATACGGGTGTCGAGTCTTTGGGCCCAAATCCAAATACCCATGGGCAAATACACCAGTATTTTTCTAACAGAAGTAATTGAGAGATCAATCTAGACAAAGAACTCAAGAAGAAGGACATCGCCATCATGTCCGATAGTTAAACAGCTATAAAAGCGCTGAGCTCAAATATCATTAGCTCAAGAAGGAATAAGATATCAACATCAGAGTGCAGAATAGAATCACCCGCACTGGCTCTCATGACATACATGAATTGAGGGGAATAAACCGGCGGAAGTCCTTGAATGCGAGGGAGCTGAAATGCCTCTCATAGGACTGGAACCCTTCTGACGTATTATAGGCAAGCACATTCCTCAGAACAGAAGAAACAGAACTCAGTATAATGTTCTGTCCCGGAAAATACCCTCCTAGATAAATTTAGAGGAAAGAATGTTTTGGAAAGTATAAGATTAAGCAGGAATAATCTGAGAATCATAACAGGTTTCAAGACGGGCATTGCAAACTGAATCGCAGTAGATTGAAATTGGCACATATAGATTCTGGAAATAAGCAAAAGAAACACCGATACATCTACTAACGTTTACAAAGTTTTGGTAAAAATTATAGCATTCTATTTGAAATGAAAAATTTAGTAGTCACTCAAAGTGTAACTGGAACTGCAACATTATTCAAAAATAGTTTGATTAGATAGTTCATTTTTCCTTATGGGGTGATTTACATTTCCAGATCTCAATTTAGCTCGGAAAGTCATAAACTCGCAAATCACCCTCTAGATACGTATTAATATTTTCGCTCCCTGGTTGTTACTTTAACATTGCAATATAGCACGGTTTCTTGGCAAAGGAAAATAATCCCGACACCATAAAAATCGTATTATAAAAGGAAGAACTATAGCAAAAAGCAAGCTTCTGAACCATTCTAATGAGTGTACATATCAATAATTCCTAAAAACTAATTGTTAGATATGGGAAGAAATCTATAATCCAAATTTAACAGTATTGGGAATTATATATAAATTCTCGGGAAATAGATCACATTAACACATATGCTTATTAATTTCGTCTTTACGTACCTTTCGGTCTCCAGCATCAGAAGAATATGTCTGAAACGGAATTTCTTTAAAATAATTGTATCAAACACAAAGCGTCCTTATCGGACCAATTTCAAGCAAAATGCCCACGTCGCCGAAACTAACAGAAACACGAATAATCGAAATTGTAACAAATGTTTTAAGTATATGAATATGTATCAAGAATCCACTTGTTTCTATGTTTTGTTATATATATTATATATTATTTTCATATGCATTCATAGAACATTATATTAAATTTAATCTAGTAGTTGTTATTAGTTGCTAGGAAAATTTGTTGACAATTATATAACTTCACTTTTCATATTTTTTGTAATCATCGTTCATATCAAATTTGGATTAAATCATATAATCTCAAGTCTCAATTAATTATTTCAAAAGCGTTAACAGAACAGTATTTCGACAAGCGTGAACACGAACAACATTCATACACCACTGCTTAGCAATTTTTTAATAAAAAGTCATTTCAAGCAATGTTTCGAACCAAATGTTAAAGATGTATGAGGTAATAGAAAAAGATTGTTAAACCTTACTAGAAATATTGCTATTTGAGGATTCTACCTGAAATATACTTTTAACATTATAAAAACACATGTAGGGTTTTAATTCATTAAATTAATATAAATCTGACTTAATGATTGAACGTCTGTCTATAATTTACACTTTTTATGTGAATCATCTCCAGAATAGATCTTTTATAATAATCGATTTCTTTAGTTGAGATATTAACATTTTTGGAATCGTATTGATGGTTATAGCAAGGGCGGTGGAGTTTTTGTTTTTAGTACTATACATTCTTTTTTGTAAATATTGATTAGAGATTCCTGTACAAGTCTCATCGCAATCTAAACAATTTAATATGTATACAGTGTGGGTTTGTTTATCTTTAACCAACACACACAGTTAGTAGGTTTATGCGCAACATTTATATCATACTTTTTAACCATTTCTTATTTTTTTCTAGGGTCTCCGGAATGTATGGTAATGTTATAAAATTATCTGTATTACCGTTTATGTCATTTATATATGACGTTCCATTATAGATTTTGTTGAATGTTTATTCTTTCTTTATTGATGGGGTTAATAAATGTTTTTGGGTAGTCATTAATTTCCAGTGTATTACGAACAATTCTCCAATTTTTGGGACGGTCCGTTGGGTGGGACAATTTAACAGATCTGTGAGGCTATTTATAACACTTTGTTCATAACTTGTTGGTGCTACTGAATTGAAATGAAGATATCGTTGAGACTAAACATTTTTAGTAAGCCACGAAGTTTTTATTTTTTCATCTGAATCATGTCTAATGTTCATATCTAGGAAATTTATGTCTTTGTTTACTTACATTTCACAAGTAAATTGAAACTTACATTGTAAATTGTTAAATTTATTAATCACGTACTGAATTTTATCATTGGGAATACACATTAGACAATCATCTATTTCTATACATACCGTTTAAAGTATACAGGTTGAAAATCTAATGCATTTATTACAGACTCCTCTATAGTCCAGGCAATAAGCCAGGAAAAAGGCCATAATAAAAAAAAAATATGGTAAGCTAAGATTTCAATTTTTTTTTTGCATTTTGTTCCTAATACCCCAATAGATCATTCATGACTATCAAGACCGCGGGGTCGACCTTCCTAGCCCCTCAAAACGGGGTTTCAACCCCTCAGAAGAGCATTCTTATAGAAACAGTCTAAAATTAATGAATTAAGAGCCGAAAATGACCCCTAGTATGTTTTTTGGGTCGCTGATCACGATTCTGCAGTTAGTATTCTCGAAAAACTCCCTCCAGATGAGAAATTTGAAAAATTAATATATAATATATAATTTATAATTTTGTTGCAAAAATGACCTCTAGTAGGTTTCTTGGGTCGCTGATCACGATTCCGCTGTAATTTTACCCATAAAAGTCTCTCCAGATGGAAAACTCGGGAATTTTGAGATTTTCCTGAGACGTTTATGAATAATAAAGTATAATTTTGTTGCAAAAATGACCTCTAGTAGGTGTTTTGGGTTTCTGATCACGATTCCGCTGTAATTTTCGCCAAGACAGTCTCTCCAGATGGAAAATTCGGGAAATTTGAGATTTTCCTGAGATGGTTATGAATAATAAAGTATAATTTTGTTGCAAAAATTACCTCTAGTCATTTTTGCAACAAAATTATGCTTTATTATTCATAACCGTCTCAGGAAAATCTCAAATTTTCCGAATTTTCCATCTGGAGAGTTTTTTTGGAAAAATAACCGCGGAATCGTGATCAGCAACCCAAAAAACCTACTAAAAGTCATTTTTGCAACAAAAGTATACTTTATTATTCACAAACGTCTCAGGAAAATCTCAAATTTCCCGAATTTTCCATCTGGAGAGTTTTTTGGGAAAAATAACAGCAGAATCGTGATCAGCGACCCAAAAAACCTACTAGAGGTCATTTTTGCAACAAAATTATAAATTATATATAATATATAAATTTTCCAAATTTCCCATCTGGAGGGAGCTTTCCGAGAAAACTAACTGCGGAATCGTGACCAGCAACCCAAAAAACATACTAGGAGTCATTTTCGGCTCTTAATTCATTAATTTTAGACTGTTTCTATAAGAATGCTCTTCTGAGGGGTTGAACCCCCGTTTTGAGGGGGTAGGAAGGTCGACCCCCGCGGTCTTGATAGTCATGAATGATGATCTATGGGGTATTTGGAACAAAATGCAAAAAAAAAATATTCAAATTCTAGCTTACTATATTTTTTTTTTCCGGTCCGTTGCCTGGACTACTAGGCATTCCATAACTAGATTAGTAATAATGGCTGAAATAGGAGATTGCTCTACCAAATATTTGTATTGAAAATGAGTGCATTCTAAACAAAACTTAACTGCATTTATAAATTCAGATTGATCTAGAGGCGTGTAGTAATCTCTGCCCAACGTGTTTGATACTACTCAATGCCAAAACGACTGGTATATTTGTAAATAAAAAAAAGGTCCAAGGAAATCAATAGATGATCTGCGGGTACTGATTGATTTTTTATAAACTCATTAAAATGACATGAGTCCTTCACATGAAATTAGTTTTTTTCTTTATATATTGTTGATAGATTTGGATAAAAATGTTGATACATTGTAGGTAGACGTTCCAATATTACTTATCTTGAAGGTCTATGTAGTTTCGAAAGCCCATAGACATAAGGTGCTTGCCCATTATGGCGAATTAATTTATGATTCAAATCAATAGGGATTATTATATGTCATTTATTTATCATTTTATTCATACCATTTTGTACTGATAATGTAGGTTCAGATCTTAATTCTTTATAAGTTGTTTCATCATTTAATAGATTTGCTATTTTGTTTTCGTAGTCATCTTTATGCATTCTGGCGATTTTATTACATTTATCCGCGTTCAAAATTAATATTTGAGGGTTAGCATCTAAGAATCTAAGAAGGTAATGGGAATAAAAAAAATAAAACAAAATACTCATATACAAATTTCAATGGATGCTCATTAAAAGTTAGTGCCTTATTATCCATTCTCCGGATTATTAAAGTTAGAATAAACGATGATGGGCTTCTTAATTACTTGATTTATGTAACAACCAAACCGCAATAGTTATTATAACCAACTACATCGTATTTTACCTGTCTAATATGCAGTTAAAGCAAAATAAGTGAAATTTATTGCCGTTCCATAAATCATCGGACACACTTACACTAGACTGTATCATAACTACGTGGATGCTTGTGTTTATTATAATAACCTCACGTTTAAATGATCTAGATTAATTCTTCTCTATGGCTCAGAAAAGACATGATCATCATCATCATAGCTGAAAGCTATCTCAATATTTGGATCATTTTTAGAATATTTTCAATACTATTGAACAATAGTTACTGATCACAGAGTATTGGCCAGAGACTTCATTAAGTTAGAAAAAAATTTAGTTTGGCGATCCCTACGTGCAAATTCTTCCGAATTGTTTATTCATAGTTTATACTGATTTTTGTGAATTTAAAGATTTCAAACAATTTAAAAATATATGTATTGGATACATAACATATTGAAAAAGCTATGATGAATCGATCGCTAACTTCCCTCACTTTTGTTGGCACAATTTACGAACTTGTACAGATCAACTGCCTGACTGTAGGATTAGAAAATATATTGTAAATGATTAAGGAAAGTTATTGAAAGACTTTAACTTATACTCATTAATAATAATGTTACATTAAAATTTCATTCGAAAAGTCTAATAATGTCTTTTACTGACACCTGTTGTCGGGTTGATTTCGAAATTATCCACACTATAACTTTACTGGCCGTTGTCCGCGGGCTACTTCCGCAGAAACAGTTCATACCCGTAGAAGGAACCGTCGGCTGCGCCACTGCAATGTAATTCCCCAAGTTTCCATACTACTAAAAATAGAGGGTTTCCCATAATGCTTGCACATTTTAAATTTTGCGGAATTTTCGTTTGTGTCATGGTAGGCCTTTGAAAATATGACAGCTTATCAGTAGCCATGGAACGCTACACGGTAAAACAACGGGTTATTATTGTGAACATTTATTACAAATATGGAGAAAGTTATGAGAAAACAATTCTCGTAATGACCAAAATGGATATAATACCGTGAAACTTCTTTCTATAGGGGTTCCTAAAATCTCGTATATATGTCAATAAGCCCACTGCAATTCCAGACTTGAAAAACGAAATTCGACGCGTCATTTGTCCGTTATTGTGTTTCACACTTAATCGTAATATGAATTCTGCCTAATCCTAATAAAATATCGGCATATTTCAGAAAATGAAGGTTTTTATTTACAAATTAAAGTGTGCGTTTATTTAGTGACACCTTTATTTCGAATGAGTAGGAACAGCTAAAGGCGTAAAAAGACGTAAAACTATATACTCTATGTCTGGTGAAAGTTTATTTGAATTGACAGGATATCTATGATATATAATGGTTTGTCACGGACATTATGTGACTGTAAATGTATCAGCTATCTGTCATGTAAACGTTACCTGTCCTGATGATGGCGTGTGTTGTCTGTCATAACATAGACAGTCTGATCTGTGATAACGATCCATTAATATGTAGATCTGTTTGTCATGTTAATTATGCGTAATTATACTAGCAGTCACAAACGTCGAAGTATATTTGTTTGGGATTGAGTCTCGACTCTTAGCGGGTGCCTACGTCCCATAAGGAACATAAACCTCGTTCACCGAATTAGTCCAGTCGCACGGTCGACCGAATCCCTTGAGAATCCAGCAAAATTTGATATGGCTGGAATGTGATCAAATCCTTTTTTTCACATATTAATGAATAAATAGCACTCTTACTTCATCAGAAAATGCCGCTAGAAAAGTTATGGCCATAAATTAATATTGAAATGAAGCGTCTAATAAAAAAAATACAATAGATCAAAGTAATAGATAATTTGAATAGGCGTAGCGAATGAGCCTAAGTAGAAGTCATTTGAACGTTATGGGTCTGAGATAAGGCCCATTTTGTGATTTTTTTTGGTTTACGAAATACTTTTTTTAAATATAAAAAAGCTTGTAAAAATATTTTGTTTGCGTGGTAAATTGGCATCTTCCTTCTACTTTTCGCTGTATTTTTTTTTTGTCGCCAAGATACAAATTCCGCGCAAAACCGTAAAATTGCGATTTCACGCTGAAAAATTCATATTTTGACTCAAAACAAAATGCATCTTGTAGATTTTGACAAACACCCAAAATAATAATCAAATCACATTTATGCATAAGTGCCGAAGTTTGGCGGGTCTTTGAAAATTTTTGACCTCGGAGCATTGGAGAAATTTTGAGGTTAGAATATTCTAAAAAAAAAATTATCATGCTAACTATCGTTTTTTATGTGGCTTACAGGTAATACTTTAGGATTTAGATAGAGAAAGTCATCTACTTTCCGCTGAATTTTTATTCTACGATGGGCCCAAAATTGGGCCCGCTACAGGTCCAAACACGTTTATATGAATATCTAGACTTCTACTGAAGCAAAATTGATCTACAGTACCTCAAAATACGTATTGTTTTCTTTTCGAATCCTCTAACCCCAAAATTTCTCCAATTTTCAGAGGTATTTATAGCAAAATGTAATTTGATGGTTATTTTAGGTAATATTTGTCAAAATCTACAAAATTCATTCCGTTTTGAGTCAAAATATGGATTTTTCAGCGTGCAATCGCAATTTTTCGGTTTTTCGCAAAATTCAAATTTTGACAACAAAAAAGATTCAGCGAAAAGGAGAATAAAAATGCCAACTCTCCACGCGAACAAAGTATTTTTACTACTACTTTTTTCTATTTAAAAAAAATATTTTGTAAACCGTAAAAAATCACAAAATGGGTGTTATCTTGGGCCAATAATCTTCAAATGACTTCTACTTTAGCTCATTCGACGCGTATTGAAATTATCTATGACTTTGATGTCTTGTGTTTTTTGATTGGAGGCTTTATTCCAAAGTTAATTCGAATAAATGGAAAAACCCGGAACATTTGCAGTTTTTCCGCAAAAAAATGGACATAACTTTTCTAGCGGCACTCCAGAAATTTTTTATTCATTTTTTCCGTTTTTAGAGTACCCAAAAACATACGATAACATACAAATTAACAATATCAAATTTTCAAATCAACTTTTGTGACCGTGCGACTGGACTAAATCAATCACTTGACGTCATACTTGGTTATTTTTACAACCAATTCCCTTCAACAATCTCCCTAATTAACTGCTACGCTATGTTCGTCAAGCCAGGTATATTCCGTTTTACCAGTTGGCAACACGTTACAGAGTTGTCGATATAAGCTCCCGATTTATCAAATTGACTTGATAGTAGGTTATTCACAATTCATTGTGAATTTAGAGTTTGCTAGAAATAAACTTGAAAAGTACAGAAAAAATGCTTCCCAGGAAGTAGATTAAACTGATAATGGAGGTGTAGGTACCTCTATTTGTTTATCTGGACGAAACATGGATCTTCCAGTAGTCATCATCAGAGTAAACCAAATTAATAAACAAGATGTACCTATTTAAATACTATTTGGAGTTAATAATGCATACAAAGGATTACCCCAGCTGGAGATAAAAGTGAATTTAATAAATTGCTTTTTTGCTTATACATTTTCCATCCCTTCTAAATTACCTAGATAATTATCCGTACTGCGTTTTAAAAGTAATTTTTTTGAGAAACATTCTACCAAAAACCCATAGAGAAGAAACTAAGAACATTATTCATAATAAAATCGATATTAGGTATATTTAATGAAGAGGAAATGAGTGTGTTAGATAAATGTATGAATTTTGCAATTGATTCTAAGAAATTACCTACACAGGAATTAACTAATGGTATTGAAAATACGATTTGGCCTCTTAACTTTCAAGATGAAGCAGTCATTCGAAAAATATGCAAGAAAATCTTTGAACATTGTTATAAATCATACAAAAGTGCATCCAATAATTCTATCAAAACCTTAAAATTCTTAACGGAGAAAAACTGTAAATTAATTGAGAGCAGATAAAGGAAATTTTATTGTGATCATGCAAAAAGAAGATTATAAATTCACTGTAGAAGTTGAAAGCAATAACCAGCTTTCTTTTTTTGACATTAATATTATAAAAGATGGTCACCAGTTGGAATTGGACAGATACAGAAAATCTACAGAAAAAATATAAAAACGAAGTTGAGAAACTTCAGTAAATAGCAACGGACAATGGTTACAACAAATCTTTGATAACTAAGTTAATTTCTAACCAAAATTGGGATATGGAACGCAATCAACTAGCCAAATTAGAAATATTACTTCCAAATAATTCAATGAAATTCAAAAGTTTCACTTATCATCATTCAGGTATCAATAAATTCCATAACTTGTTTCGTAAATTTGCAATGAAACCCGTTCAAAACCCTCTCAGGCAATACCTTTGATGAAGTTTCCGATTTTAACGAATCTGCAATTTACAAAAATGATTGTGACTCGTGTTCAAAATGCTATGTGGATCAAACAAGAAGGAACATTTCAACTTGTTATAAAGAACTTTCTGTCTACATAAAGAAGAATATTGGTGAAAAATCAGTATTAGCTAACGTATTTCCTATACAAGTCAAACCATTTTCCAAGAAAAGTTCATCAGTCATCACTTTTAAAACACTACGGACAAATATCTAGGTAGTTTAGAAGATAAGCGAAAAAGTAATTTATTGAATTCAGATTTATCTTCGGCTGAGTGTAATCCCTTATTTACACTTATTATTTCCAAACAATATTAAAACAGGTACATTTTGTTTTCCAGTTAAACTTACTCTGATGATGGCCACTTGGTAGCCGATAGGTGCATATTTTTTTTTCTTTTTTGCGTAGAGGAGTGGAAATCTTGCATAGACGCCTCGGGTGCTCCGTGCCCTCGGGGTGTGCCGGATTCCTACCGACTAAAACCCCTCCTCCGTGAGGTTGGTTCTCCGTCCTAAGGGGAGCCCCACAGCACTACGGTCATTATAGTCCTATTGTGCCCTCACTTGTTTCTACCCCCTCATCAGTCCGGTGTATTCTATGAATTTCAGTAGCCTGATATAGGGGATACTTCTGATTTCCTCGGGTGTAGTCTTATCGTCTCCGAGGTATGTCCGACGACCTACCGTGTATGCCGTACACTGACACAGAACATGCATAGGTGTCTCATCTTCCACGCCGCTACCCCTACAAGTGGGCTGATCTACCAGTCCCATCGTGTAGAGGTGTTTGTTGCATGGGGCGTGTCCGGTCAGGAATGCAACAAGATTCCGTATTTCTTGTCTGCTGAACGTCAGCAGATTTTTTGCTCGTTGCTGCTGGAGATCTCCCATCGGTCGCTTGGAGTGCGACATGCGGGGCAGTTCTCTCCAGTAGGCACAGTGCTCTATCTCGAGCCATTTTTGGATTACAGATTTCGCTGTGGCATGAGAAATGCCACAGGTTGGCTCTGGTCCAATCAGTGGTTTTTCCGCCCCCGCTTTAGCGAGTGCGACTGAAGTTTCTGTCCCTTCTCGTTTGGTTTCTTCAGACTTCCAAACGAGTGTTACTCTATTGGGGTTCATTACTAGTGCCGTTAGTTCTTTGACGCAATCAAGTACACATTGTGAGGTGATTGTGTATGACTCCAGTGCCTTGAGCACTGTCAGGCTGCTCACTATGATTGTGATTTGTCTATTCTCATAGGCTTTCTCCCTCATAATTTGAGCACATGTTGTAATTGCAACTATTTCTGCTTGGAATTCTGTCGCAAAAGTCCCTAGATTCAAAGAAATTCTTTCCCCTTGGTCCATTTTCTCGACTATTCCGGCAGCCTTTCCTTGGCCGATAAGATCGAAGCGATACGCTCCTCTTATGGCCTCTGCCTGAACGGCGAGGTGCGGTGGTTTCAACCCCAACAGCTTCTCCATAGCAGCCGTTGGTGTGGTCGACATTGCGCCTGTTACTCCTAAGCATGCCAGCCTCTGAACTCTGTTCAGTGAATGCTGGGATGCTTTAGTTTTTGTCTTTGGCCACCACACGATGGCGGCGTATGTTACAATGGGTCTCACTATAGTTGTGTATACCCAGTGTACCATCCGTGGAGTGAGTCCTCAGGTTCTCCCAACTGTACGACGACAGGTCCACAGGGCCCTTATCGCTTTGTTAGCGGTTTTCTCCAGATGCTTCCCAAAGGTCAGCCTTTTATCTAGGCTTACCCCAAGGTACTTGACCGTGTCCGTCATCTGTATATTTTTTCCATACAAAACTAAGTCTTGTATGTTTCCAATGTCCCTTCTCTTTGTGAAGGGTACAATGGTTATTTTCGAAGAATTCACTTTGAGTCCTTCCTTGTTGCACCATTTTTCCACCGTGTTTAGAGCATGCTGCATCAGAGATGCTATTGTGCTCCCAAACTTCCCTTGTACTATTATGACGATGTCATCCGCATATCCGATTACGCAGAATCCTTTGCTCTCAACGAGTATCAGAAGTTCGTCCACCACCAGACTCCACAGCAGAGGTGACAGTACACCTCCCTGCGGACATCCTCCAGCGACCCGCACCTTCTTTTCGACCTCATTGAGAGTTCCTATGACTGTCCTGCATCGGAGCATGTTGTGGATCCATCTGCAGAGCAGATCTTCCACCCCTCGCTCTCGCATTGCTCGGACAATTGATTCGAATGAGGTGTTGTCAAAAGCTCCCTCTATGTCCAGAAAGCTCGCTAGTGCAATTTCTTCGCAATCCAGCGATTTTTCTGCTCTCTGTATTAACTCGTATACTGCCATTTTACAGCATTTCCCGGTCTGGTAAGCATACTGATTGCGATGTAGGGGATTTCTCATAAGAGTTCCATCTCTAACATGCCTGTCGATCAGTTTCTCTAGGGTTTTCAGGAGAAACGAAGTTAGACTGATCGGACGGAAAGATTTTGGCTGAGCGTAAGAGTCTCGCCCTGGCTTTGGTATAAATACCACCTTTGCCGCCCTCCACTCTTCCGGTATGTAGCTCAGTGCCAGGCTGGCTCTCAGCATTTCACACAGGATAGGGGCCAGTATATCGATTGCCTGCTGCAGTAAAGCTGGCAGTATCCCATCGATTCCTGGCGACTTGTATGGTTTAAATGAATTTATTGCCCATTTGATTTTTGATTTGTTGATAATACTCGCAGCCAGAGCCCAGTTTTCCTTCCGCCCTCTTTTTTGAGGTATGGGATCTTCTGGTTCTGTTAAACTACGGTCGTTTTCGCACCATGATCCAGGGAAGTGAGTCTGGAGCAACAGCTCCAGCGTCTTTTCTTCTGTTTTGGTGTATCCTCCTTGTGGTTTTTCACAGGAGCCCACTTTCTGTCGTGGTCCAGTTGCTAGTACCTTGTGGAGTCTAGCGTAGCTGGGCATATCCTCTATGCCCTGGCAATACTTCCTCCACGAGGTCCTTCGCGCTTTCTTGATTACGTTGTTATACGCAGTCAGTGTCATGCGGTATTCATCCCAATAGGTGTTGATCCGCTTGGCTATGTTGAACAGTCTTCTCACCGTCCCCCTCATAGC
The DNA here is from genome assembly GCA_958510875.1 of Endomychus coccineus. NCBI lineage: Eukaryota > Metazoa > Arthropoda > Insecta > Coleoptera > Endomychidae > Endomychus > Endomychus coccineus. Next base: position 68,372,278 of record OY294068.1, read on the forward strand.
GGACAGTTCTGCATTCCATCAAGGGGCAGAGCTTCCCTGTCTTTTCGCCTTCAGGGGGCATGAGGCTTCAAAGGCTGTTATTATGGCTGAGGTAACAGTTGTTACCATTGCATTTAACTCTGGCACTGTAGGTGCCTTCGTTGGGCAGTAGGTGCATATTACTTTAATAGTGATTATTTCATACTTATTAGTGTTCAAAGGAATAGTTGTACCTGACATCATCATTTTAAGGATAGTGGGATCCTCCTTCCTGGAGAAAATACAAGATTATCATATCGCCATTTCAAAATACTTACCAGATTTCCATTTACTGCATCGACCTGTCTTTGTTTTACACCTCTGGCTTCACAGATAATGATATAGGAGCTCTAGAGGATAGAGTATGAAGCTTACATATAACCGCGAAGCGGTCAACGCGACAGGAGGACACTGCAAATAGATTGTTGATATGGAACACCACGAGAGATTCCAGATAGCAGGACTAGACGAGCTCAAACTAATCACTCCTTCAAGCTCGAGAGCTGCCGAACTTCTTCCTACCAGACTTCATTTTTCTATCGAATAGCTAAGTTGTGAGGTCTTTCCCTACGCTTATAACCTCCGAACCTTCAAGAAAAATTAGAATGCCTTTCTCCTCTCACAACATTCTACCGCTGGCTCACACGATGTTCTCAAAACATAGCTTTCCCTCTCATGTAGTAAAAGTATAAAAAAAACAACATTGGTGCCGATGTTTCGTGGAACACTAGCGTTTTGGAGGAAACTATGTTAACCACCACATGGAGTTATCTATCTGAGGGAAAACTCGATTGACGCGGCAAACCATATGGCGGAGGTTTCCCAAGATAGTCTTGGTGCCAGACTCGGTCAAAAGTTTTGGAGATATCCAATGCTACAGCTAGACATTCAACCATGGTTTTCAATGGATATGGTAGGCAATCAGGTTTACTGTTGAGCTCTGGTGACGAAAGTCATATTGTCGGTCATTCACCGTTTTGGAGCTCTCTAGATATTGGATGAGCTCGATGTTGATTGCTTTCTCCATTTTCCCTTATTGAACGTCTTTCAATAGAAATAAACGTAATTCAATCGATATCAACAATAATCATCAGATAAATAAAGTGATAGTAATTTTGAGTGGTATCAAAACTTTTATTTCCTCCTGACCTTTATAGTACTCTCCGTTACTATTCCTCAAGTTCAGTAATGAGGAGATTAAATAATCCAGAAATTATACTAAGAATTTAAACGTATTGTCACTAACACTGTGATTCAAATTAATATCAAGTCCCCATATGTACGTAGCCTTCTACCAAAATTATTTTGTGAAATATAGTAGCTATCTGATTTTATTTCCTTTGATTAAATAGATTACTCATCTGGTTGTTAAATATCCACTTTCAAGAAATATTGTGTACCATCTTGTGTTGAAGCATTATCACCTATCTCCTAACCCTATTACATTCTTGTTTCATTTGTAAAGAAAATCAATTAGAACGGCTATAACTAAGTGGAGCAATATAAATCTTACAAATGCAATGGCATGAAGCCTTTCTAATGGACTCATTACTTCCCCTATTATATGTATTGGTCTTCAAGAAATACAATGAAAAATTATGATGCTCTACCTATATGGAATATTAAAATAGATTCTGCCCCTTTGTTTAACATAATTATTCATTCTAATTCCAGTTAATCCTCAAAATTACCATCATCAATTGCTACGTGATAGCTTAGAATTATAGTTCAGTAGAACTCAATATTCAAGAAAGATAGTGACTATAGGCCAGTGAATAGTTAAAAAATGTAACATTAACACTCTAACATTTTTGAAACTTTGTGGTTTCGTGGAGTGTGATGAAGTACTAAACGAAATGAAACTATTAAATTTTGCAGCTCGATGGAAAGTCGGTAACATTGTTAAAATTGTAAGAATTTCCATTAAAAATTACATCAATGCAAATTTGATAGATTTGGCATCACAATATTTAAGATAGGAACCTAAATTTGCAAGAACTCATGACAGACGAAATAATCAATTATCATTAATTGATATACAGAGTGTCCCAGGTTTTAGTAGCAGAACTTCCACAGTCGATAGAAAATTTGATTTTGAGAGAAAAAGTTCCCATTAACATATATGCACAGACGCTTAGTTTTTGAGATACAGGGTGTTGAAATTGAAAAAAAAATTTCGTTTTTTGCAAATATCTTCGGAACCGTTCATCGTACAGGGAACAGCTTTTGCAAGCATTTTCTACTCATAGTAAGGTATGTTCTGTGTGATAAAAAAAAATTTCAGTCATGATTGGTGAAGATTTTGAAGGGGTAGTGGGTGTTTTTCCCCTCAACTTCTACACCAATAAAAAAAAGTACGGTTTTGAGACAACCATTTCAACCGCCAATGTCTTCTACACAAAAAAGGTACTCTTGGTTATAAGCTCTAAAGTTGACCGTTTTCAAGAAAAATCAACTTTTATGTTGAAAAACATGGTCAATTCTTACTAATTAAACAAAATTTATTCAACGTTAGAACAAGTAACAAAATCAAAAAAATTTACCTTGTTTTTCCACATAAAAGTTGATTTTTCTCGAAAACGGTCGACTTTAGAGCTTATAACCAGTACCTTTTTTGTGTAGAAAACATTGGCGGTTCAAATGGTTGTCTCAAAACCGTACTTTTTCCAGTGGCGTAGAAGTTGGGGAGAAAAACACTCACTACCCCTTTAAAATCTTCACCAATCATGACTAAAAAAAAAAATTTTATCGCACAGAACATAGCTTACAATGAGTACAAAATGCTTGCAAAAGCTGTACGATAAATGATTCCGGAGATATTTGCAAAAAACTGATTTTTTTTTTCAATTTCAACACCCTGTATCTCAAAAACTAAGCGTCTGTGCATATATGTTAATGGGAACTTTTTTTCTCAAAATCAAATTTTCTATCGACTGTTGAAGTTCTGCTACTAAAACCTGGGACATCCTGTATATTCATCTTATTTTGTAACAAAAGTGTGAACATGCCTGCAAAATCACAATGTACTCGCTAAAATCGCCTTACATGAATGTAAATTTACAACTATCTGTTGTTGATATTGATGCAAATGACCGTATTCGTAACTGAAACGAGTTCTTATTTTTTGCAGCAGCCCCCGAGCTTGGAGGATTGATAGAATTTGCAATATATTTTACCATTAAATAAAACGGTGTAAGTGCTGTAAAACGATTATTCGAATTTGCTTTTGATGAGAGTGGCATATTTTTGTAAAAAAATTCATAATGATAATGTTGCAAAATGGTCTACAATATTTCACAGGGACATTTTGGGGGCATATAAGGGTTTGAAATCATTTAGGAAAGTAAAAATAAAAAGTACCTACATCATTTGAAAAAGTTTCAATCAAATCATTCTCGCTTCTTCAAAATTATGTAAAAGTTCACGCAAAAAAAAACCTTTTTATTGGGAAATATGTCTAATTATCAAAGGGATCTCTTGTCAAATATACAGTGTTTTACCTTCACCTTTACCTTTGTACAAACATGATTATATTGTTCTTGAATATTAACAGAAATCATTGATCCATATTTGTTCACTCCAATCAGGCAAATAATTTGGGGCCAGGGGGCCTCCACTCCTTTGTTGCCCCGAGGCCTCCAGACCTCTAAATCCGGCCCTAATAACAACCGATAATAAGCGTGTGGGCATAAACTGTCCCGATGGCTATCTTTCGTTGCTTAATTACGGCTTGTTCGCTGAAAGAATGATATGATCAAAGTCACCCATTGTTGCCAGGTTGAGCAGGTTGTCATGGATTTTGACTAAAACTACCCATACCTTCGGAGTTCTTTACTTTAAATGTAATTGTCAAACTATTGGTGGTTAGTGTTTACTAAATGTGTGAAGAAAAACAAAGTACATACTTACTGGTTCAGCTTGCATCGAATCAAAATTCAGTAGTAGCACAAATAAATATGTTGGTATCAAATGACTGAATGGAAAAAAAAATATCTTTAAGAAGGTTCAAGGAGGTTACAAAATTCTTTTTGAGAGTTTACTTAATCGATTGAAATAAAACTGATCCTACACCTGAAGGATTTAGCTAAAAATATGGAAACTTAACTTTCAGCTTAAAGTCAATATTATCAACCCACATTGTGATCTTGAAGTAAGCGTTATTATCCATGGAAACAAACACTCAAAATACCTGATTATCAAAATCTTCAAATCAATGTACGATTTTCAAATCTACTTTCGATAATCTCATTACTACTATTCTAGTAGAATGAATATAATATCTCAAGTAATAGAATTCATACAAGTTGGAAGATTATCTTTCACATTAATCAGATTTAAACATGTGAACGTGTATTTTCTGTTGCATACTTATGTATTAACTTATGTGAAACATATCAAGGCTTTATCCTGTGATCAAAATTTCACACTATTGTATACTGTACTTTCATTCTAGTGTTCATATTTTCTTGGAATTTTTGTTTTCCTTTTTACTTCTGTGATTAATACCATAAGTAACGTGTTTTTTTTATTTGGTGCTACAGAAATAAGTAAGTCTTATATTTCATGGCATGTTGAACAAAATTTAGCCATATCAATCACATTAATACATAAGTATACAACAGACAATGGAATATACGTCTACATAATCAAATATAATCAATATGAAAGATAATCTTCGAAATTGTATGGCTTCAAAATGGAATTTACTTCAATATTTATGGAAATATCATATACCGGGTGTCCCAGTATACATGACCCAATGGATTATCTCAGTCATTTCAAAAGATAAAATTTCGAAATTTTATCATCTCCAATTCGTTTAAGGAACCTTCAACTGAGAAAAACAAAAATTGAAAGTCTCTTCCGGTTTGACCGGAAGTGACTCTGACTTTTTTATTTCAAATAGCACCCTGTACATTCTTTGCGATTTTTGATTTCTACTCAAAATTATCTTTCCAACGATGTATCACTATCAAAGTTACAAACAAATGTATTCAAATGTTTCCATGGCACACTAAGGTTTTCATTTAAGAATTATTAATTCTTCCAGTTCTACTACAATTCTAATAATTTGAAATTTGACATTCTCTTCATGCAAAATTGTTCATGAATTATCAATTATCCATTGAAGTCAAAATCAAGATTACACAAAATATCGTAGCCTACTGCAATTCTTTCAATTTGAAATTTCAATTGTCGTTTTCTCCATCAAATCAAATGTAAAATACAAAGTGTGATACATCGTTGGAAAGACAACTTTGAGAAGAAATCAAAAATTGCAAAAAATATACAGGGTGCTATTTGAAACAAAAAATTCAGAGTAACTTCCGTTCAAACCGGAAGTGACTTTCAATTTTTATTCTTCTCAGTTGAAGATTCCTTGAACGAATTGGAGATCATGAAATTTTCAAATTTTTATCTTTCGAAATGGCTGATAATCCATTGGAACAGGTATACTGGGACACCGGGTATATCTTACTAAAATAGTATTACTGAGATTATCGAAAGTAGATTTGGAAATCGTACATTGATAGGAAGATTTTTATAATATCGTATTTTGAGTGTTTGTTTCCATAAATAATAATGCTTGATGATATTGACTTGAAGCTGGAAGCTAATATTCCATATATTCATGTACTTCTTTCAGGTGTAGGTATAGCTTTATTTTAATAATCGATTAAGTAAACTCTCAAAAAGGATTTTGTAATAGGGATGAACCTTCTGAAAAATAAGTGTTTTTGCCATTCACTGCCTTCCCGCCATTTCATATCAAAATATATATTTTTTCAAACTAATTTGTATTCGATGCAAGCAAAACCTGTAAGTATAGTACTTTAATTTTCTTCACACATTTGGTGTTTGTGAATTATGTTTAAAATTACAACTAATGTGTATTATTCCTAAATTTATTAATGAAATCAAATGGTTAGTTTTATCCAAAAACATTGAAAGCTTGCTCGATCCGACATCAATTTCTCTCTTAACGTAAACAGGGTTGATCGGCTGTGTAAATTACATTTAAAATTACAAATAATTTGTATTATTCCTAAATTTGTTTCTAACAAAGTTAATTGAATCAAATGGTTAATTTTATCCAAAAACGTGACGTGAGTATCAGGTGAATTCTTTATATTGTAGCTCTCGTATTGAAACCTGATATCAGCAAGAATGTATTCTTGCATTCTTCTACTAGTAGATGCCTTATGTCTCGGATTATATCGAGTTCATATGACATAATGTTTAATTTTGCTCAGATACCAATTCTACTAGAAGCTACGTTAGGGACTTTTTCATACCATCTCTTTGACACCACTCAAACTCCTTCGATATAGAACTGATACAATACGCAGATTTTCCCCCATTTTTAGAGTAAATGACAAAATACGTCAGTATTGTTTCCTGTGGTCCATACTTCATTCGTAATCTACTTTATGAAACTTGAACCATAACACCATTTCCTTCCTATTCCACATTAACCGCAAAAATCCCTTCTTCAATCAGCTCACTTTGGCATAAGGAGAAAAACGTGAACCAGAAAATTAAATATGAACGATAACCAACTTCAAATGGATCAAACAATGGAATACTGAGCCAAACATATTCAATATATTGCATTTACTATAACTTGTTTCTATCAGAATGCAAAATGATGTGAAATATAAGATATTTTTTCGGGAATCTTGTACAATTTCTGTCTACACTACATTGATATAGTAATATTCAACATAAGAGAATAAACACATGTTTATAAAATTATTATTCAGTTGATAGTGCACGATTCTTGCATGCGCGTGCCTTTGCCGTGAGGGTCACAAAAGGTCAGTTGGCACAGCTTGAAGACCTCAAGACTATCAAGACACATGCACGCACCAACAAACAAGTAACTCTTGAAATTATCCGACACACGAGTAGTTTACTCATTTACCAACAACGAAAGACGAGAATATATAGGAGACAATTTCATGCCATTCTTGCGGTATGTCCACTCATTATGAAACAACAATTACTTACGTACACTTTTTTAATTTATCAAAATCGTTATTTTATTATTATTTTGAAAATACACTCAACATGTAGGTATACAAATAATAATTCAGACCTATGGAGAAATGTTAAGTGGTACAATTAAATAAAATTAACACTTTCAATAAATGGTTGAACTGAATAGTACAGTAATAACTTATGATTGAATTATACTATAAACTAGCTGTTATCCTCGGGCTATGCCAGAAGAAACAACTAAAACCAGTAGAAAAAGGTGTCGGCTCCGCCGCCTCGACATCATCCTCAAGTATCATTGTTTGATGCATATCTCAAATGATTAGAAACAAAAGGCTTGGAAAAGTTTATTTGAATTGACAGGAATATTATATCTATGTTATGAAATGGTCTGTCATGGACATTATTCGAATCTCAATGTATCAGTTGTCTATCGATCGTCTTTATAGTTGATTTCATGTTACGCTTTCTATTCCTATGGGCCTATGGCGCTATGAAATTATAAAACCTCGAATATTCCACTTTTGCGTTTGCCCCCCTCTGATCCGGCTCTGGCAATAGCAAACATAATCGTATTTTCCTCAATTGTGGATATACCACATTTATCACATATTTTCCGCTTAACAATCCAGTACTTTTAAAACCTTCCTAAAAATAGATGTAAAGTTTCACTACCTCGATAGCCTATTTTTGAAAATGAACTGTGAAGTACGAAATTGGGATCAGATATTTCATACACGAAGTGATATTCAACAATAGTATATTGTGCAACTAGTGCGAAAAATATTCCATACTTTTCCGACGACCTACTTTGTACAAATTATAAGTTGGTGTTTGTGATTATGTTGCTCGATTGAAACATTAGATAGATAGATTCTTTATTAGAACAGCTGAATTACAATACAACATATACTATGATAGCATTGTACACAGATATTCAAGTCAAATATAGATCAAAGTAAGCTTTGACAATATAAACAATAGGAGTGAAAAGAAGAAAAATATCATTTAAGACTATTACAAAAAATAAAAAAGTCATTTAAACAATAACAATTACATTTCAAAAGAATACTTTTAACTTCAACTCTGAATTGTTTTTTGTTAGTGATCGTTTTAAAAGAATTAGGGAGACTGTTATATAGTTTGCAACCAGTATAATAAAATCCCTTTGCATATAAGGTAGAAAGGTGTTTTGACAATAAAATGTTTGTTCGAGATTTAGTGAGGTAAGTATGAGACACATTATCGGCAATGAACATATTAAAATTATCAAACACATAACATAAAATAACAAAAATATGTACATCATAAAAAGTCAGTATTTCTAGTACCTTACTTCACGATTGTAAAACTAACAATTAACAATTCAAATGAAATAAATGTATGTTTCCTTAGAGCATGTTATGGACTGTAATGGCTCTTATGTTATACTGTCTTTTAAAAAATGCATTTGTGGAGGCAAACGGTCAGGTCTCTCTTGCCACATCTGGAAATGCTCACATGAGGGAACAAGTAATGGATACAAAAAATTGAGGAGATCTCTTATAGCCACACAATTATAAAAAACTGGATCATTGTTCATCATGGACAGGTTAAATACACACTTTGTTTAGGGTACGTTTTACTCCGCTATTTTTCATTTCAACACTTACAACACGTACTATACCGTATTTTCCGGGACGAACTTCCATGAACGTTCCCATGGGCCAGCAAATGGCTGGAAAATTATCCTCCTTTAATATTACCAACATACTTGGTTGCACTGGGAATGGCGCTGATTGCTGCCACTTCGGATGCTGAACATTATTTAGATAGGTACTCTAAAGATCAATATCTCCAAAAGTGTGACATCGTTTTCTGTAGATGTTGATAATAAAGAAGTCGTTTCAAAGTGTATCAAATGTGTTCCACATTTGATACTGATGTCTACGCTGCACCAATGAGAAAATGATCCGGCGTGAGCGTGTTTAGATCCTTGGGGTCAGCAGAGGAATGAGACTGAGAGTTTGAAATTGCCTCAACCCAAACGATTACTGTGTGGAACGCTTCATACGTAAGTTTGATGCCCGAGAATACTCTCTTCAGATGAGATTCGGCTGATTTCACTCCACTCATCCATAATCCATCAAAGTTTGACCGACGCGCGGAAATTATGTTCCAGTTTAAGCAATTTTCAAGAAAATAATTTTTGGTTACTTTATTTTACACGAGTTCAGTCAACACTTGAAATCATTGCTTGCACCCACTAGATCCATTATACGAACTTTTGGCAAATACCACTGCGGGAGATAAAGCTTTTAAACGTGATAACTAAAGCTTCTTTAGTCAAATCAGTTACAATCTCAAGTTACACAGCCTTGGTACTAAATCACACAAAACTACTAAGTATGATTTAACGAAGGAAGGAATACGTAATTTTCCATCTGTAATCAGAAATTGACCTACCAAATCGACACCGCCTACTGAAAAAGGTCGAGAGGAAGGTACCCTTGCAGAAGGTAACATCTGACAGATTTGTGATAAAGTTTTTTGTAGAATCACGTCCACAAATTGGTCAATATTTTTGCTTGATCGAATTCAATTTGACCACCAGCATAAAACAATACTGGTGTGAATGTTATTTTTTGTCAAAATTATTGGATGCTTTTGTTCGTTTCTAAAATATGAATTTGATATTCCACCTCCGAGGCGTACAATACCAAAATTATCCAAAAATGCGTGAAGGTTTAAAAGTTTGCCTTTGAGTCGCTTTCTCTAAGATATTATGGGCATTGACCATTTCCCCTTAATTTTGTTACTGTTTGGTTTAGTATTATGTACGAATCGCAGAGGGTATGCAGCCACTCTTAGTAGGTAGGTTCTTAATACACAGAAGCAAAAGAAGTTCCACCATTTCGACTTTCCGGTATACTATGTAAATCGATAGAAGATTAATTATATTGAATTCTTATCGTGTCCTTAATCCAATTTGGGCCATGTTACCATAATTTTCATTTGTTCAAACTATCGATATCACAGCCACGAGAAACAAGATTCACTGGGTTTTCTTTTGACCTAACATATAGCCATGGTTCTAGCTACAACCATGTTATAGCGATTTGGAAGTCGCATCTCAAGAACACGTTGTTATAATAGATATTTAGTGATTTTTGAATTTCTGGAATTAAATTTGATATCATAAGAGCACCACATAGTTCGAGCGGAGGTACACTAATAACCTTCATTGGTACTACGCGTCTCTTGGCACATAGAAGTTGAACAGCTATTCCGTTTAAATCATTGATTACTTCGACATGAGCACCGGCCCCGTATGCCTTCTTGTAAGCATCGCTAAAGCCGCGAATTTATACAATTTTGTACATTGGTAAGAAAACGTGTCGCGACACCTTATGTTATGAGTTCATTCACAATGAATGTATGTTTTCCGGAACAGATTCGTCCTAATCTAACTAAATTATCCAAAGATCCTGTGAAATTATTTCAGCCTTAATGATCAACGGAGTCATCAACCCCAGAGAGGTCAAAAATCCTAGCAATTACGATAAAATATGCCTCTTCGTGACGTTAGAGTGCCCAGATGACATTCAATCACGTATGACAATGTATCAGGTTTTGAATTCCATAAAATTTTAGCAGCTTGATCACACGTTAGTGTGTAATGTTCGAGGCTGTTTACATTTTGATTGTCATCGATTAAATTGTTATAGTTTGACAGAAATATTCTCAATTGAAAACCTGCCTTTGCGATAAGTATGTTATTTCATTTTTTTGTTTGTTCGCATTTTCAAGAGAACCGGCTCCTGTCAATAAGTCGTCAACGTAGAAACAACTTTAAACTAAACAGTTGGCATCTACTTAATAAATTAAATTAAGTTAAAATTAGTAACACAGTGAGATACACTGAAACTATAATGTCATGAATTCATTTTTAAATTTGTCATGTTCCAAGCTGTCTATAATTGTGCGAAATACGCAATTTTCTGCGCTAGTTCACAGTGAGAAATGATATGTTTTTCAGGTAGGTCGTCGCAAAAGTATATTCTCTTTATTCAAAAGATACTATGAACCATGTAAGTTGTTCTGCATTATTAGTAGTCATTCTAGACGAGAAAACGGCAACTATTGGAATATCTTTGTACAGTTGAAACTTGTTGCAAAATGTTTTTGATGTCCTAAGAATCATTGGTCACCCAGTCTCACCATGAAAAATTGGCTCAACAATTGTTTTACTAACAAATTGACCGTTTATAAACAATTTAAATTAACAAATTTTCCAAATCGTATGCACTTCATCAACTTCCGGTTCCAATTGGTCAATTTTCGGACTGTTATAGATTGATATTTTATCTTTGAATTTGGTACACTGATTGTTAGCTCAAAAAAACCAATTGAATCGATTTCATCAATTTTCGGTTCTAATTGGCCAATTTCCGGACGATTATGAATGATCTCGTTATCTTTGAATTTGGTATAGAGATTGATAGCCCAAAAAAAACAATTGAGTATATTTTTTGCAAGAAAATGGTCTAAATTATGGTGAATTTCATCAACTTCCGGTTCCAGTTGGCCAACTTCCGGGTGATTATGAATGACCTGGTCATCTTTGGATTCGGTATAGTGATTGCTAGCTCAAAAAACCAAGTGAGTCCATTTTTTTCAAGAAAAAGGTATAAATTATGTTAAATATCAACTTCCGGTGCCAATTGGCCGATTTCCAGGTAATGAATAATTCTGATATTTGTGACTTTGAAATCGTAATTAGAGACCCCAAAAACCCCGAGTGAGCATTTCTGTCTCAAAATAACAATTTGTTTGGAAAATTTGTTAATTTAACTTGTTTATAAACGGTCAATTTGTTAATAAAACAATTGTTGTGCCAATTTCCCATGGTGAGACTGGATGATCAATGATTCTTGCGACATCAAAAATATTTTGCAACAAGTTTCAGAAGAAGATCAACTGTACAAAGATATTCCGAAGTAACATCTTCAAATGACTGTACTATATTGTGAAGCTAATTACATACATATCATATCTGAAATTTATTTGGTTTTTGTTTCTATCCTGTTCTGTTTTCTATTACTGTAGGTAAATACAGCCACCAAATGTTTCTAAATTAGGTCAAACCATCAATTCAGGTACTTTGAATAGAACTGCATATATGCTAACAGAATGAATGTTGAAAGAACGATATATTATTGCACATATGTATTACTAAATTATGCGATGGCGTGCTGCAAAATACGAAATGAAATATTGCATTTCTTAAATCACACAATAATTCGTCAAAACGTGACTTTATTCTCTAGTTTGATCAACGCTGAAGGGGAATTTCCAAAGGGTTATAATTTTCTAATTATATACCACAGTTTCCAAAAAGCACCGCAGGATTTATAATGAAACAGCCCGTCCCACTTTCGGCAAAGATTTAATATAATTAATCTGAAGGATAGTCCGAGTCAGAATCGTTATAAATGAGGGTTCTCATGAGTTTATTTCACAGCTGACCCTGACTTAACGTTTTGGCGAATATCATACCATGCATATCATTTCATATATCATAGGTACGTTAAATGTTGCGGCCCTGTTTCGTTTTTCATCAACAGACGACATTTTTGATAATCTACTAGTCGTACTATAAATATATACATATGTGATGGTACCAAAATCACCAATATTTCTGCTATTATCAATCATTGTTATTGCCATTTATTGACCTTGGCCAGATAAAACCATTGATAATTTGTGAATCGGTATTGTACAAAACAAAAATATACTTATAGTCCAGTCAAAAGTGTGAAAAAATCGGGTCATCACTAAAATTTTATAGACCGCACAAAAATGCAAACATTTTATTGCATCTTGGCTTACACATCGTTAGTCAGAAGAAAAAAGGAGGCTCGTGATTATTACTATTATTAAACAATGAAAAACAATTTTCAATTAACAAATGAAATGTCTTTTATAACAAATGGAAAGTTTCTGAAATTTGATATCAGGATTTTTGGTCCGCTGAACCCGAATATTAAGTCCGAAAATGAAAAATCCCGTTTGTTGGAAACCCCGAAAATTTTACCCAATCTTAGCAACAAACAAATTTTTTTTCGGATGCCGTGACGTATCTCGGTACAATTTCCAGTAAAAATACGAAAATTGGTGAAAAATTGCGTCGTTTTCCCTTCATATTCCTATCTCGGTCCTCGTCTAATGTGTCTAACCATAAAATAATACTCAGCGACATCAAAAACCTATAATTTGGACGAGGACCGAGACAGGAATATGAAGGAAAACGAGGGAATTTCCCACCCCAATTTTCCAGTATTTTCCTAAACTTCCTAACTAAACTCCTGACATCTCACTTTCCTCCCCATTGTTCTCCATTCCACCACCAGGTTATAATATAGTTAGAGAATGTCCTACTGTGATTCAGTGCTCCGGACACTTTTCTTCTACTTTTTCTTCATGGACATTTAACTACTCGCCAGTACAGATTCCACGTAACAATATTTTCGGTTTCCACAAGTGAGGATAGTTAATTATCTATGGATCACAGCTCAGTTTTTCATCACATACCTACTTGAAATTGAAGACCTCGGTGCAAAAATCAAACAAGTCCACTTTTGGGTAAAATTCATTTTTCCACTTACCTACTAAAATATCGCCGATCGATGGTGTAAGAATCAGCCAAGTTCAAAGCATAATAGCATTGATATATACGTTTAGGACTTGACCATTCGCATACTTGGATGCAACAACCACCTAAGTCCAGGTGTTGTCGGGTTTTTGTACCGACTACTTTAAAATGTGGGGGGGAAAAGTAAAATGAGAAACTTGAATATAGAGCCTATGATTCCGATTCTTCATTTATTTTAATTTACTTTTTTTATATTTAGTTTTTCAAATAAAACAATCATTTACATTTTCATATATTCCATATTGAATTTTTGAATTTTAACTAAAAAGTAAAAACCCCGACCCCAAAAACCCCCACATACCAATTTTGAAAGAAATCAGATCATAATCACCTAACTCGTCAGCCATCTAGAATTTTTGAATTTCGACTGGAAAATCATGATCTTAGACCTTAAAAACCCTACTATATCAATTTTGAATAGAATCGGCTCATAATCATAAAACTCGTTTGCCGTCTATGCGCCATCTTGAATTTTTGAATCTTGACTGAATAATCATGATCGGACCATAATCACATAACTCGACCATCATCTTGGAGCCGCCATCTTATTTTTCCTCTTATAAATATGTCATAATACATATTGTCATCCGAATGATGGAACACCTGCCAAATTTCAAGTTAATAAAATGACTAGAACTTGCAAATAGATAGATCGATAATTGCAAATAGATAGATCGATAGATAAGCAAGACAAGTTGAATAATAGTTATTTGTTTTACTAGGCATAAAAGCACAAGATTTAATGCCGCGGCTGGTGTTTCACAGCCAAGGCATTAAATCTGCTTTTCTGCCGTGTGAAACATATAATTTTTTCTTCAAATTTGTTCCAATTCCACGCAAAATCGACTTTTTCATATCTAAATTGCGTTTCATTATCAATATCCAAATAACTAAATTATTTTATTAAAGGTAACTGGGCCCTGCGTTACTATGTTTACCGCTGATGACGTTTGTTGAATATGTTTGTTTACTGTTTACTTTGTCATTGTCAATTTTGAAAAGTTGTCATGTTAGAAATGGATTTACTGCAAAGTGAGGATGAATTGATGCAATTAACACCACCTGAGATAAGAGACCAGGCGCGAGATGTGGAATTTAACCTTTTACCGGAAAAATCAAGAACTGTATATGAACTCACATACAGCAGATTCATGGAATATAGACAGAAGAAAAATATAGGATCTTTCTCTGAAAATGTGCTGATTGTCTATTTTTCCGATCTTTCAAAGAAAATGAAGCCTTCAACGTTATGGTCTACCTATTCGATGTTGAAAGCTACCCTGAACATAAAAAATAACATTGATTTGGCAAAATACCAGAAGTTACGGGCTTTTTTGAAACGCCAGTCAGACGGTTTCCATGCAAAAAAATTCCGAGTTTTTCAAAGAGAAGAAATCGAGAAATTTTTATCAGATGCCCCAGATGAACTGTATTTGTGTACGAAGGTAGGAATATATTGAAAATGATCTATTATGGATTAAAGAACTAATTTTCAATTTATATTTTAGGTTGTAATTATTGTTGCAGTCGCTGGGGCTTGTAGATGTGATGAGCTTTTGCAAATGAAAATAGATGATATAAATGATATGGGCGACAAATTGCTAATTATGCTACCAAATACTAAGACCAAAAGATCAAGATCTTTTTAAGTAACGGAATGTTTAAGCGTTTACAGAAAATATGCAGCCTCCAGACCCTCGAATTTAAATAATCGGCGTGTCTTCTATAAATATGCGAACGGTAAAGCACATCATCAATTCATTGGCATTCACAAATTCGGTAAAATGCCAGAAGAAATTGCTACTTTTCTGGGACTATCCCATGCGAAAGAGTATACCGGGCACTGCTTTCGCAGAACTTCGGCCACGTTGCTGGTGCATTCTGGTGGGGACATAACAATGTTGAAGCAACATGGAGGATGGAAGTCTTCCGCTGTCGCGGAGGGCTATATTGAGGACTCGCTAGCCAATAAGTCGAACATCGGCAATAAAATATTTTCTGGCGTTTCCGGAGTATCAAGTGTGGATACTAAACTTGTTAATTTTACTGGAAAGGAGGGAAGTGGACAGAGTTCAATTGTATTAAATAATTGTTCACAATTGACCATAAATATATCTAATAAATAAAAATTTCGTGTTGTAGTTTGTAGTTTTAATGCAATAAAACCAGTTTATTATCATCAGCATCATTTTGAGTTTTCTTAATGTCATTGTCAATTTTAATAACCAGTTTGATTTAAATTATTACTTGGAAGGTTGCCTAGCAACGAACTTTTTCTGCCTAAGCAGTAAAAGTGGACTTTTTCTGCCTAGGCATTAAAAGTACAACTTCTAAGCCTGCCAAGTGTCATTAAAAGGCCGCTTTTAATGTCATTTGGAGAAAAAAGCTTTTAATAATTCAGAAACCTCTAATGAAACACGTTATATTATGCTCTATTTCATAGTTAAATTATACTGTATCTCACAACTCTATGTTTTATACTGACACCTACTGTCAGGCTGACTTTCGAAATATACTGTTTTATACTGACATAACATATACAGTGACGTCATATAGATGACGTCAGTTGAATTTTAAAATAATGCTATAAGTCCATTTGTAAAACCGAAGATGGATGTCGGAAATACCACTCGAAACGGAGCTACCGAGCCCAAAACAATGCAATTCCTACGTTCACCACTTTAAAACGATCATTATTACATTAATAGAATTAACTGATGAACTTCTTTTCGATGTTGAGCGTAGATACTTTGGGAACAAAACTGTATTGTATATCATCAGAATACCATTCATAACAAAAACTATCGTTCCAATGGTAAATTATATTACCAATTTAAAAGTTGAGTTGCATAATTTAGATAAATTCGTTCTGAACATTCTGTTCAAACAAATTGTAAACAGGCTGAGGTTGATAATTTTGTACTATAAATTGCCTATAATTGTCGGAAATGAGGTTTCTAACAAAAACGTATCGTGCTATATGTAAATGTGCTATAAATAATGCATGGATCATTTTTTGTAGTGTTACTGTAATAAATTTGTAGAGTCGATTCCTTATCAATATTCATTGGGGGCGTGAACCATCTGTCTCGTAAAAAATAATCTCGCTCTCGAACCCTAGACCATATCCCAAAACTCACTTAATTTGTGCATAATGGGCAATTAATTTAGTACCGAAAATACCAAAGTTTAAATTGTACAAAATTGTAGTAGTTGATCGTATTATTTAATAGGCATACTTCATAAATTGGAGATGTTATTTCATGTCCATACATTACAACAACATTTATGAAACGAAAATTTTACTTTTATCAACTTGTAGAGATACTTATGCCCTTTTACGTGCAACTAATTAATACATAAAAATAGATCCACTCAAGAAATATACAGGGTATCTCATTTTTACTTCCCTCACTGTACGTAGTATATAGTGTAAGGCCCATAAAAACCTTTCCGGATTTTCTCAGATATATCCGTTGAGAGCATTTCTAAATAGATCCAGACTGTTTTTGACATGATGTCTGCGTGCATATGTGCGTGCGTAACCGTAACCACTGTGGAGACGATGGCGTCATTCCTATTGGTCGTATGGAATTACAATTTTGCAGATCGCTTTAAGGTGGTGAAAACCGAAACTGCATTGTTTTTGGGTGCGGTATAGCCCCATTTCAGTTGAATGTTTTACATCCATCCTCAGTTTTTCAGATAGAATTATAGTATTTTATCGAACCATAATGCAATTTAGCTGACAAAAGTGGGAGAAATCATGTGATTAATTGGTCACAGTTCAATTTCAATTTCAATTTCAATTTCAATTTCAATTTATTCCAAAATAAAAAACATTACAATAATGAATGTGGAATACACCATGAATATTGCATCTATGAATACATACAACATAACATATATATAGTATTAGAAGAGATACCCAAGTATATAAAACAAGAACTTAAGCTATTAGACTAGGCTAGTTTCCGATAAGTAATCGTTTACAGAGTAGTAAGCTTTTTCTAACAAGAGCTTTTTTATACATGATTTAAATTTAGGTAGTGAAAATGATTTATACTTATTAGGAAGTCTATTGTATAAAGATGAACTCGTGTAATAGAAACTTTTTTGAAAGGTAGTTGTATTATGCTTTGGAAAAATGATAAGATTGTTTAGTTGACGAGTATTTGAAGTGGAAAAATTATATAACTGTCTGTTTCTGTGAACAAATTTCAATGATTCTTGGATAAATAGAGAGGGAAATGTCAAAATTTTCTTTTCCTTAAAAAATGGTTTGCAGGAATTACCAAACTTAAGATTGTTTAATATTCGCATTGCATATTTTTGCAAAATAAAAGTAGATTTCCACTCTGTCGAATAACCCCAAAACAGAATGCCATATGACATCACTGAAACAAAGTTGGAATAATATACAAGTTTGCAAGTTTCATAATCAAGGCCCTTTGCTTTCATTACTCGTAGACAGTAACATGACTTAGTTAATTTTTTGTTTACTTCCCTAACATGCAATTTCCAATTTATATTAGAATCTAATATAAATCCCAGACATTTAATATAATCAACATATTGAATGTCGAAGACAGCTGGCTCATTCAGATTTTGGTTGTAAAAAATAAATTAAATTTAATGCATTGAGTTTTACCCATGTTTATGTTGATGTGATTGACTTTACACCAAGTATCTATTTCACATATTGTATTATTTATATTATGAGTGAGTTCTTCTTTTGAATTACTATTATTTAAAGAGATAGCATCATCAGCAAAAAGTGTTAAAACTGCAGACGACACAGCTGATGGTAAGTCATTTATAAAGATTGTAAACAATATGGGTCCTAATATAGAGCCTTGGGGTACACCACTTACTATGTTTCCACAATTTGAGAAAATTTGTTTATTTTCGTGTCTATTATTTATCAACGTATATTGTTTGCGATCCGTTAAGTAAGATCTGAACCATTCCAGGCTCAGTCCGCGTATTCCTATATACTCCAATTTATGTAAAATTATCTCATGACAAATGCTATCAAAAGCTTTGGAGAAATCACACGAAACTGCCCCCACAAGTTTTTTTTGATCAAGATGTTTATTTATGAAGGTAGTTATGTCAAACATCGCCGAGGAAGTGGATTTGTTGGTTTGAAAGCCATGTTGATTTTCTGAAATAATGTTGAACTTTTTTAAGAAGTTTGATAATCTACTGTACATTAATTTTTCAAAAACTTTCGAGACACTTGTTAATAATGATATGGGTCGATAACTGGTAATTTGATGTTTATCACCTTTTTTTGGAATTGGTATGATATGTGAGATTTTTAGTGCATCAGGAAACATGCCGTATTCAATTGACTTATTAAAATAAAATGACAATGGTTCAGCCAGAACGTTTATACACTCTTTTAGTAATTTTGTAGAAATATTGTCGTAACCTGAAGATGTTTTAGATTTCATTGATTGGCAAATCGAAAGAATCTCTATACTGTTAGTTGGATTTATAAAAAAGGTGTGATTAATGTTTTTGTAAGAAGATTTCAGATATTGATTAATGCATAACTGATCATGTTTGCTCATTTTTGAATGATTACTTGTGTTTAAGAAGTATTTATTGAATTCTTCAGCTACAACATTTGAGTTTGTTTCAATTTTTCCATTAATGTACAATTCAATATTTTCTGTGGTTTCCTTTTTCTTTATTTCATTGTTTATTATTTGCCAGATTTTTTTAGTTTTATTTTCGCACTGATGTAAATCTCGCTTTATCTTATGATTTTTAGCAAGAATTATTACTTTTTTTAAGATTTTATTATATTTTTTAGTATAATTTGTAAAATTTACGTCATTAACAATCTTTTTTTGTTTAATAAGATACCTTTTTTGTCTACAGGAAGTTTTGATACCACTAGTCATCCAATTATTGTTTTTGTTTTTATTCTGAAACTTTTTTAGTGGGAAACAATGTTTGAAGCAGTTCTGCATTTCGTCAACAAAGAATTGAAAATATTTATTATAGTTTTCCGCATTTATTGAACTTATTGTTAAATTCCATTGAATTTTGCCGAGTTTGAGTATGAACTTTGATATATTTGCTTTGGGATATGATCTTTTGAAGTGATAGTTATTTCTTTCAACATATGGAATACTTTTAGAAGTAATAAGCTGTGCGCTATGATCCGAAAAACCGTAATCAATTATTTCAACCTTGAATTCAGAAAAGTTTACAAAAATATTATCTATACAGCTCTGTGATGATGAGGTTATTCGTGTTGGAGTAAATACTCCTTGACTAAGGTTATATGTAGATAGGATATTTGTAAGGCTTATTTTTTCCCTAGATTGAAGAAGAAAGTTGATATTAAAGTCTCCACATAAAATTAATTTACCTTTGTAGGCATTATATATATCATTAAGGAGATATTGCAGTTTCCGTAAGAAATCATTATAATTTCCTGCAGGTGAATGATAAATGCACAGCACAGTTAAATTCAAATATTTTAGGTGAATGGCAGAAAACTCCAATGTCTTCTCAGTTAAGTAGTTATTAAATTTTTTAACATTTCTGCACTTTATGGCTAAATATTCCCTTACATATATACAAGTACCACCATTTTTTGATAAATGCCTGCAGAAGCAAGCAGCTAGTACATATCCTTCCAAGTTACAATAGACTTCCTCACCTGTACACATCCAATGTTCACTGAAGCAAATTATATCTGGTTTCCGATTGCTATCAAGAAATACATTTAAATCAATCAATTTGTTCCTAATGCATTGGATATTTTGATGTAACACTATAAGTTCACCATTGAATATTTTTTGAAGATTGTTTTGTTGTTGGAACACATAATTTAGTTTTGAACTGAATTGGTTTAAAGTATTACCTGATCTATTTACTGTACTTAGTTGCTATTTTAAACCTAAATCGATTTTTAAATTTTCAATATAATTTTTATGAGTGTGACATTGTCCATAGTCCCATGCTGCATGTTCCGTGTTAACATTTAGGTTGTTTTTCAGATTAAATTCTTTACAGTTGCTACATTGTAAATTTTCTGAAGTACAGATTTTGATGTCATGTTCTTGCCTCACATTCATTTAGATACGATGTATTTGTTGATGGTCGAATTATTACCGAAGTGGACAAAAACGAATAACAAAACAATTTATTTGTCGAGAGGAACCTACATAATATTTAGATACTCAGTTTTGAAATAAACGATGATTTTAACAATCATTTCACAGGCTTCTTCCTGCTTGGGAAGCACGTTTATCGAATCGTAAGAAATTTTACTCGGCAACTATTCGAGATAAGAGGGCAATGCGAAAAGTCCCTGAAAAATAGAACAGATGGCGCCACAATCGGAAATCCCATGTGACATTTATGATGTACCATATTTAACCAGCACGCATTAAAACTTTCAGACTAATACCTCATTCTGTTCTGTTTTGACACTCATCGGAAACAAGCAACCTTGAAGATTTTTGTAAACATAAAATAAAGACAATTTCGCATCTTGATAAAAGAATATTTCTTGCTTTGAAGAAACATTTCGCAAACCAAAGCATCGCTTATTAAACATTATGGGGACTCTTCACCGATTGGAGCGATCAACAAGGCACAAGTTACTTACTGATTTTCGTTGTGGTAGTACGACCACAAAGGACGCCGAAGTCCCGGATTATCGGCCAACAAAGTCATGGCAACAGTATTTTGGGATGCACAGTGCACACGGTATCGTCCATATCGATTACTTTGAAAAGGGCAAAACGATCACCAGCGTATATTATGCAGAGCTGTTGGATCGATTCGACGCCGATTTGAACCGAAAGCGGCCGCATTTAGCAAAAAAAAAGTGCTCTTCCACCGGGGCAACGCACCGACGCACAAGTCCTCAGTCGCAATGCCAAAATTGCATGGATTGCGGTAGAAATTGGTTCGTCAACCTCCATGTTCTCCAGATTTGGCCCCCTACGATTTTTATCCATTTTCAAACTAGAAGAAAAGGGATCGAAAAATTAGAAAAACGTTGGGTGAAGTGTATCGGGCTACAAGGAGATTATGTTGAGAAATAAAATAAGTTTTGACCAGATAAATCATTTCTTGCTTCATTTTTCAGGGACTTTTCACCTTGCTCTCGTAGATACGAAAAACATTATATCAAACGGAAGAGAATCCAATTTCACATTCAACGAGGTTCGATTTAAAAAAATATTCGTGTTGGAAAATTGTCCAATGCACTATACATTTAAAGTGGTAATGAAAATAATAGGACGATTCGTGACAAAACGAATTGCCAAAACCGCATGTTTCTAACTGATTCTACCTACATGGTTATACACACAATATAGAGCACTGCACTTCAATTATAGTATTTTTGAAAAACAGTTGGATATCGCAAAAACGGTACGTTTCAAATTCTTTCATGATACCACAGGTCGACCTAAACTTAAACGAGGAATTCAAAACTGCCCCAATATAAATGGGGTGTTAGATTTAGAATTACGAAGTCGTATTGTAACGTCTAAGTTAAATGTATATGAACTATTTGTATATATTGTTATGATTTTATAAGTATAAATGAAAATGGTAAAATTAGGATTTACCGAGACATTAAAAATAGAAAAGTTAAATAAGTATATAATATGGAATTAAAAAACATTATTTAAAAGTTAAATGTATAATTAGAATAAGAGATTAAAGATTGTATTATAATAAAAACCAAAATGTAAAGTAGTTTGGAAGAGTGTAAAGAAGAAATAGTGAAAAGTGGAAAAAACGTACAGTGCTACGAAATAAGAAAATCATAATTCAAATGATTTAAAGACTATTTGAAGATAGCAAACTATTAGAATAGATTAAGAATATGTAATAGATGTAAGCTAGTATTAAGATATTTCAGTTATACAAAATTTTATAAGTTTTATTTATATTTAAAAACATGTATTAAATTTAAGCAATGGCAACTGTCAAAATAGATCTAATAATGAGAATTATAAGGTTAATTGGAACCTAATCATAGGTTACTATATATCAAAATGTGAGGAAAAATGTTGGTAACATGAATTCAAATAGTAGAATGAACAATAACTTCAATCATTCAGAAAATCTTCAATATATCAAATATTTCAAGATACTACATTCCTATTGGTCAATACAACAATTAAGATATTTCAAACTACAACAATGCTAGACAAGTGTCAGTCCCAACAATGGGAATAGCTTACTAGATATTCAGAAAGAATTACCTCATTGGTAGATGAGATAAAAACAAGCTTCCCTTTGTGGGCCCTATAAAAGGCAAATCAAAGAAAAGCTAGTTAGTTTGCACTTATATCTGAGCACTGAATGGGTCTCTGCAACTCATTGAATTAACGTAACCAAAATTTTGCGGTAATATCTAGGCAGAGGCTATGCTCCTCTTGCAACTCGCATAGTCAAAAGTTTAACATAACCAAAGTTTTGCCATTACATCTGGGCAGAAACTGTGCTTCTCCTGCAACTCAAATTAAACATCGGAATGAACCTAAGCTCGACTACCACAACATAATCAAAGTTTATTAGTACTTCCTACGAGGCAGTTAAAGTGTTCGTAAATCTTTCAGTTCGTAACAACCAACAAAGTTTTCATATCTTAAAAAGAATAGAAACCATTATCAACAAAGTATCAACAAGCTCCTAAATTAGAAGGAGTATCAACAAGTGTTACCTGTGAATATGTACGCACATAATTTAATAGCAGAGTAAATGTGTTTAATGTGAATTCTCAAGTAATATAAGATGATATCAAAACCAATGAAATATTACCAACATTTATCCCAATATTTGATAGGATCTAACAAGTGAGTCCATTTAAAATTTCATCATTGTGTAGGAGCATCTGAATTTCAAATATAAGCAAGTAAAATAAACATTCACTTAGTAGTTGTATATTAGATCAAGGCAATTGAGGTTAAATTGTAAACATAGATAATTTTTAAAGCATAAAGTTAAATTTGTAAACATAGAAAGATTTTAATAAGATATAACGTTACATAAATAAATAGCTTATCAAAGTTTTAACATTTTAAATAAGGTTTTATTTCATTCCATATGATATCGATTCAATCAGAATAAAATTAAAATCAATAAAGAGCTAGCCGGAGGAAAGAAAAATCAAATAACAAATAGAATTTATAAAAATTAAATGAACTCAGTAAGAGTTTAGTTAATAATTGTCACCACAACGTGGGGCAATCAAAGCTTAGTAGAGCTTAAGTTAATAATATACACCTCATTATTCGGTAAAACTCTGTATGTGAATTTTTTCTAAAGTGTATATTAAGCGACTTACGGAAGAAATTACTGTAGGTGGACCATATTACAATCCTACATTTAACCAGCCAAAGTGGACAAAGCGACTTACGGAAGAAATTGATGTAGGTTGAACATCTTGTATATTACAATCCTACATTGTTCAAACGCGAGAAATTGTGCCAATAAATGGAGGGTGAAGGAAGTTAGTGATCCACGAATCAGTCAATTTTTTTATATGTGACCCATTAATATGCTATGAATATATAGAGCAGATTGACCGATATTGCTATATTTTATAGCAGCCTTTACATACAAGATTCCAGAAATAACGTTAACATACTTCAGGATCTTATTCCTCGGATGATCCTAAGAAGTTCATATAAACAAAGGTCGAAGATGTTTCCTTAGAGAGGAAGTCTAAACTCTGAAGATCGATATTTGTTAACAGCTTCGAAACGATTCAACATGAAATTATTAAATGCAAAATTAGGAATAAAATAAATTATCTGACTTTAAACTAAGGTAGGCGCAAAAATTACAATTTAATTTTTTTCCAAGGAAATTCAGGGTATGCCCTTATATCTTCAAATACTAGTTTTGTAAAAGTAGAAACATGTTCATTAAAATCTGTACTGAATTATTTTTGGAATGATCTAATTTTGCAGTGCCAGCACATCAGCCCAAGAATAGGGAGAGAGAGTATTATAGATCATTGTTCACCGTAGTATAAATACCCTGTTATATGTGACCCATAATAACTGCTATAAGCCCTTGGCAAGGATCAGCCTATTCAAACAATCGAGCATGCATGGCACTCTTAAATTCCTGATGTTGATGCCACACAGCCTGCTTGACTTGTATCTGTTTATATCTCTTCAAATCATTCAAACTATTGATTATTCAATGCTACTGTATGATTGTAACGGTGAGCAGAAACTCTATTGTGATGGATTCTATTCAACAGTACTTTATAATTCCCACAAAAACTTTCCAGAGAATAAGAAAGGAACGTTTGACAACTTGTATTATTCAGCGACTTGGACTATCTACAGATGAAGAAATGCTTATGTTGTTTCTACTAGTGGCCTTGGTCTCTACAACATATCCAAAAATTGTACTAGACTTTTTGCAAGGATTCATGTTTAACTTGACTGTAGATTTTGGATTCTCCATATAATAAGGTGCCTTTTTATTAGATAAACAAGGAATTATTGGTGTTGTAAAGTCATCTCTGTATATCTGAGTTCTATAGTATTTTGGGGCTTACAATACGTTTTTTGGCTTTGTATTTCAAAAATAGCTGATTTATAAATTTAATAATTTTTTTATTCGTACCATTTTTAATGAGTTTGGGAAGTTCTTCTTTAACAAATTTAAAATATTCGTTACAATATTCTATGAAACTGCAGTTTAAAATGTTCAGTTTGTTTGTAATGAAGTTAAATTCAATGATATATTTTGTCAATTTTTATCTGGTGATGTAATGTAGATTTGAGTTATTTCATGTATTTCTGAATATTCTGGCATTTGTTTGGATTTCAAATGCAAAGCGTGCACATTTCAATTATATTTATAGATGCAATGTCGCGTTTTAATTTTATATCGATGCAAACAATGTTTAAATTCTTATTCCTCCTACTATTAGGTTTCATTGAAGTTTTGGATTACAGCGATCATTCATTTCCATTGTTAATTTCTTCTGAAGCTCATTTTTTGTATGTTTCATTTTATTATGTACGGTTCCCATAATGGAAAACTGAGGGCGCCTCAGTATATTCCAGACACTGTTGCCATGACGTGCATATTGTGCATATTAGTGGTTATAGAAAATTAATCACAATATCCATAGTTTTGTGAGACCACAGATTTAGTCTTCGGCAAATCTAATGATTTCATGATAACTTTTCTCTGCATATCTTAAATTTTATTAATTACAATTCTATTTATTTTTTCAGTATTAAAGACATGTAAATATACACGAACAGATGGCCGGGGGTTCAACCGTGATGGGTATTTCTGATTCTATTGAAATTTACGTTACATTGAGTTTAGCATATGATTGCCTTGATCTATCAAGAGTAGCTTCTGACAAATTTCTTCGAATTCATAAGAAAACCTCTCGAACGGGGTTTGCGGGGTTTGCATGTCTCCGTCGAATGTTGATAATTCCATTTCACTTTTGGAAAAAATATTTAATTATTTAAGACCGATGATTTCACTCCAATGTTACCTTTCCAAGTTTCAAATAACCATTTAAAATCTTAATCTTAATTTTAACATCAAATTGCGCACAGAATAGAACTATCCTGGACCGAATTAATTCATAAGCTGTTCATTACGATGTGTGAAACCATCATATCGTTTAGAATTTAGATTCATTTAGTTTTTGTTATATAGTTATGTAGTTATGAATAATATAACATTCTTCAACTGTAATGAAAGTTATCTAACTGATTTCTCTTTTTGAATGATTAAAATCTACTTCTGGCAACATTGTCTCAAAATTACACAGATATTCGGTGGTATAACCTGTGGCGCCACCAATTCTCATTATCGGGAGCCCACTGTAATCATCAAAATATAATTCAAAACAAAGTATAATGGAAATTGAGTGTGATAAAAAAAATGGAACGTGTGGCACTCGGGGACTGCCGCGGTAAAGCTATTGCATAGCACTACGCCACTGGAAAATGTTGGGCAGAAAAACATCCACTACCCCTTCAAAATCTTCACGAATTATGAGTAAAAAAATTTTTTTGGTCGCATAGAACATAGCTTGCTATGAGTAGAAAATGTTCGCAAAAGATGTTTTCTGTACGATAAACAGTTCCGGAGATATTTGCAAAAAACTAAATTTTTGTTTCAATTTCAACACCCTCCTGTATCTCAAAAACTAAGCGTCTGCATATATGTTAATAGGAACTTTTTTCCTCAAATTTTCTATCGACTGTTGAACATATAGTGTAGTACCAAAAGACGTAGTGGAAACATACAAGGCGTCACATAAGAGTATCATCTTGATCTCTATGAAGAGTATTCTGTGACAAGCATATATAACTCTACTACCGGTAGTAGAGTTATCTATGGTGACAGTTACTTGCAAACACAATTTTATACGAAAGTCTTAACGTTCAGATCTCGATAACGCTTCCGGCTCCGGGATTTTCACGTGGCCTATCTAAATTAGAAGGTTCGAATTGTATAAAAACACAATTGCATGAACGCCAGACGTCTTATGTAACTAGTTACGAACGCAAACATTTTGACATATGCCTCCAGGAGCTCGCTGCACGTAAGTTAGAGTCTATACATTTTACCTCTATTTTGTTAATTTGGGGCCGTTTCGAACCCCGTGCGGCCGGCGCCAGTTGTATTTTGTATTTTGGGCTATGGGCCGCTAGCTTTTACCCGCTTTCGGTATATTTAAGTAGCTAGAAAATTCCCTTTCGTACGTGGCACGTCAGTTGCTAGTAGGTGACAGCTGAGAATACCTAAAACTGTTTTAATTAAATTTTCCTATTTAATTGACATTTTGGGGCCCGAGACTATGCTATTCAGTTGGCCCCGTTCATAAACTAACGACATGGAGCGAAAAGTCTTCGTAAAGACGTTCTATGTACCGTAAATTTGCACTTTTTCTAACTCGCGAGGTACGCGCTTCTCACGTGAACGTCATTCGATTTATCGAAAATTAACCAATTCAAAACAGTTTTCGACCCAGTTTGGGGCTATCACGACCTTTTAAAAGGTTCAAAGTTAACATTTCGAAACATTTCGACAATTTTAAGTTCGGCCGAGCTACATGGTAGGCGGAATGGTGGGTGTCAGGATATTTCGTTACAGTATTTGTTTTTTTAGATTTCCGTTACGGAAATCAAAATACATTAGAATTTAAACTTCATTATAAACGCAAATGAAAGCTATATTGAAATGAAATCAAGAGAAAAAATGAAACAAATATACAAATAAAACATAAATTAATGCAGTCCCACAAACAAAAATGTAAATTGAAGTTAATTGAAATTGAAACATTTTAATTGATACAAATATTTGGTTTTTCAAATATGTACGGAAAATTGTTCTTAAAAATATTCTATTTGAAAATAATCTGCTTCAAATTGGAAGAAGTTTACTTTTCATACAGACGAAATTTTGAAACTATTTTATATGCACGACTTTTTAAAATAAAGAAAAGGTATACTTTTTGATATATTTGATTCTAAATCATTTTTTTTCGATTTTATCTAAATTTTGATGTTTCGTGTTTTTATACTTCATAGAATTCGTTTTTAAATCATTTGTTATTGAATTTCGTTTTTTTATTACACTGTTGATTCTATGAAATTCATTATATCTAATTGAATTAAATAAGCTTCGAAATGTAAAATTGTAAGTAATTGAATTTGTTTTCAAAAATGTTCAAATTCTTATTATCGAATGTTTCATTCAAATTTACCTTAATTATTTGTTTACATTGCTTCAATCTTCAAAATATATTAAAACGGCGTTCCATTCAAATACCAGTTGAGAATCAAGTTTGAATTTCAGTGTATAATCTTAATGTATGATGGGTGTGAATAGCAATTCAAATTTCGAAAGGAATAGAATGCAAAGAGGTTGTAACCCTTCTCGTTCCTGTATAGGATGGGGTATTAAACTGTGGCCAGCCATATTTTCCGTACAACTGTCAGCAGCCCCTCTATAAGCTACATCATTTCTCCAGTATTCCAACGTTACAATGCAAAGCCCCAGGCGACAAGTGCTGTTTACTTTATTTCTTATACAAAGTTCATTTCATTTATCTCCATGCTTTGTTAGTATACACAGTATATAATACGCACCAGAACCCAACAAATTATACAGAAATTCGCATTTTTTGCTTAGTTTATCGACATTCAATAAATAAGGTCTGAGACAGGCGAAATGAAGATTTTGTTGTATCTGGTCTTATATTTGCCAGATATTTTCATGAGAATGAATAATCCTTCCACGTAAAAAAAAATCTGGATGTTCTGGAATTCAGCTACGTACCTATACTATAAAGGTTCTGAATCAAACGACTGTTGAGTTTACACTGTTTTATTTCATGCTAATCGGAATCGATATAAAAACATAAACATGTGTTCAAGACAGATAAAACATATATCATCACATCCCATTCCTTAAATAATTAATAACAATTAAAATACAAATGAATTCTGTTTCCAGCAATCTAAATATTATTTACTTAACCATAACTATTGAAAATTAATAACCATATCTCTCGGGGGGAACTACTTTTCTTCCAGACCTAGTTGTATATGTTTCAACATTTGGATTATCTTCATTTCTTTTATTTGCATTAAAATGTTCTCCCAAACTTTCATCATCAGAAGAATCAATATATTGAAATGTATTATAATGATTGATAGACATTCCTTTATCTATTAAGTGTTGTCTGTTTCTTATGATTTCTTTACCAGTATCATACATTTTTACTTTATATGATCTACAATTATCATTTTTACTCATGACTCTACCAGGAATGTTTCTGTTTTTGGATTTAACATATACAGTATGGTCTTTATTTATTTTAGGTAAACTTTTTACATGCCTATCATAGTAAAATTTTTGTGTATTTTGTTTTTCTTTTAATACGTTTTTAAATTCATCCACATTTACTTTAATAGGTTTTAATTGTTTATTGGTTATCGGAATTATGCTTTTCAATGAACGATTATAAAACAATTGTGCTGGAGAATGAACATTTCCATACAAAGGAGTGTTTCTTAATTCTAAGAAAGCTATGAATGGATCATTTTTTGCTACATTACACTTTTTGAATATAATTTTAACTGTTTGTATAGTTCTCTCTACCATTCCATTTGACTGAGGGTATAGAGGACTAGATGTTTTATGCATAAAATCCCATTCTTTTGAAAAACATTTAAACGAATGTGCACTAAATTGCGGACCATTATCAGAGATTGCGATATCTGGTATACCCTGTCTGGAGAACATATTTCTCAATTCATATATTATAGAGTCAGAAGTTGTAGTTTTCAATTTTACTACTTCCATAAATTTAGAAAAATAGTCGACTGCAATTAGATAACTTGCTCCATTATATTCAAACAAATCTATACCAATCTGTTGCCAAACACGTGATGGAATTTCATGTTGATTTAAAGGTTCTTTACAATTTGCTTTAGCAAAAGTGGCACATGCATGACAGTTTGAAATAAGCTCATCTATATCTTTGGACATACCAGGCCAATATAGAATTTCCCTAGCTCTAAATTTTGTTTTTTCCTTGCCCAAATGACTAGAATGTAATTTTTGCAGTATACTTTTCCTTGATTTTTTAGGAATTATTAACCTAGAATTTTTATACAATAAACCTTCATGATAAGAAATTTCATCCTTAAATGAAAAATATATTTTAATTATTTCTTTAACCTCATTTTTATTCAATGGCCACCCTTTTTTTATTTGTGCAATTAATTCTAACATCTCATTATCTATTTTAGTTTCATTTTTTAATTCTTCTAATTTTGTATCTGCAACGGGTAAATTTTCTACAAGTAAACAAATCTGTGCTTCCAAATCCTGTCTAATATTTCTAAATTAATATCATTTGAATCGTGTACAATAATTTCTTCATCGTGTGCCCTTGACAATGCATCAGCTATTGCTAATTGCGTAGCAGGCTTATAAATTAAATTCATATCATATTTTTGTAATTGAATAAGCATTCTCTGCAAACGTGGAGGACAACTATTTAACGGTTTTTTGATAATTGAAGTTAGTGGTTTATGATCAGTTTCTACTGTTATGTTTTTTCGACCATAAATAAATTGATGAAATCTCTCACATCCAAAAAGTACAGCTAACATTTCCCTTTCCATAGGTACATAATTTTTTTGAGTTTCTGTTAGAGATTTAGAGGAATAATAGACCGGTAAATTGTTTTGTAGAAGTACAGCTCCAATGGCTGACTTTGAAGAGTCAACGGATATCGTAACTTCCTTATTTGTGTCAAAATATTGTAATATAGGCTTTGAACATAACACTTCTTTTAACTCATTGAAAGAAGTTTCATGCTCATTTTCCCAATGCCATAGTACATCGGTTTTTAATAAATTTCGTAAATGTTCTGTTTTGAAAGACATATTGGCGATAAACTTAGATACATAAGTTATCATGCCTAGAAAACGTTCCAAATCTTTTTTGCAAGTTGGCCTTTTGAAATTTTTAACAGCTATTATTTTCTGTTCATCAGGTTCAATACCTTTATCAGAAATTTTGTGACCTAAAAATGTTAGAGTATTTATGCCAAATTTACATTTAGCCAAATTTAATTTTAAATTTACCTCTCTACATCTTTCTAATAAATTGATCAAACGTTGATCATGCTCTTTCCTTGTTGTGCCATATACTAAAAAATCATCAATGTATGATCAATACCTTCTAAGTTTTCAAATAAAACTTTTATTTTTTGTGAAATATCTCCGATGCTGGAGTAATTCCATATGGTAGACGTAAGAATTTATATCTGCCGTAAGGGGTATTAAAAGTACACAACAAAGAACTAGCTTTATCCAGGTGAATTTGCCAAAAAGCATCACTGGCATCTAGTATTGAAAAATATTTTGCATTAGCTAATTTTGAAGTGATTTCTTCAACTGTCGATAAAGGGAAATAATCTCTTTTAATTGATTTATTTAAATCTTTGGGGTCCATGCATATACGTATGTCCCCATTGGGTTTGTTTACCAAAACTAATGAATTTACCCAGTCTGTGGGTTCATCCACTTTTGCGATAATTTTAGTTTTTTCTAAATAATCTAATTTATTTTTTAGTTTACTCTGTATAGCAATTGGCACTTTACGTGGAGGGTGTATTACTGGCCTAACACTAGAATCTATTTCAATTTTATATTCACCTACTAAACAACCAATTCCATTAAATACATCATGAAATTTCTGTTTAATGTTATCATAATTTATATAGTTTGTTTCTACTGAATCAACTAATTGAATTAATTTTAATTTTTCACAATCATTTTTGCCTAAAATCGGCGGTGCTTGTTTTTCATTCACTATATAGAATGTTAAATTTTTAGTTAAATTTTTATGATTGCAATTTAGAGTACATTTGCCTAAAACTTGAATTTTATTTCCAGTGTATGTTGTTAACTTTGTAGTTACCGGAAGTAAATTATTTTCTGATATGTCTAACTGTTTTAAATAACTAACAGGGATAATATTTACTTGAGCTCCTGTGTCCATTTTAAATCTTATTTTACTGCCATTATGCACAGTGAGCACTGCCATCCAATCATGACTATTTTTTATGTTGACACAATCAATATATACAATACATTCATCAATATTAATATTACTTACTACAGATCTGCACATTTTTGCATAATGATTTCTTTGCCTACATTTCATACATTTCTTACCAAATGCAGGACATTGATTTATACCGTGAATGTTATCACAATTGTAACACTGAAATTTTTTATATACTTTCACACGCGCACTGTCACTTACATTTTTGCTAACAATTGGGCCATGTTGAGAAGAACGATGATGCGGCTGCATGAATGATGTGTTGGACGAAGACGAATGATGCTGATGTGTAGAAGTTGACGGTATTGCAGGATAATTTTTATAATTTTTCTGAACAGTTCTATTTTGTATTCTATTAATTGAATGTTCTTCATTTTTTGAAGTAGAGCAAATTTTTTCTAATTGCTCTCTAGTTCGTTCTGCTGATCGACATATATCTAATGCCTTTGCTAGTGTTAAATCATTTATTCTTAACAGTCTGTCCTTTACTGCAAAATTTTTTATTCCTAAGATCAATTTGTCTTTAATCAAACTATCCGTTAAGTTTTCAAACTCGCAGGTTGAACTTAAATCCCTCAGTTCAGTCACATAATAGTTATCTATAGTTTCGTTTTCTTTTTGATTTCTCAAGAAGAATATGTGGCGTTCGTAAGTTACATTTTTTTCTGGGGTAAAGTAATCTTCGAAGCTATCAATGACAGTATCGAAGTTCATTTTATCGGCTTCATCAACCGTGAAGTTGTTGTAAATTTTTAATGCGCGATGGCCTATGCAAGAGAGAAAGATAGATGTTTTATACTCAACACTTTCCTTATCTGATCTCGTGGCTTGGAGATATAACAAAAACTTCTGTTTAAAAAATCGCCAATTTTCAGCTAGGCAACCATCCCAAGACATTCCCGACGGTGGAGGAATATTTGTACTTACATGGGTAATTGCCGGAATTATAGCAGTTGCATTTGTTCCTGTATTACTTTGGGACATCTTTTTATGTTTCCAATTTGCTTTTACGTTCAAATAGTCTATTATTTGACTAATTTTTCTATTTCTCACTTCACCACCACTTTGTGCTGTGTATTATTGTATTTTTAGCCTATTGTTGTTAATTTTTACGGGATTTTTAGTTTTATAATTAATCATTAGCACGTACCGACTGCGCCATATAAAGGTTCTGAATCAAACGACTGTTGAGTTTACACTGTTTTATTTCATGCTAATCGGAATCGATATAAAAACATAAACATGTGTTCAAGACAGATAAAACATATATCATCACATATACTAAGAGAAATGTTTCACGCATTTCAATATGTGTCAGGAAATTTTAGATCAGTTGAAAATCAATTTTGATTCAGTCGTTTTTCAGATCTTGATGCAATAACAAATGACATTCATCATTCTCAAAGCTTGGATCAACTGAGTTGTGTGAATTTGCTCGTAGTATTTCACTATTTACCTGTGTAGGAAACTCCCCCCAAAATCAAATATATATACTAAAAATCTCTACAGATGAACGGCAGTAGCTACAGTTTCTGGAGATGTCAAAAATGTCTCACTTAGTTCAAGCTCTACACAAGTGGCTTAAAGTGTTACCATAAATAATTGTACTTTTAAATTTTTTTTAACTTTTGTTAAAGTTAATAAATCTTCATAATTACGCCTAGGCAGATATAAGTTGACACTTCAGCTTCTACGCAACCTGTGGAATATTGCCACTTTAAAACGTTTGAAAAAAACTTGGTTTTCACACTTTGCTTGCTTACACAAACGTTCCTTACACATTATCAAGTTTGACAAATTGAATCATTATGCTATTACTTGCTTTTGGTAAGACATATTTCTCATTACTCCCCTCACTATACGTATTGTAAGGGTTTAGGGGAGGCCGGGGTCAATTGAAGCATTTTGCGCATATCAATGTGTAAACTTCGGTGGTTTTTTATTATTAGAGATTCCGGTTGTGCATACAAACAGGTTAGAGTGTTACTTTGAAACCTGCGTTGCCAAAATAAATTAAAACGTGGTTTCAAAGAAGTTAACCATAATTTGAGCAATACTTATAAGATGTTCAGCTCTAGGGTCAATTGTAACATACACAAAAATTAGTCAAATTTGTAGAAAATCGTACTGTAGTATGGATGAAATACTGCAGTAGAAACCAACATTAAGTGATAGTCTATTCGGATTCACATTTGTGACACATAAAATGACAATTTTATAATATAGTCTTAATGTTACTAAGTGACAACCTAAACATTGTACCCAGGTTACACCTTTTACTATTTTTTTCTTATTTTCAATTTCTGCTAGCATCGTGTATTGGTTCAAACGGTGCTATTCATTCTTGCTCTGCCTTGTCGCTGAGGCTTATCAAATTTAGCTTTGGAATATGGGCGGATATCTTTGAGAGGAATAATAGAAATACTAAGAGTCTGTTGAATGGAAACTGTTGGAGCACAAGGGAGATTCCTTTTTGCATTTTCAGTTGTCACTGCATTACTTTCAGTTGACCTGGAATTTAACGGCGGAGGTGATTTGGAGGGACCTGCTGATCGGTTATCGACAAGCGGTGGTGTTATTTGTTGAACTAGTGAAGGGAAATAATGGACTGCTAAAGTGATATCAAATAAATAAATGATAGCCATTATCAATACTTACAGCCAATTTGTAGGCCCTTCCGATATCCAAAGGTCGATCAGTATTTTCTGCTGATGCATATTTATAATCGGAAAACGATTAAATAGGAATATACCAGAACACCTAACGCCAGATTGGATATTTGACGATGTAGCAGCCAAAGGGAGAGCTTTTTTAGCCAGGCTTGGTAAATGGTATATGGTCATTCTGTTTTCAGGATGAGTTTTCCTCCAATCATCTGCAAATGTATTGAAATACTTTTTTTTTTCAATTACAAGCGGACCTGTCTAACGGTTACAGTTTATGGGTTATACAACTCCCCCGGTAAATTTCGTTACAACTGACCTAGACAGTATATTTTGATCCCAGAAGTAAGCTAGTCATATATAAACACGCATTATCGGACCCCACCCATAATTTCGAGCGTTTTTCGAGCTGCTCAACAGTAATTTCGAGCTATTCCCAAACCTAAAGGAAAGCCGAGAAATCAGAATGGATCAATTTGACTAGGTAAATGTGTAAAAGTTAGCACAGCAAGCCCAATATTACACATTCTAAAATTTCGAGCTTTTTACGAGCTAAAAAAGAGTGATTTGGAGATTGCTCAGAAGCACGTAGTTTTCCGGGAATACGAAAAAAACCATTTCCTGTCTGAAGTTAGCACAACAAAACTAGAAAAACACGACTTAGAATTTCGAGACTGGTCTCTAAATTTCGAGCTTTTTAAGAGCTGCTTCATGGTAATTTCGAGATTGCTCAGAAGCACGTAGTTTTCTGGAAATAAGGAGAAAACTATTTCCGGTCTGAAGTGAGCACATCAAAACTAGAAGTACGGACTTAGAATTTCGAGACTGGGCTCAAAATTTCGAGCTTTTTACGAGCTAAAAAAGAGTGATTTGGAAATTGCCCGGAACCACGTAGTTTTCCGAGAATAAAGAAAAAACTCATTTCCGCTCTGAAGTTAGCACATCAAAACTAGAAGTACGTGACTTAGAATTTCGAGACTGAGCTCAAAATTTCGAGCTTTTTTCTAGCTGCTTGGTGGTAATTTCGAAATTACTCAGAATCACGTAATTTTCCGAAAATAAAGAAAAAACGATTTCCGGCCTGAATGGAGTAATCTATCTGAGAGACATTTTGATAGTAGACGATAAAGTTCTGGCCGGTTCTCGGTGCCAGACTCGGTCAAATGCTTTGGCGATATCCAATGCTACAGCTAGAGATTGCTCATATTTTTCAATATGTATGCTGACGGGAGCCATATAGTCAGTCTTTCTAGATTTTTGGAGCTCTCTATGTATTAGATGTTGATTGTACGATTCTATTGACTTATTTCTGGTCGCTCAATTGATGGCACTTGTTATTAACAATATAGTTAAATTCTAGTAAACATTTTATTTTCATATTTTGTCTGTCAAAGAATGAAATTAATATCTTCGTGAAAATATAAAAAAATACTCTTAGAAATTTCTAATTCTTAAAAAAATGTCCACGTGAAGCTTGTCAACATCCCATCCTGATGCTTTACCAAATACAGTTATGGTCACGAAAAGATTAACTATTTTGTATTTCACAATTTTCTCCTGGAAATTCATGATGATAATAACACAAAACGACTGTAATGCATAAACAGAACAATTGTTTCGATAATTTGCAAGAGAACTAAGAGAATGTCTGGTATTTTTATTTTCACGGAATTATGATACATCCTGTATGTTAACTGGTCTTGTAATATGGGTTCGAGCATAATCCTCGTGAACAGATTCGATCCGAGTGTAAAAGCAATACGTAGAGAGAAATGGGGACTAATTGGAATATCCCGAGGCCATCCTGACTGTGAACCTACCAAGCTTACCTAGAATCAATATCCAACAAAAGATATGCTACTGTAAATTATTCACTTGGGAGGAACACGACAGGAATTCTCGAATACTGAAATTATGTTGAGTCAAGTTTAAGTTTTCATGCGAATATTGCTGTTGAATAAGCCATCCTACCATATTTATTCCAACAACTATGGGCAAGTTGATGTTAACTAATTGTTCAGGGGAGGAATTCATTATATCTTCACCCTTTAAGAAACATATAATTCTGAGGTAGTGAGTTTGGTGTAACTAAAGGTAAAACCAGTGGCGGCTCCTCGAAGGAGGCTAAGGAGGCTCAGCCTCCTCACCAATTTATCTTAATGATCATTCTCCATTTTATTTCCTGTTTCTCTGATAATTCTTTAAATTTTACAATTAATTTCCCGTTCTCAGTAGTTATTTTTAATCTGGCAACAGTGCCCTGAGGCTCGACTCTCTATATATCTCAAACGCTGAGCATGTGTTGTTCAACGCAGTTGCCGTTTTTCCGACCAGTCCGAACGCCAACTGGGTAAATCAGCGAAATCGGCAACATCCTCTGGAGGCTAGCCTGCGGCAGCCGCTAGCAATCTATGACATACGAGACGTGCGTTCTGCCGACTGCTGAGTAGGTCAGTCAGTGCTTGTTTGTTTATGTGTTGTCACGCCAAGTAAGGTTAGATTGTTGTCTGTTGTAAATTTAAAATGAGTGTTAGTGAGTTAGTTGCTGCCTTTTAGAAAATCCATTTAGTGAATTAACATATGATAAAAGTGTTTCTTTTAAATAAACGGCCTTTACCGGATTTGAAAGGATTAGTAATGTCAGGTAACTATCAAAATCGATCATTGTTAATACAAATAGTAGTATTGTCAAGACGAAGTTTAAAAAAAAATCATTGATTTCCCTGTAATGCTCCAACTCGATGGAATTTTACATCACGTGCAGTATTCACCATCCATAAAAATAAAGACAAATTAACTGAAACATTTGATTTTATATTAAACAGTGATGGCTTTTCAACAGATCAGGTTTCATTAAATGCTGCTGTTGGTTTAAAATCTTATTTAGAAAATGAAGAATTTTTGTTTTTTCTTGATAATTTTAAATTAATATTTGAACAAACTGATCTTATTTTTCAAATTTTACAACATAAATTCAAGAGATCGTTTGAAACATCTCATTGGAAAAATTTTAAGTTTCCGTAATACAGAATTTCATTTTAATATTTTATTTGAAAATTTTTCAACTGATGAGGCTCCTCCCGCGAAAAGGAGGAAAACATATAATTTGATAGACAAGAAACTACATTAAGTATAAACAACTTTTTTATGAAATTTTAGATACTATTAAAGGTCAAATTGAGATTCGATTTTCCGATTTACATGAATTGAAGTTTTTTGACTTGACAAATAGAAGATTTTTCGAATCTTTTTCAAAAGAGTTCCCCAATACACTTTAAGATAACTTAGTTCTAATATATAAATTTTTTGATAAAATAGCACGGCACAATGAATTATGCGTTATATACTCGGATAAAGATATTTTAGGCCAGTATGACAGCCACGCCGATATGATAAAATATATGATAGACAATGATTTGTAACAAGTTTTACCTCAGTTTTATAAACTACTTTGTTTGACAGTCACCATTCCTGTCACGTCGGCATCGGTGGAGAGATCATTTTCCACTCTCAAACGAATTAAAACTTACATGCGAAATACAATGGGCCAAAATCGTTTATACAATGTTAGTTTGATATCTATTGAAAAAGATCTAGCAAAACACTTAAAACAAAATGACACATTTTTTGATAATATTATTGATCATTTTTCGCAAACTAAAGACCGTAGAATTCCGTTAATATATAAAAAAAATAATAGAATTAATAAAAAAAAACAAAATATGAAAAATTCCAAAAAAAAGAAAAAATAATAAAAATCCAAAAAAAATAAAAGACAAAAAACGAACAAAAAAATTTTTTGCCAAGAGAAACTCTATACCTCCACG
The DNA here is from genome assembly GCA_958510875.1 of Endomychus coccineus. Taxonomy (NCBI): domain Eukaryota; kingdom Metazoa; phylum Arthropoda; class Insecta; order Coleoptera; family Endomychidae; genus Endomychus; species Endomychus coccineus. The sequence goes on from OY294068.1 coordinate 68,411,115, forward strand.
TTGGTTCTTGCTGGGTAACAATTATTTTTGTCACTGAAGTAGCTGGTACGGTCGCTGTGCAAAGGTTAAATTAATTGGCTGAATAGAGTATATTTTTACAAAAACGTTTTATGTCCAGCCTCCTCTCTCAAAAATTCACGAGCCGCCACTGGGTAAAACGCTTTGGGTTGCGATGCACTCATATCATTTCTGTCACATAATAGGCATTTCTGGAAGATAATGTACATAACATGATTAACGGTATTAACATGTACATGCAAAGTTGAATAGTAGTTAGCTTCTACATCATCGATACAAAATTTTGTATGAAAGCAATAGATTTTTCCCCTCAAATATGCACTTGAACTCCCCCCAGAGAGGGTTGAACAACTTTTCATTTTGTTAGATGAATAACCAAAAGTACTGCGCTTAGTTTCTTTAAAATCAGAAAATTGCTCAGTCTCCCTGATGCGGGGGTAGATTTTGAATCAGGGAACCGGGCAATGTGACCATACCAAAGAAAGTCAGGAATATAAATGGTAAAGAGTTAAATTTCAAATGTTTTATTCCACTACCAATATATCTCCATTTTTTTATAATTAATTTACTGGGTACTGACTACAATTTGAAATTTTTTTCACATTGAATCAAGCTATGAAGACAAAATATTTAAATCAGGTTAACATTAACACATCGCTAAAAAAACAAAAATTAATTTTCTTGGATCTACAATATGAAAATTAGTATTTATTCACTTACACTTCCGAATAAACATATTATTTCAACAGATAAATATTTATTGAAACATTTATATAAATACGCTTTATGTCAAAGTTTATGCAAGAGACAATATTAAAAGAAAATTGTAATCACTTTTTTTCAAATCACTGATAATAATTGTTCCATTCATCACCTATTTATTCAGAATTCGTTCAATAGAACATTATGTTCTGATCGAGTAATCAACAACAATAATAGTAACAATTAGTCTTATTTTTTGCATTAAATTATACTTAGTCAGACTTCTAAGGTAAATTACCCTCTCATAAGAGATATTCAAATTAAAATCTATTCTAGTAAATAGTGAGCCAATAAATTTTCTTCCTGTAGTGAAAATACCTTTGTAGACTGGCTTCGTTTTTTATTTGTTTATGTTCGCAATGCATTTTTTGTGAGAAAACACATGCGCATGAAAGATAATCAAAAATACACTATCGAAAGGCCATATCTCCGAAAATATGCATTTCTCGGAAAAGTGGTAAATGGAAAACCGTTTATTTGGGCCCAAAAAACCAAATATTGTTTTTTCCATTTTTAAACAAATTTCCAGACAAATTGTTCGTGAATTTATTGTTTACAACAAATTGAGAGGCCGAACTAACAGACATTTTTTTCTTGGATGTTAATGTGATCTTGAGGAATCAAACTGCATTATTGTTTTAGAAATATATAGCGTCATAAACATGTTTTTATTTAAGGGAAAAATTAAAATTATCGCGCGGTCCCGGAAAGCATCGATATTCCAGGAAATATGCGTTTTCGAAAACAAACTGAAGAAAACGTAATTTGCATATGACTTTTGACTCACTTGAATTTTCTCAGATTTTTTTCATATCTATTTTCGGACATTTTCCATTTCAAACAATCCAACATTTTTTCAGGTTACCATACATAACTCGGAAAATATTTTCACATAAAATGTCTTATATTCTCAAACTATATAATGATATAAATGCTCTCAAACAGATCGGATACCCGGTTCTAAGAATTTTCCTCGATCCATGGAAATTTTTTACCGGTTATAACTGGGATAATATGAATTTTCCGAAAACAATGTTCAAGAAATAAATTGTTTATTTTGATCCAAAGAAACTAAATCAACCTTTTGTTGTCGTTTCAAAACGATTTTGAGGAAATGAACAAATTATTAGTTTGTTTATTGTTCATAACAAATTGCTCAATAGAACACACTCTAATTCCTTTTTCCTTGTTGTGGTTGACCTCGGAGAATGGATTGTACAACTTTTGAGTCAACTAAAGCTTCTTTTCAAATTTCGCGATTTAAAATCTTATTTTCCCGTACTACAACAATACACATCTTTATTCAACATAAATCAATGCGGCTGAGAATATCAAGGTATGAAAAACATTTGAAGTGATACCAATTTGACACGTACAATCGGCCAACTTTTCCGGTTAGATAAACTAGAAAGGGGGAATACGAATCATTAAAACTGCGAATGGCACCCTCGTGTGTGGTATTAGTTCTTTACAATGGGGCCTGTGGAATAACATATAAGAACGTGTGTCACCCCCTGTGGGCTAAATAAATACCGCAGTCTCATGGCTGGATGACTTAATTACTGATAACCTAATTACCCATAACCAAACGAGAAATAGCACGAATATATAATTTAAGATTATTTCAGTACCAGTGGCGGATCCAGCGGGGTTTTTTCGAGTTCAATAACCCCTCCCTTCCCACATGGTGTGTATGATTTACATATTTTCCCCATGAATGTCCGTAAAGATGACAACCATGAATAGATTTTTGTCAAAATATAGAACGTATTAATTTTGAATCAGAATAATCAAACTCTACCTGCATCTTTTCATGATCTGCAAGGTTTTTTGGAAAACTCTTTAAGTAGTTAATCTTCAAAAAGTGATATATTCTAATGAGTATTTAAAGATGCAAGGCCATCCAAACGTTCTTGGCCAATCGTATTTCCCAATTATGACTTGTTTGGTTTGGGGGTGGAAAATATGCGTTCTGTCGTGGCTGTCGAACCTGTCAAAACAATCGGAATAATATACAATAACGTGCTCACGTGTTCAATAGCTTTGTGATTTTTACTCTAGAATTTATATAGTATTTACAATGCCAAAGGACTATGTGATCACCGAACCATCTGGGTAAGCAGCTATATTTCATTTTTTTTATTTTAATTATTATTATTATAATTTTTTAATATTTTGAAGATCTGAGATGTTTTCGTATGATCATGAAGAAGTTATTCATACTGCAAATGGTATTTTTACTACTTATCTCACTGTTTGTCCTGATGTCGACGCGTCGACTTTGAGGATTAAATGAATAATCTTCTCTGGTCATAGAATTAAATAAATGAATAGGATAACCATTAATTACTAGAGTTTCTCATATTTTAGCAATGAATATTGCTCTTAGCTCAGAATATGTGAGTTTTTATAGCTCTATCTATTGAATTCATAATAATACTACCTGACCCGACAGACGTTGTCCTGTCTTAACTATTAATATTGAATTCGAATTAGTATAATTAATACCTACATTCTGTGCATTTCCATCAGCATTGATGGCATCCCGTAGATGAATGTATTCTTCAGAACGCAGTTTTGCCTGGTTCAACCTGATAAATGTCAATCGCTCAGTTCCAACTTTCACGTACATATCCACAGCATATTTGTGGAAGAGACGCCAACATTTTAAGATATTATTGTCCTCATTTCCCGAACCATCAGTCTGTATGAATAATAATTCATTGAACTAACTTTTTTGTTAGTTTCGGAACCTGTAACTGAATATATCACCTTCATTGAAAAATGATATCTACTTCACCTTGCCAAAATAAGATAGGATATTGTAACGCATCATATGATCGATGTGTTTCGGACACACGCTGCAGTTGATCGCTACGCCGATGTAAAACAATATCTCGGTTTTCTAAATTTTCACCAACGACGACAATAGCGACTTCGTCAATTGTAGGAGCATTAAAACGTCTCGCGTGTTGTCCTGCAGGCGTCTTATCAGCTTTGATGACAATTTTGTGATTATCAGACGGCATGCGGTCCAAAGCGGTTGTGAATAATGCAATCAATTCGTTATGTTGACGAAAAAACGTTTGAAGTTGTTCCACAATTGGTCTTTCCACTGAATTGTTGTGTGCACAACGCTGATCGCCTTGTATTGCTGAATCGCCCATAAAATAAATTCTAAAAATTTGTAGTCACTATTCGGCGTTGGCAATAAGGAACCTGTTAGATGATATATTTGACATGTACATTGTATCTGTACATCAATAATTGTATTTTACATGTATTTTATCAATAAAATAACTCCGACCGAAGCATCTGTTTTAAACGATATTCAGTTTTTTTACATCCCCTTTGACGATATTTGCAGCACGCATTCTGTCAATTCTATGTCGAACGTCATAAGGTTACATTAGTAAAGTTTATATTGTCCAAAGCGCTAAGGTTAGATTAGAAATAATTTTATATGGTGGATAAGTATTCTTAAATTTTCTAATTTTCCGCGCAATTTTCTTAATTTTTTCTTTCATAAAAACTTTCTCCCGACAATAACAAACACAACAAAAAAATAATTAGTGAAATCGGTCCAGTTGGTCAAGCCATCAGAAACAGGGATTCATTTTTATATATATAGATGTTGATTTTGATTTCATCGATTCCGTTCAACTTCATTCCGCGCTTCGCGTTGCTCGTCAGTTTGACTTGCTCTTGTATATCTTTGGCTCGCAGCATTGCGAGTTCTGTGAGTTAAGTTTGTACGTCTAATGGCTGGCATTTCCAAAAACGAAAATTCAACTGTAAATCAAAGAAAACTATTGTATTCTTCTTTATAACCAAGTATATCACTTCTTATGTTAGTAACGGTATGTTAGTCTATCCAAACTTACCAGAACTTCATATTGAATTGAACTTTTAATATTAGGCGTGATGGCTCTGAACTAATCGTGATGTGCACTAAGAAATTCAGTTTTCTTACATCCTTTTTGTAAGAAATAATAAATTAATTATTTTACATGTATTTTATCAATAAAATAACTTCACCGAAGCATCTGTTTTAAACGATATTCAGTTTTTTTACACCCCCTTTGACGATATTTGCAGCACGCATTCTGTCAATTCTATGTCGAACGTCATAAGGTTACATTAGTAAAGTTTATATTGTCCAAAGCGCTAAGGTTAGATTAGAAATAATTTTATATGGTGGATAAGTATTCTAAAATTTTCTAATTTTCCGCGCAATTTTCTTAATTTTTTCTTTCATAAAAACTTTCTCCCGACAATAACAAACACAACAAAAAAATAATTAGTGAAATCGGTCCAGTTGGTTAAGCCATCAGAAATAGGGATTCATTTTTATATATATAGATGTTGATTTTGATTTCATCGATTCCGTTCAATTTCATTCCGCGCTTCGCGTTGCTCGTCAGTTTGACTTGCTCTTGTATATCTTTGGCTCGCAGCATTGCGAGTTCTGTGAGTTAAGTTTGTACGTCTAATGGCTGGCATTTCCAAAAACGAAAATTCAACTGTAAATCAAAGAAAACTATTGTATTCTTCTTTATAACCAAGTATATCACTTCTTATGTTAGTAACGGTATGTTAGTCTATCCAAACTTACCAGAACTTCATATTGAATTGAACTTTTAATATTAGGCGTGATGGCTCTGAACTAATCGTGATGTGCACTAAGAAATTCAGTTTTCTTACATCCTTTTTGTAAGAAATAATAAATTAATTATTTTACATGTATTTTATCAATAAAATAACTTCACCGAAGCATCTGTTTTAAACGATATTCAGTTTTTTTACATCCTCTTTGACGATATTTGCAGCACGAATTCTGTCAATTCTATGTCGAACGTCATAAGGTTACATTAGAAAAGTTTATATTGTCCAAAGCCATAAGGCTAGATTAGAAATAATTTTATATGGTGGTTAAGTATTCTTAAATTTTCTAATTTTCCACGCAATTTCCTTGATTTTTTCTTCCATAAGAACCTTTTCCCGATAATAACAAACACAACAAAAAAATAATTAGTGAAATCGGTCTAGTTGTTCACGCCTGATGGCGTGACCAAGGGAAATAGGGATTCATTTTTATATATAACGATGTTACCTGCATTATTTTAGTATATGAGAGTTTAAATTCGTATGTGTCCTGACTAAGTATGTTTTGTGGAAGATTTAGTTAAAAAAGTCATCTCCAATTTTTATTGTGAATCATTGTAAATACTAGGGAAAGAATTGAACTAATTCAATAATTCATCACATTTTCTATTGGAATTACAGCAATACAGTCATCAACACATCGTTTGAATAATATAATGTTGTTTTTAAACTAAAGCATTATTTTTCACTTTTCTCACTATAAATTATATAGTGTAAGAGAAGTATTGCAATCCGCCCAAAAAAATTTTTCAGATTTCCGTAAATATATCTGTTTAGAGCATTTTAAATCGATCTAAACTATTTTTGGCATGATGTCTGTGTGTGCGTAAGTGCGTAAAAACTTTGGTGACCATTGCGCCTTTCCTATATGTCGAATGTATTTGAAATTTCCCATATATGTCGGGCGGTATTATTTTTGGGCGTGGAAGCCTCGTTTCATTGACATTCATCTTCAGTTTATTCAGTGGAATTATAACATTCCATTGAACTATAATGACAACAGTGTTTTTCTGCTTAAAAATATACAGGCTGTTCCGGATCTACCGAGTGAAAATTAAACGGTGGTCGATTTGAAGGGAGTGTTCTATAAAAATTTCCAATTTGGGTCTTCCATAAGAAGTTATTATCTTTCAACGATGGCAGTTGGAATGTAGGTTTTATTCATCATTTCAGAAATGATGAATAACTTAAAAAAAAACAAATTTGATTGGCACTTAGTGCTTACCTAGTGTGACCATTTTATACTTCACTGGAACATAGTGAAATAAACTACCCCCATTGAATGTTTTCCTTTTTTTTTTATTTTTGAATTCAAAAGCATTTTAAGGTAGCACCATTAAACACAATACTTTATCTTCTCAAAAATTTTATCATTTCTTTCAGTTTTTGCGTACAAAAATAAAACACGGAACTACTCATCCTGCTGGGAAGAAAATACAACCATTTTTATCATATTAGCCTATGCAAAGCTGTAAACAATATAATTGTTTTTAATATTATAAAATTAACACTGCCACAAAATTTGCTTTTTTGAAGTTGTGTCATTTCTGACATATAACCTCCTTTTCTGCTGCCATCTTCAAAAGGCCATAGCTTTTGATGGGAAGCCCGAATCGAAAATTTTTAAATGAAATACTACCCCCCTTCGAATTGGCCATGGAGGTCGCCCTTTTAATTTTTACTAGGTAGTTCCGGAACATTCTGTATATATCACACGCATATATATAACATGTAGAAGTGTTTAAAATTATTACCTTAAGATTCAAATGACATCAGTGGCGGCTCCTCGAAGGAGGCTCAGCCTCCTCACCAATTTATCTTAATGATCATTCTCCATTTTATTTCCTATTTCTCTGATAATTCTTCAAATTTTACAATTAATTCCCCGTTCTCAGTAGTTATTTTTATTCTGGCAACAGTGGCCAGAGGCTAGATTCTCTATATATCTCAAATACGTGTGGTCAACACAGTTGCCGTTTTTCCAACCAGTTCAATTGCCAAATAGGGTAAAGCAGCGGATATGACAACACCCTCTGTAGGCTGGCCTTTCGTTCGCACTCGGTCAATCGGTGATGTATGAAATACGATTACTTGCTGCCGTTGCGAGGCTGCGCTGCGACACGTGTTCCGTCAGTTATTGTTTTTGTTTCGCGACGCGAAGTAAGGTTAAGCTATAATTGATCGGTTCGGTGATTATTAAACGTTAGAATGATCAGTGATTTAGTTGCTGACTTCTTAGAAAATTCATTTAGTGGATTAACATATGACAGAAAAGTGTTTTTTTTAAGAAACGGCCTTCGCCGGATTTAAAAGGATTAGTTACGAGAGGTAAATTTCAAAATCGATCATTTGATACTGATAATTATGAAAAATATGTATGGTTAACGGGATTTGAGATACACAATAAATTATATTGCTGGTATTGCTTGCTATTTACATCAGATACAACTTCATGTTGGGGGCACTTGGGTTATAATGATTTGAAAAATTTAGCTCGTAGCCTAGACAGACATGAAAAATCGCAGGAACGTATTACATCGAGTATTAAGTTCAAATTAACCGAATATTGTTAATGTGATTGGTTCTGCTTCTGCACGTACACGCGAAATAGAAAATCATAATATTACAGTTAAAGAAAACCGCGAAGTTTTAAAAAAAATCATTGATTTCTTATTGTATTTATCATCTCAAGATTCGGCTTTTAGAGGGCATGATGAAACTGAAAATTCAGTTAATAAAGGTAATTTTAGGGAATTGTTAGATTTGTTTTGTAAATACGACAGTAAGCTTCGCGATTTTATGAGTAACGCGTCAGTATTTGCAGGCACCTCAAAAACAATACAAAACGAAATTCTTGATCAATAAATTACGTCCTCCGAAATCACATAGAGGATGAATTATTGAATGTCCCTTTTTTTTTCGTGGCAGGTTGACGAAACAACTGATATAACGTGTAAATCACAATTATCAATAATTTTTAGATTTGTAAAAAATGGACAACTAGTGGAAAGATTTTTAGGGTTTTACGATGTTAGTTCGGGAAGAACAGCGATCAATTTATTTGATTTCTTAATACGACGGCGCATCTGTAATGGCGGGACATTTAAACGGTCAAACAAAAAATAAAATCAGTTTCGCCTCAGGCTATTTTCACCCATTGTTACGCGCACAACATGAATTTGGTTTTAAGTAATGCATGTAATTCCATGAAGGAAGTTAGAATTTTTTTTTCCAACTTATCGTCATTTTCAAATTTTTTTAGCAAATCCACCAAACGAACTGAAATTTTGAATAGCATAAGAGGAAACAGAATTCCCTGTAATGCTCCAACTCGATGGAATTTTACATCACGTGCAGTGTTTACCATTCACAAAAATAAAGACAAATTAATTGAAACATTTGATTTTATATTAAACAGTGATGCCTTTTCGACAGATCAGGTTTCATTAAATGCTGCTGATGGTTTAAAATCTTATTTAGAAAATGAAGAATTTTTGTTTTTTCTTGATACTTTTAAATTAATATTTCAACAAACTGATCTTATTTTTCAAATTTTACAACATAAATTCACTGATAAAATTTCAAGTTTCCGTAATACAGAATTTCATTTTAATATTTTATTTGAAAATTTTTCAACTTATGAGGCTCCTCCCGCGAAAAGAAGGGAAATAATTTGGTAGACAAGAAACTACATTATAAACAACTTTTTTATGAAATTTTAGATACTATTAAAGGTCAAATTGAGATTCGATTTTCCAATTTACATGAATTGAAGTTTTTCGACTTGACGAATAGAAGATTTTTCGAATCTTTTTCAAAAGAGTTTCCCAATACACTTTTAGATAACTTAGTTCTCAAATATAAATTTTTTGATAAAATAACACTGCAAAATTAATTATGCGTTATATACTCGGATAAAGATATTTTAGGCCAGTACGACAGTCACGCCGGATATGATAAAATATATGATAGACAATGATTTGCAACAAGTTTTACCTCAGTTTTATAAACTACTTTGTTTGACAGTCACCATTCCTGTCACGTCGGCATCGGTAGAGAGATCATTTTCTACTCTCAAACGAATTAAAACTTACATGCGAAATACAATGGACCAAAATCGTTTATACAATGTTAGTTTGATATCTATTGAAGAAGATTTAGTAAAACACTTAAAACAAAATGATACATTTTATGACAATATTATTGATCATTTTTCGCAAACTAAAGACCGTAGAATTCCGTTAATATATAAAAAAAGTTAATAAAATTAATAAAAAAAAGACAAAATATGAAAACTTCAAAAAAAAAGAAAAAATATCAAAAATTCAAAAAAAAAAAAAAAAAACAAAAAAGAAACAACAAAATTTTTTGGCAAGACAAACTCTACACCTCCACGTTGGTTCTTGCTGGGCAACGATTAATTTTGTCACTGAAGTAGCTGGTACGGTCGCTCTGCAAAAGTTAAATTAATTGGCTGAGTAGAGCATATTTAAAAAAAAAACGTTTTATGTCCAGCCTCCTCTCTTAAGAAGTTCACGAGCCGCCACAGAATGACATCATCATGTGACGTCTCAGCTTATAGCATGTGTGTTTACACTGTGGCAAATTTTGATAGATAGTGTGACAGCAGGTATCAGTAGATAGATAATGATATTAATTAAATATAGTTCCGACAGTTTATCAATAAAATAAATTCGGATACTCTATATCATGTATACTTATTATATGAATGTACACCAACCATCTTGAGACAAACTTATTCCATGTGACAGCAGGTTATAGTGTTACTAATTTTTATAGTCAACCTGTCAGCAGGTGGAAGCATAAAACGTTATCTAGACTATTTGAATAAAATGTCAATGTAATATAACTCAACATCTTCCATTAGGAGTTTCTAAATCATTTCCAAGATATTTTCTGTTCCTACAAATTGAAATTTCATCAAAATTGTCTACATAATGTATTACACAGCTCTATGTTTCATACTGACACCTGCTTTCGAAATGTACCACAGAATAAAGACTACACGAGAAGAAAATCTATAATGTTACAAGGAAATCGTGTCTTTTTATACACTTCGACTACAAGAGAGGGAAACCTATAATGTTCGAAGAACATCGTGTGAGCAAGCGGTGGAATGGTGTGGGAGGAGATAGGCATTTTTTTAAGGCTTGGAGGTCATAGGCATAGGTGAAGAGTTCAACAGCTTTGCTGTTAAATAGAAAAGTGAAGTTTGGTAGGAAGAAGTTCGGCTGGTCTCGGGTTGGACAAGGAAGGGGTGACTAGTTTGAGCTTGTCTAGTCCGCCTATTTGGAATTTCTCCTGGTGGAACAACGGACGTAATTTCTGATGAACACCGACCATGGAAATATCTATAAAAAGGGAGAGATCTCCGATCTTTCTACGATGTTCTAGAAAGGTCAATGAACTCGTAAGTGTGACATCATCAATCAAACGACTAGCTCTCTCCTGGATAGAATCCATGAGCTTCAACGTACATTTGGGAGCCGATCTCCAAGCATGTGAACAGTACTCAGGGATAGGTCGAATCAGTGCTTTGTAGATTATGAGGAGCAGCTGGAATGTATAGTAGCTCTTGGCACGGAATAGGAGATCAAGTTTTTTTGGAGCGGTTTTCGCAATGGATCTCACATGATCATCCCATGAGACGGTGCTGTTGGTGATGATCCCGAGCATTGATATAGAAAACTTCATAGGAATAGCTGTACCTGACATCATCGTATTAGAGATTGTGGGATCCGCTTTCCTGGAGAAGATGCAAGCTCAATTTTGGTTTCATTGAACTCTACTAGATTATGAGATTCCCATTTCATCTTTGCCAGATCTCTATTAATTGCATCAATCTGTCCCTTTTTCTCTCCTCTGGCTTCATTGGACGGTATACGGGCTCTCGATGAGAAAGCGGTATGAAATGTACCACCATCTGCAAAGCTATGGACGGGACAGGTGGTCAAGTCCAGAAGATCGTTGATATGGAGCAGAAACAAAGTTGGTACCACGAATAATCCTTGTGGAACACCAGCGTTGATAGTCATTGTATCGGAAAATCCTCCGTCAATCACCACATGGAGTGATCTATCTGAGAGAAAACTCGATAGTAAGCGACAAAGTTGAGGAGGCAAACCATATGACGGAAGTTTCCCAAGAAGGCTTTGGCACCAGATTCGGTTTAATGCTTTGGAGATATCCAATGATACAGCCAGAGCAGCGGTGGAATGTTGGGAGAGGAGATAGAATACTTCTACAGGTTGAATATAAACGTGTGATATATTTTAATAACCATGAAAACACGGTTGCCTTATGGAAAAAAGTATCAATTCAGAAATACTCAAAACGGGTAAGCCCGCGAAAATGCGGAAATTTTTTTTTGCCCTATTACAATATTTCCCTTACACAAAATAGAGGTTCTAGTAATAAATATTGATATTCCAAGAAAAATAATTTTTAATTGATCATTTTTAAATTGCGTCTCAATTTTTGTTGAGAGTATACAAATAATGTTACAACTAACTCAAAACTATTATCGGCAGCAAATGTTTCATATTATAAACTGAAGGTTAGGGCTTTTGATGACATGATGATACAGGTTAGGTAATGCGTAGATATTTCTCGAATAGTCATTTTATAATCAGAATAAATAGTAACATGACATTATTAAATGACAGTGTTCAAGGTATCTCATAACGAGTTGTGTTCCCACATCAGACGTACATATTTTCATCTAACCCTGTCATTACAGCCACAAACAATACTTTGGTGTTCGTTAACGTTAACGCAGTACCTAACTTATAATTTAAAACCGCATTTTGGTGCGCCTGTCTGCTGTTTAAATTTTATACTATGTTAATAATTTTGATCACATTTAGTATTTTAGTAGTTGTGGTAATTTGCTATTGCATTCGTTAGTTATTATCATAAAATATACTACTTCAAATAAAAATTGAACATATGACAATTCTTATCCAGAATTAAATACAATCGGAAATATTCCACCTAATAGACTACAAGTACAAGTGTGGGGGATCAGCTTTTTGATTGGGCGGTTTGCCCTAAACTGTCCCGTGGTCCTGGTAGAGGTATAGGGGAAGGAAACACATCACTTATAAAAAAGAGTTACTTTACTTAAGGTAGAGCTCGGCGCCATTATGGCTTAATGCCTTACTCTCAGAAATTACAACTTAGGCAGGTACATTGACTATACTGTCAGATGCGTGGACAATGAATATACTGTATACTACTATCTTTTCTGATATGCTCCACATTACTATATATACATGTTATGTCACTGTTTATTGTTTAATGTTCTACTAAACTAATCTACGATTCAAGGTATCTAGGTTAGCCGTTATGTAATATATTAACATATTGCTTGGTAACCCAGATCCGAGATCTAAACATATACTTACATAATAATTAATATAATTAAGGTCTATTCGGGGATTCTAGGTAAACTCGTATAGGGATGGAAGATTCCTATACTACACCTCCCTACGCGGGGTAAAAAAATGTTGAATTGATAGATTAACATTTTTTTTTTCCAGTTGTCGTACCTTAATTTTATTTTACAAACAATATTTTTCCTTATCTAATCATGGTACAGTTTTAGTCTATTTTTATGTATTTCCACTTGATTGTTTCCTACTTTTATCACTACATTGGGGTTCCTTTCTTCCGTAATCACGAAAGGACCCTTGTATAACTGTTCAAGTTTATTTTTCGGAACACTTTTCACTAATACCTTATCACCTATCTTAAATTTAACTATATTACAATTTTCCCTAGATTTTTGCACACGTTCCAGTTTCGATACTATCAGATTATCCCTAGCTTCTTTACACGCTTGTTGAAGTCGATATTTCAACTCAACCGGATAATTCTCGAAGTTGTACCCGGGTTCTACCTGTTCCGTTATGTTGGAAGGTAAATTACACGATTTTCCGATCACTAGATCGTGCGGTTTGTACTTCGTTCCCGTATGAACTGTGTTGTTGTATGCAAAAGTCCAAAATGGTACCCATTCGGTCCATGAATCTTTTAATTTTGCCACTTGAATTCTTAAATACGCGCCTAGGTGCTTATGAGAATTTTCGAGGGCTCCCATCGTTTCATGATGGTAAGCTGTTGAATTTAGCTGTTTTATTCCCAACACATTACAAGATTGCTTGAACACTTCCGACAAAAAATCTGTACGCTGGTCGTGGGCTATCTCCCTGGGAATCCCATACCTTAGTACAAAATTAGTGACGAATGCTTTTGCAACTGTGCTAGCTTCTTTATTAGGTATTGGATAAGCTTCGACAAATTTACTTAATTCACATTGGAGAGTGAGTATATATCGATCGTCACCGATGTCGTTGCCTATCGGACCTACTAAATCAAGAAACACCTTCTCAAAAGACGCTGATGCTGTGGTAGTCACTGTTAGTGGTTCTTTGGTGGGTCTAGAGTGTTTATATCGCTGACAATCGTCACAACGTTTTACAAACTTCTCTATATCTGACCTTAGACCTGACCAAGTATATTTTGATTTTATGTTATTGAACATGCGGTTTATACCTGCGTGTCCTCCTGTTTTTAATGTATGAAAATCGTTTAAGATTAATTGTCTACATTCTTTTTCATCAACTGTTAATACATCTGGTATAACATTTATTTTTAATCCTATTTCAAAACCGGCGGATTTTATTTCTTTTATTTCTTTATTTAGCGCGCTTATTAATTCCTTATTTTTGGAATTTTTCATGATGCATATTTCAGCAATATTGAAATCCTTACACAAATTTTCTACACTTCTCAACAATGCCCTTAGGTACAATGCCGATCGAAATTGTAGTTTTATGTAAATCAATTTTCTTTCTTCATCATAATATAATGAATTGTTAAAATTTTTGTCTAGACATTTTTCCTTGTTTAATTCATCAAATTCTTCCTCAGATAACACTTCTAGTAACACACAATCGGTAGGACGTTTTATAAGTTCGACTACTCCCGGGTGATCAATCCTATTAGTGTCGTAATTGTTCTTATTAATTTGTCCTTCCTTTTCTGCTTTCACCTTTTGTGCTCTTGTGATTGCAAATATTTCCTCCGATGCTTTATTACACATCGTCTTAAGTTCTGATGATTCAATACGAATCCTTGATAAAGCATCGGCTGTAACATTTTCCGTGCCTTTTATATAATTTATAGTAAAATCATACTCTTCTAGAGTCAGTCTAAATTTTGTCAATCTACTAGATGGGTTTGTCATGCCAAAAAGATATACCAGCGGTTTGTGATCAGTGTATATATCAAAGGTTCGACCATATAGATAGGGTCTGAAATGCTTTACGGCCCAAACTATTGCTTAAAGTTCTTTTTCGATTGTGCAATAATTCTGTTCTGCCTTGTTTAATGTTCTGCTGGCATATGCGACAGGTCGGTCATCACTGTTAGATAACACTGTTCCTATCGAATATCCCGATGCGTCACATTTTAAAATGAATCTATTTTCCTTTTCAAAATTTGGGTATTGCAGGATTGGTGTGCTCATGAGAGCTAGTTTCAGGGTTTCGAAAGATTTTTGACACCTATCGTCCCAATTAAAAGATGCATTTTTTTTTGCTAATTGATTTAAAGGATTTGCGATTTTTGCGAAATTTGGAATAAATTTCCGATAGTAGTTTGCGAAAGCTACAAAACGCTTTGCATCTCCGGCGTCCTTTGGAACCGGATATTGCTTAATAACTTCAATTTTTTCAGGATCGGGTGATATCCCGTCCGCGGAAATTAAATGACCCAAATATAAAATTTCTTTCTTTAAAAATTCGCATTTGTTTGGATTTAATTTCAAATTTACATCTTTTAATCGTTGTAAAATCTTTACGAGATTTACGTTGTGTGTCGTCAAATCTTTGCCAAAAACTATAAGATCGTCCAAATATATGAAACACGATTCATAATTTAATCCTGTCATAGCCATTGTCATGACTGGAAAATACACTTGGGCTTATCTTTAATCCCATTGGTAGCCTTGTTAGCTGATACTGACCTCTGTCTGTAGTGAAAGCGGTGCATTTCCTGCTTTCTGTATCTAATTCCACCTGGTAATATCCTTGTGACAAATCCAAATGTGAAAAATATACTACTCCTGATAATGAATCTAGAATTTCTGATATGGAGGGAAGTGGAAACCTATCATCTTGTATCTGTTTATTAAGTAAACGATAGTCTATTACTACTCTCCACTTTTTTACTCCATTTTTGTCTACTTGCTTCTTTGGTACAATTAGAAGCGGGGAAGACCATTCAGAGATGGTTTCCTCAATTATGCCATCTTGCAGCATCTTATCTATGTGCTTGTGAATTTCATCTTTCTGTGCGTTTGGTAACCTATACGGTCTCACGAACACTGGACTAGAGTCCTTATTCAGATGAATTCCTTGTTTTGTGATATTTGTTACCGTGAGAGGGTCGTTTTCTAAATGAAAAACATCGGCATATTTTGCACAGATTTTTTCAATAGTCGTTTTTTCCTCTCCGTGTAACGTGTCCAAATTTACTTTTTCCAAAAGTTTCTCTACTCGCTCAACTGTCATGTAATCTTTTTTGAATTTACATACATTATAATTTGATAATCTATCAGTAGTAGGGGTAAAATTCCTAATTTTCACTTCTCTTTCATTCGAATTTAAAATACGTACAGGAACTTGACCTTGTACTGGTTTTACTATTGTGCCTGCAATAAAAACACCGTTGCATATTTCCTCATTCAAAACGATGCATTCTTCGCTCTCATTTACGTCGAAATATCGTACAATTTCACACCTTGCAGGAATTGTTCTATAACATTCACACCTTGAATGAATTGACATTGAAATTTTTTCATTATTCAGCATAAAGGAAAACGTAAAAGTTTCATAATTTATAATTGCTTTATGTTTTAAAAAGAAATTTGACCCCAGTATTCCTTGAATTCCGTTAGTAAATTAATTTAAAACTATGAATTCTTGTTCAAACTCTGTATTGTTTACTTTTAAATTTATGTTGACGGAGCCTTGTGACATTACGGAACTAGCGATTCCTTGTATGTTTACTTTTTTGTTTTCGTTTATCCTCTCTGAATTTTGAATAACTTCCTTGAAGATGACACTGACTGAAGATCCTGTGTCGATAAGAAAATTTAATTCATTCATCCCATATCTCATTTTCACACAATTCATTCCATTCGTACTTAGATTTTCATTCACTCTATTCGGAACGAAAAAACTGATTCTTAAATGAACCTTTCACCTCTTCTCCTGAAGTGCTACTACTGTTCAGATTACTTGCCATTTGAGCTGCAAAGCAACCTTGATTTTTGGGTTTGAACCCATTATTATTTTGAAAATTATATCCAAAAGGTTTGTGTTGGCGTTCAACACTCTGTCTTGTTTGATTTTGTTGCGGATTGTTATTGTAACGCCCTCTGAAGGGCTTGTATTGTTTTCTGTAATTTTGATGCCTTGCGTCAAAATTGTTACCTTGCTTGACTCTATAGTCTCGCATGTGGAATGTTTCCACTTTGGGTTTCTCTGTATGTAGAGATCCATTTTCTTCCACTGCTCCACAAATAGCGTCGGCTAAATTGTCGTAATTTCTAGCCTTTACTATTGTGCGTAGGTCGTTATTGTTTAGACCATTTGCGAAAATGTTTACAGCTAATCTTTCGTTTACCGATCTCAAGATATTTGCTGTTTCTTCGTTTCCTTTCGCTTGTGCTACTGTTAGATCTACCAATAAACCTTCAACAGTTCCTCCAAAACTATCAATGCCTTTGATTCCTTGCTTTGCGCTATGGAATTCATTTGCGAGGGCAGCCTCCGATTTTCTCGTAAGCAGTTTATTTTTTATGTCCTGAACCAATGCCTCAACTGAGTCGTATGCTTTCTTGACTCTCAGTTTTGCATTTTGGCTGAGCCTAGTTTTTAAAACGAAATTTATTAAAAATACCCTTCCAGAATTATCTAGCATGTCGCTGTATAATTCGATAGCATCGATTAACTGTTTCGTGAATGAAATAGGATAATGGGATAGAGTTAATGAAGTAATTAGAAAATTTTACAGGGTATTTTCTGTCATCAAAACAACAAAAAAATGCTGTAGTACAAGTAACTTAGTTATTTAAAATTTTACTGCCGTTATTTTTTATACCTTCAAACATTTCTACTGATTCTAGTGTTTTTAATTTAAAACCTCTACTCTGATTATGCACACTTTTTACTCCATCTAAATTTGGAAAAGTGCGCCCTGTTTCTGAAATATGATTTGAAACGGTGAATCTGTTTTATTGAGCCTAAGAGAACCTGATGAGTATAATTTCTATATTACGACTTGATCTAGCAATGTAAAAATTATCACACTCCAGATTTATTAAGCTCAATTGTTTCATCTTTAGCATTGAACAAAACATAAGACAATTTATTTTGGGGTTGAGAGCTAACTTTTAGATTATGTTCCGATAAAATGTTAGAAGTTACAAAATCAAAACCCAATAATAAATACAATAGTAATATTACCAATGTAGAAGTAGTAGTAGTGATATAGTCATTAACTATTTAAACGTTAATAATTTTACCACTAACGAGTTAAACATCTTAAAAAAAGTACGTAAATATTCACCCCATATTTAAAATGTTCATTCTCATCAAAACACAAGTTCAAAAAACACTGATTTGTCCTCCATGAAATCTATGAAAGATAAAATAAAAACTAATAATTTAGTGCTTACGAAAGCCGATGAATCTAATACAACTGTCATCCTAGATAAAATAGATTTTGACGATAAAATGAATATATTTGTTCCTTCGGAATTGGCTCAAATCAAGAGAAATTCTACAAATCAATTCAAGTGAAAAAAATTAGTTAATTAACAACTGTAATCCGTCTTCTCCTGAACCTTACTGCCTCATAAAAAATCACAATCAAAATGCTCATATTTGCATGTTATGTTGATAGCTTCACTCATAGACTTGCGATTAATTAAATTCAATTTTTAAAAACAAAGTAACTTCAAGTCAAAGTAGGTACGCAGTGGAAAACTCATTGGAACTTTCAAATTCAATAAATAGATCAACTTGCTCTAGAAATGGAATTTTGATAGCTTTCAATATTCCAAATATTCCCCTCAATGAATGTAAGATTTTGATGACAAAAATTGTAGAACAGTCATATACGAATCCCATAATAAAAACCGAGATAGAACAAGCTTTTGAGCTTAGTCTTAGCCAAAATTATTGTCAATGTAATGATGAATTTTTCACACAAAACAATGAAATAGCTATGGTATCTCCAGTAAGTCCTCTTTTGGCAGGTATTTCATGTCTTATGTTGAAGAAACTATAATTAATTTTAATCCTTCTTCAAAAGTACATCACGACAACTGAATGTTTCTCATCCTTCATTAACATTAATTTCACTTTCGAAACAGGGAAAGATAACAGTATAAATTTCCCTCACGCAATATAGTAGTACATCACTTTCAAAATTTATGGAAAATTTCAAAGATACAAAAAATAACGGCAGTAAAATTTTAAATGATCAATCAGACTTGTAACCGCATTCTTTTCGATGTCTTGATAACATAATTTTCCTGTAATCTACCTTCCTAGTACATATCCGTATCAAGACTTCCTAATTACCCAATTAACTTTATCCTATTATCCCATTTCAATTATTCAATTCCAGCAATATATTTCCCAATATTCAAAGCAAAATCCCACTTGATACTTGCATCTCAATTTGACTATAAATATCTTAAGATCGTTCATGTTTATTCATACGTTGTTAGTATCATTCTGAAGATAACACGCTACATGTCGAAACTATAAGTCATGTTAGTTTTTCTACAATATAAGCGATAAAAAAATCAAAGTAATAAGTGTTTTATTATATCAATATGATAAATTGTCACAAAGTAACGGCTTCCACCATTGTTTTTGTTAAGCTGTGAATCTAGTATATCCTCGAGTAAATGTTACATGCTTATTGTACATTGGTGAATCATCTGAATACATGTGTGAATTTCTAGAGAAACACTAAATAAACCAATTCGATAACTTCAAAGAATTTATATGATCGTTAAAAATTCAAAATCGTATAATAATAATTTGAAAAATCCGAAGTTTGTAGGCTAAGTCATATTGCCTAAAATCCTAAGTCAGCGTAGAGGAGGCAATAAAAACAGGATTATTATCTTAACATAAGACTTACAGGGTTATTCTCAATAATCAAGACATTAAGATAAATATAGATTTATTGTGATGAAACAAAATATATTTTAAGTATCGTATTAAATATAAAAAAGTTATTCCGTATAAGAAAGGCTTAAACACAGAGAACAAGGGAGTTTTTAAAATAACAAAACTAATCGGCAAATTGTTATAAAACATCAGAATCACACTTTTGATCTGATGTAGATGATCATATTAACTTTTAATTAGCGGCTGTTTTTTTATACAGCGACTCTATATTACCACACTCAGCAGTTTCTCGTTCCAGTCTCTTTTCGAGAATTTTCCAATCATGTGAAAATCTTAGGTTATAGTAAAGTTTTTCGTTTGGTCTATACTGAATTGCACGAATAGTAACACCTCATTGAAACCAGGACGGATTTGGTATTGGTATTGGTTGAGATGGTAGCGGGCTTAATGGAATGTTCAGTGCACTTAGCCAAAGACCCCGTGCTACGTTTTTCAGGGGTTTTTGGATAACTCGCTGCTCGACAGAATTCTAAAATCGGTTTTACGCTTAGATCCTTTATTTCATCGGCTGCGATGATGCCTGGACTAGGCCAGGTAAACTTGGTTCGAATGAGCGCAGAACATTCACAAAGGAAGTGCATCTCATACAGAAGGGAGTGTCACTTTTCTCTACACAAATGTTTGAATTTCATAAAACTTCCGTGACCTGCATACCCCCGTTGTAGGAGATACCATCAGAGAGGTCTTGAAGACCGTCCAATCTGAGTGACCCGGAACCAAGGTCTCTCATTTGGAGTCTGTTTCAACCGGCTAGTCTGTTAAGAATCTTCTTGGTATCCCTGACAAGTCTCGGGAACACAGTCGGGTTTTTCAATGCGTTGAGTGCCGCTTGGTTGTCCGAACAAATCCATATGATCTCATTTGTCTTACCATAGCCGAGTAGCTTCTCCGCATATATGTAGATAGCAACCATCTCGGCTTGGAAGACTGTGTTGAGATTCCCCATTTGCTCAGAGTACCCATTGATATATCTGGGACCGCAAAAGCCTGATTCGACTCTAGTGTTTGTTCTAGACTCATCCCGTATACCAAATTGTGCCGTGCTTCAGCGTGCGGTCATTTTACCATCTGCTCATCTGATAAGCAAGATGTTCCTCGTGAACGGGGTAATGCTTCAGAGGCCCTGTCTTAAGATACCAGTCTACAAGCCTCTCCAACGTCTTCAACAAAAACGACGGAAGACTTATAGGGCAGTAATCTTTGACGTTTACATAGCTCTTCATACCCACTTTAGGAATTAAGGTCACATGCACGCAATGCAGCTTCTCAACACCTAGTCAGCTAGCCAGGATTGAGTTCAGACCCTATTGCAGAAGTACTAGAAACAATAAATCAGTGTCCGGTGGTCCGGTGACTTGAACGCCCCAAAGGAGTTGATAGCTCTCCTTACTTTCAGCACTTTAGCTGCCAGAGATCAGTGAGTGTCGCTCTTACTCAAGCTCAAATGTCTCCCCAGGGAGTTTTGTGTAACTCCCACCTTCTTTCTCCAAGAACCGCAGACTACCTTCCCAGTTGCCTTCTTTTATCTTGGCTAGTTTTGTTGTGTCTGGGATGATCTCAAGTTCAGAGCAGAGATTCTCCCAAGAAGTTCTTTTGGACTTTCTCAAAAGTCCTTATATTGCCTCTGACTCATTTTGTGACTCCCGGGTCCCGACTTTCCCAGATCTATTGAAAAGCCGCCTCGTTTCCTTCTTGCCTTTTCAAGGTCTGTACTCCACTTAGGCCCTTTCGCTCTAGTTCTGACCCGTTTAAGGGGACAATTTCTCTAATAGGTGACGACTATGGCATTTCTAATGGTGAAACCTCCAGGTCATCAGCCCTTAAACCTCTCAAGCTCGACTTGGATGTCTCGCACGTACCCTTCCCTGTTTCTTTTCCATTGGAATGTCACTCCAATGTCTGCTAACACGACTCTGATGAGTCTATGATCCGAGAGTGAAGGCTCCTCAGAAACTCTCCACTCCTGCAGGATGTTGCGGTTACAGAGAGTAAGATCTAATCTAAGACCTCTTGCCACTCAGAAATTTTGGGTTCTCTTCTACTAGAAATTCGAGAAGCTCCAGGCCCCTCTCATTGTCACCGCTGCTACCCCAGACAACACAGTGTGCATTTGCGTCGCAGCCGATGACGAAGTCCAGGTTCTATTCTCTACAGTATCTCACTAGTCTTCTCACCTCCTCTGGAGCCATTAAATTATATTGAATTATAATATTTCATATTAGGAAAATCTTTTAAAAAATCTATGGTTTAAATATTTCAATTCGTATAGTTTAGGTTGAATTCTTGCCATCTTGCTAGCAGAAAGGTTTCCTGCCAGGGAATAAATTTCTACATTTCCTATTTTACGTTCAATTGTGCAGCACATAGTGACTATTTCCATGCACGAAATAATTTTGGGCAATGTTTGATGAGTTAATTGAAGCACCTACCAGTAGAGACAACAACATAAATAGTAGCGTCTTTGATTCCAAGTAAGGAACATGGTTAAATACTGAACGAATTTGAAATGTTCATTTTACTACTATTGTACGAAATGATATAATAATGAATCCCTTATAATATTTACTTGATAATGGAGTGAAAATTATAGACCTCGAAACATGTAATAACGATTTCTAATAAAAAATGGGATCATGAGAACGAAAACTGTATTTATTTTTAATTTATTTAATAAATAATTGTTTTTGAATTTTCGTAACTTCTGATTCTACTTTAGTTGCATTATAAACGATAGAGCCAAATAATGATAAATATTCGGAAAGGGAGATTTAATATCCGAATGGTATTACTTCACCCTCTTTTATTTTAGAAAAGAAGATCTTAAAAGAGAAATGGTTTAGTTGAATTGTAAATTGAAGTTTTTGTACGAGATTTGATACGATTGAAATGTGATAAAAATACTAGAGGGCTGAAGGAGTCATCGGAATATAAAACAGCTCGTAATATGCGCGCGCATGATATGATTGGATCCATGATAAACACCGATGTTTTAAATTTTAAATTATATACTGGGGTTATTTATGAGTTATGAATGCCATTTAAGTACCAAATTATCTATGTTCAGAACAACTTCGTATGTTAAACTCCGTAAGGATTTTATTTTGATATACAGATTAACATATTTTTGAAAAGATTCTGTAACAACGATACCTTTTTTACACCTGATGGCACCAAAACAAAATTCATCATAAATTGTAAACTTTTCAGGTATCGAATTCGTGAACTAAGAAGAGAGTACATTAATAAATATTTAGGAAAGATTCTTAAGGAAATTATAAACAAGATTACACTTATTCATCTTTAATATTTTCTAAATAAGACGTTTCGTTGCACAACAACATCGTAAGAAGTCACAGTCCACAGTCTTTTATTCAGTTTATTTGGAATATTGTAATTGTTATTAAATCCATAGAAATATAGAACTAAATATAAATCTAGAATCGTGTTTCCTTTTATTTGTATAATAAAAATGTATTTCGTAATTTTTCTACAGTCTGTTACTCGGTGTTGTGTTCATTTGTAATATTGGAATGTTATTAAATCTAGAAATATTGAACTAAATAGAAAATCTAAAATAATCTAAAATATCTAATTGAATCGGGTTATATGGCACAAGGTGTATCCTCGTGAAGCGGCCAAACGGTGTAAGCAATCCACCTGAAATTTTGAGACAAACTAGGTAATGATGCTGAAATTTACTGGCATAAATATTCAAAGTCGTATTTCGAGCCGTTCTCGAGTTATTGAGCAGAGCGGTCCGTCGTAATACTAGAAGTTATTAGGTCTGTTTCAATCGTCGTTTGGTGCGCTTACTATCTGGTCAATCGAAGAGAGATATATTACAACACGTTCGCTGTCGGTCGCATCTGCTGGTGCGGCATCCGACAAAGGGCTAGCGCGTTCTGTCGACGGATCATGGCAAAGGGCGCTTTTCACTGATTTAATTAAGATGCAGTGCAAAATTTTAATTTTAAAGTTGAAATTAATTTAAAATTACGGGAATTTTACGAGATGTAAACATAACGTAACACATAACTGATTAATAAATCGATACAATAATTGATGTGAAAGAATGTAACACAATACAATCTGTGTCTACACCACCTTCTTTCATACAAAATTCTATACTTGAGTCACGGAACCATGTATTAGGTGTAACTTTCAGAAATAGTTAATTGTATCCGCAAATATTAAAACGGAGGCTATGAGGATCACCCCCACCAGGGCTCTGGAGGTTCCGGTGGAGATTGTTCCTCTACAACTCCATATCAAAACAGTGGCCGCGGCCACGGCGGATCGATTGGCTGGTCTGAGCCAGTGGATCGGTGCGTCTATGCCTCTCGGTCATGGCAAAATCTGGGATTGGGCAGCCGAGAACTGCCCGATCCTCCGACTGACGCAGGATGCGATAGCGCCTGCTGTCAGGTTTCAAACACCAGACATTCTCATAACCCAGAGGACGGACTGGGAGAACAAGGACTCTGGGTCGGTTTGGTTCATGGACGGGTCTAAGAATGGCGACTATCGGAGCCAGAGTCTACTCGTGTACACCCAGAAGGGAGATTTCAGTTCCCCTAGGTGGGCAAGCAACCGTTTTCCAGGCTGAGGTCTATGCAATAAGGACATGTGCCCTAGAAAACCTTAGATTAAACTACCGAGGTAGGCGGATTTACATCTGCACTGACAGCCGAGCGGCCCTGGGCGCACTTCGCGCCCACATAATGACTTCTAGGCTTGTCTTGGAGTGCAGAGAAACTCTGGTTGAATTAGCCAGAAGGAACAAACTCAACCTATTATGGGTACCTGGTCATTCTGGCGTGAAGGGGAACGAATTGGCTGATGAATTGGGCAACGGGGTTCCGTGAGCGCCCTTGGCCTCGATTCCACGATCGGAATTTTCTCGGGCACCGGGCTCCACGCCTTCAAGGAGCTACTGGATAGATAGTGGCTCTCGGTCTGGCGTGGTTCCCCCGACATGAGGCAGGCGAAGCTCCACATCAGGGAGTTCTCTCTCTATTAGCAGGAGAGGCCTAAAACCAGTGACACTGCCATCTGAATAAACACACAATACACACAATGGGCATTGTTGAAGACACAGCTTGTATTAGATGTGGAGAGGCGGTTGAGACTGCTTCTCACATGCTAGCAGAATGTTCAGCACTGGCTCTTCTCAGGCTACAACATATCGGCAGTACACATATGCCGCTTGGACCCTTAAGAAATATCAGTCCATGCAAAATCTTTGCCTTTGGCACAGCCTTAGGCCTGCTGGATTGATTCTTGTATCAAGGGGAGCACAATGGATCCAATCAATCGGGCTCATCCGCCCCTCTTTAGATTGATTAATTGATTGAAATATTAAAACTGGGATAATTATGAATAATTTGATTTTATCAAAATGAAATTTTGTTTGTTTTCCTAATTTCCATTTGGTACTGAATGTCAATGTTTTTTCAGAATGTTGTACCTAAGTACTGAATGTAATTATCTGTACTGAATTCGGTACATTTGTAAAGAAACGACAACATTGTTAAACGGGCCTATGCGAAGACAGAGGTGAGTGTATTGAACAGAAACATGAACTAATAAAATGAATATAAAAGAGTTTTCACTAATTTAATTAAGACGGAATTAACGTAGCAAACGAAGTCTCCCTTCTTTTCGGCTCAATCACTCACTCCCTCTTAACCCTTCGGGCATATGCGTAGCATACTGCCCAACCTCCTAGTTAACATAGAAGAGCAAATTTCAAGACTTCTATTAATCTAAACATGGATTTAATAATTATTGGGTGTAAACAGGTCAACAAATTACGTTACCCCAATGGAGTATATATAGTACGGCAGGTAGGCACTTGCTCTGACTATCAATGACAGGAGAACTAATTTTAATAACTTATTCAAATACCCAATTTAAGCAATATTTTAACATTTGTCATTCATTTTAGTGTGGCAAAAAAACTAATATCATTTTAATTTATATTCTGTTAGTTTAGCAGAAAAAATATAGTATTTGTCTACAGCTATGCCAAAACTAACTAGGTACAGCATGAACTTCCACAATACTGCCTTCAATTTCAAAACTATCACAGATCATTTTGAAATCATAAAACATAAATTTTGGTATCTGTGTCACTAGAAGTTGGACCGGGTCATAAAAGGGACACTGGACCG
This sequence comes from Endomychus coccineus, assembly GCA_958510875.1. NCBI lineage: Eukaryota > Metazoa > Arthropoda > Insecta > Coleoptera > Endomychidae > Endomychus > Endomychus coccineus. The sequence goes on from OY294068.1 coordinate 68,437,033, forward strand.
TCTTTACAAGGAAATGTAACGTAAGGTTCACCTATTTGCACGACACTGACCGGAAATTTAGCTATCTACATGATGTTGAAGTACCGACAGGGATATCCTACAATTAAAAATGCTATAATCAGAACAACTGAATGTTATCTTCCAAAAATGCTATTTATAACGTAGGTATTCATCATTCTGTATATCGAAAACTAACTCACACCGATAGATACCTCAATGGTCTTTCCCACCACCACCCTGGCCAAAAGCAATCTGTCATAAACTCCTTGGTCCACCGAGCTGGCAATTATACCCCCCCCCCCCCCGCTTGCTCTATCCATTGCCGATCTTCCATATATTGAAAGAAACAGAATATTTCTACTCAGTTTTCTACACTTTCAAAATTATCTCAGTTTTACAAACGTATCCCCTTCCTCCTCTTCGCTTAGAAGGTGTTTATAGCATCCCCTGTTCTTGCGGTAAAGTCTACATTGGTGAAACAGGCCATGTAGTAGCTACTCGTGTGAAAGAACAAGAGCGCTGTACAAAGCTTCGTGACACCACGGAACACAAGTTTGTCACTTATCATCAAGCCCTTTTCGAAAATACTAAAATCTTAGCCCGAGCCCTAAACTTCTATCATCGAAAAGATCTTGATGCTATAAAAATTCTAAAACATCCAAATAATCTGAACCATGACTGAGGATATTACCTTCCCAACATTTGGAAACGCATCGTCGAAAATTCCACTTCGCACATGATCACACAACGGCAGGGTCAGGTGCCAGAACGGAGTTAACCACCGGAATGAAGGCAGTGAACTCTGCAGCGTGAAGGTTTTTTCCTACAATAAATACTGCTACAGAAACCAGTAGAATCAGTCTCCGTTCAAGCCTCAAGCCTGCCCTGAAGACGTCAGCATCAAGTCGTGCTATTCTAACGCGGAACCCATCCGGAAGCCAAGATTTTTCAAGATTAGCTATCCGCGGAAGTCTACTATCCAAGGTAAGTAGGTATTCATAGTATTTTTATTGACAAATATGAATTTTTTGTATTGAAATTGTATATTTTTTTCTAGTTACATCCGGTTGGTTCTAGTCCATCTGAACTCGTACAATTTTTTTCAGCAGTTAATCTAGTTTGTTTTAGTTTAGTTAGTTTAGTTTATTTTCTTGCTCAGATACAATATAAATACAAAAAATATATGGAAACCTCAAAGAGGTGTAGAGCACGTCAAATTAAGATTTTATATAAATATGAATTACAATACATTTGTCATCGTAAATAAAAATAGCAGTGGGTAAACAGATCAGAATGTGTATAGGTCCAGTACATTAAAAAGGAAACGATACATGCAGATATGACTAAAGTGACTTAGAATACTTAGAAATAGCAATAGCTCAAATATATTTGTCCGTAAAATATTCATTCAGTGAGTAGTAGGGTCGTTTTACAAGTAGAGATTTCAAATTGTTCTTGAGATGATTTCATGGTAATTTTTTCAATGATTGGGGAATTTTATTATAAATTTTTATTATGCTATATTGTACATTTTTCTGGAGATATGTATAATTAAGTTTATTGAAGATGTAGTTATTTTTTGTTCTTGTATTATGATCATGATTGTTGGTCTGTTCCTGAAATAGATGCTGGTTTTGATGAGTGAAGATAATTGTTTCATAAATGTATAGACCTGACAAAGTAAGTATATTGTTCCCTATAAATATTTCTTAGCAACTTGTTCTTTGAGACAGGTTGAAGATGCCTCTGAGACATCTTTTTTGGGTGCGGAACACTAACTTCACATCACTAGAATTACCCCAAAAAATTATCCCATATCTCAGTGTTGACTGCACAAACACATCATAAGCAGTTAAAGCTACCTCAGTGTTCACTAAGACTAAAATCCTTTTTAGGGCAAAACAATATCTTGATAACGTTCTCACTACTTTATTTACTTATTCATACCAATCTAATCGTGAATCAATAATCATACCTAAAAAGTAGTATGGTTCACATATGCCAAATCAGTAACGGTATCAGCAGAAGTGCTCTTAATGGTCGATGTATATCCAAATTTGAGGACCTGAGTTTTATCTTTATTCATTCTCAAGTTATTTTTTTGAAACCAGTCTTCAGCAGTATCAATAATTTGGAGTATATTCCTTTCTAAAATAGCATCCTCTGTTGATACCGTTATTGAGTTGTCATCAGCAAACTGTTGTAGGTATTCTTTCAGTGATGCAGGTAGGGCATTTGTATAAAGTATGAAGATAAGTGGACCCAATATGGAGCCTTGAGGGACACCCTTATGAGTTCTCTGCATCTCTGACTTCATCTCCTCACCATTAGCCGTCCTAGAAATGACATACTGTGTTCTATCTAGTGAGTATGACTGGATTAAATTAAATACCACTCCTCTGAAACCTAGAATTTCCAGTTTATTTAATAGAATGTTATGATCTACAATATCGAATGCTTTGCTTAAGTCGAGGCATATTAGTGAAGTTGCCCTATCATCATTTACATTTAGATAAATTGACAAATGTGAATTTTTTGTTTATAGTTTTTTTTTTAGTTTGATTCGGTTGGTTCAGTCTATTTGATCTAGTATTAGTATTAGTTTTTAGCAGCTATTCAAGTTAGTTATCCATTTATTTTGGGGTAGGTATATGATATTATGTCCACATTTATCTTCCAACAAAATACCGAAGTCGGTAGGAAATAAAACTAATTTTGTGACTGTCCACTTTCACAGTCGCCATAACATTTTCTGATAATGCACATCTGCAGTTTTTATTGGATTTTAATGCAAAAATTGTCTGCAGGCGCATTTTTGTGAATCATAGTCATCCATAATTTTGTACATTACGTGAAAGCAAATCAATTTTTTATAAAGATAGCAATAACCTATCGAAACTTCGAAATCAAGATCAATTTTATTCCAAGAAATTGCGTTTTATACGTCTGTGTAACCACATTAAGCTGAAACAGCTAAGTATAATCGGATGACTATGTTTAAAATCGATTTCCGACAATCTCTTTCTATTGATATCATATCTCATAGCTATAGAAGTATAGATATCATGCAGATCGACAGTTGTGAAATTTGGGGGTGCAGTGACCGAGATCGTGGGCGTGGGTTTGTTTTGTCGAACATTTAAATCTGCATAAATTTCATTTGAAAACTGTTATGTATCAGCTTTATGACAAAATTAAATATTCATTAGCATGGAATCAGTTTCGAAATTTCAAAACTTCCGTTATTTTTGTGTACCTTATGTATTAATTACTAGTCAAATTGGAAAACGATCGAAACGTAGCAAATGCATTCAAATTCATACGCTTCCTCTTACTATTGGAGAAGGAGAACTGTTGTTGAAATCCATGAGACAGTCCCGCAATATAAAGCTCAAACTGCATTAATTTATTCAAGAACACGGGTAGATCAAATCAGTTGCGCATAACAAATGAGCATCGTCAGCCTGAGGTGCGATTGTTTCGACCGGCTGAACATTTAACCATCCGTAGCTCACCAGGGTGCATATTTACAATATCATCGCCCAGCGTGGGGTAAAGGTATTGTTATTTGTATCCTGACTACTAGTCTTTCCCTACTGATTTTTACATGTATATATTATCATAAATCCATTTCAATCTGTTCGAAACAGCAAACAATTTCTCTTCCACTTTCATCCAAAGGTAATGCTTCAATTTCGAGCCTCGCATTAGTATCAGTACTAGTTAGTTCGATAAAATTTGTATAGTTTGCGCATCAAGTTGTCGAGTGCCGTACCTATCGGACTGACCAGGGGCGATTCGATATTGTTAGGTCATAAGATTAAAAGTATGGGAAATTGCGCTCAGTGCAAAAATTTGCCACCAATGCTTATAGGAAATTCAGCCCAACTAATTCTAAGAAGATATATGACTGCCAAACATATCCCTTTCAATATCTTCCTTTTTCGGTATCCAACAATTTTTATGTGATATTACTTACAAGCGGTAATTCTAGGTTAGTAGGGTAATTGTATGCTTATTTTTGGATGCAATAACATCAACTGAACAAACATCTGAAACTTCCGATTGTTTAATTGCTGTAAACTTTCTTGACTAGGCCAAATACTTGACCTAATTTGTTAACTGGATTTATTGAGACTATTGTTTATTTAGACTAGGTGTAAATATTTATTTTCTTTCATACAAATGTTTTCTACAATCACTCATTTCATTTTATAAACTGTATATATAAACATCTGCGTTTTACTTTTTTACTGGTGATGAATCAATCCATTCATATATTTCACATTCCATTCAACGGGAAATATAAAACCCTGGACCACCCATCCCGGTGGTGACCCCTTTCGAATTTTCCGTTTAACAAGAAAACTTATTTTTTCCCGAGAAAGGCGGTCACACTAAATCACTTCGCTTACGAGATACAGGGTGGTTGAAGTTTTGAAAAATTATTAAATTTTCTTCATTATTTTCTAAACAAATGAATATTTTCAGTTCAAACTTGGTGAAAATGTTCTTGAGCCAAATACAGTAGCGTAGTTATGGGGTCTTGTGTCCATTTAAACCCCTTAAACTTTCACGCCAATGGTCAAAAATTATTATTGTATACAAATTTTAAAAATCTCATTTATTCACTATAAAATAGTATTCTTGATAAATTTCACTTAGAGGCTTGCTGTTCGAGCTATTTTGATTTTTGTAATCAGGGTTACCTTATGGAATTTCTTTTGAAAGGATATTTAAAACGTAAGAAAATATTTAAATACCTATTTATTGGTAACGATGAAAAATAATTCATGATAAATGCTCAAAATGATATCAATTTAATTCAACGCAACGCCGACATAGATTTCTCAACGACCTTCTTGTTCGAATTAACATCTTATTATTAATTTCACCACAAGCTCTTCGAATACGATTAAGTAGATTTTCTCTATTACGTCTGGTTAGCATAAAGGGCCAAAAATATTGTTATATTATCTCCAAGCGGCAATTCTTGGTAGTTAGTTACTAGTAAGTTCATTTTTGGATGCAATAAAATTAACTGTAGTTAGGTAATTTATTGTGGTGAAAATAAAACGGGACGTACCTACCCCCTTCATTGTTTGGGTCCAATTTTGCAATGATCTTATCTTCATGTTTTTACGAATCCTTGTTATTAAACAACCATCCCTACTCATCACATCACTTTTCTACGTTGTTCAATTTCATTACCTAAGCAATGATTGAAAGTTGTAACCTTATATACTGGCAAAGAATGAATAAAGCTTAATTACTTCTCAAAACACTGTGATCAATTGATCACGTGACTTCCCTCACTTTTGTAAGCAAACCAGCATTTGAACACTCCTGCTGGTCGAGTGTATATGATTGTGGGAACAGAAAGTTTATTGGAACATAAAATTGAAAATAAAAAGAAATTTCAACTACTTTACTACTACTATTTACTGCAGAGAAATAGAAAATTACGACCGTCGATCCAAAAAACCCCACGTTCCAATTTTAAATACAATCGGGCCGAAATCACAGAACTCGTTCATCATATTCGCCGCATTCTTGAATATTTGAAATTTGACTAAAAATTTCCTACCCCAAAAACCCTCACATACCAATTTTGAAAAGAATCGGAGCATAATCACAAGACTCGTCCGTCATATAAGAAACCATCTCGAATTTTTAAATTTCGAATATCAAATCATAATTTCCGACCCCAAAAACCCTCAAATGTCGATTTTGAAAAATCTCCGACTCCAAAACGCATCATATATCAATTTTGATTACAATCACCAAGCTTGTCTCCCATCTTGAATTTCCCAATTATCATTAACCAATTTTGAATAAAATAGAACAATAAAAATAGAACTCGTCTGCCATGTTGAAGCCACCATCTTATTTTAATGATGAACACCTGCCAAATTTCAAATTAATCGGAAGACTAGAAGTGGATGAAAATTCACCTGCAAAATTTTACCCGAACTTACTAAAAGATATATCGATCGATAGATAAACAAAGCAAGTTAAATAAAAGATTATAATGATTTAACGAAACACGTTATATTATACTTTATGTAACATTGAAATTATAATGTATGTCAAAACTCTATGTTTTATACTGTCACCTGCTGCCAGTCTGACTTTCGAAATATATATAACCTTGTTTTATACTGATATATAAACTATCAATATGTGTCACAGAGTAATGATATAACATGGACACTGACGTCATATCACTTGAATCTCAAAATAAGAATATCAGACATTTCTGTGGGTTAAATGTTATAGGGGGTCATAAATATATATGACCGGAAAATCACGGTTGTCCTCATGGTTCGATAAAATACCAAAGTTCCAATTAAAAAATTAAGATGGATGTCATAAATACCACTCGAAACGGGGCTACCGCGCCCAAAAACAATGCAGCTCCTATTTTCATCACTTTAAAGCGATCTGCAAAATTTCAAATCGATACGACCAATAGGAACAGCGCAATCGTCTCCACATGGGGTCACACACACTTGTGCGTGTGTGTAAGTGTATATATGTGTTCGTTAAAAGGATTAATACGATTGCGTCGTTCCTATTGGTCGTATGAATTTGAAATTATGCAGAATCCTCTAAAGTGGTGAACATATAGGAACTGTTTTGTTTTTGGGCTCGGTAGTCTTCTATTTTTAGGTTAATAAATATTAGCTACATCAGACATTACCGGTAATATGTGTGTAATATGTAAATATAAGAATACAAACAAAAATTAACATACAATAGTATATTAAAGACTAATATCATTAGGCTTGATTTTAACGCATGAGTTCCCAATGAACGCAAAATTTATATTTTTATTTTAAAATATTTGTATTTCAGTTCTATACTGTATAATCATAGTTTACCACCCTATATTTCTTGCTTGGTGGTAAATGGTGGTAAGGGTATATTATGACTCAATATCCACAAGAAACAGATGGTTCTTGGCGTGAGGCAGCGACCGACAAATGGTTTAAAATGATTTAAATAGATAATCAAATGAATATTCACAAATAAATGCTGAAATGTTCAGACACTTCGAAATTTGTCAAAAATAATGCTTATGAACGGCAAAGAAAGTCTCGATTTTGGGCAGTACACAAGCCATGAAAGGTGGATGAATATTAAGTATATATTGTATCGACATCTATATTTTTAATATTAAATGGCAATATATATGTGGAGAAGTAACATTAAAATTAATACCAAACTCTCAAGATCAGAATATAATAAATGAATGGTGGTAAGACACATTTCTTGAATTGTACTGGTAATAAATATTCTATGTAACAGGCGGTAGACGTTGGACAAGGTAGATACTAAAATATCCAAAAGAACTCGTAGAGAACGTATATTACATATAGGCCGCTACTGTATCCACTATCCAACTATATTCCCCATTTATTTATAAATTAGTATTAGGATATTCAAAATCGAGTTTTTTAGTATACATTTTTCTCTTTCCAGACAATATAAATAGTTATTAATTATATAAGGAGATTAACAAGTCTCAAATCCACGAGAAAAATGGGCACTCGAGGTGCATCCGAGAGGATTAAGGGCTGTTAATTCCGTTTTATACACGACCATGATCAAGAATATTGATTTTGAACTGAAAACTAGAAAGTCTTAAAGTAACATGCGTTTGTTTATTCGTCAACAAGACCGAAAAAATTTTGAAAATCGACAGACAAAATGAGTGGGAATGCTGAGAATTTCTTCATTCCAGCTGAAATCTAACAAGAAGCTCAAGAAGCCACATTACTTCTGTTACCAGCCAAAAGCAAAAGTGTATAGGAGAAGGAATTGGTGGAATTCGATAACTGGTACATAGGAGAAGATCAGAAACGGTTTGTTGCATCTTCAATGTGGATAAACTATTCTGTGCTAAAATCAATGTTGAAAGAGCACAAAGGTATTGATATTTCGAAGTATGGTACTCTTACTTCATATTTGAAAGCCGGATCAAGAAATTATAAACCAAAGACACTGGAGAGAAACCAAATTGGAGAAATTTTTAGTAAAGCACCGGATGAGGAATATTTACAAGTTAAGGTAGGAAATACACGATGTTAATATTTGAATTTATACATTGAGCTTTTTATTTTGAACTCTCTACAGGCTGCAACGATCATGGGAGTCGCAAATGCTTGTCGTTGCAATGAAATTAACCTTTTTGGATAGCATTCATGTCCAAAATAAAGGCAGTTACTGTACGTTCTTATTCCGGATACGAAAACAAAAATTTCAAGAAGTTTCACGATCATGGAAGAAACTTTTTCAATCGATGCTGTAGAAATGTGTAGAAAATACATCAATCTGAGACCTAAAACTGGGAAATGACACAACATGTAGGCATCAACATAATTTCGAAAATTTCAAAAGTGGCTTTATTTCTTGGGCTCCCTGATCCGAAAAGTTTTAGCGGACATGGAATGAGGCGTTCTTTGGAAACATTATTGGCCAATGTTTGGGGCGATATTAGCACTGTCAAGAGTCACGGTGGTTGGAAATCGACTACGGCAGCGGAAAGTTATATTGTAGAATCACTGTCCAGCAAGATGGCAGTTACTGAAAAAATCCAGGTCCTACCTAATCTGGGCCCTTCCAGGCCTTCAGAAAATCCCTATCGAGTGAAACTGAATAATCCTGGCAAATTGACAAGAACGTTCTTGAGATAAATGTTAATGTTAGTATTAATAATAATTCTAAATCAAATGCTATAAAATGGAAGCGTGGTATTATGAATTTTAATCCAAGTGTATTAGAACGCTTCTAATCCACGAAAAACAAACGTATTAAACCTTCCTAATATAGTGGTCGCGGGTAAAAGCCATTTATAACAGTAATTATGCTATTGTACAGTATTGAAGGGCACAAACTTCGAACGGAACGTGTCTTGGGAAATAAATAAACAATGATAAAGTTTCTTTAGTCTACGTCTTCTCATAACGCTCATCAATAGAATGAAACAGTTTCCAATGTTACTGATCGATCCTCTATCGAAAGTTATGACAAATAGACTGCTAAAGACACAACATTTTTTAACTTCCCTCATAACTTGTAAAGTTTGAGAAACCTATTATTCAATGTGTTTCATTTATTGATTTCTCAGTGAGATGTATATCTACTCATAGATGGCGTTAAATAATTTGGTCTTTTCACCATTCTATTGGTCGGTTATGTAATTCTTCGACAAAGTATCTATCAGTAGCATTGCAAACTTGCTCGTCCTACTGATAAGCTCTATAAGGAGAGCAAAACAGCTGTGTACAACTATTAGTTTGTGATGTTACAAAATCATTGCCAGATCTCCATTAATTGCGTCAACCTGTTTCTGTCTCACTCATCTGGCTTCATTGGATGGTATAAGAGCTCTAGATGAGAAAGGGGTGTGAAGTGTACCATCATGTGCAAAGCTGTGGACGGGACAAGTAATCACTTCAAACAGATCGTTGATATGGAGCAGAAACAAAAATGGTGCCAAGACAAATTCCTGTGGAACACCAGCGTTAATTGCTTTTATATAAGAGGATACTCCGTCCACATGGAGTGATCTATCTGAAAGAAAAATCGATCGTAAGCGACAAAGTGGAGGCGGCATACCATATGACGGAAGTTCCCAAAGAAGGCTTTCGTGCCAGACTCAGTCAAATGTTTTGAAGATATCCAATGATACACCTATTGCCTCCCCATATCTTTTAATAGATTTCTGCCATACGTCTGTTACGTAAGCAAGCAGGTTTCTTGTTGATCTCTGCTGACGAAAGCCATATTGCCCTCATTCACGATGTTGATTGCTTTCTCCATCACTTTAGAGATTACAGATAATATTGCAACAGGCTATAATTATTGGGAAGGGTATTCTTTCCTTTTTTGGATTTGCTTGAACTCTCGCTGTTTTCCAGCAGGAAGGAAACACACCAAGTTTGTATGAAAGAGTACGCAACCTGCAGAAAATTGGTGTTAATTCAAAAGCACATTCCTTAAGAACGACAGGTGTAATTCCGTCTTATCCTTTTTGGTATCAAGCAGCAAATGTGCGTAATGGTGCACTGACGAAAGACAATTTCAGGCATATGGCTATCGACAGCATTATTAAGAAAGTCCTTCCCTTGTCGATTTGCTTCAAACATTCCAGCAAAAAGGTTGGCTTTTTCTTGTGGTGTAGTAGCCAGTGTGGCATCATCTTTGATTAGGGGAGGGAATGAATTGGGAGTGGAATTTCTACCAATTGCTTTGGCGAAAGTTCAAAACTAACGGGAGTCATTCGAGCATTCGATAAGCTTTGATCTTATTTTGGTATTATATGTGTCAATCGAATCGTTTATGGTTTCATTCCATATATTTCTGGCTTCAACATATTCTGTTTTGGGCTCCAGGCATGCGTTACCGCTTCAACGACGTCCTGTTTGTTTTGAAGCGACGGCTGTGGAACAGATTTTATTGAACCATCGTTCACCAGCTGACGGTGATTTGTTGGTATGGGGTATGTAAGTTTCCATTCCTAGCCTGATAATATCCGAGATCTCTCTGGCACATCGCGTTTAGTCATCAAATTCAAAACATAAGCTTCTCCAAGGAAACTTAGAAAAATATGAGAAGACCATCCCAGTCGGCTGAGTTGTAATGCCAAACTGTACGTGGGGGTGTTGGATTGGTTCGTACAGTAATGTATGGACAGGTCCCAGTGATGAGTGAATGGTCAGAGTTTCCCAATGGTGCACGGATTTTTACTCCATTGGGATTTAGATTGGATAAGGAATAAGTAAAATGTATTGGCATAAGAATAGTTGTTATCAGAGTTCCGTGTTGGTGATAGCAAAGGCCTAAGCCTGTCGCCCTGCGTCATCCATCGGAGTTGTCAACGTTGAAATTCTCCATGATGATAATTTCAGCTGCTGGATACTTCTGCTGAATGAGGTCAAGTTTCATGACCTGGTTAATTTGGTGACGAATAAAGACAACAGAAAAACTGTGTTTGTGATTATCAAGCTTAAACCACATTACATCGAGTACTCATGGTTCTAGATTCTTCTTTCAGTGGCATGAGAGATAATTTCTGGAATAGAGACAGATTCCTCTTTTGAATCTGAAACGAGTGTGGAGCTCGTAGTCAGGCCAGAGCATATAGGTCGTGTTTTTGGATGGATTGATCTGCGTCTTAGTTAAGGTCAGTATGTCTGGTTTGTCTGTCTGTAGGTGGTAATGAACATCGCTTATGTTTTTGCTAAGACCTCGGATGTTACAGAGGTCCATCTTCAAGTTCAGTTTCGTACCGCCATCTGGTGCATTCAAGTACTTCAACTTTCCCTGTAACTTTTAAAGTTCGAGAAATCTATTAGTCATTATGATACATTGATTAATTTCTTAGTGGAATATCAGTTCATAGATGGCGCTAAATAATTTAATATTTTTGCCATTCAATTAGTCGGTTGTTTATATCTTCTATAGAGAATCGATCAGTAACGTTGCAAACTTTCTTGTTCTACTAATGAACTCTATAAGAAGAGCGAATCAGCTGTCTAGAACTATTAGTTTGTGATGTTACTGATCGATCTAGACTAGAGAGACCTCATCATAGTTATCTGGTAAAATCCAACTTGAAACAAATGAATGTAACTCGATTGTTACAAATAAATTAACATTGATTTTATGATAAATTAATAGTTAACAGGTTAAGTACCCAATAACGTAAATAATGAATGTGAGATAACTCACTTCTTAACTTCAAAAATGTACACCTAACCCCTATACAACACGAGTAGCTCCGTCCCACACAAGCAACCACATTATTTTATGTTTTTATTGATATCAAATAAGTAACTAATGCTAAATTCGTTCTAGTGTGTTTAATACACTACACAAAACATTTTAATTTTTCAAACACTGACAATACTGAATTTTCTAAGAAATTATTGGAAATAACAAATTTGTTGTAGGATAACAAAATATATCAATATAATATTTAATTATAATATAATTTCTGATTGTTCTCTAGAAAATCTTGTTAGCTGTTATATTGTATTATTATTGTTGAAAATATTCATTGAATAAATTCCAAATAAAGATATTTTTTACAAGTTAATATTCCTTTTTTTCCGTGCTCTATTTGGTACTACAATACAACTTCTCAACAATCTATAATTTTTTATTTGGGCTGATTTGGAGTCGTTGGTAGAAACAGCAGCCGTTGAACCATGACAATAAACGAAAACAGCACCTACGACTATTATCAATATTCAGAATCTATGAAATGCATTTATCTCGTCTCAAAATTCTTTCCCCAACAAATACTATTCACATCACGAGCATGTCAAACTTTTTTTTGCATAAACGGAACTTCAATGAAACATGCGGAACTATTTCAGCTAAATTCACTCAACCACCAATATTCGAATTGCTATTCCTCAGATCAAAAATAAAGTATTTGATTGTTCTAATGAAGATGGCAGCTTAGTTACCGAAATACCTACGTAACTTATCTTCTTCTTTGAAATTAACAGGAATCATGAAATTATTAATTTCATCTGTTCCGTACTTCTTTATCTCAATATTAGAAAGAACAATTGTCATTTCTTAGCTGGATAAATGAATAGATAATTTTGTATTTAGTTAACAATCTTGTTTAACATCACGCATCCCAGATGAAGGCGGGCGCGGTTAGTAACGTTATGAATAGTATATGAAGACGATCCATATTAAAGTAATCATAAAGGTACGTATGGAATGCGGCGTGCGTGTGTCTATCATCGTTCATCGCATCCAATGTGTGGGAGATACACTTTACACGCAAATGTAAAGGCCAATCATCATTTCACTTTTCCCACAAAAATAGGTTCCCACTACTCTTACACCCACCAGCTATTCTGATCGCCTGTAATTTCCCGGCAGGTACGTACCAATTGACCATTACGCAGAAGAAAGATTTAGGAGCGTCATATAGCATGCAACTGTGTGGTTACGTTCACATCATTATTCCAAATATGTGCCCAATTCCTTAATTCTACCTTACCAACTCACGTTCATTATCTTCCCATACTTAATATTGCAAATGCAATCAACGGTTTCATTGTATCTTGAAAAATGAATAGCAGAACATGCAAACTGCGTTATCTATCATATTCTGTTCTATTGTTTGAAACTACATAATCTTATTTTGTGAAACTGTAAATGTTGTACTCAAGTTCTTTCCGATTAAAACCTCACTTGAGATTTTATGGAGGAATTGTTTCAATATTTTGAATAACAATCAATCTGATAAAACCCTCATATCGTTATCGATTGTGTTTGTTTTTTGTATTTTGACCACACGAGAAAATAACCTATAATTTTGGGAGAGGAGAAGGGCATTGGAATTTTATAGACATCAGGAAGACCTAGACTAATAGTTCCATAACTTCGCCGTTCGATAGAAAAATTAATTCTGGTAGGAAGGAATTCAGCTTATGGTGGAATAACAGACGAGATTTCCGATGAGCCCAGACCATGGAAATATCTATAAAAATGGGGGAGATCGCCCACTTTTCTACTATGATAGCTCTTTTCTAAATAGACTATAAGAGACTCAGCGTATATTTGGGAGCTGAACATATGAACAGTAATCCTGGAAAGATCGAATCTATGGTTTCTAGATCATGTGGACCTTCTGGCGTGTGCAGTAGCTCTTGGCACGGAATATAAAATCAAGTTTCTGTGAAGCAGTTTTCGCAATAGAGCTCACAAGGCCGTCCTATTAAAGATTTCTGTTGGTGCTGATACCGAGCATGTATATTGATGTCTTCTTAGGGATAATTGTAGGTGACATTGACATCACCCCGGTGAACGTTTATCTCTTCATGGCCGCTTCGGTGGTGATTTCCAGAATGTTCACCAATAACCATTTAAGGATCGCGCTGATCCTAGAGCCTTAGGTCTACAGGGATTGAGTGAGGTGTCTCACCTGTCGAGACAATAACACTCTAGTACACCCTGGACATGTAAAATAGTAAAAAAATATGAATAATATTTGTTTTTTACAATTCATGACGCCAAACATCGTCCCAAGCGAATCCTTGATTGCATCCCATTTGGTTTTTTTTTATGGAAAAAAACCACCCCTACTTAAATTTTGTATAAGAGTCCTCAACTAATAAATCTTCTGAGGAATTAAGAGAGACTGAATTCTTAATCTTTTTCAGACTCATACAACTGGTGAAGCGAGATATGATATTGCCCGCCTGCAAGTTGTCGATATTTTCCAAACCTGTCTTCTAACGGATGTGTTTGAAACTACACTTCCTCGTATCTAACCAATTTAATAAATTCGATTTCTCCTCTTACTTACTTTAGACGATAGGTTTTTGGAAATCGTTGCCTTTGAGGGTAAGTTTTACATTTATTATTTAATATAATATTTATAAACTGAACTGTGAATTTGGAATGCTCTATATTCGAATCAAATTAAAGTAAAGCCTGTATAACATACACCTTAAGTCTTATTTAACATTTAGACGTCTCAAATTTGTAGGATTCAAAGACTATCCGAATTTTTATAATGTATCATGTTCCACTTCATTCATGTTTTAGAATAGAATGAGGCAATGTTTTCGTCTACCGAGTCAAATTTGGCATTCTACAAAATTTGATTGGGTTTGAATTCAGCCAATTATTCCTTATGGCTTTTCCAAAACAAACGCGATAAGTTCATTGCATCTTGTCTAATTTACTGAAATGTTATATTTAACAACGTCCTCTTATTCTTATTTCTATTCAGCAGTTTTTTCATGCTGGAATATTTTACTTCGAAGCCTATTAAGGCCTCATACATATTATATAGATCTATATCTCATATGAAATATGGGGTGACCGTATGTTATTATGATATTAGAGGGTTACTATCCCTGTTGAAATAATTCCTACATTTCATCTCAAGGGAGTTGAATATTGTCACCGCACTCAATATTTATTTCCCACAAGTTCTGAATGCCTATTGACTTGAAATCTATTCTCTATTTTACCGAATTCAAATAGAAAACTAATCATTATATATTCTTGGCCCAAGTCTTGAGGAGAATCGGGAATAAAATCACATAATCAAAATGTGTCATTGAGATATTTGATATTTTAAGTTAATAAAATTAAAGAGTTCAAACAGGTGCTCTAAGAAAGGACCCTCAAATAATTTTTCACACCTCTCGTTTCGAAATACAGCGTATTTTCTGTTAAACCGGAGCTCGTTAAATCTCGAAAACCACTTATCGCACAAAAGTTAATAACCTCTTTTTGGAAAGGAAAAGAGTTGGGGAGTTTGTTGGAGTAATTTAACCTTCGGTCCGCCGAACGAATGATGTAAGAGTGTCAGGAAAAACTTTGCAGCACCGCATAGAATTCATTATCGCAATTACATTGATCTAGTAGATTGTTACCCAACGTATTTACAGTTATTAAGAACTTTGCCACAGTTAAAAAGTCCAAATAAAAATTTTTGTAACATAATTTACTGGTAGGAAAAATATTCACTAATTAAAATGAGTCGAGGGTCGAAAATGTTCAATATTTGGGGGTTGTTTATTAATAAAATTAACTGAACTGAATTTTTAAAGTTCAGAATTCAGGTCACGCCTCGGACTAATAACAGTACGACTTTTGTGGAATGTTTTCTTTTATGTCGAGTGATTTTTTCATTGAGAATTTCAAATCTAAATTTTTTTCTGAAAATTATGGAGATATATCAACCAAGAAAAATTATTTTGAAATATCGAGCTTATGAATTATCTCCGAAAATATCAAGTTTTCAAGAAGTGAAGTAAGCAAGATTGAATGCTATAAATCCTCTCTTAGAATGTTTAAAATCAACAGTGAAACCATCAAAGTAAATTATAGAAACTGTGGCACATAATAATAATAATAGAACAGTTATAAGTTATAAGTGTATAACAAATTAAACTTTTGAAGTAATTATAAGTTAAAATTAGTGGAATATAAGTATCCGAAACTAATAAAATATAAAAGAGATCACACTGTGGATACACTATAACACTATAAATAATAAATAATCACCCTTATCCACTAGTGTACATTTAGTGGATAAAGGTGATTAATTCTTATTCATAGTAACCGAAACTACGTACACAATATCACATTGAGTAAGGATCATTCATGGCAAGACATCTGTAGCCTATTAAAGAAAAAATAAAGAAAATGATAAACAAGTCAACATAAATAGCTTGTCAGAAATCAATGCAATAATATTGCAAGAATTGAGGGAAATTCGAGGGAGCTACAGGAATTTAAACACATTCTAGACACACATATTTCGTAAAATTGAAGACACAGTTGAAACAAACTGAATGAAACCGAAATAAAAGCAGAAAATGTAGAAACAAATTGAAACGTAACATTATATTAGAGATTTAGATTACAGGGTCGTTAGCGGGAATTCAAAATTGAACCTATGCCACAAGGTGGAGACCCTATTGGATATATTCAAACAGCACCGACACAGATTATTGAGAGCAGAACAGAAGAATTGTATCCCGATGACTAGTCGGTATTAGCTTCTTGCTGAAATTAAAAACTCACATCGTTGAGAGGGATCTTGTTCTAGCTGTCAACAAAGCCCCGCATGTACTCTAGCCAAGAAAATAGATAGCCCAGAGTGTTTATGCTACTTTAAAAGTTGTACTTGTCACGATAATCATGAAGGAAAGGGATTCTTGGATATAGACTCCATTTGCGACAGAATTGAACTCTGTGTCATAGGAAGCATTTCTATGGAAAGATGTTTCGCAAGATCTGTAACAAACATGTAGCCCCCGATCATTTATGCTACATTCAAACGGATACGGGTAAACCTAAATGCGGCGATATTATATCTGTTTTTTACGATTCGGAAACAGAACGGCAAAAGATTTTGGAAAATGGTCCTCTAATCCATGAACCGAATCTTTGTATTTTTCGACAATGTTGCGACGAATGTATGGCAAATTACTCCAAAATTTGCTTAAAATGCGCTGTTCGTCAGCAAATTCTTAGATGTGATGATCCGATTTCCCCGTTCGTTCGATACATCTTGACCTTACGCAAGAAATTCAAAAATTTTATTGTTATGGCACATAATGTTGTGATTTTGATCACCAGTTCAATCTGAATTATGTTTTGACAAAGACTAATTTGAGACCTGATTTGATAATGGGCGAAACAAAATTAATTTCCATGAGAGTACAATTTTTGGATTCCTTAAAAATTATTTTTCAATGGCATTATCTAGATTGGTTTTGCTGAAATTGAAAAGGCTACTTTCCATACCTTTTCAATCGTTCGGAGAATCAAAATTATGTAGGTCCTATACCTGCACATGAATTTCACGATCCGGATAATTTAAAAACTGAAGATCACGGTAAATTAATAGAGTGGCACGCAATGCGTAATACTGAGATTTATATTTCCGATGCTCAAAATGAGATCGTGGACTACTGTATTTCGGATGTAGCTATTTTGACAGAAGCCTGCTTGAAATTCCGTAAGCAAATGCTCGTGAAACCAACGTTTGCCCTTTCACCGAAGTTTGCACTATTGCTAGTACGTTTAACAAAGTTTCCTATAGATAAACACTATTTGCAGAAGGAAATTGAAATTCATATGCCGCGACGCTATCGCAGGAGGTGTAAAAGTTGATGGTTGGTGTTCAGAAGCCAACCAGGTCTTTGAATTCGCACGAGTATTTTTTGGAAAAGTTGTGTAACTTTTAATTTCTAGTTTAACATCGATGGTGGACGATTTCACAGCTTCATTTTGTTTTGAACAATCGATCACAAAAAGAGCTCTATCTTTGTGTAGTCAATCATTGGTTCACTTGTTGACTCATTCAAAAACGATTTTTGGCCAATTTCTACGATTTTGTCACCCCTACGATGGATTTCAAGTAAATCTGGCTACGAATTCGTATTCAGCGACAAAAAAAAACCCTAGGTGCACTCGAAATGCCAAAATACCTTTTTTGTAGAAAATACAATTCAAGACTTGGAGATTTCGGGCCATTTTCGCCCCAATGGGTGAGGTTAGGGTTCTCAAGAGGTTTCAAGGTGTATGAATGATCCTGAGAACCTCCTGAAGCTAATGCAAAAAAAATTTTTTTGATTCGAACTGACATGTTTTTTTTTCTGGTTCATAGCCTGGACTACTGTGTTAGGTATAGGGATCACTCTAGGTAACTGTACACTTTTCTTACCAACTACATTTTTCGGGCCGCTTTCAAAATGATTTGCGTAGTTTTCTTCAAATTACCTAAATCAATTTTATGTTTCACGCTACGTCGGATGCTATTTACAATTCCTTCTCTGATTACAATTTTCTTTTTACATTTTCCTTCCAATCTCATTTCTAATTTTCGCTTCAGCTGCATGATTTTATTTACACCAAAAGCTGCCATTCCTTTGCCAAATTTTGCGTCCTTAGATTCCACTCGATTCCAAGCTGCTTCCTCCAAAATTTTGTCAGCCGCGTGATGTTCGTCTAATCAAATTGGTACTTATTTCAATGTACATAAGGATCATAATATAAAACCGTAAAATATAGGTACATTGAATTATACGTAACTCTAAGGAGATATTTATTCAAGAACTTTGATTACGGTGTAATCTTAGAGCTGAACAATATGCTTTTATTTTGACATGAAAATTGTTAAGAATTTTTTAATAATTTATATTTAATTTCAATTTTTTTAAATAATGGAGCAAACCTATCTCAACACATTTCCAGATGTTTCAAGTATACCACCTTCACGTTGGATGTTCTCAAATATTTGTTCTAATGGAGAAATTGAATAAATCTTATGAAAGGAAAAATGAACTCATTTTCAATATTGGAGCTATCAAATTTACTTGGAGTGACTGGTGGGGGTGTGACGACATCACTATCGGAGTCTATTTATTGAAAACATTAAATACAGAAAAAATAAAAGTCGATTCTTCTTGTCTAATTAATAGAGGGGAAGAAGTTCAGATTATCTTTTGGCTGATAATCCATTATCTATAAAAGCTTAGGCAGTCTTATTATTTATGGATTTCAAGAGGTGGAAATTTATAGTCGAAGCGGAAAGTTGCACTATCGCACAATAGAGGATGCGATCAAAATTATACGAATTAAATAATCGACTTTTTCCGCGTTTATTTGGTCACTCTTTTAGTTTTTGTGGTAGCTGGAGGTAGTGCTACCTGTTTTGGACTAACTATTTCTAAGTTAACATGGTCTCGTTAGAGCATTACACATCATACATTGATACGTTTGTAACTCTAAGTATATATATTAATTAAAGAACCTTAACTACTGTAATCTTGGTTCCTATTTTTACATACACATTAAGTTTTACTTTATAATTCATATTTATTTTTAATTTTTGAAAAATAATGACCAAATCTACTTCATCACATTCCCAGATATTCCAAGCATACCTTCGCATTGGAAGTTAAACATTTTTTCTCTGCTCAGCTGACAGCAACGTCATTCGGATTTTTACAATATGTTATCTTTTATTTAGAAAATCTTTAACACCAATTCCGAACACCCAAAACAAGAATGAACGATGTATAATTTACATTATTTAATACATTTTAATGATTTAAGACTTTATTTTCCAAATCTGTAAATATTTTAGAATCAAAATGTGTTCCATTTTATTTTAAGCAACTTTCCAAAATGAACACTCCGTTCGATTTAAGGGAATGCAAAGTGTATCACGAATATGTTCAAAAAAATCGATGGTAGAAACCGTTACTTAATGGTAATTTATTGTTATGATTAAATGAAACAGTTCAAGAATACATAGTTGCTATTTATTCTTGTTCTGTTTATTGTTTACTTTATGTACTTGCACTTCGGTGATGAAACTATAGTAACGTTTTCATGTTATTATTAACAGTGGTATAAAAACAAAGTAATTGTTCTTTCATCTAATTATACCAATTCAAGTTTCCAAGCTGTATAGATCCATAATATAAATTTGTATCCCCCAAAATAGATTGTTGAGCCAATCAGTGTAGTTGTGTTTGAATATATTGGTAAGTATCACTTTAGAAACAGAACTCATATGTCATAAAATATTCACTCGGCAGGTTTGAATACATCTTTTATTCACATATAATTACAAAGACCACCCATTGTTATAGCCGCAAACTTTAATTGGAACGCTGCAATCTTTTCTATTGTTAAGGCATGTACGTCACTTTCAACCCTACGCATAAGAACGCATAACGAGAGACTAACAACGAGATTTATCACATAATTAACTTTATTATCCTTCAAACTATAATCGGAAAACATAAAGAGATTCATAATTATAGAATCTCCCGTAAAACATATACACTTTCAACCAAAAATGACATAATGCATTTTTCTCTTTTAATTTATATTACATTACCTCTTCATTCGGATAATCGGGGGATGGGTGGTCGAGGGGGTTAACGATTGAAAAATATGAACTTGAAAATAGACAGACAAAATTTCTCTGTTGTCTTTGTTCATCAAAAAATATACCAGCTCATGGTGAACTTTTGAAATTTCTTTCTCTGAAACCTTACCTCATTTAGTAGAGCTATCCAGCAGATGAAATTATCATCACGACGAATTTCAACGTTCCCAACTCCATTTGGCTCAAGTTCTCAATCAAATGACGCAGCACGACAGGTTGAGGCCTTCACCATTTCCTATGGTCTCGAGCAGTTAATTAATGAATCAACACAAATCCCTGATAACAATTATGCCAATACGCTCGACTTATTCCTCACTAACAATCCAGATCCCTATGAGGTAAAAATCCGTGCACCATTGGGAAATTCTGACCACCACTCATCACTACGACCTGATGACTGGGATGGTCTTCGCATCTTTTTCTATGAGTTTGCTTCAAAACATACTCTATTTTGAATCTAAAGACCCAACGCAATGTGCCAAAGAGATCTCGGATATTTTCAGGCTAGGAATGGAAACTTATGTAAGTTCCCCATACCAACAAATCACCGTCATCTAGTGAACCATGGTTCAAAGAAATCTGTTCTAGGACCGTCGCTTCTAAACAAACAACATACTGCCGTTGTCACGAGAACCCATGTCTGTAGACCAGAACAGAATATATTGACGTCAGAAATATGCAATGATACAATAAACGCTTCAAAAGAGGCATATAATGGCAAAATAAGATGAAAGCTTATCGAATGCCCGAATGTTCCTGTTCGTTTCGGCAAAGCAATTGGTAGACATTTCACTTCCAATTTATTTCCGCCCCTAACCAAAGATGATTGCACACTGCCACAATGGCTACTACACCAGAAGAAAAAGCCAACCTTTGGGCATCTGTGATGCCCATATTGTGTAGGTATTTGTTAAGACGACAGTGACCGGTTAGGATTCCAGTCATCTCTCTGATGTTCTTTCTGTTCAGAGAAAGGAGTTTCTTTGAGAGCCTAGGCACAGGTTCTTTGAAGAAGAGCTCTGCCTTCCTCATACGTAGTGATTCTCGCCACAGTTCAGACCACTCTTTATTCAGTTGGCCCAGAAAGGCGAGAACCCCTATGCAGTTTGATAAAGCGCCAATTGGCTCCGGCCCGACGGAGGGTCTAGATGACCCTCGCCTGGCCAGGGAGTCGGTCATTTCGTTTCCTACAACTCCACTGTGTCCAGGGACCCAGATGAGTTGAACTTTGTTTCTTCTGGCTAGTTCAGCCAGTGTATCCCTGCATTCTTTGACAAACCTTGATGTGACTCTGGGTGATTTGAGAGCTGCCAGAGCCGACCGACTGTCTGTACGAATTTATATGCGCCTATTTACATAGTTTCTTTGTAGGTTTTCCATGGCACAAGACAATATTGCGTAGACCTCCGCCTGAAAAACCGTGCATTAAGCGCCTAGAGTCACTGAGATAGTGGTATTTGGCTTTTTCAGTCCTGGTGGCAATAAGGTGAGAGTTTTGTTACTCCAATCTCCTCTATCCGGGATGAGGATTTTGAGAGAAGCGAGATATATAGCTGAGATCATGTTATCTTGCTCCATTTCTAGTATGGGGCACTTAGAGATTGCCTCACTCAAAATCGAGAGTAGTGTGTTTTGGTCCAGTGGCCTAGGCCCTTCAACCTATACGCCATTCTCATGGCCTCAGTTTTTATGTATAAGTGTATAGTTGGTAATCCGGCGAAAGCTTCAAGGGCTCTCTTTGGAGCCGACCTCATACCGCTCAAGATGCCTACGCATGCAAACCGCTGCAGTCGGTCCAGGGGGCGCTGGGATGCCTATAACAGATAGTGTATTGCAGTGTCAAGAAAGTGTGTTCAATATTGCAGATTATTTAGTGGGATCAAATCTTATCAAGTAATCCAATAATCCAAACATCTTAGAAATAGCACCTAAGTCCTACTGTATCAGCTGGTATATCAACTCATATAGCTTTACTAGCATTGCCTGTAAAACCAGAGTAGGTAATGTAAATATCATGAGGATCTTCGATAAATTGTTTGGTTTGATCATTTCTAACAATATCTCCTTCTGGTTCAAAAAACTATCGGCATTTGAGAAACTGAACTGTCAATCCTGATTTTATCTATCGCATTCCGATGTTTACTTTAATTGCACCAAAAAATACACAATTTTCGAGATAGTTGCAAAAAACTAGATATAATCCCTTAGAATTAAACCATAGCTCAAGTTACTTTCCAGGATTATGCTGAGGTCATCAAAATAAAGGCCTCTACAAAAATAAGTTAATTCACAGTGCATTTCAAGAGAGTGTTGAATCTGTAAGAATGCCTAATCTGTACAACCATTATAATTGTTTAGTTTTTTAATAGTAAATAAAATTATATGTTATAATTATTTGTGATTACATTTCAAACAACCATAACAAAAAAAATTGTGCATAAATGGTTATTGCCCAATAAGTACACGTTTCGATGTGAACTTAATCGGCAGGAGGAAGACTCTGTCTAAATATAAATATAGATAATAATTTTTGGGAAAATATTCTAAATTGTTTATATATTGAGAGATGATATAGAATTAAATTTTCAAAATTATGGGGATAACTTAGACTATTCAACATAGGATTATATCAAGATGTATAAACGTAAGATATTGAACCCACACCCCTGGATGTCTGGTCTAGTGTGTTGAATAATTTTGATCCCGTCTAAAGTCTTATATTTTTTTTATTCGCTCACATTCATTTTAAGTTCAATGGTTTTGAATTGAGGAGTGTAGATATGAGTATTACTAAGGTTGGTAATTACTCTGACAGTACTCATCCAATTATATCATCATAATCATAAATGTTGTGTGTAAGAAAAAACAAGTTCAAAGTTTCTTTCCCTAATGGGCCACATTCCGGATATACCGACATATTTTGAGGAGAATCGCGTCACGTCTCGTTTTCGAGGATGCTGAACACGATGCCGGTACTTTGGAATTCCTCCGAGTCAACCCCACCCCTTAAATGGTCAAAAAAAAAACAGAAACGGTGAAACGCGGATATACAGACATATTCCGAGAAAAACCGCGTCACGACCCGTTTTCGAGGATGCTGAACACGATGCCGGTACTTTGGAATTTCTCCGACTCAACCCCACCCTTCAAACGGCAAAAAACAACCCCAACCCCCGAAAGGGGTGAAACTCGGATATACCAACATATTTTCAGAAGAATCGCGTCAGGTCTCGTTTTCGAGGATGCTGAACACGATGTCGGTACTTTGGAATTTCTCCGAGTCAACCCCACCCTTTGAACGGCAAAAACAACCCCCGAAAGGGGTGAAACTCGGATATACCGACATATTTTGAGAAGAACCGCGTCACGTCTCGTTTTCGAGGATGCTGAACACGATGCCGGTACTTTGGAATTTCTCCGAGTCAACCCCACCCTTCAAACGGCAAAAAACAACCCCCGAAAGGGGTGAAACTCGGATATACCAACATATTTTGAGAAGAACCGCGTCACGTCTCGTTTTCGAGGATGCTGAACACGATGCCGGTACTTTGGAATTTCTCCGAGTCAACCCCACCCTTCAAACGGCAAAAAACAACCCCAACCCCCGAAAGGGGTGAAACTCGCATATACCGACATATTTTGAGAAGAACCGCGTCACGTCTCGTTTTCGAGGATGCTGAACACGATGCCGGTACTTTGGAATTTCTCCGAGTCAACCCCACCCTTCAAACGGCAAAAAACAACCCCCGAAAGGGGTGAAACTCGGATATACCAACATATTTTGAGAAGAACCGCGTCACGTCTCGTTTTCGAGGATGCTGAACACGATGCCGGTACTTTGGAATTTCTCCGAGTCAACCCCACCGGGGGTTGTTTTTTGCCGTTTAAGGGGTGGGGTTGACTCGGAGAAATTCCAATGTACCGGCATCGTGTTCAGCATCCTCGAAAACGGGAGGTGACGCGGTTTTTCTCGGAATATGTCGGTATATCCGCGTTTCACCCTTTTTGGGGGTTGTTTTTGACCGTTTGGGGGTGACGGTCAACTCAGAAAGAGTTTAAACCACCGCCATCGTGTTCAGCATCCTCGAAAACGGGGGAGACAGAGTCTCGTTAGGCTCTGAAATATTTTCATATTTTTCCGACTAACAGAAGCCATTAATTTAAAATAGATAATAATTATGTATGAATAATGAATACAATACAAAAACACGTGCATATCCTAATCGAAAAAATTGAGAATGTTTTCTGCCATAGTACCTACTAATACCTGGCAAAAGTTTGATTTTCACTAATTTATTAAATAAATGTACCTGTAGTTTCGATAACACTGTAGCTTCTTCAAACAGAAATTACAAAGTAATATTAGTTAAGTTCGAATTATCAGGGAATTTGAATTAACGAGAGTCATCATATCTGTACTACGCCGATTCAATTATTGAAGAAAAATCAGAAAGAGTGTCTTTGTTTCAACGAAAATAGGTTTAGTCTTCTGTTTTACGTTTATCATGACAGTAGCACCATCATCATTACCTCAATCGGCCCTTCACGAGACCGTTTCCTAAGCAGATGATTTAATTATTTCAGATTCGGAATAGGCAGAATATTTTATTCTTACCTACTTAAAGCTTAAACGTTGATTTACGTTTTCTCCACGAATGTTATTGTGTGCAATGCATTCTTTAGTTATTAAATTGTTTTTGTATCCTCGCAGAAAAGAACATTATATGAAATTTTTAGCTATGTTAGATATGATTATTTAAACAATGAAGAACAAGGCTTCTCACTAATGTAGTATCGAATCACACACATTTGAAAAAGCTGTGGGATCCCAGAAAGTATTAGATTCCAACAATCAAATTTAATACAATACAAGCTGTGTTTATTTATTTATTGATTATTAACAAATGACCACAGCTTGTGATAATATTTTGCATTTTCGCTAAAGGCAATACAAACATAATAAACAGAACATGTCTCTTGAATTGATGAATGAGTGTGCCAAATTAGGGTGAACACTTATACTTAGATCTTTTTGAATAAAGAATAAAGTATTCAATACTTTCGTATTGTTTGAGACTAACCTGTAATCAAATTACAGTTAACCTTTTCCAGGTTATTTCAAATCATTTTCCCAATAAACAAATTCAATTTTCTTTCCAAAACCAATAGAATAAAGAAACAGTTGAATATATTTCCCGAAAAAATTACTCAAAGAACGGAAATAGTTCCGTCGAAAAAATCTCAAATTTGAACACGTTCTAGTCTTTAACAACACAATCGGGTAGAATTTTGTTTAAATAATTACCAACTGATGATTTCATTTACGAAACACCTCGTTTTTCACTGTTTTGAATAATCATTACAAATGAAGACATTTAAAATACCGAAAAAGATGTGATCAATTAATCACGTGACTTTCCTCACTTTTGTTAGCGAAATAGCTTTCGAACACTCCTGCGGGTCAAAACTAAGTGATTGTAGGAAGAGAAAATATATTGGATTATTTTTTGACGTTTCTTAAAACCAATGAAATGCTTCTTTATTTGTCGCAAGGGTAAATTTCAACAAATTATGTCATTATTATAGTGGGAATTAATCTCTTGTGATTATTCTAGAGGATAATCACTGTAGCTTTTGTTTGCTTAGCAAGTGTCAGATAGTTGTCAAAATAATTACATAAATGTGTCAACGCGTTATATAATCGTATATTGAAGAACGAGTTTCCTAAGACTCGTCTTAAAGCACGAATTCAAGTTTAAAAAACGAGTGGCGAAGCCACGAGTTTTTTTAAAGAATGAGTGCTTCAAGGTCTTAGGAAATGAGTTATTTATACTATTTTTTGTAATTTCTCCTTTTTTATGCCGTTTTTAAACAAAAATGTTTAATTTAGTCCATTGAGGGATTTTTATGGTGGTTGGTAACATCTTAATTTTGAAAGTGAAAATTTGATTTAGTGGTTCTGTGATCGCTTTTTGTTTTATCAAAATTCTGTCACAAACCATGAATATGGAAGACAGCTTTACATGTACGCCCCCTGAAATACGTGAAATTGCCCAAAATACCGTGGGTAATTTGCTACCGGATAAATCCCGAATAGAATATAAGAAGCAATACGATAAGTTTGAAACATGGTGCAACGAAAATAAAATTCAAGGCATCTCGGAGAACGTTTTATTAGGGTACTTTGAACTACAACGCAGGAAGTATAAGGCCTCTACGTTATAGACAATTTATTCCATGTTGAGGCCGTGCTTAAGCCTATATAAAAATGTCGACATATCGAAATATAATAAGCTGCAGGCTTTTCTAAAACGGTCATCGCAACATTATACACCGCGAAAATCAAAAATTTTAGAAGAAGTCATTCGTAAATTTATAACAGTCGCAGATGATAAAACGTACCTAGCAAAGAAAGTAAGTTCCCATTCTTGTAGCTTCAAATTCAACAGCAATATTTATTTTAGATTATCTTGATAATGGGTTATAATGGGGCATGCAGACGTGAGGAATTAACCAATATGTCTATAGATGATATACAATATAGAGCTGATTCCATCATTGTCGTTATACCTAAAACAAAAAATTGTGTACCCAGAACATTCTTTGTGACAGATGAAAATTGGATTAACCTAATTAAGAAATATGCCGACTTAAGGCCTAAAAAAGTAAATCACCGGCGATTTTTTTTCAACGTATCGTACTGGGTATTGCATTAATAGCCCAATAGGAATCAACATGATGGGAAAAGTAGGTAAAACAATTGCTGGATTTCTTGAATTACCAAATCCGGAACTTTTTACGGGCCATTGTTTTAGAAGATCTAGTGCCATTCATATAGCAAATTCTGGCGGCGATTTATTAACAATAAAACGCTTGGGGGGCTGGAAATCTTCAGCTGTTGCGGAAGGGTATGTTGATGCTTCGCTGCGAAATAAAATTGAAGTGGCACAACGATTTTCCCGACCATGTTGCCAAATAATAAAAGTGTCGTCGTCATATCTAAACCAACATTTCGGCTTGAGACCAGATGAGTTGATAGCATCCTGCTCGAAAGTTTCCATGAAGATATTAGCTATGACCGGAGAAAGTGGGGAACCCATAGCAGCTCCCGAGGACTGTTCGCAAAACTTACCGTCGTACAGAAAATATGTGGATAATCAAAAATCAATTAACGCTAGTAAGTCGATTGAAATGTTTTTGCTAGGTAACAATTTAGAAATTATGGAAAGGATGTCTGGAATGGGAACAATGGTAAAGAGTGATTCGACGTCGAAGCTGACAAGCAAATTGCCTGGGTCAACTTTTAGCGTTTGTAGTTTTACAACGCAATGAAAGGAATTTGGGATAAAACTGTTGGAATTACCTACAAGCGGTTTGAGGATACATGACAAATATCAAGAACGTCTATAAGTAGAGGATCCGATAGTGCTGATAATTGGTCTCTGAGGAACTGAGGGCTTATGAATTTTAGGCTTTCCATATAATCGGGGGCTTCTTGAACAATGGGGGATAAGAAATTTCTTATATGGATCAGGAAGGGAAAAATGACAGATAATTTATGAATTTGAACGTTCTTTGGTAGGGGTTTATAGGAGATGTTGCAGGATTTTGTTATCATAATGTGAACGATTCATGACAACAGTGGAGTTTCCCTTATCAGCTTTTAAAATAGAACTTGATTCGAGTAAATTAAGAGCTTGGATTAAAGGTTTAGGGCAATTTGATTTAGGAATGTTGGAATGACGATATTGTGACGGGAAATCCATCCGGAAGCCAAGAATGTTCAGTATAAAGCAATATGATCAATACAGTCAAACGCTTTGAAAAGGTCGCACGTGATCGTGAAACTTCAGCTTTACAGTTATCATCAATTCCCTTCCGAATACAGCACGTATTCCTATTGTAATCAGTTAATCACACACAAACCGTGACACTCCAATTTTTGGGTGGCCTAGGAGTCAAAGTAGAAGAAGCAACAGATTCAAGATATCTGTCTGCAGAATCTTTCAATTCATTTGATACTTTGTAGATGATTCAGGAGATTGGGGCTCATTTTGATATATGAGTTATGAACTGTGCTTTGTTTTTGAGAACGTGATGAAAATACATCAGTGGACATATTTGCAGCGTATCGCTGTGCAAAACTCAAACTTTCGAGACGTAGGGCTATAACTGTACATCTACTAGCAAACTTTTGCTGGTTTTTGGGTTACGTCATTCTGCCTCTAAGAACAGAGACATTAGAACAAAAATCCGGATGTTTCCATTCAAAACCAGTTACCAATAACTAACACTGACCCCAACCTAACCTCTCTTTCAAGCCCTGCAACAGAGATGAAAACAGATTGTTGTTATCGACTGTAATACTAACTTAACGAGTTGTTTCAATTTAACATGGAAAGAAAAAGCAAGTAATTACTGTAGAATCTCGTAATTTTCTTAGAACGTCGTTCTTCAGATTAATGGTAGAGTTCACCTCAGATGACACCTACAATGGTTTTGAGTAATTATATTCCCAAGGTAAATCCGACTAGGACTCCTAACAAGGTTCGCTTTCCGCTTAGATTATGTGATTCAGTAGTTGGTTTGTTTGTTGTCCTAGGCCTTGGGAGTAACGCACTTGATGCGAAACGGTTTCTACACGCACTTTCGCCATAACTATAAGTTGAATCATTTTGCTTGAAAATTTCGCCCAATACAATGTCAAGATACCTTGAATACTGGATCCTAATAAAATCCATTATGTACCCTAATCTCTTCATTCCTCGTTGGAACATTATTCAAATCGATAAAACGAATTGATTATAAATAATTCTTAGTATTTATATTAATTGAAATAGGTCAGACTAATACATATGCTTATGATGTTTGCACAACGAAAGGATTCAGAATTACCCGGATGTTCCAAATCCACAGTTTCACAGCCACAAATTAATGTAAATTCGGCCAGAAACAACACTGTTTCAGATAACGAAAACATAGAACAAAATTTGACCTCAACACATGGGTTGACTGTGAATTCTAAAGATACGTCCACTGTCCATGTCAACATATATAATCACTGTAGTTTCAATCAACCAATGTAAAATTAAGAGTTTGTCTTCGTTAGCAATAAAACATTTATTATTTACGTTGTTGATTGTTAATTATTCTTCTTCAGTTCTGGACTTTGGTCAATGGTTAATAACCTCAAAACACAGTGCCGTGGAAAGTAGATGGCAGCCTGCAGCGCACCGTGGCGCGTTCATTCAAATAATGTAATTACTGTGTATAAATAAAGCGAAATCATAAACTTTAATATTATTTATTGCGAACGTATTACACATTATAAAATTGTTTGATCTTCCACAATGTTCTGCCATGAATTCCATTTCTATAAAACCATTGTTTCCGTAATTTTAGTTTCGTCTCTACTGGAAAACGACTATTAGTACAAATATCTAAACCATATTGTGTATTAGCTGAAATCAATTTTTCCACTGGACACGTCGGCGACTTTCTCTTCTTGAGTTGTTGACGCTCGACACTGTCATTTAAGCTGACATAATGATGACAAGATAATTCCGCATCAAGCTCGCCAACCTAAAAATTTTCGTAAAAAGTTCCGTGCTTTTTTGGATATTAAGACACGGCGAGTGATGACGTTGCGTTCGTTAATGGGTCAATTAGAAAATCAAAATGGAGGCAAATTACAAAAAATGAGTGCAAATCATCGGTTTAGTATCTTATCTGATGCAGAAATAACAAAAAATATTTTAGAAACTACCTCGAAAAACACTCTAATAAGTAATCAGTCGATATGAAGACAATTTAAGACCTTCACCATAGAAAGAAATTATGTTCTGGATCAGTCTACTACAACAGCTACTCTGGCATTGATTTTAAAAGATTGGGCTTATAACATGAAAAGAAAGAACGGAAATGATTATAAAGAAGCAGTAATAAAAACAATATGAAATAAAATGGCAAAATTAGTTAAAGAACTTTACTTTAATAAGTATAACAGGTCCTTTGATCCTTTCCATGATATAAAATTCAAAAATGCTCGAAATGCAAGAGATTCAAAAAGAAAATTTTACAAAACATCCTGAAAAGCACAAACAAAGTTCTGTGGCACTTTCTAATACAGAACTGTTGAAAATTTGTAACTATTGGGACGAAGATACACTTTGTGAATTGCAAAGAAAGTTTTTTCACGTTGCATCGTATGAACCAGCTTGGAGGGGAGGAGAAGCTACGAAATGTTTAGTTCATTATTTTAAAAAGAAACCGACATAATGGGATTAAATACTGGCCGCATTGAATATAATCCTATCTTTACAAAAACTGCACAGGGTGGAGCACAAAGGTGCGCTAACACTAAATGGTTGACTCCAAACATAAATAACCCAGATATTTGGCCTGTTCGTCTTTTTGAAAAACTAATCGGTAAACGTGAAGAAAATACTAAAACCGAACGCTTGTTTCTTACTCCAAATCCGGCTGGGCAAACTCATGGTTCTTGGTATAAAAACGTTCATGTGAGAATAAATTCCATTTCAAAATGGATGAAAGAATCCGCAGAAAAAGTAGGTCTAGACACAGTTACTAAAAAAATAACCAACCATTCTGCCAGATCAAGTGCAGTAAGTAACCTTTCAAAAGCTGGTGTAAGAGAACACGAACTAATCAAGGTCACTGGTCATAATTCTGCAAGTTCGATTAAACCATACATTCAAGTATGATAAATAATCTTAGAGAAAATACGCAGGAGGAAACTATTAATATAACAAGCAAGTCCAAATGCTCAATAAATAATTAGTCTCGAAATATTTTTAATAATTGCGTTTTTCATTGTACCAATTTAAATTGTAAAGTCTTTCAATATATTCACAATGTTCCAACGATATTTTCGTATATTGTAATAATTAATTAAATTAAATTTTTCAATAGTTATATTGATCGACATTTAAATAAAATGACATCTCAAAAATTAAGATTAAGAATGTTTTGATACATTTTTATTGTAAAAATTTGTGAGTCAAAAAATTATCTAGTCAAATATAACTCACGAGTTAGATAAATTAGAAAATAATTTGGCAGATTTTTGAAAAATTGTTGCCAGGCAATTGGCTATTTCCAAATGGCAAAAGTTATTCTCACTCTCTTGTTATATTATTTATTACTGAAATAATTTAGAAACCTCTAATGACAGATTCAATTCTATGCTACATTGAAATTTTATAGAAATGGTCTGCATAATGTGTTTCTCAACTCTATGTTTCATACTGACACCTGCTTTCAGGTTAACTCTCGGTATTCACACTATGATATAAACACCCTTCTCCTACATGAATCGTTGATACCATTTTCGACTTCTGTAAAGTATTGTAAGTATTGCAGATATCGATTTTCTCTACCAACATTCAAATGATAATAACAAAATCATCCCTCAATGTTGATAAAAAGGTTTATTAAAAGCGTTTCCACATTAAATACATTTGAAAACCTACATTTGAGCCGCTTTATAATACTACCAAATGATACTGATGTGCATAGTCAATTCCGAAATGAACGTCTCATTTTAGCACCTCCATTTGCACTGTTCATAAAATTTACACAAGCTTTAATCAGCTTTCATGAAAATTGAAGTACAGTAGACGAATCGACCATATTCAATCCTAATCTGATCCCAAAAGACAGTCTTAGAAGACATGTATTTCCTAGTTATATCGATGCATATAACGTTTTTGATACTTCACATAACAAATCAAGAGATGTTGGTTGAAAGTATTGCACAAATTGGGACTAGAGCTGAAGTGCAGGAAAATATTTTGTCATGAAGCGCCCTAAGCCCGTGAGAGTGAAAGCTTGATCGCGGTCGAGCCGTGACAGATTCTATCCGATCAGCAAATAGTGACGCTAATTTAATATTTAATCCGTTTATGCTGATAGCAATAGAACAGTTACGAGATTATATGGAAATACGTCGAACAAATCAAACAAATGGGATCTACAGCAGCTATGGCACATGCTATATTACTTAATCTAATAAGTGCAATTTGAAATGCTAGCCTACTTAACGCCACAAGTTTATTTACTTCAGATTCAGATGGAGGGTGGAAACTGCAGTTCATGGAAAATAGAGTTAGAAGTTCACTGCTCTATGACATAACAGAATAATCTTGGTTTCCGGATTAATTTCAGTCAATGGGAAGCCATCGTTTCGCTAACCATTACAGGTAGCACCCAGCCTCAGGACATGCTGGAATTGGAGTTTTGTTCTATCGCAATATCTTCTTGATCTTCTATTTCAACTCATTCTTTGTTGGGCTATTGCTTAAACAATTTCTCATAATGTACAGGATGAACAAATTTCGATGTTTGCATAGAGTAACTCTGTAACTATAGATATTCTAGCTATATAGCCTAAAGTTGTACTTTTTAGATGGGAATCCTAGTTGGCTACGTTTTAGGTAAAATGGATTTTTTTCCAACTATGTATCATAGGTCGAGTCTCTTCTGATGTATAAGTCTTTAAAAGCAAGAATAATATTCTACTATATTACTTCTTGCTTTTTTATACTTATTCCAAGTAGGTGGATGTCATCTATGACAGTGTTTATCCGTTTGTCAGTAAATTGCATATTAACGATTTAGTTTTCGTCGTAATAACAATTAACTCATTTAATCGTAAAAGTGCAGATATCTTAAGAAAAAGCTTTATTCAAAGTAACAATAATTGTGATATTGCAGCTTAAATATATTTCAATCGCTATTCTGAAAGAAGACAATCTTGTAAAGCTATATTCAAGGGGTTAAAAGAAAATCTTCTTGATTATGGATCCTTCAACAAGCCAAGACCACAAAATCAGATATTTATATCTGATTTTATAATATATTACAACTACAAAATAGAAATACATATTAAAGTAAATGTTCAAACTGATGTCCGTTATGTTCGATACATAAATAACACCTCTTTATAACACAACTGCATAATAAACATGAAGATTTGAAACGGAATTCACACAGTCTATAGAATTTTGTTTGAGTTCATTTATGTCGTGACTGGATTTCTTGTATAATTTCTCTTTAATGTAGCTCCAAAAAAAAAATCCAGTGGCGTTGAGTCAGGCGATCGTGGTGGCCACCTCCCTGATCCGTTACTTCCCATCTATATTTCCAAAATTAGTATTCAATAATTTTGAAACGGTCCTGATATTATGAGGTGGTGTACCATCTTGTTGGAAGAACTGATTGCTTGCTTCAATTAAGGGTACCTAGATTATCCATCAATTTCTCAATAATTTTCTGGTTTAAGATTTCTCACTGTTGGCCATTAAGATTTTCTTGATATATGTGATATGTTAAGCACGATTGCCCCATAGACCACACCAAATCACTAAAGCCAACGCGTCCCTGAGATCGAACGTCGGCGTTACAGTGAAGGTTCATATCAGACCAATGATGCTCATCATACCTGTTGAAAATATCAGCACTGCTAATATAGTCTTCATCTGTACAAACTACATTTTGAGTGAATAATAGATCTTGTTGACATTTTTGACGATGCCACATGCAAAATTCTAATCTTTGTTGGAAATCAGTTGGTTCCTTATAGCATAAGGCTTGAATTTGTATGTCTTCAAAATAAGCGAAGTTCGACGTCTTACTCAGCTTCAATCTGATAACTTGAAATTGAAGGATTTGCAACAGTTATTCCAAATGCAGATATACCAGTTTCTTGTTTCAGGATCCACAATTAATAAGATTTTCGTCTAACTTCTTGATAATAGCCTTAATAGGTGGTCTTTTTTCTGGATAGTGATTGAAATATATTTTGAATATACAATGTTATTACTTAGAATAAAGTTTTCTAACATCCCATATTTCTCTTAATTTTCGTAAGACGTCTTCACTTTTACGTTTAAATGAGTCAAATGTGACGGAAACAAAATCGTTAGTGAATTTGTTTCAAATAAGAGATCCAGAATGGAACTTCCATTTTTTGTATCTCCTATAGTTACCGAGTTACCCTACACAAACATCGAAATTTGCCCACCTGTACAGCTGGATGATATCCCGAAATATTTGCCTGCGGAAGCCTCAAAATCAAAATAGGAGAAATGTTGATGGATAAAAAAAAAATTTTAAATAATAAATAAAAATTGCTATTGAAAATTTCACACCTCTACTTTTTAACCAATAAGATGCCTTAATTTTGACTAGTTACCATGACAACAACAAAAAATTCCGGAAATTTTTTCGTGGCGCCACGATATTTAAGTGGAAATTTTTTGACATTTGAAAAGGTAAACATATGATCATGTTACTTATAAAAAGAATATTTCTACCACCTTTAGTTAACTAAAATTACCAAATGGCGATAGACTGAGCTAGTACCCATCTGAGTTTCAGCATTTGGTTTAACTAAAGTTGGTAATTTTTTTTTTATTTAACGCAATATGGCAGATATACTTACCAATATGATTTTTTTAGAATATATTCCATGTTGAACTAATATCTTCATTGGCAAATCTCTAATGATATCGACCAATAAGCAAAATAATAACGAAATACATTTAATTATTATAGGTTTTATTAATATTAAAAACACAATTATTATAATCGTTTGTGGGCTGGCTTGAATTGGTGGTTTGAATCTGGGTACTTTCTGTTTTATTTTGCATTGTGCTCTGATCATGATTAAACTTGCTAGTACTTGATGAAGTTCTCCTCATGGATTCAATCATCTGATGATGATGTTCAACGTCCAATTGTAAGTAAGGTTTGATTGTCTGACTATTACTGTGTCCAGTAATTTTAATGATCTGTTGTTCACCAACTCCTTCCTTGGCCAAATTCGAAAGAGCTGTTGCTCTGGCAGAATGATTAGTTATTTTTACTTTTTTAGTGTCAATTCCTATATCAGAGGCTGCTGATTTAAACCATGAAGATACAATGTTCTTACCAACTGGGCTATTCTTGTACCATCCTTTCGAATTGGGTTGACTCCAGTCCGGATTTGGTGATAAAAATAATCTGTCGGTCTGAATAAGATTTCCCCTTTTTTCCATCAACTTCTTAAACAAACGAACCGGACACATTTGTGGATTGTCGAAATTTGAAATCAACCATTTACTATCCGACAGCTTTTTAGAACCACCTTGTGTGGTTTTAGAGAATATTGGATTATATTCTATCGGACCTTTTGGGTTTCCGAAATTATCAGTTTCTTCTTTAAAGTATTGGATACACGCAGAATATCCTTCCCCTCCTCTCCATGACAGCTCATGTGAAACTATGTGAAAAAATTTACGCTGCAATCCATCTGGAGTATTTTCATCCCACATTTCAATAATTTTTTTGTATTCGTCACTGGTTAAGGCTGCAGCACTCACTTTTCTTTTTAATGGGTCTCTCTGTAATTTTTTGCGCTTAGCATCGCGTGCAGCTCTGGCGGTCGCAAATTCCACATCAGAAAACGAATTAAATTTTATTTTATATTTTTCGTAATAAATTTCTTGTAACTGCTGAGCAGTAGAGTTCCACAACACTTTGACCACACTTTCCTTATAATCTTCAAAATTTTTCTTTTTCATATTAAATGCGTAGTCCTCCAGTATAGTAGCCAGCTGTACTACACTCATACACTCATGAATATTATACAACTTTTCGTCACAAAATTCAACAAACTGTTTCCATACACTTGATTTTGATTTTCGGGTGTTATATTTTGAATTTCTTGTCTAATTACTTGT
The DNA here is from genome assembly GCA_958510875.1 of Endomychus coccineus. Taxonomy (NCBI): domain Eukaryota; kingdom Metazoa; phylum Arthropoda; class Insecta; order Coleoptera; family Endomychidae; genus Endomychus; species Endomychus coccineus. The sequence continues at coordinate 68,473,243 of OY294068.1, forward strand.
TGATTTTCTTTACCAAATCGCGACATTTCGCTATACAGTTATTAAACTCAACGTACAGACGTTTTAAACTAGTAATTATTAAGCTTTGTGACAGAACCGGTTGAACAAAAATGACAAATCAACATATGCCAGAAACAACAATACCCTGGCCAACTTGACAAGCAGTGAAATTAATTTAAAATGTCAGATTGGTTTAATAATTTTTTTTTCAAATTATGGTGTGAAATTTTCTTACCGAATACCACGCAAGCTTAAATTATTCCTGGAAATTTTCTTTCGGGCACGAATATTTTAAGAAAATTATCCTTCGTCGCTTCGCGACTCGGGATAATTTTCAAAATATTCGTGCCGTCAAGAAAATTTCCGGAAATAATTTAAGCTCTTGTGATATTATAAGTGAAAATTTTCTCAGTATCAAGCAGAAACTGATTCCACTAGTTGCAGATAGCAATTATAATGTGATAATAAAACTTTATTATACATAAAAAACATTCAATATATTTCTGAAAGGCAGATGAAGATATCCAATAAATTTAAACTCGTTTGTTCATATATAAATACCCCCTGTCAAATAGCGACAAAATTAGTCAACATATTATCAAAATATGCAACCTGATCCCTAAATACAGTATCAAAAATTCATTTGAGTCAATAGAAAAAATTAAAAATAAGATTCTAAAGACAAATACCAAACATGTATCAATTGAGGTGAAAAACCTCTTTCCAAGTATTTCCACACGGTTGATTATTAGTCTTATTGTAGAACTTTTAATCCGCAATAATACAATACTGATAATAGCATAGGAAATATTAAGTTTAATCTCACTTTGCGTAGACCAAAATTAGTTTGCGTTTAACAATAAATATTACAAACAGAACACCGAGCTCAGCATGGATTCGCCATTATCTCTTTTAGAGACAAACTGATTATCTAGTAGAGTCTAATGCAATAATACAATCCGTAATATGATAATGTCAGGTACAACTATTCTTATGAAGTCATCCATACCGATACTCGGTATCGCCACTAACAGCACTCTCATGTGAGGTCCATTGCGAAAACAGCTTCACAAAAAGTTGGTTTTCTATTTCGTGCCAAGTGCTACAACTCCTCATGATCTACAAAGCACAGATTCGACATTTTCTGGAGTACTGTTCATATGTTTGGAGTTCAGCTTTCTAACATACGGTGAAGCTCTGAAACTATTCTGCTGATTGGCTATGTCACACTTGTGAATTTATTGACCTCTCTGGAATATCGTAGAAAAGTGAGCTTTCCCTTTTTTCGAGATATTTCTATGGTCAATGTTCATCAGAAATCTCGTCTGTTATTACAACCACTATTTTAAAATACAAATCACAAGACAACTATAAAAATTACCATTTTCTTAAATTTTTAACACTTCCGAAAATAGAAAGTGTAAGCTATTATATATCATTTTGACGGCAAAAAATAATACAATCTAATGACAAAAATCATAAGTTCAGGTCGCACTTAGGAATGGTAATTCCATAAAAGCATGTCACTGAATTCTGCCTCAAATATTATACAATGATGCGAATTTCACCCTGTACTCAAAAATGAAAATACTAATTACGGTATCTTTCGTTTGTTGAAAAAGTAGCCAAGACTTGCAAATACCGCATCCTTCTTTCTTTACTAACAACGAAGATACCTCGCGATGACACGAAAATTTGACACACTGTACATAAATAATTTTTCAAGATCTACGATAAGATAAGGTTAATTAATGATAATCAATAAATCGTGTATAATATTTATGCTAAAACTAGATAATAAATATCTGGAGAATATTCATTAATCGTTCATTGTCTCGCTCCTCATTTGCCCGGATGAAAGGCTGGGACAATAAATGTCAGTTTCTGTAGTCGTAAATTTCTAATCTATCAACGCATCGTAAATGTCCGTTTCATTTGAGCTTTAATCATTCAGCGAAATATTGTGATGTACCTACTCATTGTAGAGCTGGGGATTGTTGAGGAAATGTGTTTATCCTATTTGTTTCAATTGTTAAGCTCAAACCAAAGTGTATTAATACACTTTGGCTCAAACTAATGGAGGACGGTCAGCGGTTGTACTTCTCACTTTGCTTTACAAACATCAAGTTAGAGGTAAACTAGACAGCAGATACGAATTTAGCATTCATTATCAACTAACTAACTTCTCTGGATAATGCCTCGATGGATATTAAATAACAAAGAATATATTCATGAAAGGAGAAAAATATTGGAAATATGAAGAATTATAACTCGAAGCACAGAAAAACTTTAACAATGCTGCTAATAGTTGATAGTAATTTTAACCTGCTGGGTCTTAGTAAACACACGGCAAGGATTCAAGGGGCTATTTCCTGAATTATTTTATGAATATTTTGTCCTTTCATAATTTACGGAAAGCCACTTTGTTTGAAACATTCAGGCGATACAATTATTCTTATATAATATAACATGTGCTGATTGTATATTTTACAAAATCTGAAATATTGTTTGACTGAAGTTATCAACTACCAGCCATTCCAATGTGAAACTAGCCGCTTTATGCCCTCACTTCACAAACAAGTGACATATCCACCGCATGTTATAGCCCCACGTTCCAAACTTGTGATTTCTGAAGCTATAATGTTTCTGTCAAATGCAGATTTTTAATTTTTCAAGCAACGGAATGGGCTTGAAAGCCTATCTCACCGCTGATCCACCACTTGTAACAATCTGGTTGAAATTATTGTTTCAGGTAGCGTTAATACCTTATCGACGTGTTATATGAATTAAGTATTGTTTGTTGGAACCTGCTCTGGTATCAAAGATCTTAGTTGATCTGCTTAGTGCGTACCTTCAAGGTTCTTTTAAGCTGCCACCACTAGGTGTATAATTCAGCTCACCTAGAAGCTATTTCTAAATACGTTGCCTGATCCCTTCCCGGGGATTGCCTCGAATTGCGTACAATTATATCTTTATATCTGTTCAAGCGTAAATTCTGAAGTTCCTTCTCATGGTCGTATTCGTTGAGAGGTGATCAGAAATTACCAGTTAAATCAAATTAAATGATGAATATATACTGGATAAAAGTTGACAAAATTTGGTATGTAACAACATAACAACACGATTGTAAAGTTAGACCAAAATCTGGTTATGTGTATAATAGTATATGAATTTAAAGACTGGTCTATTTCAGGTTCACCCCCAAGTGGGAACCCCTTTCGCCAGCGAGCGAGTACCTGCTCAGGTTGTTTTAATAAAGTTGGAATCAGTGAGAGCTAATTAGCACAAACTCTGGAAAGTGATCGATTTGGCGCTCGACCACGCCTATGATTGATAGATAATATTCAGAATTAAAGTTTCCTGTCTCTGGTAACCTGGGGCTAGCCTAACGATCTGATACTCTATCATATCCCCTACAACTAGCCTGAATGGCTGGAAAAAACATATATTAACAAAATAAAATTGGCGAGCCGAGCGGGATCTGAAGGTTAAGGAACCACATTAGATTATATTGCCGACTCCAAAGTTGAAGTCAACCTTACAGTTGTTCTCTGGCACTTACCCTGTTGGTATAATAGCACAATTTTCTCTCGAATCCCTTACAGAAATAAGGCACAGAAATTTGTACATTCGAGTTCTACGTCGGATTAAATTATGGGTGTTATGGAACTGTCATAAGATGATATTAAAGAAGCTAACACTTTCCGCTGAACGCGCAAGAAGCGCACAAGTCCAGCGCTGCTTCACCCCTAGGAATAAATAACTCCTGTTGCACAAATACTACGTTTAATATTGCTTCACAAAAGGATTCTAACTATGAGCCAATCCATCTCTATCCAATTACTTAAATTGTTACAATACTGTCACACAGGATATTAATTGATTTCAAAAAAATGTGATATTAGGAACAAAAATTAACATGGGTTGAAATTATTTTTACCTTGACTAGAAAATTACTATATCTTTATAGAGAGGTTATATCAACAACAATGAAAACAAACTTAAAATATTTCAATTACTTTGAGGTTGGAATCTAGATAGATATATATGACTTGAATTGCAAACAATGGATTATTCCTTTTAGGGAGTAAAAACAGGCTGGACAAGAAGATTAGCTTACCGAACGAGTAGATGGTGAAGAACTCCCTTTTTTCTAAAGGTAATTAGTTTTCATGAAACCATTGAAGCGAGGGCCACCCCAATTGCAAAGCTTGCAAAATATGTTTGATTTAGAACACCGGGGGCAGACCCCACCCATATGTTATCAAAGCGACCTATAGGAAAATTACTAGGGGCAATAACAGTCCGTGAAGGCTCTTTTCAACTCCACGTGGATTTCCCCTGACTCAGGGAAATGTTGCATTGGCATCATGCTGTGCTTACGTTGCCAAGCATAATTCTTCGCTGGCCCATAAGTGGGTGTTCCGGATAGGAGATATCGAATTATGCGACACATCGTCGCTAGGCCTGCCTGACATCTCGTTATTTTCTATCAGATATATTAATTTATAAAATTCCATTCCGAATTGAAGTATTACAATAATATTAATATTTTATTAAAAAGGTTCATGCTGGTGTAAATCATGGAGCTGTAATAAAACATGCAAGAATAAGACATTCGCCAACAACTATTCTATTACATATGAGCTCTCTTCATCTACAACAACTGTTGAAACTGACTACCATCAGCTAGGATGCATCCATTCAATTTCATTGACTGCCGAACTCTTCCAAAAATATCCATCAATTATCCGATATCTCAAATTTTTCACAGTTTCCACTGGAGTAGTGCATACTCATGACTCCAGATGGCGAGCAGGCCATAAGTGAGGTCCACCCATAGATAGTATATATATATATATATATATATATATATATATATATATATATATATATATATACGAACCAATATACCAAGAAAACATACAAATATATATATATTTATATATATATATATATATATATATATATATATATATATATATATATATATATATATAAATGTGTAGAACTGGATTCTCGGGTATTGATCCGCGTTGTGTGGTTTCGGTCCTCAGAAGGACCAATTTCACGACGTTTCGGCAAAGTCGCATTTGCCATCTTCAGGTGATTCGACCGTAGAGTCTGGAAAATCTAGGCGAACTGACGCTTACTTGGAGGGACAGGTATTTATATCCCCCGTTATGTTTGACCTTTGGACTTTCGAACTATTTCACGCTTGGTTGATTTCTACGTGTTTGGCTCCGAGTGACACGTTTGGATGACGTCATTGCGACGCTGGAATCAGCCGGAAAGTTTCCGTGACCTGTTGCACGTGCACTGGATATCATGTTCTCTCTTGTTTTTGGTTTTATCTTCCGACTTTCTAAAGCGGGTTTCCATGTTGCTGGTAATCTTAGTCCGTCATCTCGTTTGTTAAGACTATGTGGACGTTTCTCGATCTCTATTGCCTCCCTGGTTATTCTGGTGTAGAAGTGTTCAATGTTGGCTAGAGTCTTTGTGCCGCTAAAGTTGATCATATGGCCAGTACTTCTTACATGTTCAGCTAGTGAAGACGTGGTTTCGTTTTTCGACACAGCGTTTGCATGTTCAGTCTTTCGCACATCAATGCGTCTGTTGGTCTGCCCGATGTATGTCTTTTCACAATTACCACATGGCACCTCGTACACTCCTTGGCATTCTAGAGGAATTCTGTCTTTTGGATTCCGAAGAACATTTTTGATTTTCCTATCTGTTGTGAAGGTTGTTTTGATATCATGACGGCTCAGTATTTTGCAGATTTTGTCAGTTGTGCCTTTTATGTAAGGTAGAAAAGCGTTTCCCACTGGTTGATCTTCATTGTTGACATCCTTCTCATTTTTGCGTTGAGAGTTATGAATCTGTTTTCTTGAATAGCCATTCATCCTAAGGGCTGTTCGGATGGTTTCCATTTCTCCATCGAAGTTCTCCGCATCAGCGAGCCGTTTTGACCTTGTCATGAGGGTATTTACGACTGATTGTAGCTGGGATGGATGGTGATGCGAGTTACTATTCAAATATCGGTTCGTGTGGGTCTTTTTTCTGAATACTGTATGTCCCAAACTGCCGTCAGTTTTCTTTGTTACCAAAACATCTAGAAATGGTAATTGGTTGTTCTCTTCGGCTTCTATTGTGAATTTTATCCGATCATGGATTCCATTCAGGTGATCGAGAAACCCTCTTAGTTGTCCTTCTCCATGTGGCCAAATAACGAAAATATCATCTACATATCTGAGCCAAAGTTTGGGTTTTAGTTGCGCTGTGTTAAGAGCTTTAATTTCAAAATCCTCCATGAAAAGATTTGCGATCACTGGTGAGATTGGTGATCCCATCGGTGCTCCTTCGATTTGCCTATATCGTTGTCCCTCGTACATAAAGTAAGTATTGGCTACACAGTGTTTGGCCAAGTCAATAATGTATCCTTCCGGTTTGTATTTATGTTGGATGATCTCTAGGGCTTCGTTTATGGGTACTTGTGTGAACAAGGATGCTACGTCGAAGCTTACTAATATGTCGTCAGGTCCTACTATTTGCATATCTAGAAGTTCGATAAAGTGTTCCGCGTTCCTCACGTACGATGATGCTGTCTCAACGTGCGGTTGTAACTTCTTGGCTAGGAATCTTGCTAATGCATGTGATGGTGAGCCGATAGAGCTTACTATTGGTCTCAGAGGTACTGCTGCCTTGTGTATTTTTGGGAGACCATACAGTTTCGGACATCTGGATGATTTTTCTCTTGGAATGAGATGTAACTGTAACTTAGGGTCGATAGGAGATGCCTTGATTTTCGCTTTCGTTGTTTTCTCTAGATATGTAGTGGGATCAGACCTAATCTTCTTGTAAGTCGGATCGTCCAATAGCGCAGCCATCTTGGTTCTGTAGTCATTTGTGTTCATGACAACGGTTGCATTTCCTTTATCTGCTGGTAGGATGATGATGCTTTCGTTCTCTCGAAGAGCTTTCAGTGCTAGGAACTCGTCGTGTGAAATGTTCCTTTTAGGTGGCTTCGAGGTTCGTAGAATACGCGACACATCTTGGCGAATAATCTCTGCTTCACTTTTATCCTGCAGCGAAGTTATAGCAGATTCCACGTTGCAAATGATGTCTTCCAATGGAATGCGTGCCGGTGCAATAGCGAAGTTAAAACCTTTAGCAAGGACATCCATGGAGGCCTTATTCAAAGAATGGTCGGATAAGTTATGGACAACTTTGACAGGGTCTATGTTTGTGCTGTCTCCCTCAGGTTTCTGGGTGTCTTTCAGATGATTGAACTTCTTCTTCTGTTTCTCTATAGTTATTTCAGTGTTTTTCTCTGCTCTGAACTCGGCAAGCTGATCAATTCTTCCCCAAAGTAGAGGATTGATTTCATTGCTAAGATAGAGGTGAACACGTAGTAGCTTGCTGTCAGTATCATCCAGAATTCTTCTTGTTTGGTGAATGGCATCTCGAAGCAGTGCAAAACTCGTTCTTCTCAAGATGTTCTTCGTACTAGTTGTCTTTGTGTGATACGAAAGTTTCATACAGGTTGGAATAATCTTCTGGTCCCGGCAGCGGCGTAGAAAGGTAAGGTCGCACAAAAGTTTCGATCTCTTTGTTCTCAACTTCTCGAAACTTCTTGTTTGATGGAAAACCTCCTCCCCGTAGAGGTTAATTATGTTTCTTCTTAGGTTCTCGCGGACGTAATGTGTAGAACTGGATTCTCGGGTATTGATCCGCGTTGTGTGGTTTCGGTCCTCAGAAGGACCAATTTCACGACGTTTCGGCAAAGTCGCATTTGCCATCTTCAGGTGATTCGACCGTAGAGTCTGGAAAATCTAGGCGAACTGACGCTTACTTGGAGGGACAGGTATTTATATCCCCCGTTATGTTTGACCTTTGGACTTTCGAACTATTTCACGCTTGGTTGATTTCTACGTGTTTGGCTCCGAGTGACACGTTTGGATGACGTCATTGCGACGCTGGAATCAGCCGGAAAGTTTCCGTGACCTGTTGCACGTGCACTGGATATCATGTTCTCTCTTGTTTTTGGTTTTATCTTCCGACTTTCTAAAGCGGGTTTCCATGTTGCTGGTAATCTTAGTCCGTCATCTCGTTTGTTAAGACTATGTGGACGTTTCTCGATCTCTATTGCCTCCCTGGTTATTCTGGTGTAGAAGTGTTCAATGTTGGCTAGAGTCTTTGTGCCGCTAAAGTTGATCATATGGCCAGTACTTCTTACATGTTCAGCTAGTGAAGACGTGGTTTCGTTTTTCGACACAGCGTTTGCATGTTCAGTCTTTCGCACATCAATGCGTCTGTTGGTCTGCCCGATGTATGTCTTTTCACAATTACCACATGGCACCTCGTACACTCCTTGGCATTCTAGAGGAATTCTGTCTTTTGGATTCCGAAGAACATTTTTGATTTTCCTATCTGTTGTGAAGGTTGTTTTGATATCATGACGGCTCAGTATTTTGCAGATTTTGTCAGTTGTGCCTTTTATGTAAGGTAGAAAAGCGTTTCCCACTGGTTGATCTTCATTGTTGACATCCTTCTCATTTTTGCGTTGAGAGTTATGAATCTGTTTTCTTGAATAGCCATTCATCCTAAGGGCTGTTCGGAGAACTTCGATGGAGAAATGGAAACCATCCGAACAGCCCTTAGGATGAATGGCTATTCAAGAAAACAGATTCATAACTCTCAACGCAAAAATGAGAAGGATGTCAACAATGAAGATCAACCAGTGGGAAACGCTTTTCTACCTTACATAAAAGGCACAACTGACAAAATCTGCAAAATACTGAGCCGTCATGATATCAAAACAACCTTCACAACAGATAGGAAAATCAAAAATGTTCTTCGGAATCCAAAAGACAGAATTCCTCTAGAATGCCAAGGAGTGTACGAGGTGCCATGTGGTAATTGTGAAAAGACATACATCGGGCAGACCAACAGACGCATTGATGTGCGAAAGACTGAACATGCAAACGCTGTGTCGAAAAACGAAACCACGTCTTCACTAGCTGAACATGTAAGAAGTACTGGCCATATGATCAACTTTAGCGGCACAAAGACTCTAGCCAACATTGAACACTTCTACACCAGAATAACCAGGGAGGCAATAGAGATCGAGAAACGTCCACATAGTCTTAACAAACGAGATGACGGACTAAGATTACCAGCAACATGGAAACCCGCTTTAGAAAGTCGGAAGATAAAACCAAAAACAAGAGAGAACATGATATCCAGTGCACGTGCAACAGGTCACGGAAACTTTCCGGCTGATTCCAGCGTCGCAATGACGTCATCCAAACGTGTCACTCGGAGCCAAACACGTAGAAATCAACCAAGCGTGAAATAGTTCGAAAGTCCAAAGGTCAAACATAACGGGGGATATAAATACCTGTCCCTCCAAGTAAGCGTCAGTTCGCCTAGATTTTCCAGACTCTACGGTCGAATCACCTGAAGATGGCAAATGCGACTTTGCCGAAACGTCGTGAAATTGGTCCTTCTGAGGACCGAAACCACACAACGCGGATCAATACCCGAGAATCCAGTTCTACACATTACGTCCGCGAGAACCTAAGAAGAAACATATATATAAATATATATATATATTTGTATGTTTTCTTGGTATATTGGTTCGTATATATACTGATAATGAAATAAAAATTCTGTTTTGACGTTTCGACAACGTTTATTGCCTTTATCAAAAATTGTTAATTGAATTAGTGTTTCCATGTAATTTAGAAAAGAATAGATGATTTTGATTAATGAAATGCGTCTGCAGCCGACTTGTGTTTTAAGATCCAATTAAAACTGCAGAAAACATTGGATCGGTTGTGAGTGAAAGAGTAATGTATGGCTAACTACAATTTGAAATAGATTGAATTTGATTAAATACAAGACATTCCAATATTGTACAATTATAAATATCTATGAATTATTGAATGAATTAGTTACTCTATGATAAGTATTTCTATCATAACTATTCAAGTTTAAGATAATTCTATGGAATTTAACCTCAAAATTGTTACTCTATAGTGTCATAGTTAAATAATACTTCATCTTTTTTAGGTTGAATTTTAAATAGAAAATGGAAAGTGGTACTTCAAATTAATAAAATTTTGTTAAGTTTGAATTAGATTATTGTACAGTTTCGAAAGATTGGAATCTATTTTGTCATTTACACAATTGTTCTTTTTAATTTGAATAGATTCTAATATCAAACGTTTGTTGTCGTTTGTTTCAATATTTAAAATTTTTGTATTGTTGTAGTCAAAAGTATGGTTAGTGTCTTTCACATGTTTATTGAGCGCAGTTGATGAATTTTTGGTATATTTGTGGCCATTTAATCTTTTTTCGAGGTATTGTGAAGATTGGCCAATATATACCTTTTCGCAATCTTTGCAAGGGATGGAATAAACAGTATGGGTTATTTTTTTGAAAGGTACGCTGCTTTTTAATTTTGTAAAGAGACTTTTCTGATTTAAATAACTCTTATGACATATATGTAGGTCATAAGGTTTCACTATATTACAAATTTTCTCTGAAAGTCCACTGATATATGGTAGTGATATGTAATGCCTATCATTAGTTTTCTCATTATTGGTATTGATTCCACCAAATGAGTTATAAAATTTATGAATTTTGTCTTTAGTTATCGAATTTACTAAATCAATGGGATAACCATTTCTTATTAAAGTTTCTTTTGTTTTTGTAATAGATATAGTTCTCAGTTCAGGAGAACTTAGTCGAATAGCTCTATCTATTGGATTTATAATAACATTTTTCTTATATTTTTTAGGTATATTAGAATTGAAATTAGTATACCTTCCTGACCAAGTAGGTTTGGTATACCATTTTGTTAGAATTTTGTTATCATTTGATTTTCTTACTAAAGTTAAATCTAAAAAATTTATTTCGTTATGATTTTCTAATTCAATCGTAAATTGTAACTTATGGTGAAAGGAATTGAAAGAATTCAAAAATTCATTACATTTGTTTTCAGGGATTGCAGCAATACAATCATCAACATATCTTTTGAAGAAGGCTATATTATAATTTAGTTGAGATACTACTTTTTCTTCAAGGAATTCCATTACTATTTGGGCTATGATACTTGATATTGGAGAGCCCATTGCACAACCATCTAATTGTTTATAACAATCATCTTTATATTGTAAAAAATTAGCGGTGAATGTATACTCTATAGCTGTTAAGAACTCATTCATAGGTAAATTTGTATATAGTTTTATTTCATCCCATTTATTTTGAATTATTTGTTTAGCTAATTCTAAAGGGATATTTGTATATAAAGATGTGACATCTAGTGATACTAAGATATAGTTTTTAGGTATTGTAATTTTGTTAATGAATTCCTTGAAATCCCAAGAATCTTTGATGTAAAACTCATTTTTGTAAGCTATGTTTTTTAGTATGTTGGATAAGTATTTAGCCATTTCATAAAAAGGTGATTGAATGCTGCATACTACAGGTCGCATCGGTATATTAGGTTTATGAATTTTGGGTAAACCATATATTTTTGGAGGATGAGCATTATGTATCGTTAATTGTCTATGAATGTATTTTGAAATATATTTCTTTTCAAACCATTTTTTTACTAAGTTATTATTTTTAGTTTGGTAAATATTAGTTGGGTTGTTATTTAGTTTCTTATATACTTCAGGATCATTCAACATTGTAGACATTTTATCCTCATATTCATTTGTGTCCATGATAACAGTTTTATTACCTTTATCTGCTTTTAAGATAGTAATTTGTGGGTTAGATTTGATGAATTGTTTGGTTTCTTTGAAATTTTTGATTGATTTGTTATTTTTATTATTAAATTTATTATTTTTAACTGTTTGTTTGAAATTAGTTATTGTGTTTATACATTTTGATCTTATCTCATTTGCTATTTGAGTAGGTTTTTTAGCAATTTCAGTTTCAAGTGAAGAAATTATGTTATTGATAGGTATTTGTCTTTCGTTATATAGAGTATTACTAAATTTCTCACCGAGAGCTAAAGTGTCTATTACATTTTTTGGAACATTTGTTTGAGATAAATTCATTAGCCAATTATTATCAACTATGAGATCTCTTTTGTTATTGTTATTTAATTTATTTATTTTCTCAATATTTCTGTTTAATTTTATTAAAGTTTTTTTCAAATTTTTGAGTTTCTAATTCTAAATACGTATTGTAGATTTGGGTAGGTAGGATATTTTTCATTGTAGATTTGGTTCTGCTTATGTTATTTTCAGTTTGTTTTACATTTTTACAAGTGTCAGATATTAAGAGGTTTAATACTTTTAATTGAAACGTTTCTTTGAATTGAAGATAAGTATTATCTAAGTACTCACTATTGAAAATGATGTGATTATCATTGATTTTTAAAAATTTTGGTATTATTCTTAAACTTTTTAGTCGTAATAAGTATATTTTCCTATTTTTTTGATTGGCAAAGGTATTCATCATTTTTGAGAACGTTTTCAATAATTGGACGGTGTAGAATCCATAATCTTCTTCAATTTTCTTATAAAAAGCCATGATTATTACGATGTATGTATATTGATGTTGAGAGTAGTGTATTCTTGAAAAATAAAAAACCTATTTCTCCAGGCCAAATTATTCTTTTGTTGATATTCTTGAACCATTTGTAATATTTGTATACCTTGGCTTTTTATAAGAAAATTGAAGAAGATTATGGATTCTACACCGTCCAATTATTGAAAACGTTCTCAAAAATGATGAATACCTTTGCCAATCAAAAAAATAGGAAAATATACTTATTACGACTAAAAAGTTTAAGAATAATACCAAAATTTTTAAAAATCAATGATAATCACATCATTTTCAATAGTGAGTACTTAGATAATACTTATCTTCAATTCAAAGAAACGTTTCAATTAAAAGTATTAAACCTCTTAATATCTGACACTTGTAAAAATGTAAAACAAACTGAAAATAACATAAGCAGAACCAAATCTACAATGAAAAATATCCTACCTACCCAAATCTACAATACGTATTTAGAATTAGAAACTCAAAAATTTGAAAAAAACTTTAATAAAATTAAACATAGAAATATTGAGAAAATAAATAAATTAAATAACAATAACAAAAGAGATCTCATAGTTGATAATAATTGGCTAATGAATTTATCTCAAACAAATGTTCCAAAAAATGTAATAGACACTTTAGCTCTCGGTGAGAAATTTAGTAATACTCTATATAACGAAAGACAAATACCTATCAATAACATAATTTCTTCACTTGAAACTGAAATTGCTAAAAAACCTACTCAAATAGCAAATGAGATAAGATCAAAATGTATAAACACAATAACTAATTTCAAACAAACAGTTAAAAATAATAAATTTAATAATAAAAATAACAAATCAATCAAAAATTTCAAAGAAACCAAACAATTCATCAAATCTAACCCACAAATTACTATCTTAAAAGCAGATAAAGGTAATAAAACTGTTATCATGGACACAAATGAATATGAGGATAAAATGTCTACAATGTTGAATGATCCTGAAGTATATAAGAAACTAAATAACAACCCAACTAATATTTACCAAACTAAAAATAATAACTTAGTAAAAAAATGGTTTGAAAAGAAATATATTTCAAAATACATTCATAGACAATTAACGATACATAATGCTCATCCTCCAAAAATATATGGTTTACCCAAAATTCATAAACCTAATATACCGATGCGACCTGTAGTATGCAGCATTCAATCACCTTTTTATGAAATGGCTAAATACTTATCCAACATACTAAAAAACATAGCTTACAAAAATGAGTTTTACATCAAAGATTCTTGGGATTTCAAGGAATTCATTAACAAAATTACAATACCTAAAAACTATATCTTAGTATCACTAGATGTCACATCTTTATATACAAATATCCCTTTAGAATTAGCTAAACAAATAATTCAAAATAATTGGGATGAAATAAAACTATATACAAATTTACCTATGAATGAGTTCTTAACAGCTATAGAATATACATTCACCGCTAATTTTTTACAATATAAAGATGATTGTTATAAACAATTAGATGGTTGTGCAATGGGCTCTCCAATATCAAGTATCATAGCCCAAATAGTAATGGAATTCCTTGAAGAAAAAGTAGTATCTCAACTAAATTATAATATAGCCTTCTTCAAAAGATATGTTGATGATTGTATTGCTGCAATCCCTGAAAACAAATGTAATGAATTTTTGAATTCTTTCAATTCCTTTCACCATAAGTTACAATTTACGATTGAATTAGAAAATCATAACGAAATAAATTTTTTAGATTTAACTTTAGTAAGAAAATCAAATGATAACAAAATTCTAACAGAATGGTATACCAAACCTACTTGGTCAGGAAGGTATACTAATTTCAATTCTAATATACCTAAAAAATATAAGAAAAATGTTATTATAAATCTAATAGATAGAGCTATTCGACTAAGTTCTCCTGAACTGAGAACTATATCTATTACAAAAACCAAAGAAACTTTAATAAGAAATGGTTATCCCATTGATTTAGTAAACTCGATAACTAAAGACAAAATTCATAAATTTTATAACTCATTTGGTGGAATCAATACCAATAATGAGAAAACTAATGATAGGCATTACATATCACTACCATATATCAGTGGACTTTCAGAGAAAATTTGTAATATAGTGAAACCTTATGACCTACATATATGTCATAAGAGTTATTTAAATCAGAAAAGTCTCTTTACAAAATTAAAAAGCAGCGTACCTTTCAAAAAAATAACCCATACTGTTTATTCCATCCCTTGCAAAGATTGCGAAAAGGTATATATTGGCCAATCTTCACAATACCTCGAAAAAAGATTAAATGGCCACAAATATACCAAAAATTCATCAACTGCGCTCAATAAACATGTGAAAGACACTAACCATACTTTTGACTACAACAATACAAAAATTTTAAATATTGAAACAAACGACAACAAACGTTTGATATTAGAATCTATTCAAATTAAAAAGAACAATTGTGTAAATGACAAAATAGATTCCAATCTTTCGAAACTGTACAATAATCTAATTCAAACTTAACAAAATTTTATTAATTTGAAGTACCACTTTCCATTTTCTATTTAAAATTCAACCTAAAAAAGATGAAGTATTATTTAACTATGACACTATAGAGTAACAATTTTGAGGTTAAATTCCATAGAATTATCTTAAACTTGAATAGTTATGATAGAAATACTTATCATAGAGTAACTAATTCATTCAATAATTCATAGATATTTATAATTGTACAATATTGGAATGTCTTGTATTTAATCAAATTCAATCTATTTCAAATTGTAGTTAGCCATACATTACTCTTTCACTCACAACCGATCCAATGTTTTCTGCAGTTTTAATTGGATCTTAAAACACAAGTCGGCTGCAGACGCATTTCATTAATCAAAATCATCTATTCTTTTCTAAATTACATGGAAACACTAATTCAATTAACAATTTTTGATAAAGGCAATAAACGTTGTCGAAACGTCAAAACAGAATTTTTATTTCATTATCAGTATATATACGAACCAATATACCAAGAAAACATACAAATATTACAAATGGTTCAAGAATATCAACAAAAGAATATATATATATATATAAGTTTAAAGTTTCTTTGCCTAATTGGCCACTATCGTGTATGTAACTTAAGAGATATAGAATTAAATTTTCTGAATTATGAAGATAACTTAGATAATTTAACATAGTATATATAATATCTATGGGTCCACCCCGAGCAATCCAGCGATCTCAATTTGTTGCTGGTGAAATCTCCAGAGCAACCACCCTAAAATGTGGTGGTGCACCTTCGTGCACAAACCAAATTATAATTCTCGTTACCAATGGTACCTATGCCATCCAGCAACTCAGGTAGAAATTGTAGGGAAAAGTTTCGATAAACCTCGCCGGTAAGTCTTCCTGGTAGAAATACCTGTCCAGTCAGCCAGTCACCCACAATTCCAACCCAAACGTTCAACGAAATCTGACGTTGAAAACGATCTTCCAGTACCGCATGTGAATTTTTCCCAGCCCATACCAATATGAAAATTCCTTACTACATTTTTTGAGAAATTTGCATCATCATAGAAAAGAATCAGCGACAGTAGTTGAGGGTTCCGAACCAGTGCAAAAGCCATTGACAAAATGCGATAAGTGGAAGATAATCCACCAGGAAGAAGTGCCTGAAAAGGTTGAATGTGGTATGGGTATATAACAAATAGTCCCTCAAAATTTTCCACACAGTGCCATTACTTACATTCAAAGTATTTTCAATTTTTCTAGTAGAAGCTACCTTATATGTAAATTCTTGGGAAGTAGGTGACATTAACACATATGTCAACTAATATATGTTACATACGTCTTTAGACGAAACCATAGTTGACATATGGGTTAGTGTGACCTATTTCCCAAGAATTTACATATAATTCATATCTGGGTCAAGAATCATTCTTATAGTACAAGTACCTGAATTTTCCTCTATCGTGTTCAGCACACTTTCTTCCAATTCTACCATTCTTACTGTAATTGACCTTCTTGTTCCTCCACTTGCTTAAATGTACCTGCTGTAGAATATGAATAGTTTGGACGTTTTTCTATCAGGAACAATACGGTTGGGAAATTGTTCAATGAACAACCGTCTATCCCGTTACCAATTCCCGTTGGCAAGTCCATACAAGAAATGCATCTCAGTCATGTCGGCGTTCATATAGCGATTCATGATAGAGAACTTCACTAACAAATATAGAAAATAAAACGCAATTAGTTTGACCAATTTAAAAGATACAAAATGAGATATCATAAGACTTATTCAAATTAAATCCACGTTTAAGTTGATATCTGCTGTCAGTGTCCAGAATATAGTTTCTTAGTATTCGGCAAACCCATTTTTGTCGAAACCATTTATCGCCCTGTGTCTGTGGAACAAAGTAGCTTTTCGAAAATAATCAAAGGAATAACCCTTATGCTTTAACATTTACTTGGTGTAAATTCATTTCTAAAATATGCATAAAAGTGAAATAAAACCCAACTGCAACGTTTACTTGCTGTACTTCGATAATGATGACGTCACCCCTCCCCCACCACTCACTGTCATTAGAATCACAGTGAATTTGAAAGCTCAAATATTGACCTTTTCCGTACTAGAATATGAAAGTTAGAGTGAGCTCATTTTTCCCTTCATAAGTTTTATTTAATTACCCTCTTACAACAAAAATAATAATAATTTTAGAAATGGCGAAGTAGATAGAGACCTACTTGGAACACTGGAAATGTGAGGAGATATTTTCCAAAAATTTAAATTAAATATACTAAATTATAAAGTAAAATATACACATTTTTTGTCAAAAAAGAGCAAATTATTCAGTTTTAATATTACAGTAATCAACGTTCTTAAATAAATATCCACCCAAAGTTACGTTCGAATCAATGGACCTATATTGTATTATGATCCTTACGTACATAGAAATAAAGACCAATTTGAATGAAGGTTTAAAATACAAATTTGAATCTACGACGTTGAAAGATGGGGTTGTGACGTCACACTATCGGCGTCAATTATTATTTCAAGACATAGTGAAATTATCGAAGCGAATTATTAACTCGCTTGAATGAACAGTGTATCTAAGATAAGGAATACCATATCAGTTTTTTTGGTATAAAATAGCATTTGACTGTATGGGTTCCAATAAACTAGTCAAACTAAAATATTATAATTTTGATCAAATCAGTTGCAATCTGATAGGTCCTTACTCGTCAAATAGAAAACAATATACAACGATAGACGGGATTGCGTCCGACACCGGTGGCGGCACTGATGGTGTTTCACAGAGGTCTGTACTAGCTCCAGCTCTTTTTATTAGCTATATGAATGATATTGCAGATGATGGCTTCGGTATGGAACGCAGCGCTGATGAATATGTCCTATTGCACGAACTCGAGAATATTCAGTCCAAGCTCGAGTATTGGTGTACAAGTAATGAATTATCTCTCAACTTTGAAAAAACCAAATATTATTCGTAAAAATCTAACAAATACAAATCCTGAAAAAATCGCTTTCCTAGGAGTTCATCTGGACCATAAATTAAGATGAACGGATCATGTTGATATGTTGATAACCTTGCAAGTAAACTAGCTAGGAGCATATTTGTCTTGCGGAATTTAGTTCATTTGGTCCCGGATGAGATACTGAAAGCGTATCACTCACTTTTTGTGTCGAACATGATTTATTCGTTGCTGAACTGTCGAAACTCACAACATATAACGAAGATAATCAAATTGCAGAGAATGGAGCTGTGTATTATAACAAACCGAAAATATTTGGATTATGTTAGAGGCAGCTTCAAAGTCTTTGATCTGCTGACATTTCCTTGCTTGTACATTTACCAATGTCTGAAATCAATGTATATTAAGGTTGAAAGGTATAGAATTCGGGATAAGATCCCCAGCTTAGAAATGTGTAATATCCCAATTAGACATTCATCGTAAATTGAATAATTCTATATCATCATAATTCTATATCATCATAAACATAAACATTTTTGTTATACTTATTATAGCATAACAAATTATGAGTCCGCAAGATTCCGATCGATGTTGCAACGGCGATGGTAACCCAGCCGGTTAGATATTGTCTGCGTATTTTATTGCTTTCAATAGCGTAGATTCGAAACTCCAAGCGGCAACGTTATCGCAGGTTAGTTTTTGAAATTTTTATATATTTTTGGGCATACTTTTGTTTAGTATGTTACATGAGAGATTGTTTTTGCAATTGATTTATTCTCCTTGCCTTTGTACACATGCAGGATACTCCAGCGGCAACGTTATCGATGGTTAGTATGTTAAATTTTTATATATCTTTGGGAATACTAAGTCAGATTAGGTTAAGTTAGGTTTCCTGAATTCATTAAATGTATATATATTTCTGGGAATACTAGGTTAGTAGGTTTCGAAAATTCGTTCTTGTAACTGATTGATTTTTCTTGCAAATTGATAAAACTATAAAAGAGTTCACACTGTGGATACAATGTACCACTATATCATTACACTATAAATAAGAAACAATCACCTTTATCCATTAGAAATACTGAATCTTCTTCATAACGCACGAATTACCGGGCGAATAATTTTAAGCTTATTCGTCCATTTATCGGATGAATAGCTCCATCCATAATAAAAATAACTAGATCCACTTTATTATATATCTTTGCTCATACTTTAATTTTCACATGGCTATTTTTGTAAGAAAGTAATGAGTTAATCATACACACTCTAACATTACAAGAATTCAAAACCTTTCTACCTGTTCGAAAATGTATATAATAGATCGATAAATCCTTATTGGAATCCTCTCAACAAATTCATTTGAGATCTTTCACAGGTAACATGATTTATTACACATGAAATTGCGTGAAATTTTATATAATAGATGATTTTACAGTAAGGGATGGAGTAAATAGTCTGGTTTAATTTATGTTACATTTTTTTGCTCTTTGAAAAGGGTCGACCAAAAGTAAAGTGAACCTGGGTGTACACGATAAGAATGATTGAATTCATTGAAAAAAAACCCAAAATCATAACAATGAGAAATAATTTCATGTGGTTTTGTGACGCTTTCTGAAATCAATACAATGCCAAGTACATAATGAAACTTTCTCGTGATTTATAAATATACAAAAAAATATCCGTATATAAATGTTGTGGTCAAAGAATTAGAATTGTGTCCCGTTGGGCTAATACATGGTAGCATATATATTTACATGTAAAAATATTATCAACTTTGCTGCACTAGCACTTTAAAAAAATTCTATCAATTCGTATCATTATATCACACAGTAAAGGATGATAATACCTTCATAAGTTCATAAGTTACCAATGTCATAAAACATGTCAAAAGAAGAAACTTGCAGGAACCGAAAATACATTGCAAATGGTTAGAAACAGGATAAAGTCGTGGAAAGGAGTCACATTATACTCTGTCATTGCATTAGAAGTTTATTCAAATTGACAACATAATGTGTTTGGACGTACCTATATTATATTATACAAATTGCGAATAAATTACCAATTACTATTTCTATTTATTTCGGACACATCAGCGGGTAAAATGTATGTCGGATACAATATCTACTACATGTTGTCCGCAGACAGATAGAAACGTGGCAGAAGCAGAATTATACTCTATCAGATTGAAAGTTCTTTCGAATATATGCTTTTCTAACTCTATGTTTCATAATCATTTTGATTGAATCCAACAAGAATTGTTGGATATTGGACAGAAAAATTCCCAACAATTGTTGTGAATTTCTGCTTCATACTTGTAATCTTGGGAGTTAAACTTGATTTATCGTTCTACCACCTCGATATCTCTTCTTTTAACATGACGAACACAGTTATTCCAAAAACTAAGATGAAAGGCTGCTCAAAGCTTCCTTCAACACATTTAAGAGATTTTCATCTTTGAAATTCCCCACATAACGTTTTTTCAAATATTTCTGTTCCGAAAGAATCTGAATATGAAGAATACTTTTTTGATTTCAAAAATGGAAATTATATTGGGATAAACGACTTCTTAGCTGACGTTAAATGGCAACATATTTTCTGTAACTCAGATGTTAATAATAACATTAATTGTTTTTATGACATTATTTATCAGGCAATCCATCTATTTATTCCTTTAAAAAAATTCAAAACTTCTACCTTTCCCTCTTGGTTCAGTTCTAGCCTTAGAAAAATTATTCACTACAAAAAAAACACTCGTAAAAAATATAAGGAAACAGAAAACATAAATTGCTACCACGACTTCTGTAAATAAGGGGCAAAGCTATTCGTGAACAGTGCTTTGAAAATTACATTAATAGAATGAAAATAATATTTCTGACAATCCAAAAATCTTCTGGGGATATATTCAGAGTAAAAGAAAACATTATAAGCTACCCTCAGCTATGTTTTATGAAAACGAGGGCAGTAATAATACTTCTGAGATGATCAATGTGTTTGCCTCTTATTTTTCAACTGTATACAGGGTGTCTCAGATTTTAACCGGGAAAATTCAATAGACGATAGAAAATTTGATTTTGAGCAAAAAATTCCTGATAACATATATGCAGAGACGCTTAGTTTTTGAGATACAGGGTGTTGAAATTGATAAAAAAAATTCGTTTTTTGCGACGAATATCTCCGGAACCGTTTATCGTACAGAAAACAGCTTTTGCAAGCATTTTCTACTCATATTAAGCTATGTTCTGTGTGATAAAAAAATTTTTTTTAGTCATAATTGGTGAAGATTTTGAAGGGGTAGTTGGTGTTTTTCTCCCCAACTTCCACGCCACTGGAAAAAGTACAGTTTTGAGACAACCGTTTGAACCGCCAATGTTTTCTACACAAAAAAGGTACTCCTGGGTGTAAGCTCTAAAGTTGACCGTTTTCCAGAAAAATCAACTTTTATGTTGAAAAACATGGTCAATTTTGTGGTTTTGTTACTTGTTCTAACGTTTGAATAAATTTTGTTTAATTAGTAAGAATTGATCATGTTTTTCAACATAAAAGTTGATTTTTCTCGAAAACGGTCAACTTTAGAGCTTATGACCAAGAGTACCTTTTTTGTTGCGGTTCAAATGGTTGTCTCAATACCGTACTTTTTTCAGTGTCGTAGAAGTTGGGGAGAAAAACACCAACTACCCCTTCAAAATCTTCACCAATTATGACTAAAAAAAAAAATGTATCACACAGAACATAGCTTACCATGAGTAGAAAATGCTTGCAAAAGCTGTCTTCTGTACGATAAACGGTTCCGGAGATATTCGCAAAAAACTAAAATTTTTTATCAATTTCAACACCACCGTATCTCAAAAACTAAGCGTCTATGCATATATGTTATCAGGAATTTATTGCTCAAAATCAAATTTTCTATCGTGTATTAAATTTTCCCGGTTAAAATCTGAGACACTCTGTATAATAACCAGACAGTGAATTTTATTCCTGAATATAATTTTGAAAACAAAGTCTATATCAACGAACTCGTATATCCGAGTTCGTTGGTCTATATCAACAATTACAGTATTACTGCTACAGATATAATAGATTACGTTCTCTCTGTTCTCCCTAAGCTCACAATGGACCTGATGGGATACCTTTATTTTTCATGCACAAATGTCTATGCACTTTTGCTATTCCTTTGCGAAATATCTTCAATCAAATTTTTTTTATAGACACCTTTCCACATTAATGGAAACATAGCTTCCTGAAATCAATACATAAACTAGGGGAAAAGAAAAATATTACGAATTAAAGAGCAGTTTGCAATCAGCCAGAGATGGCAATATGTTTAATTCTGTGCTTACAAAGAAACTTTCCTGGGACTGTACATTTTTATTCAATCCCCAGCAATATGGTTTCTCAGAAGGTAAATCCAATTGTACCAACCTTGATCTATATACAAACTACATAACTGAAAATCTAGAAAATAGGCTGCAAGTTGACTCTATCTATACTGACTTCTCTAAAGCATTTGACAGAGTCAACCATATCCTACTTATAGCTAAAATTCAAGCGCTTGGTATTGATGGAAATGTTTTGCAAGTAATGAATAGCTTCGTGACTGGTAGAACTCTATCGGTGAAATATGGAAATACAACATCTACGCCCATTCAGGTTCCATCAGGGGTACCGCAGGGATTCCATATGGGCTCAATGCTGTTCAACTTATATGTATCGGACATACAGTATGTTCTCAAATATTCAGAATTTCTTATGTTTGCAAACGATCTGAAAGTTTATGGAGCAATTACTTGCCAGAAAGATGTAGAACTAGAACAAAAAGATTTCAAAGTTTTTTCCGTGTGGTGTAGAAATAATTTATCAGATGTTAACATCGATAAGTGCCAAATCATTACGTTCGCTAAAATTAGGAGTTCAATATTTTTTGAATATAAACTGAATAATATAGCTCTTAAAAGAGACAAATATATTCGTGACCTGGGAGTTGATAGCGAAATGAATTTTAATCTTCAAGTATCAGAAATGGTGGCAAAAAGTCTCAAAATGTTAGGTTTTGTGTTAAGAATTTCTATTGCTTTTTCAATTGAAAGAAAAATCATATATTGTGCTTTCGTAAGATCAATTCTGGAATATTGTTCGGTTATATGGGACCCATACTATAATGTAAATATCGATTTGATTGAGAATGTACAAAAGAAATCCTTGAGGAATTGTGCTTTTCACTTAGTTCTTCAACGAAAGGAATATGGAGTACAGTCAAATCTTAACCAGGCTAAATTTGAAATCATTAGAAGATAGGAGAATTTCTATGAACTTGAGTTTCCTTTTCAAAATAATAAATAATACAATCAACTGCCCAGAACTACTACAACTAATAACTTTTTATATTAAAGAAGAAGATACTAGAAATTCGAATATTTTTTCCATACCAATTATGAACAGTGCGATTCCTCATCTTCTAAAGCTGGGAAATCAATATCATAATAACTTAAATTTATTTAATGTGTGGTTTCAAAAATCAATTGAAAAGGCTATAGCGTTTCCGAAGATTTCCTTTACCTTATCCTTTTCTTTGTATTTATTTGTTACACCTTTTAATAATGTAGAAACTAGACATAAGGGTTCAATAATATTTTGTTTTAACGAAATAATAAATAAAACTACTTTGTTTTACTATCACTGATATTTAATATAGTCGTTGCTATAGTTTCAACACTAAACGTGTCATCTTCAGACGAAAAATGAATTTAACAAATATTATATCTACTATATATAGGTTAAAAAAGAATTACAAACAAATTTTATGACTATAGGAAATAGTTCTAGGAAAAACCAGAGGGGTAAGGTAATTAGGTAATTCCGTGAGGACCTTAGTGGAGCGGGTATATTAGTACTAATATTATTTTTGCGAAGCTAATATCTATTCCAAATTCATTCATCTCTGTGTATTGCTGCCTGATCGACAAATACCTAAGATATTATTCGTTGTAGAGGTATAACCCTGAAACCATACCGTTCCGTTTTTCGTACTAATAAATCATATTCCATACCATCCAAAGCCTTGGAAAGATTAAAGGGCATGTACTGACAGGCGACTACTGCAGCGCGACAGTCGTGTAGCTCAAAATGATACAAATGAACTTCCAGGTTTGTGCGTACACGAGCGACAATTTTGTAGCTTCTAGCGGCATCCGCTGACGACAGTCGCCCGGAATGAAACGTGTTCTATTTGTCGGCGACAAAAGAGACGCCAAGCGATCGTAGCAAGCTATTCAGTAAACCGGTTTCTACAGGAATGAACATACGGGCTACTATTTTGTCGCTAGTCTTTGGCCTGGCATTTCGGTAAAGTATTTCGTACGGTGCACACGTCCACAATGTGTGAAATTAATAACACCGAAAGATTAATTTTGGAAATCGAGGTTCGGCCTGGACTTTACAACAAGGCATTACCAGAATACAGCGATCGTAATTTGAAAACCAAATTATGGGAAGAAGTATGCGAACACGTTGTGCCGAATTGGAAAGACTTGGAATCCAAAGAAAAGTCCGAAAAAGGTAGGACATAGTTTTTTAATAATCATTCTAGAGTTAATTAACAAATTATCAAAGTTTTGTACAGTGTAGTTAAAGTAATTTAGGTTTCTTCTTCAATACAACTGTTCCCCCTATTAAATTATTTTAGGTACCATTAATAACAAAAAAAAATTATTTTTCGTTAATGCACAATTTATGTGACCACAGAAATGTACATTTAAATAATCAACATACTCATATATTATTATGAATTCAATGTTTCAAGTAAAACCTTATACATAAGGTATTTTATATTTTGTCATATTGCCACGGTATTTCACCTCTTGGGGAGATAAAATAATCTGCAAAATAGTCCCTGTTAGATATTCCATCGTCATCAGCTCTGGTTCCTACACGAGCAATATCATCAAGAGAGCGATCATACAAGGTATCTTCATAATGCGTTCCATCTCTTTTCCGAACAAAGTTGTGTAGAACACAGCAAGTTTGTGTTATTAATTGTGCAAATTCCACATCTACATCCATAGCCTTATGAAGAATTCTCCATTTATTGGCTAATATACCAAAGGCACATTCTACCATTCTTCTTGCCCTTGTTAATCTGTAATTAAAAATTCTTTGCTTTTCACTAAGATTTCTGTTGGGGTATGGTCACATAACGTCCCTTGATAAAGCAAATGCTTCATCCCCCACTATAACATGTGGCATACATCTACCACTGTCATCATGTGGTAGTGGTTTTGGGGGTGGAATATATAGTTGCTTTTGTCTTATTCGTTGACCCAAAACAGAATTTTTAAATACATTTGAGTCGCTGGATTTTCCATATGCTCCAACGTCAATCGCAATGAAGCAGTAATCAGCGTCAACCAAGCCAAGAAGTACAATTGAGAAAAAACTCTTGTAGCTGAAATATTGAGAACCTGAATGATTCGGATTGGTAATCCGAATATGCTTCCCATCTATCGCACCAATGCAGTTTGGAAAAGAGGTATATTCGTAAAATTTTTCTGCTATCTGCTCCCATTCCTCTTGAGTTTTCTCTCCCATGTGAGTAGAACGTAGTAAAGCCCAGATAGCTGTACACGTATGTTTAACAATGGAACCGATGGTTGTTCGTCCCAAAAGGTATTCGTAGTGAAGAGAAGCGAAGCTATTTCCCGATGCCAAACACCTGAAGAAAATATCAACATATTATTTTTCAAACTTCAGTTATAGTACTTTTATTGTTACAGGCAAAGAAGTACAAAAAAGATGGAAGTCCTTAAGAGACTGCATGAGGCGAGAACTGGCTCTGCAAAAAACCCCTTCTGGTGGTGCTGCAAAGAAGAGAAGGAAATACATGTACTTCGACCAGTTACAGTTTTTGCGGACCACGATGGAAGATCGTTAAACGACATCGTCTTTGTGTTCGGTCACAGCTGAAAGCAATGCAGCCCCGATCACTGACACGGAACCAGTGGAAGTTCCTCCAATACCTCCTGTACAACCTACTGAGACACCTAAATCAATGAAAAAAAGGCCAACTAATAATAATTTCGAGCAGGATATTTTGAAGCTGCTTGAAAAGCGCAGCACCAACCCTATGGATGATCTTGATGATGATAAGCAATTTTTGTTATCTTTGCTGCCGCTCATGAAAAAGTTCGACGACGACAACAAAATAACAATAAGAGTGGAGCTAATGAACACCATTAGAAGGGTTCTGAATGACATAAAAGCACAAAAAAATTGCCAAAATGCACTTCAGTCTCTGGAGCCTTCACAGGGAAGTTCTCAGTGGCAACCACCCAACATCCCATGGCAGCCGACTACTAATAACCAATGGCAGCCCCAACCTGGCCCATCATGGCAGTCATCACAAACTAGCTACCTTCATCAGGTTACGCCGATACCTTCACCAAGCTTATCAGTAGCCAGCAGTGAAATTATCGATCTTGGCGAATCTTTAATGTAGGATTATTTTATATACACAATATTATATTACTCGTTCTACGTATGGTTTGTTTGTAAATGTGTAATTATAAATAAAGTATATTAAATTCTTACTTACCTGAGTGTTACTGCTAATCTTTCTTCGGGACTAATAGATTTTCTCATATTCGTTGTTGCAAACTTAATCGCTGGACCAATTGATGCAAGTAGCTCGTCAAACGACGCCACCGACATACGAAAATAATTAAAAAATTTGTCAGGGTGGGTCCTCAAATCTGGATATAACTTATGAAACTGCCCTTTTAGTAAACGTTGGCTTACTATAGGATGCACCCAATACCGTCTTCGTTTTTGTAATAACCGCCTTCGGCGTCGCACTAATAAAACAGCAATACATGCTAACTCGGTAAACTCCATCTTGAGACTGACGATAAACAAAACCCAGAGATCACAAAAGTGTGGAACGACATAAAAATCGCTTGTTTGCTCTGTCGTTTTCGCCACAAAAATGTGGTTCGTCTGTTCACGTTCTAGTCGCGGCGCGTCAGCGACACGACTGTCGCGCCCGTCTGCCCTTGCCCTAATGCACATTGTCAGAATGCGTTTCATTCCATTTAAGAAATTTGTTATATGACAGAGTATGGCTCATAATGTTGATTTGTTTCGACAAATAAGTTGTGAGAGCAGAGTCAGCAGGATCATAAGCTGACAAAGGCGGAATTAAAGACTCATCAAAAGCATTTTTCCAAAAACGACTGTTCTGTTACCTTAGACAAATGAGCAGAACATTTTGTTGAAACTTTAAAACGGATATATGAGGAGTTAAAGATTCATTAAAGGCTAATTAGGTATCCTAATCAGAAATTACATACTGTAGACATTTTTCCAAAAACTGCTGTTCTGCCACCTCGAACTTAAGTGAACAGAAAACAGAAGACATGTATGAAAAATTTGCTCAACCAATAAAACTGACATATGGATAACTAAAAGCTAATTAAATCCCCTAATTATAAATTAAGACTGAGGTTATAATCAATCAATTGATTTAATATTTGATTGCAATTTCGAACTTGATAAGGTAATTTTCTAAACATACAATGAGTTAAAATAGAAACATGAATGAATTTATTGGTAATGAATAGGGTTATGCCTTTAGTAAAGTTTAATTAATAACATAACTTAAAGAAGCAGCTAAGAGGTCGTATGTGAGGCAATCTTTTCATAATTCTTGTAGGTATTTTATCAACAAATGGAAAACCTTTTATTACTGTTACAAATAAGGAAACCACCTGTGCATATCAGAATCAGAGCACTATTGAGGAATGTGCGAAAGTGCAATTGAGTCTGATTTACCTAGATATCTTCTCCTTCAACCCATTTTGGTTGAAACTACATTTGAATGCTTCATAATAGTAGAAACATATTGTAGCTGACGGCATGGGTATAATGTATATATTACAAAAATATATGCAATGTAAGTATCTAGTAAAAATATGTCATTCTTATGCAGACAAAACTAAGGCATAGATAAAAAATATAAAAGAACTTGAATGCAAGTTTTGCACCTGACCCTTACAGTGCGTTGGTCTGGAAACGTTCACGCTCTATTTATAGGATTCAGAAATAATCGCAAAATTCACCGTTTATTTAATCTTGAAGAAAAAGAAAACCAAAAGGCTGCGGTGAAAGGAAATACGTAATTGGATTTATTTTTCAATCTTCACAACCCTCAAAGAATCCACTTCTTATTGATATGGGGTAGCTTGCGTGGGAATCGATGTACTTCTATCGTGTCTATTGAAATTATCTGTCAGTAATAACATTATCGGGAACAGCGATTATATTAATTCGATAAGAAATTGATCAATCAATTACATATTATTTTGATCATATATGAATATATGTGTGGATTAATCTCTACGTTAACAATTATATTTATGGTTAAACACGTTCAATTTAATTTGTAGAATTTATATCTATATCTATACAGTATTCAGTGATTAGATCACGGAGTGTCGACATTGTTACCGCAAGAAGTTTCTACTATTTAACCCAACTTAGACAAGAGCCTTTAGGCCACCCTCGTCCCCCTCCCCAACCGAGCATTCATACACATCAATAATAGATGTTTTAAGAAGCAACGAAAATCAAATGTGTACAAAGAAGGAACATCAATTAATTACATGAACTTTAATAATACATGTGTTCAAAGGCAAGAAAAACCCAAAAATGTTTAAACATTTTAAAACTTGCTGCTTGGAGTTTCTAAATCGGGAAACAAAACGAATACCCGGCATCTCAACCACCTAGGCCACAACCACGGTCGTACATACAGGTCTGGGAACTCGAAGCTGTTTCCTATGTGAGAAGTGAGTCCACTAAGCGTCATCTGTTGCATAGGTGGCGCGTCAGTCGAAGAATTATGTCTGGCACGTATACGACCGTGTTCTCTGGCAACTGTCATTGTCACAAGGAATACCGGCGTTTTTAGAAAAAACTTACGAAGCCGTGCATTGTGCCGAAATGCAAAATGGGGTACAAAAGTGTAAAGCAAGAAACTTCTGTTCTTAAAGTGCCGAAAGGTGCGGAAATGCGAAAAAAGTGCGTTCGGACAGAAATCGTTTTAACGAGGTCTTTTATGTGTGCGAGCATGTATAACGAAAAAGGGGAAGTTATTTTTAAGGTGAGTAATACATTTTGACAAATGTAACAGTTCTATTCCTCTCTCAAATCAGAATAGTAAATATTGCGTTACGAGAAAAATTATTTTACTTAATAATGTGATTGTTGCCATACTTCGATCCAAGCGCTAGCTGGTGGCTGAGCGAGGGACTACAAGTTTGATGACATGTAAGAGACTCATGCTTCTTCGTTTTCCCTCTCTCTCGCCTGAACTAGCCGCGCTTATCATTGCCACGCGCAGTCCATATGTATATGTCGATGGACTCATGTCAAACATACGAGTTCCCAGACCTGTATGTACGACCGTGGCATGGGTGTACTAATTATGAGCTTTATGTTATGATAAATCTCTATGGTTATAGGCCCGTCCAAGTTTTAGAACACAGAGCGACGTAAAATATAATAATGATGTATAACGATCAGAAGTCACGGAAGAAAGTTGCCTTAAGATAAACGAGATCATACATCTAATAATAGTATCTGCTGAACTAGATGAAAATTGTTTCTTGTCATAGATATTATATATATAAATATATAATATCCATGATATATACCTATTTATAATATCTATGTTCTTTCATGTTTAATTAATTCTAACCTTAAAAATGAATTGTCATAATATGATTTTATATAGATTTTAAGTACAAAATATGGCTAATTCTCCCGATATAGATTCTAAATATCAGAAATTAGCTACAGAATATTCAAAGGTAAACATTTATTCATAAATTTTCAAGAAATTTGAAGTGGGTGGTTATTGTTTTGTTCTGCTTTTCTAGATTAGGTCTCAAGCAACGGTTTTAAAAAAGGGTCTTTTAGATGAACAATCGAGGACTACGGATTTCAAAGAAATTATAAAAAAACATGAGCAACAAATAAGGAAACATAATCAGGAAATGGAAAGTTTACTGTTTCGGAATGAGCAGCTAACAAAGAGAATTTTAGTACTACAACAAGAACTTCAAACACCCACCAATAATAAAAAAACTAAGAACAAATCAGAATTTTCTTATCAAGTAGATAGGACAGTATTAGATGAAGAGTTTCAGAAGAAAATCTTAGAAAATGCACATTTAGTTAGTAGTGTAAGTAATTAGTGTTGTTGTCATAGTAATTCATGGTCAGTAACTTAGAATATTCAAATACCTTTAACACTAGTATGCTAGCATATATACATCATATAATTACAAATGCCAGCTTGTCTCAAAATTTACTAAATGAATTTTTACATTCAAAGAATATTGAACTGCATTAAGGAGATTGATGAAAGAGCCTAATGCTTTGTTATTAGTTTATGTAAATTATCTTTAAAATATTTATTCCATCTGTAACATATGACATTCAAGTAATACCGAACATTACCTTATCTATTGATGTGAATTTGATATAGAACGAACATCAAACAAAACTTGCAAAGCAATTGACATTGTTATCATTATCACATATTTGACATAATGTGAATAATATGAGGCCCAATCAAAATAAGTTAGCCTAAAAACAAATGTACCTATTAGTCAAATGTTATCCTACCAAAATACCACAATATCGCAGAATTTCATTTATTTTAAAAACATTGCAAGAAAATAGAAGACCCCCTCCACCAAAGATTAAGACACAAGGACCCTTGCTTATATTCTTCATTATTATAAAATTAAGAGACATTGTATCGTTCAATAATTACGACTACTTATTCAAAACTTTTTAATCTTACAAAATCATCTTTAGACCTTTAGATCTTATCCAAGCTTCCGAATTATGTACAAGAGGTCTTGAGATACCAGACTCAAGTCTGTTTGTAGAATGGTGGTTCGATTCTGCTATGTCACCTAACAATTTGTCATGAAATTTTCTTCAATATAACCATAACTTACACTCACAAGATCATGCAGCAAATGCTAGGATAATAAAATAAGTAAAGTAGATCAAGTTCCAATCCAATATATTGAATCGCCAAACTTGCGGATGAATTAGTTCCAAGCAGAACTACCTCAAATTTAATTCAAAAAGTTTATGGTTCTCAAAACTTTTCTAAATAATTTTGTTTGTTTTGGAGCTATTAATCATCCAAAATTCCAAGAGAAAGGAAGAGTTCTTCATTCTGAACGCTCTATATCACATTTGGTATTTCTCTTTACAAATTGTGAACTTATTCGACCCGTAGAATTTTCGAACAGACTGATATGATTTTAATCTGTATTGAATGAATCTCCAACCCAAAATATTTCGTCATGCAGTTTAATCATTAATTTAAACTTTCAAGGAAAAAAGGGTGAATTCTCCAGTAAAAAATTAGGCTCTTCTTTATAGCATGTGAAAACGTGCAAAATTTAGTATCATCAGTCTCTAACATTCTTATTAATATAATGCCTAATATTTCATTGTAACTGATGTCTATATGTCTAAAATAGTTTAGGAATCACTGAATAACATACATTGGTGTAAGTGTAAGAACAGATATAGTATGTTTCATCTTCAAAACTGACCCATCATGAATCTATTAATTATGTTTGTTAATCTCAAATCGTTTTTTACATGAAAACTGACATGGTAAAAGGAGAACAACTAGTGTTTGAAAATGTTTTTATTCCATAGTTGGCCGATAAGGAGTTCGAAATAACCGATTACCGAGAAAAAGTTGAATGGTATGAAAAAAGAGTCATATCATTACAAGCAGAATTAGAAAAGATAGAAAAAACTCGTGCGCTTGAAATAGAAAAATGGAGAGAACAGACAACATCGTTGAAAAGAAATAAACAAGATTTACAGAAAATCGCCAGAGAAAATAGTATTGAAACTATCAATGCTGAGCAATTAGAGAAGGTAAGAATTTCAAGTTTCACGAGATAACCTCACAATACATCACAACATCCATAAAATATTAGCCTATTGTTGCTGCTTTTAAATTTGAATTTTGTGGTGTTAGGAATTTCCTTCACTGAGGCACAACATTGTGGTTCTGAATTCTAAATTGATACTAACTAGTTATGTAATATCTCAAATTTGCTGAACTTCAGCATCATATATTTTCATGCAATTTAAATGTTTTAACTTGGCAAAATTGACTAACATTTGATAATGCTCTTACTACTTAACTAAACTACTGCAAAAACAAAAGTATCTCAATTCATATTTCCGTTGAAGTCCAAGAGTATAGTCAATAAAGGTATCACATAAAGATTTGACATTTGAATATTTTAGTAACGTATCAAACTCAAAGCAAAATTAATTTTCATTAAGTATCTGAATTCATACTTCCCTGTTGAAATCATAAGAGTATACTCAATAAAAGGATCACACAAAGATTTGACATCGAATATTTTAGTAACGATTCAAGTAGATAGTAAACTCAAAGTAAAATTCATTTTCAACTGATGATTTCTCTGATTTCTGTGTTATGATGTTGATTAAAATGATTAATGTAATCTTTTATTCAGAATATATACAGAATAATTCATAATTAGGCAATTAATTATCCATTAACAAAACATGTGAGCACAAGATAAACATGACAACTAACATAAGAAAGAAAGAGCATTCCACCATAGCACCAACACAACTTAACAAATGCTTCGTGTGCTTCTATTATATAATAGAGCACTGAATAAATATATCATCTACCACATATTACACCTACTAAATGTAAATGTACAATACTCTCAATACTAAATATAGTAACATAAAATATTTAATAAAATCTTAGAGACAACTAATGGTTTGCTTATAGTCTAGGAGCCAGAGCGATATTGATGGTCTGAACATTAACCCGATGGCACTATGGTTTATCGTTAGAGGACAGTTCATTGACCAATTCATCTCACAGACCGAATTTTCGCCGGCTGCTAGATCTCGAGATACAGCATCCGCAATTTTTTTTTTGTCTGAACGTTAACCTTTTTCAAGTTGCGGTTACTTGAAAAACATGCCATTCTTATATACTTCCACCATGTGCCATCATTTTTTATCGTGCCCGTTTATTAGGCCAACCAGTTGAAATTGGACCGAAAATGAATTGCAAGTTAACCCTCCCAAACCTGGTGGAAAATGTTCATTGGTGTTGGCAATTATTAACATACCCTATGCCATCAAAAGTTATCGGTCCATTTCCAAGTAATTGGCCATTATTTGGACCAAAAATGTTTCTTTTTTTCATTTTGTGGCTAAAACTTGCGGGTTACAAGATAACATGATGGCACCATGTTAAATAACTTTATTGGAGGTCAAATAAAGATTTGAAATTATTGCCATCACTCCTTGCCTATTTCAACCCCCTAAAACCACCTCCCAAAACAAAGCAAAAACAAAAAAAATGCCGTTTCGATTATAAACTCAGTCAGAATCTCAAAAATTGACTAATTTATCATAAAATTGGTCATATTATTCATATTTTTTTGAGGGTCGTTTTAGGGGATTTTGGGGCGTTGAAATAGGCAAGGATTGATGGCAATAATTTCGAATCTTTATTTGACCTTCAATAAAGTTATTTAACATGGTGCCATCATGTTACCTTGTAATCCACAAGGTTAAGCCACAAAATGATAAAAAAAAACATTTTTAGTCCAAATAATGGCCAATTGATGGCATAGGGTATGTTAACAATTGCCAACACTAATGAACATTTTCCACCAGGTTTGGGAGGGTTAACTTGCAGTTCATTTTCGGTCCAATTTTAACTGATCGGCCTGATAAACGGACACTATAAAAAATGATGGCACATGGTGGAAGTGTAAGAATGGCATGCTTTTCAAGTAACCGCAACTTGGAAAGGGTTAACCTCCAGTCAAAAAAAGATGCGGATGCTGTATCTCGAGATCTAGCAGCAGGCGAAAATTCTGTCTGTGAGATGAATTGGTCATTGAACCGTCCTCTCAACGATAAACCATAGTGCCATCGGGTTAATGTTCAGACCATCAATATCGCTTTGGCTCCTAGACTATTACCTTAGTACTTATTCATATCAATTTTCAGACGAAATACTGGCAAGAAGAAGCTGAGAGGTGGAAAACGGAGTGTGATCATCTAAGATCTAAACCAGAATCAAATGAAAAACTGACCCAATATTATGAATCTCGTATCAGTGATATCTTTGATGCTAAACAAATATCACAATCAGAAACTAAAACATTATGGGCTGAAAATTTAGCTCTCAATTCAAGATTAGAAAATTCAATCTTGGAACATACAAAATTGGAATCACAATTAGAAAATGCTAAAGAAGAATTAATCACCACATCTAAGAACTATAGAGGACAATTGGATGCAATGACTGAACATTTAGCAGCTCAAAATGATAAAATTACCAAGCAATCAGATGAAATCGAGGTCTTGAGACACAAGCTTATGATAAAGAAATAGGGAGTATAATCAACAATTATAAAATAATTCATTATATTCTGATCTCTCCACTAAGTTGGTACAAGTGCACTAATGTACATTGAAAATAATTGGGTTATCAAACAAATAAGTTGTAATAATTGCAAAATTACATTCCATTGTAAGTTGAAGTATATTCTATGAAATTTTAATTACACTCACAAATATTGATGAAATTATTATTTATCATTAGCTGTGTAGAGATATATTATATTTTATGCAAGGAAGATTGTTTCATTTTTTGTCCTAACTCCACACAATTATTTTGAAGGTGTTTTTGGGCTTCAATATAGCAAACAATCATAAAAAAAAATTAAACACAAGCTGTTATTTTAAGGAGTACTAAAAAGAAAACATATTATTTTCTTAAATATGAGATGTAAGTTATTCTGTTCTCATATCAGAAAATAACAGCTTCAAAAGATTGTCATATGGGAGCTGAATATGAATGACTCATGTATTCATATCAAAGACAAAATGGGGATTCTCATATGACAAGCTTTTGGATGTGTTATTTTCTGATATGAGAACAGAATAACTTATGTCTCATATCTAACAAAAAGTGCATTGAATTTTGAGTTTGAAAGGTTACAATCGAAAATAGTCATCGAATGTGTTGGAATAAGACCTGTTGTTTATAGGATTTGGAAGCAAAAACTACATGTCCCAACATAAAAAATTAACTTTCGAGAGTTGTAGTTCTGAAGGTTTAAACAATGTTGCATCATTTTGTAAACTTAGGTAGGATCAATCTTGAGAGGCAAATGGTAAGGATCTCTGAAGGCAAAAAGCTTTTGTATTTTGTACCAAAGCAAATGTATCCTCTCATTAGGTAAGAAGAAATACTAATAGAATGGATGAGTATAGAAGGGAAAAAAGTGATTCGTTTGAAAGGCAACTATTTGTAATTTATAACATCAATCGTTCAGCATGCATGTCCTGTGTCTCAGAACAAAACAAACCAACCGATCTGTATTGTACAGGCCTTATGATCATTTAATTACGTGACTTCTCTCACTCGTTCGATATTTATTGCAAATGATTAGAATCAAAATTTCATCAAGATCGGTTCATATCTGCTTTAAGGGGTGATATATTGAGATGGAGAGTTTTTTAAATTCTCTTGTAGACAATGACTTATTTTGTTTATAGGTCACGTGTGCAAAATTTCATCAAGATATATACCTATCTGCTTAAGAGGGATGGGCTAGTTTTTTCAAAATCTCAAGTGACTTTTCTCTTGTTTTGAAGGTCAAGTTTGAGAATCTTCATAAAAATCAGCACTTGTCTGCTTTGACAGAGTTGGGGTAGTTTCTTTTGAAATCTCATGTAGAAAGTGACTTTTCTCTTCTTTTGAAAATCAAGGTTGCGAAATTTCATCAAGATCGGTACTTGTCTGCTTCAAAAGGTGAGATGAGGAGTGCGTAGTTTTTTTCGAAATATTATGTAGAAACTGACTGTCCCCTTGTTTTGAAGGTCAAGTGTACAAAATCGGTTCTCATCTACTTTTCTCGGAATCTCATGTAGTGATTGCCCTCTTGTTTTAGAGGTCAAATGTGAAAACTTTCATCAGTGCTTGCCTATTTTAAGCTGGTAAAAGGGTTTGGGGTAGTTTAATTCTAAATCTCTTGTGAACAGTGACTACTCATATTATGAAGGTGAAGTATGCATAATTTTATCAAAATTGGACATGTCTGTTTTAACGGGGATTGGGGTAGTTTTTTCGAAATCTCATAAAGACTGACTTTCCCCTTGTTTGGAATTTGTACAGGAATATGATTCATGGTTAGATGCGATATTTTACTCTATTGATTGGTTTCCTTGAATTAGCATCATGCCGTGTAAAAATTTAATTTCTAACAGGAAATGTGTTGCCGCTTGGAGAATAAGTAAATAGTGTGCTTTGCAAAGTTACTCTACTCAAATTCTTTTATTTGGTTATTGATTTTTATATAATTGTTTTCCATTCTATAAATACACTTCGCATTTGTGTAAAGATAATGAAATAAATGAATTATTTCATTATCTTTACACAACTGAATAATATTCAAATCAATAACGTTTTACGAAAAATACACAACAGATTTTCCGCTCTTGGGAATAGAATCTGAGAGCTGATACAAATTTTGAATAGAATCTGGCCATAATCACAAAACTCGTTCGCAATCTTGGAATTCTTTTATTTTGACTAAAAAATCATGATCTCCGATCCCAAAGACCCCCATATACCAATTTTGAATAAAAATATGCAGTTATGATGACGTCATTTTAATCCTATTTTGACCACTTTATAGCGATCTGCAAAATTTCAAATCCATACGACCAATAGGAAAGCAATTGTCTCCATAATAGATTACGCGCGCCCACACACCCACACTACAGTTGATCCCTGTTTACACCAAGTTGTAATAATTACCATATCACCTTGTTGCTAAATGTTGAATATAGGAGTGAGAGTATGGCTAATTGGATAAGTACTAGGAAAGTTATCCTCTGCTTCTGAAGAAAGAATCAGATTTAAGATGTTTGGTAAGACATCTACCAGAAGATCTGAACAAAACCTCAACCAGCAAAATCACAGGCCTTATAAAATGTCTGAACTTACTGGGTGAACTATATTTGGAAGTGAGCCACAATAGACCACATGGTCACGGTGGAGGGATTAATGTTCAGAACACTCACATGAAACCCAAACCTAATAGCTGCTTAAAAATTTCAAATTATTAAAAGCCATCATGAATAAAAGTAATAAAAAACCTGTACCACACAATTTCTTTATAGAGCAATCCCCCAGTCAGACTATTGTTACAGTATACATTTAATTACTAATCACAATAAATAAAACTAAATTGAATATTATGTATATATCATATTTGAACTAATCCAATCTTACTGCAAAAGATGCCCCACATGAACATCCTTGTTCTGCTAATGGATTGCTTGTAATTTTGAATGAAGATTTTATGAGCTCCTCTTGATAATCCACTGTAGCACCTTTGACGTAATCTAATGATGTTTCATCAATAACTATCTTTGCTCCATCCTTTTCAAAAACTCTGTTCAAATTATATATATTTAAGACCAATCGGCTGAAAATATGTATGCTTACCTATCATCTTTATTAACCATACTATCTAAATCGAATTTGTATTGAAATCCTGAACATCCTCCTCCTTCCACCGCTATTCGTAAAAAATTATCTGTACCTTTTGTTATATTGACTAAACGTGACACACAACAGTCGGTTATTTTCAATTCTTTCTTTACATTTTCTAAAGGTTTCACGACTTTGGTAGAACAATTACGTATTGCTTTAATAAAAACCTGAAATGTATTAATGTTAACTCTTAAATTTGACATATTTGACCATTTTGTGGTTATCATTCTATTTATATTTATAGAGAATCTAGAACTACAGTGAATAGTTCAAAAGCGTGAAGACGTGAAACATTTGAACAAAGACTAATATTGTAACACCTAGTGTTTTGTTGTTTGAACTTGAATAAATAGCAAATATTAGGTAGACATTTTCATTTGTTTTTGCATAATACAATAATAATTCTATTATTTTATGTAATCATGTAGAATACTCTAAATATGAGATACTCACCCAGTGTTGCCACTTGCAACATAATTATCGAATTGTAACATATTTTTTACTTAAAATTATACTAAATAATAATATGTAACAATCGATAATTGTATTTTCTAATCTCCCTATGTGGAAATTCCTTATTCACGGTTTTAATTGTATGCAACCAACTTAACAACAAAGTGTAATAATTTTGCTGACCTCTTTTGGTTACTCGCAAAGATATTGAAAATTAAACCTACCGCCGTATATGTATATATTGCAGCACTCTAGTCTAGGAGAATTTTTCATCCTACATAGAGGAATCCCCTAATCGTCATCAGTTATTGTAATTTTTCAAACCAAAAGGTAAACGAAGATTTCTACATGCGATGCCGTCAATTTTTATTTATTTCCCCAAATGAAATGAAAACCTGTTCGATTTTAATGACAATATTTTGTCAAAAATAACAATATTTGAAAAGAGTATTCTAAATCAAAACCGGCATCAATTTTTCCATTAATCAAGTTACTGCCTAGAATTGTAGATCAACAAAATATTGAACTTATTCAAAAAATTGATGATCAGTGCCAGTCATAATTAAAATTAATGAAGTAATAAAGAATGAAACATCAAGTGATAAATACTGGTACAAAATCTCCCAAATTCATGATAATGTTTACATGTCTAATGTTTACATATTCAAAGAATTAGGAAATTTTGTAATTTATTAGTAGTAATTCCCCATTCAAATGCCGCATGTGAAAGAATATTTTCAAAAGTGAAGTTAATCAAAACGAATGTTAGAAATCGCTTGTATAGTGATACAGTAAATTAACTTTTATTGGCATCTCAAAGTGTGAATGCTTTTACTTCTACGCAAAAACGGTCAGTTTAATAACATCCTATAAACATGTCCCAGATGAAAACGTTGATATACATTTTGAAACGGAATATTTTTTACATTCTTTAGTTTTTTTAGATATTCATTTTTCACGAGAATAAACAAATTATATGTGCATTTTTTATACTAAAGAAATACCTATTTGTACAATAATTTTCAAGTAAAATTGAAAATTTTTGCAACAACGTACCATAATTCATCGGCCTGTGGCATCACTACTCACTTAAAGTGGCTACCCTGGATTTTTTAACATTTTACAGCCAATTCGTTGGAAAATAATCTTTTCCTAAAAATAAATGCCGTGCAATTAAGGATTAAACCAGTGAAAATCGAACTTTTAATGTAATAGTTGTTTTATTTAAGTTCAATATCGCTTTGTTTACTGCAGTACCGCAGTGGACAGTTGACAGTATATCTTTTCTTTATAAGAGTGTATATTAAGCAAAAGTCGTACCTCCCACCCATATAGTTAATACATGTCCTAACGGCGAGCGAATCAACTGTTGATATACTGAATTCAATGTCCAACCCTCATCGGCGGTTCTGGCCAAGGTGGTTACGTTCCCGGTAATACATTTTGTATCCCGATTTCGAAATTTCCGAGCGGCAAGGTCAGTTTTTTAAATTATTTTTGATAATACTAGGCTAGTAGGTTATTTGATATGTAATTGATTGATTTATTCCTTCTTTGTAGATGGGAGGTACGATTTTTGCTTTAAACTTTAAACGTCTCGTTACTTTATACTATAGGGATATCTATGAGCGTAGCTTGAACTACTAGAAGACGAAGTAGTTCAATGTTTACTAAATGATATGACTACCGATTGGAAACCATAGATAATTGCAACTAAACCTAACCTCTTGAAAATGATAACCCTAAACTAAAATAGACCCACACCAGATAAAGATAGGCCGATTTTTACTCTTATATTTTGTATTACTCGTTATTTTATTTTAACAATTCATAATGGTTGAAGTTCAAAGGCAACGGATTGAACAGGAAATGACGAAAATGATAGATGAGTTAGATTTAGAATACTTACGCAAAATGCAGGTAATTAAAATCAGTTTGATATAATAAACGAAATTCGTAACATTATTTTACCTTATATAGGCCGATATGCATAGATGTGCTGCTAGATGCTGTGACAATAAGGAGATTTCCCTCGAAGGTGTACAGAAATGTGTTGATAAATGTTCGGTAACATTAAATTGGACACAAAATTATGTCCAAACTAATTTAGAAACTTTACAAAATAAACTCCAGAGATGTGTTATGGATTGTAATGATGATGTAAGAGTAAAAATGGGGCCAAATCCATCAGATACAGAGGTGAATATCTTGATTAAGAGTACATAGCCTAGCACAACTGTATGTAGCAATACTGTTCTTAATTCGCATTAGGAAAATGTGATGAAAATTGTATGCGGGGATTCAAAGATACTCTTCATGTACAAGTAAACCGGGTTTGAAATCAGGAAAAATTGTTCGGAGCGACATTTCTTCAAATGTTCAAATAAGGGTTAGACATAGCCTTCTCGTAATCTCTAGTCTGCTATGAGGTAGATTATCACTCTTTATATTCTACATTAATGAACTTTTAGGTTTCCAAATTCACTGCCATTTTTGAAAAGTGTGCAAAAAATTGTGTGGATAAACAATTAGATTATATGCCTTCCTTACTGAAGAAGATGAAACTGGATATTGCTAAAGGTGTTGAAGGAAGTAGATGAAATATTGTTAACTATCACATTTGTAGCTCAGAAAAAATATATATAATGTAATATAAAATAATTGAAAATTGCATAAATTATTTATTCATTTTTTACCTCACCTGACAAGCAAAACTTGAACTACAGATTTTTTTCCATTGGAGAAAATCTCACATGTTGCTTTATTTTCCCTTCAGGTAAGAATAAAATTTATATATTTTCTTCCAAAAGTCAAATTTGACATAATTAAGTTATTATCATATCACTTCTATTATATCTACTACCTATGTATTTTAGGTCATACATTCTGGGCGTTCTGAACTAAAATGTATTTTGAAACATATAATCTGGTTTCTGTCATAGTGTATGAATAATCATAAGAGACTACAATATCAGACACTCGAAAAGGTGCTATCAGACCTTTTCTCAAGATGTAACTTGGACCTTACAATTTACATTTCCATTTATTGAGACATATGCAAGTATAATCCTGAAGAATTTGATACGGCTAATTTGGATGTTAGTTAATGTTTTTTTGGATGCTGAATACAGAAAAAATAGTTAAAAAATTATGGCCAGATTTTGTGTTTTTTACGTTTTTTTAAATTAATTTGTAAACGAAGGCTTTAATCGGATATACACCCGAGATCAAAGTTGTAGATAATTGGAATACGCGTCGAATGAGCCCAAGAAGTCATTTGGAGGTTATGAGTCCGTTTTGTGATTTTTTTTATGGTTTGTAAAATTTTTTTTTTGAACCGACAGAGAATCGCAAACATAATTGGTCTGGATGAAAAGTTGGCATTTTTATTCTACTTTTCACTGGATTTTTTTTTAATATCTTTTTTTGGCGCCAAAATTTGAATTTTCCGACAAACCGTAAAAATGCGATAGCATGCTTGAAAAATTCATGTTTTGACCTAAGTCAAAATGCATATTGTAGATTTTGACCTATACTATCTAAAAAAAACTTCAAATGACATTTTGATATAAATGCGGAATTTAGCTCATCTTTCAAAAAAGATGACCTCGGAAAATTGGAAAAATTTTGAGGTTAGTAAATTTCGGGAAAAACAAATTTTAGGTGCTGATAACCCTGGTTCATACGCATATTTTGCGCACCTGCACATCTTTTTTGCTTAAGTCAAACTCGAGATATCGATTAATATGCCCCTCCAAGGCCCAATTTTGCGTCTATCATCAGAAACCAAGAACTTTTTTGAAAGATGAGCTAAAATTCGGCATTTATATAAAAATGTCATTCGAAGGTTTTTTAGATAGTATTGGTCAAAATCTACAATATGCGTGTATCCTTAATAAATGTAATCTACTTTACCGACGAGATTTTATTTTGTCTTTGACTCGGTTTATACTTTTTCTATGATACCTAGGAGGTCACATTTCTGGATTTAGATAAAGACATCGCTTTAGATAACACTGGTTCTTGATTTTTGAGGATGGATTCAAAATTGGGCCTTGGAGGGACCCAAACACATTTTGATCGATATCTCGATTTTGACTGAAGCAAAAAAGATGTGCAGGTGCTCAGAATATGCGTATGGACCAGGGTTATCAGCACCTAAAATTTGTTTTTTTCCGAATTTCCTAACCTCAAAATTTTTTCAATTTTCCGAAGTCATCTTTCTTGAAAGATGAGCTAAAATTCGGCATTTATATCAAGATGTCATTTTTGGGTTTTTTTAGATAGTATTGGTCAAAATCTACAATAAGCATTTTGATTTAGGTCAAAATATGCATTTTTCAGCACGCTATCGCATTTTTACGGTTTTTCAGAAAATTCAAATTTTCGCGTCAAAAAAGATGTTAAAAAAACTAGAATCCAGTGAAAAGTAGAATAAAAATGCCAACTTTTCATCCAGACCAATTATGTTTACGATTTTTAAAAAACCATAAAAAATCACAAAATAGGCGTTATCTCGGGCCCATAACCTTCAAATGACTTTTACTTGGGCTCATTCGACGCTTATTTCAATTATCTACAACTTTGATCTTATATATTCGACTAAAGCCTTCGTTTTTAAATTAATTTTAATAAACTTAAAATACCACAAAATCTGGCCAAAAAAAGGCCATAACTTTTCGAGCGGCAGCGATAGAATTTTTTAACTATTTTTCCCGTATTCAGCACCCAAAAAAACATAAAGCCGCGTCCAGACACAAGCATTTCAGCGTAACAACGTAACTCCATCGCGTAACAAAATTTGTACGCGACGAGGTTACAGTGTGGCAAAGTAAAAGTCGCGAACATAGCGTCGCCGCGTATCATTGGTACGTAACATTTATACGTTCTAGTCCTAGTTCATGTCAGTAGCAAGATAGACAATATGGACATGGAAGTTGCGGCTGCAGCATATATAGTTATGCACTATTTAGCAAAAAAAAAAATCTAGGGCAAGACACTGGTGGCAGACGAAACTATACAGAAGTAGACATGTATATGGTGGCCGTCATTTACTCCTGGTCCTGAGGTTTCAATCAATTCGTGGCTTGTACAAAAATTTTACGAGAATGTCACCAACCGATTTCGAGTTTTTAATAAATTTAGTTGGTCCAAAAATAGCAAGAAAAGATACTAACTGGAGACAGGTTATTTCTGTGCAAGAAAGGTTAGCAGTGACCATTCGTTTTCTGGCGACTGGGGATTCATTTACTAGCCTGCAATATCTCTTTAAAGCAGTCGATAAGCACTATAATTCCGGAAGTGTGTGAGGCTCTCGTGGAAGGATTAAAAGACGCGATTTCATACCATGCATCATTTTTTTTTATTTTGTTGTAATATTTGGGATGTTTGCTATTCCACAAAATCTCCTTTTCCCTGTAAATCTCTATTAAATCGAGCACGATTTCTTGTGTCTACTCCATTGCAAAACAAACACTAGTCTCAATAATAAATAAATAAACTAAAACTAGAGTTGTGTGCACGCACATGTGCGAAACACGTCCAGACATGCAAACGGGGTGCGTAACATGTGGTCGTATTATTCCTTTGATGCGACGGGGAAAAACCGACAACTGATAGATCGCTGTGATGTTATGCTGCTACGTTACGGTGTTACGTTGTTAAGGGGAAGCGTCCACACGAGGTTATGTTACATGTCTGGACGGGCCTTAAAGTAACATCAAAATTAGCCGTATCAAATTTTCAACTCAACTTTTTTGACTGTGCGCCTGGATTAAAGTGATTCGAACTTAAACTAATATTACAGTTATCGAATATTACCTTTTAACATAAAATACAATTAGTAGCAATATCCCATTATACGTCCTGGGGACATTCTTTGGAATATCTCTGTAAGATTTTAACGTAGATCTCTTTTGTATGACCCTCCTTCCATTTGCCTTGTGGTTTCCACGTTAGAGCACTTTTAGGTACTTCTTTCTGTTGTTTCCCGAGTGTAAGACCTAGCCCTATGAATTTTCATTTTCTGATTTGGATTGTTACCTCTTCATTCAAACTTAAATAAAATAAGATTATGACTAATTATAATCAGTGAAAATCAAACTTTTAATAGTTATTTTATTTACGTTTATAATTGATTTTTATCAGGTAATGGCCGATTCTATTCAATAACTTCATTTGTTTTCTCTAAGAGTTTATTGTTGTTCATGGTTATAGACCA
Source organism: Endomychus coccineus (assembly GCA_958510875.1). Classification (NCBI taxonomy): domain Eukaryota; kingdom Metazoa; phylum Arthropoda; class Insecta; order Coleoptera; family Endomychidae; genus Endomychus; species Endomychus coccineus. The sequence goes on from OY294068.1 coordinate 68,517,656, forward strand.
AACTATTTCCATGTTGATAGAATAAAACACTTTTACTCTGTTTTTATATCACTTATATTATAGAACAATAATGTGACTATAGTTTTAACAACTAACGTGTCTGCTTCAGAACGATACAAAAAGCATGAATAAATATAGGGGATCTTGAATTATATATACGCAAAATAAGATAAACCAACAATTTAAAAAAATTGTACCAACAATTTAAAAAAATTGTAGTTATATAATAGATGTAAGTATTAAATATCTTTCGAAAATCATTATTTTATACAATTTTACAAAATTATAATTTTGTATGTTTGATAATGGCATTTCGGTGTTGAAACTATAGTAACGTTTTCATGTAGTTGTTCTTTCATTCGTTCATAATGATAAATTACCATAGAGTAACAACTTACAAAGTTTGGAATGGTATAAAACCAGCCATCTAATTAAAACAAATGGAATGTTACAAAAAAAAATTTAAATATTAGATTATCTTTTTATTTTAAAAATGTACAATAAATAGAATATTTGTTGAAGTAACAGAAATTCATAAGTTATAAATAGGTATTTCATGTATTTGCGCGCCACCTAGTGCCGCATTGGTATACAGATTATTACTATCACGGTACCGTTAGTGATAGTTTGTAAACAACTTGCTTCTTGTAGTATCACAAATTACTTAAATGCTTATATGTATTTAATCTAATAATATTTTGACAGGTATTCCTCTTGCAACACAAGCAGCCTTGTTAGTAAAATATCTGACCTTATTTCTAGCAAAAGTCAAAGCCCTCAACAGTTCAGGTTCTCTTGGGTTAATTTCTTCGGTCCACTCCATTTCACTTTTCTCAACTAAAATTGCATGTTCATATATCTAAATTACTGATCAATAAATAGAACATGAAAACAAATGAATAAAACTTATTTGACTAAATTCGAAATTGTAAAATTAGTACAAAACGCTTAGATAAATTCTTATTTTTTATGTATATTTAAATTCCCATACTGAGAAAATAGCAATGTTCATGTTCATTATTTATTTATTTATTTATTTATTTATTCATTAACGGGACGAACCTTTTACAGTAGAACAAATTTAGTAAAATATAATATATCGTAAAAAGAATATAAAATAAAGAGTTTACATTGCAAATATACACAGACATATACATACCAAAGAAATATTCCAAAAATTGGGATTTCAATAATGATTTGCGGTAGTTAAAATACGACAAAATGTAGAATGCATTAGATAGTTTGTTCTGCTATATGGTATGTGAAATATATTAATATTAGCCGAGCGGATATTTCTAAAATGCAATTGAAAAAAAAACAGGTGGTATTCCATCAGGACCCGGACCCTTGTTTGAGTTCAACTTGCTTATGACTGAATAAATTTGACCAAGTAAGATATGAAGATTACTTATTAAAACATTATTATTTGAATTCAGTATCGGAATATTTAATTTTTTCTTTGTATAAACTGAAGAATTATTATGGAGTGTGTTTCGAAGATGGATCAAAACGTAATCCAACATTATTTTTATTCCGACAGGATAGTCTTAAAATACTCATTCTTAGAAGTTGAAATAAAATTGCTATTTACTACGGTTTAACATGAAGCGGAATTATTATTACACTCTAGTGTTTTATTTTTATCGAAGAACTTTGTCAATCATTAAAAGTTAGATTACGACGCAGGTCACAATAATGAGAACGTAAATTTAAAAAAAAAATTACTCCCTTACTCATCATCTCTGGTAATTCCATTATTATCAATGCCCTTAGAATTCATGGAATGAAATGTAACTTAACATTATAAGATAATCGTATGGCTTAGAGCGATGGAAACGATGGTTGACGAGTTAACAAGTTCGAAATAGCTGTAAACGCCATTTTGTTAAATACTTTTATATGATCTGAGTTATACTCGATGAAGAGCTCTTCATAAAGGACATTACGCTTTTGTTATGTTTTTTCCTTCCCTTAACTCACATAATCTTGTACCTCGATGTCACGTCACTACTTATTAATTTCAAAAGAAGTAGGATTGTATGGAAATTCGCATGAAAGTGCTTGTAATAATGAATTGTGATCAATCGATCACCGAATTCCCTCACTGTTGTTACCAAAATAGATTTCAGGCACTTCCGCGGGTCAAATGGATTGTAGGGTCAAAAAATGTATTGCAAATGAATTGAAAACCGATGATGAAAGACATATATTCTATGTTACATTGACATTTTATTCAAATAATATACATAATATATCTTACCAGTCTTGTTTTATACTGACAACTGTTTCAAGTTCACATTATGATATAACCTTCTTTTATACGGACACCTGCCACATGAACTATCAACATTTGCCACAGAGTAAACATATATAAATTAGATTCTGACGTCACTTGAATCTTGAAATGGGAGTTTTGACACGTAAATTAAATATATGCGTGATATATTCAGAAGAACACTGTTGTCATTGTGGCTCAATAAAATACTTTATTTAATTCGAAAAACTAGAGAAGGATGTTAAAAATACCACTTCAAACGGGTCTACCGTGCCCAACAACCATACAGTTCCGATTTGCAAAATTTAGATCCATACGAGAATAATTTCGACAGTAAACCTGACCGTAAATGCTCTAAATTGTTTTGTTTCTATCAACTCCTATTTGCTGCTCATCTATATAAATGGAAGGGTGAAATTACTCAATGTATCAGAAAAAAATTAATATATTTTTTTATGAATTGATCCTATTAATTTAAATAATGTGAGCCAACAAGGTCATTGAACATATAATTGAAACAATTTTTTCATCGATATTATTTACAAACAGTAATATAATAGTGGTCTATCGCCCGCCATGCATCTCAGTGTTGACAGTTAGTTACGGCGACCTAACGGTCTACCACTCGTCATGCACCTGTGTTGACAGTTGCGCGCTTTTCCCAATTATCAATGACCCATCCTAAGCAAACGACAACTTTTTCCAATTGTTTTTGGCACATGTACAGTTTAGCCCTTTTGAAAGGTATCTCAACCACCACCCTACCCTCTGTACTTTTCTCTATAGAACTCGTTTGCTACGCTATTAATATAAGGTAAAATTGAACGTAATGCTAGTAGTATCTATCAACTTCATGGGTTCTCTGTGATCAATTGTATTGTTATAACATAAACGACAGCAGTGAAATATCAACAACAAAAAATGACTAGCACAATCAAAAATAAATAATAAAAATGTATTTATATCAGACAAATGGAGTACTAATGTCAAATTCTTCACTTATTGAAATTTGAAGATTCTTCCATGTTGTCAGAGGTAAGAGTTCAAATAATGTTGTTAATAAATGTATTAGTTTAAATTTTGAAGTATATTCTATTAAGTTAATTAATAATGTAATTGTAAAGTTTTCAGACACTTCATCATTGGGAAAATGGGTTGACTTGAAAAAGAAAATCTAACACCATACAATATTCTGTGATGTTTTCAATACGAGGGCAAGGTGGAAAGTTCCTGAAAAATAAAACAGATGGAGCCACAATCGAAAATCCCATGTGACATTTGTGATGTACCATCTTTAATTAGAACGCATTAAAATTTTCAGACTGATATGTCATTAGGTTCTGTTTTCACACCCATCGAAAGCAAGCAACCATGAAGATTTTTGAAATGAAAACTTCTTTAGGCGCGTTGAGATATTTCAGGAGGGGGTAAAACCATGGATCCGTCATGTCCTGTCACGCTGTAGCTATATGTATTAGGTATTATGTATACTGCTGCGTGCGCAACTATTCGGGTCAGGCGTCAGGCAGTCCCTCTATACGCTTACACACGTGTGCTCATCTGAGTCGGATACTCGACGTTATTCATTTACTCAATCCTCGGTCCTTGTGCAGATGAAAGTTATATTTTTATTGAATTTATTAATTGTACGTTGTGTACTTAGTATCGTATCTACGTGCAAGGTTTCAAATATTGTGAATATACGAGTAATTCTTGTCATAAGAATATAACATTAGTGATGTGTATATTTCACAACTGTCAGCATTTCATTCAACAATTATATAAATTTTTATATTTAATAATAAAAAACTTATAATGGACGGTACAATCCCTGTAAAGAGTATGAATGTAATCCGATAGTCATTATAATAACTACACATTATTTTATTTTCAAAACACATTATTTATTGATATTTACATCGATGTAAATGAAAGTAATGTTAAACAGCATTGGTCCGAATTGAAAATGTCTACGGATGGTGGTAGAAGAAAACATCTTCAATTCGGACCAATGAACGAATAATCTAAAAAGAAACGCAAAATGTAAACACATAAACATTTTCGTCAAATGTCAGTATGATCGTAAATTACACCACAAATAATTATTTGGAATAAAATTTTGTACTTTCGTATTAGTAGTATTAAAAAAAACATCAAGACGATACTCACTATTATATTTGATGCTGTGATCCAACATTCGAACAATGAAAATAATAAACCAGACATAACACGTCATCAATGTGTAGTACACATGCAAAAGTTCTCACTTATGTTATATGCTTTCTTGTTATTTTAAAACCTTGCACGTAGATACGATACTAAGTACACAATGTACAATTAATAAATTCAATAAAAATATAACTTTCGTCTGCACGAGGACCGATTCATACTTTTTACAGAGATTGTACCGCCCATTATACGTTTTTTATTATTAAATATAAAAATTTATATAATTGTTGATTGAAATGCTGACAGTTGTGAAAACTAAAGAAAAACTAATTATATTAATTTTCAATTAAAAATAATAAAATTGTAATTTCGGATGTTACAACGAGTACAACAACTCCATACTGAACTACGTAGACAATAATTGTATCTGTGGCATCGGATGTCTTCGTTGGTTGTCATAATGCTGAGCAACAAAATTTCGTCAGGCAGAAGATAATTTTAGTTCTTAACCGATCATACATGATAACTAATAACATAGATGTTGGGGATGGATTGTCCAATGGTACTGTCGGAAAATTGTGTCATGTAGAAAGAGATGATACTGGTGAAATCATACGAATTTGGATGAAATTCTCAAAATAAATTGGTTACTTCATAATGTCAGTTTTCACTTCTGTCAGCAGTGCTCGGTGACTGCCCGTATTTTTTTTAAACATGGAACCGGGGACGAAACATGAATCCATCACAACACACCAGAGACCAAAGAACAGTCGAAACAGTGGACTTATTCTGGCGAATCGAAGCCGAAAACAGCTAAAGTATCGGCTAACAAAGTCATGGCAACAGTTTTTTGGGATGCACACGGTATCGTCCATATCGATTACCTTGGAAAGGGCAAAACGATCACCGGCGTAATATTATGCAGAGCTGTTGGATCGATTCGGCACCGATTTGAAGCGAAATCCAACGATGAGGTCATCGCTGAAACAAACGCCTATTTTGAAGGATTGCCGAAATCGTATTATTTGGAAGGGATCGAAAAATTTGAAAAACGTTGAACGAAGTGTATCGGGCTACAAGGAGACTATGTTGAGAAATAAAATAAGTTTTGACCAAATAAATCATTTCATGTTCAATTTTTCAGGGACTTTTCACCTTGCCCTCGTATATCGCGGTTCACCCTCAAAAGTTTCAAAACTTCTAGAATATTATCATAATGAGTACGACTACTATTTTATGGTTTCAAACTTTCTTAACCCTAATTCATTTTGATATGCTTCAATGAATAAGAATTCGTTACTGAATATGATTTACATTAAAAAATTCTATTGAACCGCAAAATTGATGATCATAACAAAAACTCACCAGCACCAGATGTAGTCCATTTATCTTTATTGATGGATGTCCAATGTGTTTTTGCATCTGAAGGTATCCATTCACTTAAAAACACCGAAGTTAATAAATCTGTATCCATATCCGTCACTATCCATAACATTCCAACTACGCAAGGACTAAAACAACAACATCCATTTCTCAATTCATAGTAACAATCTATAACTATAACTTAAATCGAAATTTGCAATTTCAAATCAAGATAAATCTCAAATTAACGACTCGGTATTATCATTATTCATTAAATACTGATAAAAATAGTTGCTATACGAAATAGAAACATTAGAAAGGGGAAGTGCTTTCCTAGAGTATCCCAAAGAGTGAAATACGTCTTAAAGCCCCATAAGTCCTACTTGCTTATTGTACATTTTTGAACGAATTGCCGGTATTTCTATTCACAACTCAATAATAGATTAAGCCATGTTGGCAGACAAGTACGGGAATGGATAAATAGGAAGTACGGTGAAAGTTGGATTGGTAGAGGTGATCCAGTTGCATGGCCTCCTCGATCACCTGACCTTTTTTGCTTGGGGTTATTCGAAAGATAAAATTATGCCACATAGGTTCATAATAGAGAAAATCTAGTTAATCGTATTCGAAGAGCTTGTGGTGAGATTAATATAAAATGTTAATTCGAACAAGAAGATCGTTGAGAAATCTATGTCGCCGTTGCGTTGTAGTAAATGGATCATTTTGAGCATTTATTATGAATTATTTTTTATCGTTACCAATAAAAAGGTATTCAAATTTTTTTTACTTATTAAATTGCCTTTCAGAAGAAATTCCATATGATAACCCTGATTAGAAAAATCAAAATAGCTCGAACAGGAAGCCTCGAAGTGAAATATATCAAGAATACTTTTTTTTAGAAAATAAATTGAAGTTTTCAAATTTGTATAAAATAATAATTTCCGACCATTGGCATAGATGTTTATGGGGTTTTAATGGGTACAAAATCCCATAACTACGCTACTGTATTTGTCTCAAAAACATGTTGTGACCAAAAAAATTTCTCATTTCATAAAACTAAAGTGTACCAAGTGTGAAAAAAAATTTTTTATTTGTTCAGAAGATAATGAAGAAAATGTTATAATTTTTCAAAACTTCAACACCATGTATCTCGGAAACGAAAGAAGATAGGAGCATAGTTTATGTGAAGAATCTGATCTGATGTCTTTCTGAAACACCCTGTAGAAACCTGAATAGAGGCTTGCGTTTCATGCACGACAATGCAGTCATAGTCGCCATTTCAGCGATGACGAAGAGGTGAAGGTTGCAGTTTAGGCATATTTTGAAGACAAACCGAAGGAATATTTTTTTCAGTGGTATTGTTGCTTTAACGATGTAATAAGTGCATTGATGTCAGGTAGAATTATATTTTGAAAAATAAAATTTAATTGTGAGTACTTATATGTTTCAGACAAGCCGGGAATTTTGTCGCTGCCCTCGTAGTAATGCCGAAACTCGAGTATTATTTACTTGAGAGTAAATCTAAATATTTGCTCTCAAGAAGGGTAGATGACCTCCCATAATTTTGGTTTCTTTAGCATTTGCTTGTAGGTCTCTTTATATCTTGACAGAGTTAACATTCCGCAGATGAGCTAGAAATATACATATTCTTTAAAAAATACAAATTCTATTGTAATTGACTGTATGTCTACTAAATTACTAAAAACAATAGCCCCGCCTATTTCTTAACCTTTAGCTGATGTAGTTAATCGTTCAGTTGAATTAGGTGTTTTTCCTAATTACTTAATCGGAAAAGTTGTACCAGTATTTAAGAATTCTGATCATACGTTAAAAGAAAATTATAGGTCAATAACAACTATTATTGTCAAAAATTCTTGAACAGATTCTTTATAACAGATTAGGACAGTTTTTCCATAAATATAATGTTATAACTGAAACACAGCATGATTTTCATTCTGGAAAATCTACAGTCTGCTGCATATGGATTTCATCAACGAAAATATTGATGCTGGGCATTATACTTCCGGTCTGTTTTTTGATATATGAAAGGCATTTGATGCTGAAGATCTATAAATAGTTGGAAAAAAATTATATGCCTGCAGTATTCGAGGTATTGTACTATCATGGACATTATCATATACTAAAAATCGTGAAATGTTAGTTTGGGATTGCACCAGCTCAATATGGGTATTCCACAGGGTTCTCTTTTAGGACCGTTAATATTCCTGATTTTTATTAATGATTTGAATTTAAAATGCGCAATATGCATAATTCTTTTTGCTGATGATTGTTCTATATCGGTAACTGGAAAGACCCTTGAAGAACAATAAGAATAAAATAGTCTGCAATAGCAAGAGAACTGTATGTACCCGGTTTGACAAAAAAAATTTTTTTCTACGTAAATCATGATTGGTGTTTCTTTGGAAATGGCATCCGCAAATCGATCAATTTCTACAAGACGTTTTATGCGTAACTACAATTAAAATCCTCATTAAATGAAAAAATATTAGCAATGTTTGTTCACTCTATAATGCCCTATAATATTATTTACGTAATTGCAGTCTGCTCCATATAAAAATTCATATAAACCGATCTTTATAAAACACTAAATCTTAACATTTTCATCCTTGTTTATGTACAGTGCATAATCTTTATTAAAACAAATTAGAATAAAATATATGGATGTCACATAAGACAATTGACACATAGCTCCAGTTCCGTTCAAAAAAGTGTATCTTATATTTCTACAAAGTTATACAACTATCTGCTCATAGCGATAAAATAAGTTGAAAGTAAGACATTTTTTGCAACTAAAGGCATTTTTAGGTGAATTTCCTGCTATATAATAATAGTCTAGGAGTCAGAGCGATATTGATGGTCTGAACATTAACCCGATGGCACTATGGTTTATCGTTAGAGGACGGTTCAATGACCAATTCATCTCACAGACTGAATTTTCGCCGACTGCTAGATCTCGAAATACAGCATCCGCATTTTTTTTGACTGGATTTTAACTCTTTCCAAGTTGCGGTTACTCGAAAAGCGTGCCATTCTTATACACTTCCACCATGTGCCATCATTTTTCATCTTGTCCGTTTATCAGGCCGACCAGTTGAAATTGGACCGGAAATGGACTGCTAGTTAACCCTCCCAAACCTGGTGAAAATCTTCATTGGTGTTGGCAATGGTTAAGATACCCTATACCATCAAAAGTTATCGGTCCATTTCTGAGTAATTGGTCATTATTTGAACCAAAAATGTTTTTTTTTCTCATTTTGTGGCTAAACCTTGTGGATTACAAGGTAACATGATGGCACCATGTTAAATAACTTTATTGGAGGTCAAATGAAAAAATTATTGCCATCACCCCTTGCCTATTTCAACACCCCAAAATCCCCTAAAACCACCCCCAAAAAAATATGAATAATATGGATAATATGACCATCTTTATGATAGGTTAGTCAATTTTTGAGATTCTGGCTGGGTTTAAAATCGAAACGGCAGTTTTTTTGTTTTTGTTTTGTTTTGGGGGGTGGTTTTAGGGGGTTTTGTGGGGTTGAAAAAGGCAAGGAGTGATGGCAATAATTTTAAATCTTTATTTGACCTCCAATAAAGTTATTTAACATGATGCCATCATGTTATCTTGTAACCCGCAAGTTTAAACCACAAAATGAGAAAAAAAAACATGTTTGGTCCAAATAATGGCCAACTACTCGGAAATGGACCGATAACTTTTGATGGCATAGGGTATCTTAACAATTGCCGACACCAATGAACATTTTCCACCAGGTTTGGGAGGGTTAACTTACAATCCATTTTCGGTCCAATTTTAACTGGCCGGCCTGATGAACGGACACGATAAAAAATTGTGACACATAGTGGAAGTGTATAAGAATGGCATGCTTTTCGAGTAACCGCAACTTGGAAAGGGTTAACCTCCAGTCAAAAAAAAAAAATTGCGGATGCTGTATTTCGAGATCTAGCAGCCGGCGAAAATTCGGTCTGTGAGATGAATTTGTCCGAGAACCGTCCTCTAACGATAAGCCATAGTGCCATCGGGTTAATGTTCAGACCATCAATATCGCTCTGGCTCCTAGACTATAAAGTCTAGTTATCCTGTAATATTTACTTTCCAGTATCTCTTTCTGGATTGTGTATGTATATGTATGAATAATAACTATAATTATATTACATATATTACAAGGTCGATTTATACTTTTGATATTATAATGTGACATGTTTCATCTCATGTATATGAGCATACGAAACGAAGTTATTGTATTGTATTATAGAGGGAACTATAAGTTGTAATGATGTTGTTCGCTCTCATGTCCCAATCTGGCGTTCAAGTACTCTAACATTTCCCGTAACTAATATAAAGTATGAGAAATCTATCAGTGAATGTTACATTGCTTAGATTTCTTAAAGACGCATTAACTCAAAAGTAGGGTGGTAGATGGTGTACAGATATTTTTGGTTCCTGTAGCATTTTTCAGTAGGGAATGAACAGGTATGTTTCAGTAGCATTACAACATACTCGTTACTCTGACGAGCTAGAGAGAGGGTGAAAAAGCAGTCCGCAACTACAAATTGTAATGTTTCTGTCCCAACCTTACCATTGTGATGTACCTGGCGGAAGATAATATGAGACATCAGTTTATTTCTTAATTATTAATTGTGGAGCTTGTGGAGCCATCTAACGCTCAAGTACTCTTAACATTCTCTATAAAATGCGAGAAATCGATCAGTTTATGTTATATTGCTTACATTTCTTAGGACATTTACTTTCAAACAGGGTAGATGACGTTAAATATGTTTGCTTTCTCTAGCATTTGTCAGTAAGGTTTTCGATCAGTAGGATTGCAACTTACTCATTTTGCTAATATTATTTCTGATGATATTAGTTGCAATATTACTGTTCGATCTAGTAAAACAATAATACAATTGTTTATCTATATTATATGTCTCCTACCTGCATGCAATCGTGTACATTTGACTTGACCCATACATTTCAGCCAGAGGTCCTTGAAAACTCAGTTTTGTACTTTCGCATCCAAATAGTAAGACAACTGCTTCTATTCGAATTCTCTCAATTTTGAGAGAGTGGAAATGGTGAGTACCGTTTCCATGACCATTATAACTGGAAAAAATATAATCTGTCATTTAAACCGCCTATAGTAAAATATAAATGTTGTACACACCATTGAGTAATTTTCATATCAGTAATATCTCATAAATTGTACTTTTATTACTTTTTACTTCCTTCACTATACGTAGTACATGGTGTAAGGGTATTGTAAAGGGTAAGGGTATTGTAAATACCCAAGCAAAATTTTCCGGATTTTCGCGGATATATCAGTTTTGAGCATTTTTGAATCGATCTAGACTATTTTTGACATTATGTCTGTGTGTATGTGTGTGCGTAACCCACTGTAGAGGCGATTACGCCGTTCCTATTGGTCTATAGATCTGAAATTTTGCAAACAGCTCAGTGATGAAAATAGGAACTGTATTGTTTAGGAGCATCTACTTTCCGTTTTTGAAATTGAATTATAGTATTTAATTAATCATAATGACTACCATGTTTTTCTGGTTATAAATATGTATCACACATATATATTTAACCTACACAAGTATATATTTTTAAGATTCAAGTGATGTCATCGATGTGAAATCACATCTATGTATCTTGATAATTCACGTGACAGCAGGTATCAGCATAAAACAAGGTTATTATATAGTGTGAATAATTTCGAGTTAATCTGACACCAGGCGTCCGCATGAAACAAGATTTGTGAAATACATTATATAGACCATTTGGATAAAATTTCAATGTAGCATTGAGCATAATATAACATCTTTCATTAGCGGTTCTAAATCATTTCCAATATAATGTCTGTTCTTACAATCCCGCAGGAGTGTCCAAAAGCTATTTTGCCAAACAAAAGTGAGGGAAGTCACATGATAAATTGTTCAAAACTTTTTTATCTTTTCGTTTGACATTATTTAGATAATTCTACAATGGCGCCTAGAAAATAAGTTCCTAAAGCTATATTCTGTACATTGAAAATTTTCATGGAATATACTTTCAACTTGATTGAAATTTTTATCAAAAATACTCAATAGGTTACATTTCTTCTTTTCCTACCATTGATTCTTTTGAATGTGATTATTTTAAAGTGAGTTTCACATATATACTCATCCGTCACAATTTAGTAGAACATTTTGTAATCAAGTAAAAAAGTTTTTACTAAAGATTATTATTAAGGTAGTTGTTTTGAATAAGTGCTTCCGTTTTTCTTTAGAGTTTACCCAATTATGATTTATAGCTTTCTGAAGACAAAGCTACCTAGAACTGAGATGAAGGTTTTCGAATTTGACATTTTATTGACTTTTGTAAATTGTAAGGCCTATCATAAACAGTCATATATTCAATGAAAAAGTTCTCACTGATCCTATTAAAAACTACTGTAAGGTAAAATAACAACTTAGAATGCAAGTATAAAAATTTGAAAAACATATTTATAAAAAATCAATCCATACCCACCCGTATATCATCAACTCATTTTCTTGGACTTTGTTTCGTTATTTACAAATATACCAGTCGTTTTGGCATTGAGTAGCATCAAAAAACGTTGGGCAGAGATTAAAAACCACATACCTCTAGATCAATCTGAATTTATAATTGCAGCACAGTTTTGTTTAGATTGCACTTATTCTCAATTTAGAGAGCACTATTTTAGATAAATTACCATACATTCCGGAGCCTCCGAGAAAACTAAAAAATGTTTAAAAAAGGCAATGTTTTTTTTTACTCCCGACATTACTAGAAGTTTGAAAATACGCGGAATCTTGATATTATTGAATGGTGGTACGGATTGAGAAAAAACATCGATTTTCGAGCAAGGGTTCCCAATATATTGTTATTTTTACGAGTCTCATTTTTTCCGTCTTTCCACGGCACATAAGCTTATCATATTTTTTCTTTTTCAACTCAATCCGAAGATGTCCGACGCGAAATACCGGTTTTGGCCATTTTTATCATATTTTTTTTACCATTTGCGACGATCAAAAAGTGTTCGATTTTAGTTCCTTCAATTTGTATCATAATTATCTACTCGAAGCAATTTTTTTCTCCTAACTCAGAACTATGCAAAAATTACCGACATTTATTGCTAATTCACACTATGCAAACAAATAGTCATGTGAGTATTATTAAAAATGGTTGTTCATGCACTAATTATAAGCCAAATTAATCATCGTGCATGGGATACTAAAGCAAAGCAAGTGAAAGCACGTTTTGAGTTGTAATGGTTCCTCCGCAATAGCCCCACTACGCGCGCGTAATATTAGTAATCTTTTAAAATAATTGTACGACAGTGCCAGGCACTTATATACTACTCACACATAAATTTGGCAGTTATAACTCTTACTTCCGGGTAGACACAGCGTGTACAGGGGAGGCTACGACTCTCCAACATGCGTCTCCCTTCAGAGTCTACTTTCGGATAGTCATAGCTGTAGACAATGGCGGTGAAATATCTACGACACACCTTTATTTCCTGGTAGACATAGACATAGTGTATATTGGTGTATCGTGATTCCCTTTCACTCTGATCATTCACACCCTCTGACACAATACAGTTACTTAATAAACGCGTTCCAATCTCACAATGAAGTGAAACATATAATTTTCCAAGAAAACCAAAACAGGTGAAAGTATTCAATCTGACATGTATCACCTGTCACATTCAATACTGGCTATGCGCCATTATGACGGTACTGTCGTAAGCTACCTCCTCAGGCCTTATATTGATGACGTCACACTTACGGTTGTAGGCAGCCCTTTGGCTTTCTATATCTAGAATTGCACTGACACACTATCAGTCGAGATAGACTTTGTCATTTAGCTTCACTGATCGGTTTCAAGCAGAATACATCCTTGATAAGGTCGAATCGAACAAAACGCGAGGTGAGCCGCTATATCTCGGGAACCGTTTACCGTACAGATTCCGGAAAAAAAATATCAGTAAATATGGCCAAGAGAGAAATTGATATAAATGTCCATAAACCTACTAACTGTGTTGGGAAATTTTTCTCAAATCTGAAACCTTTAATACCTAAAGATAAACAAACCCACACAGTATACAAATTAAATTGTTTAGATTGCGATGGGACCTATACTGGAATCTCTAAGCAATATTTACAAAAAAGTGAATGGCCATAAGTATAGCACTAGAAATGATAATTCCACCGCCCTTGCTAAACACTGCTTTGATTATAATCATTAATTCGATTACAAAAATGTTAATATTTTAACTAAGGAAACCAATTATTATAAAAGATCTATTCTGGAGATGATTCACATAAAACGTGACTCCAAATCTGTAAATCATAGGACAGATATTCAGACATTAAGTCAGATTCATACTAATTTAATTAAATAAAACTCTTGCAAATTCCTATATCCGTCTTTATAATGTTAAAAGTATATTTTAGGACACAACCCATTTCTATTACTACATGAATCTTAACATCTGGTTGGAAAGTAGATATTTGGCCATTTTTAATTGAAATTGGTGCGATGAGGACGCTTATTTGTGCTAATTCAATTAAGAAATCGCGTTTTGGACATAGTAAGTCTTCTGATGATGGTCGTGAGACCGAAACGTACGTGAAGACGGGAATATAAAGCATAATTGTTAATGTGACCTATTTCCCGAGAATTTATATATAATATGTGTAATACTTACGAAAAAATATCAGCAGAAACAAGCATGTCCTCAAACTGTGTTTCATCAGGCTTTGTACCAACAACACCTTTCCAATCTGGGGTCCAGTAATCAAAGAAGTTCATGATTCTGGTTTCCATTTTCTTCAAATCTGAATCAGGATTCACAATAAATCTACCATTTTTGTAATTCTTTATTATTTTATAGCCATCTACTATTGAATTTTTGTGCTCTTTGAAAATTGCATAGGCAAAATGAAGTGAATATACTCTGGAAACTGGTTGGTTCTTCAAAACATCAATCATTTCCCATGGAAAGCAATCTAAAATCTAAAAAAAAATATTTTTCAATATTCTTGTCACTATTTAGTGATATAAGTTGATACATTTATAGAATACATTCACGGGGGGAACCGTTTGAAAGTGCCATACTTCATACACATCGATTAAATTTTAGCACTAGAAGTTTGTTAACATAAACGGGAGTCTCAAAGACAAAGATAAACCTTAGCCACTGGCTGGGCGACTTCTAGAATAGCAGGTAGTTTTCACAGTATGTAATTTGCAAAGTAGTTTTAGGGGCCCGCAAGTGTTTCAGTATTAGGGATTCTATCTAAACTCAAACTTCTAACTAAAGCAACTAAACCATTTAACCGATGAAAAAGCAATCGATCATCAAACGTGATCGCAATTGATCACGTAGCTTCGCTCACTATTATTAGCTAACTCGAACACTCCTGCGGTTCACATGTATATGGTTGTAGGAACAGAAAATATATCAGAAAATAAAGTTGAAAGTAAAACAAAAATTTTTAAGACAAGTTTTTATTTCAAAATTTACTGAAAAGAAATAAAAAATAATGATCTCCGACCCCAAAAACCACCACATACCAATTTTGAAAGAAATCGGACCTTCCCCGACCGCCATCTTGAACTTTTGAACTCACTTCGAAAACCCTCATATACCAATTTTGAATGAAGTCGAACCATAATCACAAAACTTGTCCGCCATCTTGCACATTATAATTTTGACTAAAAGATCTCCGATCCCAAAAACTCCCGTATACCAATTTCGAAAAGAATCGGAACAGAATCACAAAACTCGTCCCCCAACTTAGCCCCATCTTGAATTTTTGAATGTTGACTAGTAAATCAAGTTCTCCGATCCCAAAACCCCCATATACCAATTTTGAATAGAATGGGATCATAGTCGCAAAACTCGTCCGCCATCTTAGCCGCCACTTGAATTTTTGAATTTTGACTAAAAGATCATAATCTCTGATCCCAAAACCCCTTATAGCGATTTTGAATAGAATCTAACCATAATCACAAAACTCGTCAGTCTTCTTTTCATCTGTTATAAATATTCGATAATGCATTTTCACCAAAATGATGAACACCTGCCAAATTTCAAGTTAATCGGATGCCACTTGCAACATTTTACCCGAACGTACAAATAGAAAGATCGACATAAAAGGCCATAAAAGCTTGGAATGATTTATAAACCGCTAATGAACAAGATATATCTATCATACTCTATGGATCTCACAACTCTATGTTTGATACTGACAACTGCTGTCACGTTGACTTTCGAAATTATTCACACTATAATGTAATATGTAATATAACCTTGTATTATACAGACATATGCTGTCACATGAACTATCAAAATATACCACAGAATAGACATAAAATATAGATCATGTCATGACGTCACATCGATAACGTCACTTGAATCTTAAACTGAGAATTTCTGACACTTCTGCAGGTTAAATATATACGTGTTATACATATTTATAACCAGAAAAACACGGTTGCCCTTATGGTTCAATAATTAATTCTATTTGATGAAATGAAGATGGATGTCAAAAATACCACTCCAATCAGGGCTATCGCGACCAATAGAAACGGGGATCAATCGTCTCCACAGTGGGTTGCGCACGCACATATGCACCCACGGATGCGCGAACACACATACAGACATCATGTCAAAAATAGTCTCAAACGTATATATATTCGCGAAAATCCGTAAATTTGTTTTGGGTCGATTACAATACATCCCTTACACTATATACTAAGTATAGTGAGGGGAGTAATTACATCAATACTGGTGATGGAACGTCGCTCAGACATGAAGGATTTAGCAGAAGACAATGGAGTGTCCATGTTTTGGGTCTGAGGTCATTCCGGCATTAGGGGCAACGAAGTAGTCGATCGGCTGGTCGAGGAGACGCGGAGCAGACTCCCACAAATGGATCCAAGCGAACATCGCAAAACTGGATAGATGAGAAGGTAGGTAAGCACCAAAGCCCCAAAGCATAAAAGGCGAAAGATTGGGCTATTCACCCGTATTAAAGAGGGCATGGAGACTTGAGATACCACCGAGCGAAAATAGGCCACAATATGTACCAAAAACGTAGAATATGCGAGAAGGGGAGAAAAACCCCTGCCCATATCCCAATGAACTGCGAGACTATAACTATAGGCGAGGAAATAAAGCAGAAAAGGTCGGATGAACCGATTTTGATAAAAAAAATCTAAATCGATTCAGGAAGTCATTTAGAAAAAATGTTACCATTTTTTTTTTCTAATGTGTATTTTAGCATTTCTACAGAGGAAAATGCATCTCTTTGAATGCACTTTCAGGAGATAATATTAATAATGTTGAAAACATGTCCAAATATAGCCAAAATTTCTTACCCGGGGGTTTTTGGGGTCGCTGATCACGATTCCGATGCCAGATTTCATCTACAACGCACCTGGGGCTCAGTACTTCCGGGCAATATCGCAGTCTCCAGGGAATTCGGAAGAATCTCTTTTGCAATGGAGTGATACTCGGTGGGAAGGTTCTCTTGTGGTTGCCGGCTGTGACCAAGACTTTCAATAGTCACCTGGTGCTCTGGATACCCTGATTATCTAGGTCATCTCCATGGATTGATTTTTAATATGCTTTGAAACTCAACCAAATTTGTATCTCGGAGGTTTTTGACACCCTGGAATTCGTGAAATTATCTTTTGGAATGGGATGAAACCTGCTAGGCAGGTTCTCTTGAGCATACGGGTCGTGACCAAGACTTTCAATAGTCACCTGGTGGTCAATATACCCTGATGACCTAGGTCATCTCCATGGATTGTTTTTTAATATGCTCTCAAAAGCAACCAAATTCGTCTCGGGGTTTTTGGGGTCGCTGATCAAGATTCCGGTGCCAGATTTGAACTACGGCGCACCTGGAGCTCAGTTCATCCCGGTAGTATCGTCGTCTCCAGGGCATTCGTGAAATTATCTTTTGGAATGGGATGAAACTTGTGAGGGAGGTTTTTTTGAGGTTGCCGGTTGTGACCATGACCTTCAATAGTCACCTGGTGGTCAGGATACTCTGATGACCTAAGTCATTTCCATGGATTGTTTTTTAATATGCTCTGAAACAAAATCAAATTCGTATCTCCGAGATTTTTAGGATCGCTGAACACGATTCTGGAGTCGGAATCAGAAATAATAAAAATAATAATGATAATGAAGCTACGTGATTTTAACTTATACAATATTTTTAATAATTAATTCAAAAAGTTGAAGTTGAAGTTATTGTTTTTGTTGTTTTTTTCTGTAAACTTATCTGTTGTAGAGTGATACTTAAAAAATCAAACCTAATTATTAAAATTTGCAACATTTAAAATAAAAAATTTTCCACTATTATTTTTTTCGCACTTGAAAAATTCAATCAAGTTGATTACTGTGCAAAAGGTATTTTTAGAATTCATTGTTACCGACAACACATTGATTCCGACTCCAGAATCGTGTTCAGCGGCCCCAAAAACCTCCGAGATACGAATTTGGTTGCGTTTCAAAGCATATTAAAAAACAATCCATGGAGATGACCTAGGTCATCAGGGTATATTGACCACCAGGTGACTATTGAAAGTCTTGATCACGACCCGTATGCTCAAGAGAACCTCCCAAGCAGGTTTCATCCCATTCCAAAAGATAATTTCACGAATTCCCTGGAGACGACAATAGTATCAGGATGTCCTGATCCCCAGTTGCGCCGTAGTTCAAATCCGGCACCGGAATCGTGTTCAGCGACCCCGAAAACCTGCGAGATACGAATTTGGTTGCGTTTCAAAGCATATTAAAAATCAATCCATAGAGATGACCTAGATAATCAGGGTATACTGAGCATCAGGTGACTATTGAAAGTCTTGGTCACAGCCGGCAACCACAAGATAACCTTCCCACTAAGTATCACTCCATTGCAAAAGAGATTCTTCCGAATTCCCTGGAGACGGCGATATTACCCGGATGTATTGACCCCCAGGTGCGTTGTAGATGGAATCTGGCACCGGAATCGTGATCAGCCACCCCAAAAACCTCCGGGTGAGAAATTTTGGCTATATTTGGACATGTTTTCAACATTTTTTATATTATCTCCTGAAAGTGCATTCAAAGAGATGCATTTTCCTCTGTAGAAATGCTAAAATGCACATTAGAAGGAAAAAAATGGTAACATTTTTTCTAAATGACTTCCTGAATCGATAAAACAATTTTTATCAAAATCGGTTCATCCGATTTTTTCTTTACTTTAGCCTTTTTTGGGCTTTATTTGCTCGCCTACTAACCTCAAGTTTAACTACTTTGGAGCATGAACCTTGGAGCCAGATACCATAATAGGTTGCTAGGATTTCGGAAGAGGACTGTCATCATGGAGGGGAGCTAAGGGCAAATTGAAACGGGGTGACGTTACGCGGGGGATTGAAAGGTCTCTGGGTGATGCACTGTGGGTACCCGATTTATAATAATAATAATAACAATAATAATAATATAAACGCGCTCTCTTAACTGAGCTACTGAAGAGAATAAATTAAAATGTATATATCTGAAACAGAGCATTATGTCAAGTAATACTTACGTCATCAAGTACTAATATAACAGGATGTTTTCGCTCATTTGCCAGGAGGACATGTGACCAAATGAATTCTGTCAGTTCAATGTTAATGGATGTTTTCATAGTTGCTTCAGGACAAACATATTCTATGACTTTTTTAATTTCTATTGTAGTCAAGCTATTCGCAGCTTTGGTAGCACAATATAATATTTCTACTGCTCTTTCATTTAAGGAAAATTTTGGTATCCTAAAAATTAATTTTTAGTTTTTCATTCTGAAAAAGTTACGCCCATATTTACCGAGTTTGGAAAAAGTTTCTAATGGCAGCTTTAACTTCTTGTTCTTTACTTCCATTTTCTAATTTAGCTGTTAATAGACATCTCCATTCTCTCAACCATAAATCTTGTAAGTCCTTTACCAGTGCCTTGAACGAATAATGAAAGAATGCTAAGGTGTATTTTTTTAGTACACCACATAATACAATCATCTACTTATTCTGAGTGTATACAATGTCCATATTATAACCAAAACGTAGATTTGGTTATTGCCATGGATGTATATGTATAAGCAAAGATTATAGGTTCATAGTTATTACAACTAATCTAACCCTAAATCAATCTCTAAAAGTTTGGCAACTTATTGCAGGTGGTGGATAATCACTTTTTGAATTAGCTCACATATATGTAATGCCGGATATATTCTGTACCTAACCTACCCTATACCAATATGACTAAGAATAAGGTATTGTTGAGAGCATTATTCCTAGAATAAAAGATGCAAATTGATAATTGAAAAAAAAGGTTTAGAACTAGTTATTCTGAAATTCTGCTCACATAATATGTAAGCAATTTTAGATACTGTCGAAAGTATCTTCAAAAATATAGCTCGTTACAAATATTAAAGGTCTAATCGATGCGGATATCATACACAAAGATGTTTGAATATATCATTCCCAGAATTGATTCCTGAGATACACTAAAAACAATAGAACTCAAGTCAGATAATGAAGATTATCTTCGAGAAACGATTCGGAGATGAAGAGA
The DNA here is from genome assembly GCA_958510875.1 of Endomychus coccineus. Lineage (NCBI taxonomy): Eukaryota > Metazoa > Arthropoda > Insecta > Coleoptera > Endomychidae > Endomychus > Endomychus coccineus. The sequence goes on from OY294068.1 coordinate 68,538,116, forward strand.
TAAATAAAAATAATACCATTGTATCAAAGCAAAATATATTCAGTCATAAACTTGCTTGTGGATGTATTGGAAATAATTATTTGCGTTTTTCCTCGTGCGAGTGTTTAAACTTCTGGAAAAAAAAGCAATTGCACTGGTAAAGCGATCCAGTATAATTTCATTTTATCCTTAAATTCTTCTTGATTCACAACGCCTAAATGTGAAATTTGAGAATAACCTCTGACTTTGACAAAAAAATAATTCTCTTCTGGAAGTTGGAACACTAATAACATCGTAAGCGTTATTGTTAGTTTACTCAGAATATTCCAAAAATACAGTATTTTTGTAATATCTACCCAAAGAAGCATGGTATTAGCGAAACTATTTACATTTATCATGATAAATATGTGAAAGGTGTACAACTAATAGTTAGTTTATTCAAATTTAGGATTCATTATTTTCATTTCAAGTTTTTTGTTTTATAGTCATATACATATTGTCAAAGATGCCTAGATTTAAAGCTCTAAAAATATACAATATTCACAAAAATAAATTTATTTTTCAATTCAAATGTAAATAATTTGGGATATTAAAATTAAAATTGTTTTGATTTGACCCACAAGTTCACTCCTGCCAGATGCTGTTTATATTATGTAGTATGTACTATCATAGCCTACTCTCAGTATAATCATTTATAATTAATAATAAATAAATACATGGCTAATTATAAAAATTCTGATATTATTATTTCTAAAAGATCCGTGATCATTACCATCAAGTTTTGCATTCATCTGGAGCTTTATATGACGATAACGGTATTCATATTGAAAGTGGATTAGATCTGTGATTGTTTGAAAGAGGATTGTGAAGGCTGTTTCTTTTAATGCCCTAAATGTAGTTCACAAACATTTGGACATATATATATATATATATATTAATTTTATTAAATGAATACGCCCCCCCTGTATCTGATGACTTCTTATTTACCATGTTTATAATTTACTCACTTTTAATCTGTCATCCAAACTTTGACGTTTAGATATAAAATTTTGTTTTTCTTTATTATTTCTAAAAGATCCCCGATCATTACCATCAAGCTTTGGAACTTTAAGTATCTGTTTCAATTCATCTGTGATGGATTGCATTTCTTGAGCTAATTCCACTACTGCCCCATTCACTTTATCACGTGGTACATCAACAGTAATACAGAAGGGTTTCATATTTTTTTGACCACAATTAAAAACACATATATGGATACCAGTTGTGCATCTCTTGCCTGAACTAAGTTCAAAACCAACAGCAGGATTAAATTGTGGTGTTAACTGTACAATTGTCCATTCTAAAATAAATGTAAGGATGAAATTGAATTCACTGGTAACAATTTCATTTATAAAGGAGTTTCACGTTTTTTTTAAATGTCAACATCGAAATATACTTAACTCACAGGACATACATACATAATTATTGAAACAAAATGCTCCTAATCCTAATCATAAGCACTCTTGGCAAGCAAGATATTAGTGTTTCCCTTCCAGGTTATAGGACTTATAATTCTCCATGAACTAATCATTGATAACAATCTTACCTTTCGGCATTTCCTCAATTTGTTTAAGCATACATTCAATATTCTCTTGTACAATTGTAGTTGAACATGGGAAATTAATATACTTTTTACTCATAGTTAGAGGGAAAGTTTTGGAAATATTTTTCTCATGACGCAATATTCCTTTTAAACGAAGTCCTGGTCCGTGAGATTCTACAAGATTATAGATTGAATACAACTCTTCCTTATTCAGATAAATTTGAGCTTGTTTACGCAGTGCTCCTAGAATTATTAAATCATCAGAGATAATAGAAAAAATTATTCACAAGTTTTGGTACTTTGCATGCGATGCCCTGACTGATAATGGACTTTCACATCATCAATTTCATTCAAGATATCTTCTATTTCATTCTCCTTATTTGAAATGTTCATATTTCTTTTAATTTTTGTTCTATATAATAATGCTCTTCAATTTGGGATATACACACCAAACAATTAACGGTAACATCTAACGTAACGGTTATAAATTCAAATAAGTAAATAAGTAAGAAGTTAGTTTCAATAATGGAACAGCCACAGATCAACAACTTCAAGTCTAAGAAAATAAATGTATGTCTATGCTTTAATTGACAAGAAGACTTCACGTAAGTTTATTTCCAGCATTAGTTTGTTGCACGGTCGTATATACAGGTCTGGAAACTCGAGGCTGTTGCCTATGTGAGATGTGAGTCCGCTAAGCGTCATCTGTTGCGTAGTACCAAAAGGGTGGCGCATAAGTCGAGGGATGTTCTCTGGCACGTATACTACAGTGTTTGAACGATATGGCGCCCTTGGTCGTTCATACAGGTCTGGGAACTCGTATGTCTGACATGGGTCTCTTACGCGTTGCCAAACTCGTTGTCCCTCGCTCAGCCACTAGATAGCGCTTCGATCGAAGTGGTAAAACGATTTCTTTCCGGAATCGCAAGCAGTATTACTAAGTATTCTGATTTGAGAGAGGAATAGAACTGTTACTCTTGTCAAAATGTATTACTCACCTTAAAAATAACTTCCCCTTTTTCGCACACATAAAAGACTTCGATAAAACGATTTCTTTCCGGCATCGCAAGCATCCACTTTTTTCGCATTTCCGCATCTTTCGGCACTTTAAAAACAGAAGTTCCTTGCTTTACACTTTTGTACCCCGTTTTGCATTTCGGCACAATGCACGGTTTCGTAATTTGTTTCTAAAAACGCAGGTATTCCTTGTGTTTACAATTCAAGAATGACAGTTGTCAGAGAACACTCTTCGACTACTGCGTCACCCTTTTTGGTACTACGCGACAGTTGACGCTTAGCGGACCCAATTCTCACATAAGAAAGAGCCTCGAGTTCCCAGACCTGTATGTACGACCGTGATGGCGCCTAATCCTCACAACATATTTCGATACATGCGCCAGCTGGTGTCTGAGCGAGGGACTACGAGTTTCGCGACATGTAAGAGGCTCATGTCAAACATAGAGTTTCCAGACCTGTATATACGACCGTGGTTTGTTGGTAGTTATATCGTGGTCACGGTCGTACGACCGTGATCGTGGTTAACCAGCTTTCTATTGTCATAGAGTAGAATTTAGTGGGTTCTTTACTCTGTGATGTCTTGTATCAGAGAGAAGTAGTTCTCTTCGTCTCTTTGTAGAAATCCAAATTCTAAGGTTTCTACTTCTAGCCCAAAGAAAATTTATGTATTATTCTTTGTTCTAGCCTGTGCCTGTCTATTACTCTGTAAATCGGTTTTGTTTTCTCCATTGCCGTTAGGCTTAGGTAGGGTACAGAATAGGTATTTAGCACTTAATTCAAACTGAATTTCTATTATTTAATGGAAGGATAGAAGCTTTTATTAAATAAATAATAGAACTGTTTATTGTGTATAAATCCAGCGTTATTTCTTCTTGATACCTCTGAAATCAGTGACAAGAATTCTTAATAACAATGGGGGCTGAAAGTGCTGAAGGAAATATTATTATTGGTAACATATTCAAACCTTTTCAAGATCATATTAACGCAGAACAAGATATCAGAGAAGTAATTTACCCTTAATTTTGCATTTCTTATTTTAATTAATCAATTCTAGGAGATTCGAAATATTATGAAAGATATTGAGAAGCCGTTACGAGAAATAGTTACAGTCTTGCAAGTTATACATCATGATAAACAAGTAGAGGAACGTAAGTGGGTGTAGTATAATTGTCATGTAATAATAATAAAATATTGACTATTTCAGTTCATGCAGCTTGCCTTAAAGCAAGGGAGTTATTTACACATGTCAGAAATGGCTATGTTAAATTAGATGGTGTCGTACCTGAAGGACAATATTATCGATATAATGACCACTGGAGATATGCTACTCAACGTTTATGCTTCCTAGCAGCATTAATAGTATTTCTTGAAAAAGGATTCCTAATTGATAAAAACACTGCTGCTCAAATTGTTGGAGGTAAATTTTTGTATAACAGCCTTGATTATAAATAGAATGCAAGACAGCTGATTCCTGATCCTCAACAACAAATTTTTATTTCTTTATCAAACCTGGTAAAGTAAAACTATATTGAATCCTGATCTTTGTGATTCGATTTTGCAAAATTGTTTAATTGTTTTGTGTGTATTCGGCAGTTTATTTATTGACTTATTGATTTGATATATTATGTACAACCCTATGCTTAGAAGGAGGTATCACACATTTAAGTTTTGCACCTCGATTCGACTGAGGAAACTTTTTGTAACCACTGCCTGCTTACATTTGATTATTAATTCATCAACATATCCAAGAGAACAGATGAAGTAACGTTATTAGATAGTACCTTAGATTGCTTATCAAAATATTTGCATCACTACAGTTACTAGAAGGATGATTTGTAGAGAACAACCTAGTACTGAATGTCGATAAAACCTAACTATTGAAATTGAGATTTAAAAAGTAAATGAGCAATTCATATTTCAGAATGGCACACACTAACATTATTATCAGTTGCTCATTTGCACTTCCCAGGTAGAGTTGGTACAAGTAAATTATTAATACTTTCAGTCCGATACCAAATACATTTGGCATCGATTCTTTTTCTTCCAAGCAGTTATCGAAAGAAAGGACTCATTTTGACTAAAAGTACTAGTATCAGATTTACATTTAAAAATAAAGTAAAATAAATAAATTGTATCCTGTCTGTCCAAGGCCTTAAATTTTGTTATTAAAAGTCTTTATTTAAATATCCTTGAACTACATACTAGAAATTGACAAATCATTTAGAAATAATGAGGTAATTACCCTTAATATATAAATATCGTTACACTACACTTCTACTTTCACAGCTATAATGTAATTAATAATAACTCCCAATTTCGAATAATAGTTAAATAAAATAGGCAGTAAAATTTGCTAAATTTGTTCAAATGTCTGTAGCTACAGATTTTTTACTATGATATATATGTAATCAATTTTTAATCCATCGCTAGATGTCACAATAATCAATATTACGTTTTACATTTAAATTCTCACACTTTTTGCGATGTTATCTGTAGATACAAGTTTTCGCTTCATCATAAACTGTTATAATCTGTATTGTCTTGAACTTCCTAACATGTTTTCCAACAAAATGACAACCCCACATTTTTTTTATTTTTGTTCCTATCAAAAAAGTGTTATACAAAAGTTTTAAAACAGGACGATGTCCCTTCACATAACACTATGACAGTTAGAAATTTCTTAAATAATTCATAGAAGTGGATTGGGAGGCCAGGGATTATACAATGGCCAGCAAACAGTCATGTCCATATTCCTTTAGATGCATTTTTGTAGATTTTTGAAAAATAAAATAAATGCAATATCCACTAGATAATTTAGGCACAAGATAAAAGATATTTTAGATAAAATAGTCACAGAAATTGAGAATTTAAATATCCAGCCTGAGATAATAGAAAATTTTTATTAAATCTAGAGCGAAGATAACAACTTTGTCTTGAACACCAGGGGCATCATTTCAAACAGTTTCTGTAGGACCTATTGTTGATTATTGGTAATCTTTGTTAATCAATAGTATAATTGAATTCTAAGAAAAAATAAACTTTTCCTACAGAGGCAAATTTTATTTGTGAAGTGTTTTTATTATTTTTCAAATAAATATAATGTCAAAATAACAAAAAGTGTATCTGAAGTCAACATTTTTATACTTTCTGTAATGAAATAAAATCTAAATGTCATTATTATTGTTCTGATACTAGTATTTGACATTTTGCAAATTGTTACTCCTATTCGATTTGTTTCTATCCAAGGCTAATTTAATATGATGAATGAGAAACGTCTAAGCAGCTGCATCTTCATAAAAAAAACACCACAAAATGACAACCGTTGCACCGATTGTAGCATATGTATTTATATTTTGGAAATCAAAAAAACCTGTAAAATTCAATAATCGAAAAATATTTGGGGCGCCCCATTTAAAAAATAGAAACAAGGTTCATATTTCTTTAAGTCGTACTCATTATTTCGGCCGTTCGAATACATATTTCGAAAGTTCGTAAAATTTGTCCAACTTTTGTGTAAAACTTTTTTACAGGACATAAAATAAAAAATATTGGGGTTGAGTCATTTCGTTGGAAAACCCGGTACATCACAATGAATTAGTACAAAAATATTTCATGTATTTCTATGTTCGGTACATTTATAAGTAGGTACGTTTTTAAAATCGTAAAAGTTAGCGACTTCTGTAATGAATAAGTATTGAACATCTTTCCAAAATCATTATTTTACACAATTCATAAAAAAAAATGTTTTAAACAATTTTACTCAAAAATCAAATACTGATACATACTTTTTAATTATTGTAGCGTTGTTCTTGAATATGAGGTGAAATTTATAGACCCCGAAACTGGTAGTACACATCATGAAAAGATTGAGATTTTTGCCAATTTTTCAAATAATTTTAAATTTATGATGAACCCACTTTTGGTAACACGAATTTATTAATGAACAAATAAAGGATATCTTTCCATCTAACAAACGCACTGAAACAAATATTCATCAAGTTAAACTCAGATCACAGAAAAAGGATGCGGTAATGAGGGTAAATTACCCCAGTTTCTATTCTTTTTATGTATGCAACCAAATTACATAAAATCCATAAATAAGTCACATAACGTATGTGACTTAAGTTTCATTTGATGAATATTCGTAATATTTTCCCCCATTTCATAAATCCATTCTTTGTAAAACAATTCGATGTTGTTTGAGAATTGTTCAGTTCCTGTGTTGGGACAGATTAGTATGATCAACGTGAATTAACTTATATTTAAACAGGATGTTCGTTTTCAACCTACACTTAGAAGGAAAACGTCCTTCAATTCTAAAGTTTAAATCTTCGTTCAGTTTCAGCTATACCGGAAGAGGATATCAACTTTGTTATCTAAAATAGAACACCCCAATTTTTTTGCATTTTTGGCTTCTTTTTCGAAATTGAGTTTGATGATACAACCCTGCCTTGATTCTCAACTGTTTTTGAGTCATCACAAAATAGTTGCGAAAGTTCGCGAGTATATGAAATAGGACGCGACTTGCTATGTACGAATGCGAATATTCGTAATTCGCATCTCTATGAAGTAACCTTTACTTTATTGCGAATATCTTCAAAACACGAAGCTATAAAAGTTAATGATTTTTTACATATTTCTAATGTTAACTTAAGAAAACTAAGAAAGAAAATAAAAAAAAAAATTTTTAAACTAACAAATTTTAAATATATTCAAATAGTACCCCTGATATATTTTTTCCACCATCAGATTTACTGGTTGCTTCTCTTTTAAAAAAATATGAGGTACTAGGTGTCTGAAATTGATATTTCTTGAGAAAATTAGAAAAAAAGATTTAATACTTAATTGCGAGTATTTATAGAGAGAAAAACAGTGCAAAACACATTTAGCTTACCATGGATAAGTGTATTTTTTCGAATTCAAGATACGTGAACCCTTTAAATGTCAGTTTATCATTTAGGTGGAATGGTAAAGTCTTTATAGAGAAAATGATTCCAAATGAAGTGATTCTTGATTTATTTTATCTATATAATGAATGTCCAGATACAGATAATAAAAAAATGTGTAGGTGGAGCTTTCAGCAGTATTTTTTCTAATGCTATGAAGTAGGTACAAAAACATTCCAAAATTCTATTCTACATCGTTAAAACATAGTTCCTTTAAACCTTGAAGATTCTGCACCGAAGTTTTATAAATTAGCGCATTAATACTCCAAAGGAAAAATCTTTCAATATTAAATATGGGGAGGTCGGAACGACACAATAAGGCCTGGAGTGTCTGTGAAAGCTCATCTTAGGAGCGGCCAAGAGAGCTGATAATTACTCCCACTGTGGAGCTTATGTCAATAGGACTGTGAAAGACAAAAAGTAACCATACTCTACTACGAATCAGTGGAAAAACACATCCTAGTCAATCAATGCGAGCGTTTGAAATGTCAAAACGATACTTCTATAAGTAAACCCTCCAAAGAAGATTGACTTAACAACAACCAATCTGACTTACCAACTAATGGTGAAATCTGGTTCACTGATACCATGGACACGCGGGAGTAAGGATATACCGCAAACCCCCAGGCGAAGGTATTATACCGCTGGGCAAACACGCCATTCAGTCACTATTATCGAAGAGGAAATACAGCGCTTGAAGAAAGAACTTACAGTCACATCAGCATATGCACAGACAGCAAAGTCGATCTTGCTGCACTGGGTAGCATGAAAATAACATCTAAGCTCTTGTGGGATTGTATTAACACGATAAACAACCTTAGTGAACACGAAACCAGACTCACCCTATTCTGGGTCACCAGCCACTTTGAAATAGCTGATGAGTTTGGAAAACTGGTGGCCAAAAATCCCCCAATAAACACCGAACCAACGATGGGCATCTCGAAGAGAAACGTCAAAGACACGATCAACCACTGCTGAATCAGATTACATTACTCGAAACAGTGGCAACAAGCGAAAGGTTGCAGACAGTCTAAAGCACTGATTGGACCCGCACATTAGGAAAGACTGGTCTCAAGTGAGGAAGATCGTTAAAACCGATGCCAAACAGCTGTAACAGGTACTAACGGGACATGGACCGTTTACTACCACTACCATAAAATGAATCTTACATATTCACACTTGTGCAGGTGGTGTGAACAAAAAAAAAGAAACAACAATGCACATTTTGTGCAGACGGGTAACATCGATCCCCCAAGACGCATATCATTCTCCGTAGAACTATGCAACATTGAGGAGATCCAGAAACTAGAAATTGACGGGTGTCAAACCTCTTCAGGTCACTAACGACATATCTAACACCCAGTCAAGAGTAGTAAACACTCTTGAGTGGGAACCGTTCCAGAAGGTGATATGGGGTGCAGAGGGCCTCGGCCTAGACAAAGGAACCTTACCGGTTCCGCCCTACATTAATAAATCTGGGGATCGAATCGGCCAATCCCATGACTCTAAGCGCTGCAACCAGCAACCCTCAAAGTGATGGCTAAGGATCGTTGTTAGTTGTTATCCTCTTGGTTGCTATGAGCCGGAGCACCATCCAATTGCAAGTATAACATCGTTTCCGGCTGCAGTGCTTTGAGAACTAACGGAACTACCTCACAGAACAAAAATAATCTAATTGGTACCAACCTGTTGCCAACTGATTCAATATTCAATGATAAAATAAATCTAGAATAACTTCAATTGTATACATTTTCTCAATTGAATTTTTGACGTATCTTGAATTCGTAAAGTTACATGTATCAATTTTAGTCGCATAGTATCTTAAGTATATATTATTTAATGAGAATCAATGTCTATCTGATTGTGGAAAATTATGGGTTGCTATTTAAAGTTGAACAATTTAAACATTAAGATTTTAAATTTACCACTTTCATGACATGTTTACACTATATTTTTTTTACTTTTTCAAAACGATCTTTCACGTTTTCATAAGTCAGTTGTAGAAAATCATCAACTTGTATAAATTGAAGTTAAAATCTATCTAAGTCGAACAGTAACAACACGGCGCATCAGTCCCGGACAGCTGTTTTGTTCTCTTAAAAGCTCATCAGCGAAACATGCAAGACGATGATGTCACTATTAGACCCTCTCCGTCAGAGGTTTTAACACCTCATTTGGAAATGTTGCAACAAAAAGTGTTCCAGACTCCATCTAGCAAAATGTAGATTCTGACAGTCATTCACAATGCGATGCAATAATTCAAAGATTATCTAGGTCGAACAGGGACAAAACGTCTATTAGTCCCGGAAAACTGTTTCGCTATCTTATGGGCTCATGGTAAGTGGCGTTTGGAACACTTGGTGCTCTAACATTTCCCAATTGTATGTTGAAACTTCTGAAGCTGATGAGCTCACGAGAGCGAAACAGCTGTCCGCAACTGATAATACGTGTTGTCACTGTTAGACCTAGAGAGACCTCAACTCTGTATATAGACTTTTAACACGAAAATGCGTTTTATTCATCAAATGCATTACATAAATTAGTTTGAAAGATAATCGGAATAGAATAGAACCCTGCAAAGGCTACATATTTTCTTTAAACTGTAATAACTCAAAAACCGCTAAGAATCAAGGAAGGGATGGAACATCAAACTCGCTCTCAATTTCCACTCGGAAAGCAAAAATTAAAAAAAAACGGGCAGTCACCGAGCACTGCTGACAGAAGTGAAAACTGACATTATGAAGTAACCAATTTATTTTATGTTATCTTTGAATTATTGTAGCATCCGAAATTACAATTTTATTATTTTCAAATAAAAATTAATATAATTAGTTCTTCTTTAGTTTTCACAACTGTCAGCAATTCAATCAGCAATTATACACATTTTTATATTTAATAATAAAAAACGTATAATGGGCGGTACAATCCCTGTAAAGAGTATGATTGTAACCCGATAGCCATTATAATAAACACATTATTTTATTTTCAAAACATATTATTTATTGATATTTACATCGATGTAAATGAGAGTAATGTTAAACAGCATTTTCTTCATTTGCGTCGTCATTATCGGTAACTTCGACGATACTTAAATTATTAGATTAGATCCAAGCATGATACATACTGTGGAATCAGGTGTGCTCATATATAAAAACAGGCTACTATTACCGATCACACATAATTTAATTATTACTTTTTACTCTGTAATAATTAAAGTATGCGTTGTATTGCAAAAAAAGTCCATTTTTTCAGTTGGCATAAAAATATAACTTTTGTCTGCACGAGGACGGAGGATTGAGTAAATGAATAATGTCGAGTATATACGTGCTGTTGTAGCTATATACAGTGTATAGTGTGTATACGCAGTGTATACGTATACCTCTCCTGTATACCGTAATCGAGAGCACTGGCTCACACAGGCAGGCTCACCAACACCGAGTCAGATATGCACACGTGTGTAAGCGTATAAAGAGACTGCCTGATGACCAGAGTCCCTCACGGCCGCAGTTGCGCACGCAGCAGTATACATAATACCTAATATATACAGGGTGTTCCATCTCAGACGAGCCACCCCGTATATTTCTTATCCCATAGTGAGTGGAAAAATCTCCCGAAACACGTCGAATGATTTTGTTTGAGGGACATCTTTTGACGTATATTTGAGGCTTGAACGAGCAACCCCCTAATAGGGGGCGCTTCAACCCCTCAAAATTGAATAGGGGAAAGGGGTTGAGTGATACGTCATTTGAAAGGTCTTGGAAGCCTCTTTACAACGGTGTATGAAAAACGTAAATTTGATGAACCGTTTTTGCCAAAAATTAATTTTGCTGCTAGAATGCGCCACCTTAAATATTTTGGTTATTTGTACAATGTACAAGCTCATTTTTATTAAGCCTTTTTTACAAACTTAAACAATCTTCAAAGAATCACATTCGTGAAAAAATTGAATTGTGTTGTCATGCTTACAATGAAAAAAATTAAATCTGCGTGCTTAAATCAAATGTTCAAATTGTCCTCCATTGACTTCCATACAATAATACAATCTTGACTGAAAACCGTCTCTAACATGGTTCAGCATAATTGGAGTTATTTGATGACACTCATTTACAATTCGTTGGCGTAGTTCGTCCAAATTTTCAGGCTGAGTCACAAAAATCTTGGACTTAAGATGTCCCCACAAGAAGAAGTCCAGAGGGTTCAGATCAGGAGATCGGGCAGCCCACTCCATAGGACCTCTTCTTCCAATCCAACGACCGGGGTATTGCAAATTGAGGTATTGGCGAACTGGTGCGGCATAGTGAGGAGGAGCTCCGTCTTGTTGGAAATGCAATTGTTGTTCAAGTAGTAGAGGATCGTTTTCTAATTGTTCAGTTATTAACGGATCAATCGCATTTTCCAACATTTCAAGATAAATTTCGCCATTTAAATTACCAGGAATAAACACTGGTCCAATTAAATGGTCTCCCAAAATTCCTACCCAAACGTTTAGCTTTTCCCGATGTTGAGTGTGAGCTTCTCGAAATACATGAGGATTTGTATCGCTCCAAATTCTACAGTTATGCCGGTTAACCTCTCCATTAAGTACTCTATTAGGGGGTTGCTCGTTCAAGCCTCAAATATACGTCAAAAGATGTCCCCCAAACAAAATCATTCGACGTGTTTCGGGAGATTTTTCCACTCACTATGGGATAAGAAATATACGGGGTGGCTCGTCTGAGATGGAACACCCTGTATAGCTACAGCGTGACGGGACGTCACGGACTCATGGTTTTACCCCTCATCTGAAATAGCCCAACGCGCCTAAAGAAGTCTTCACTTCAAAAATTCTATTCAAAATAACAAAGTTCATATCAACTTCCGGTATAATCGGAAGTTAAGGATGATTTGAAATATTTCAGAATCGTAGGTCCTTTTTGAAAAGACACATTCTACCAAAAGTTCAAAACGATATTACCTTCAAGTCTGGTGATGGGAGGGGTAGGTCAAAAACGAACACAGTATATATTAGCATGACTTAATTCTTCAAATAATCTATCCATCTGACCAGAAAACTCTAATTTGTTCACCATTAAATCCATAACTTTACAAGAAACTGAAATATTTATACTTGCCTTAATTGTTTACCACATTGTCAGGTATGACTTTGTATTTTATTAGCCATAAGTTCCTTTCAAATTATCACTGCCATAAATATGCAATCAGCAGTGATATTTAACAAAGTAATTTTGTTTTATTTGCTCCAATTGAATTTATCCAAGTAAAATTTATAAAGTAAGACAGCACTATGTCCTTTTGTTGTCAGTCCATATATTTCTTAATGTGTATAGTCTATCAAAAATCTTGGCTACATCAACATTGATAACGCGGTTTGTTATTGATGTACATATCGTGTAAAATTAAGCAAATTTACTGAGGAATCTCTTTTCAGACAGAAACCTAAATTGAATTTATTAAAATGAGGTATTGTGGAATCTTGGGCGCACATTAAACAAATGAATTTTTTTTTTCAGTAAATGAAAAAACTAATCTTCACTTAGATTTGGAAGACTATCTTATGGGACTATTGAATCTTGCTACTGAATTGGTAATATATAATTTTTATATTCATTGACAAAACTTGTTTAATTCTTGGAACACTTTCAGTCTAGGTATGCTGTAAATTCGGTTACATATGGTGATTATGTAACTCCTCTTCAGATTTCAAAATTTGTAGCTGAACTCAATGCTGGCTTCCGGCTTTTGAATTTGAAAAATGACTCCCTAAGAAAGAGATTCGATGTTCTTAAGTATGATGTGAAAAAAATTGAAGAAGTTGTATATGATCTATCCATAAGAGGTCTCTTGCCTGGTAGTGTTGCACCAGCAGCCCAGCCAGAAGGAACACCCGCACCTCAGCAAGAACAAAATTAAAATGTTTTTTTTTATTTAAATGTTTTTATTCTTAGTTCATTCATTAATATTTATTCATTTTTGGATTGGAATGTTTTTTAATAAAACGTTTCCATAGACCTGTTTTTTATTTGGTTAGTCCAGTGCAGTTAAAACTAGTTGCCGTTTTATTATCCCCAGTATAACTAAGACAGAGTGAGCGTAGCTAAGTCTTTCATTCTTTCGGTTTCTACATAGCGGTCGAACAGTGACACCGATTTACTCAAAATTTTCACGGAATATAGATTGATGCTCGAAATTTATTGGTCGTGCCTTCAGCCGTTTTCGAGTTACTGATTGGGAAGAGCAGTCTGTCCAAAAACTCGACGCTATTTTCTTTGTTTCGCGCACTGTACGTGCGCTAACTATCTGGCCGATTGTAGAGAGAAATAGCGCCCTCTACAATTTACTGGCGGCCGTTGAAAGAACTAGGTTTGCGAGATATCTGGACTCAGTATTGTTTACCAAAACCGCTTTCTTTTTTTGATGCCGTTTTTCGTGAATTTGTAGCTCAGGTACTCGTAGTATAACGGTCTGTCCACTTGCAAGATAGAGCTCACATAGACAAATGCATGCGGCGTTCATGTGAAGAGAATATACTCGCATCAACACATGGCAATAAATATGGATTAATCGAATCGTAGTAATTGTTGATTGATTAAATTATCACAAAGTAATAGATTAATCAATCATTCAATTAATCTAATATTTCAGAAAATAGTTTCATTCAATCCGTGTTCACGTAATAATAAAACATCTAGCGACCTTGAAAATTTTTGTAAACGTGGAACAAACATTACGCAGACCAAAGCATCAGGGTATCAATACCAGAAAGGAGTGAATGGGAACATACAAACCTGAGCGACATTCTACAGGGAAAGATCTGGTATACAGACGGGTCTAATACTGAAAAAGGTGCAGTTGCAGGAGTATATTCAAGAAACCCAAAGACTGGCTTAAGCTATTCATTGGGTAAACACACCTCTGTCTTCCAAGCAGAGGTATATGCAATCCTCCAATGTGTGAAGGAAAACAATCGGAGAGCCATCGATGATGAGCAGATCCACATATTGACAGACAGTCAGGCTGCACTTAAGGCAATGAGAAGTCAGGGAGTGACATCCCGTCTGGTATGGACATTTTTTGCATGTACTTGAAATTCTAACAGACCGAAACTGCGTTAAGCTGATTTGGGTGCCGGGACATCAGGAACGACAGGCAACTAAAAAGCCGACGAACTTGCAAAAAGAGGGTCAGAGAACACTCCAGATCCAGAACAGACCACGGGGGAACCAAAACGTACAGGATCATGGAGAACCACAATGAATACTGGGAAAAAATCTCAGGAAGCGAACATGGGAAGAAATACATCAATGCATGTAACAAAAGAACGACAGACCTATTAGCACTAAATAGAGAAAAAATAAAAGTCGTAATAGGGCTCATGACTGGCCATGCGCCAGTAAAGTAAAAAGACACCTAAACAAAATAGGACTTTACAATGGCGACCTGACATGCAGACTTTGCGGTAAGGATACAGAAACAGTGACACACATACTGTGTAAATGCGAGGCGCTGGATCGCAAACGACAGTCAATTTTTGGAAAGCCTAACGGCGAACCAGAATTACATAGTTCCCACCCTGTAAAGGACTTGTACAAACTCGTACTAGGTACAAAAATACTTGAGTGGATACCGTAAAGAAACGAAACATAGGCGAGATACAATGAGCCATTAGGCCTAAGTGTCACCGGAGGCATTAGCCAGACAAGCCTACAAAGGGGGTGAAGTTTTTAGTGAGTATGCCTGGAATGGTGACTCTCACAGTAGATCTTGAGATTCAAAGGCTTATAACCTCCCATAAAGGGTTTTCTTCACCTCGGCTACAAAAAAAGCATCGCTTGTTAAACATTATGGAGACTCCTCTCGTCGATAAAATCCATGGTATGATATTGGATGATCGGCGAGTTAAAGTACACGAGATTGCGGAGGCTATGGGCATCTCAAGTGAACATTTTGCATAAAATTTTGAATATGAGAAAGCTATCTGCCAAATGGCTGTCGCATTTGCTCTCTGTTCACAACAAGCGCGACCGTGTGACAACTTCAAAGGAGTGTTTGGCGATGTTCAAGCGCGATATGAAGGACTTTTTCGCCGTTTCGTTACCGTGGACACATTGATCCCATCACAACACACCAGAGACCAAAGAACAGTCGAAACAGTGGACTTGCCCTGGCGAATCGAAACCGAAAAAGGCCAACAAAGTCATGGTGATAGTTTTTTGGGATACACACGGTATCGTCCATATATATTACCTTAAAACGGGTAAAACGATCACCGGCGTATATTATGCAGAGCTGTTGAATCCATTCGACGCCGATTTGAAAGCCAAAGCGGCCGCATTTGGCAAATAACTATAAACGCACCAGCGCACAGGTCCGCACTCGCAATGGCAAAATTACAAGAATTTCGCTACGAATTGGGTCGTCATCCACCATATTCTCCAGATCATCTCAACGATGAGGTCATCGCTGGAACAAACGCCTATCTCGGAGGATTGTTGAAATCGTATTATTTGGAAGGGATGGAAAATTTAGAAAAACGTTGGACGGAGTGTATCGGGCTACAAGGAGATTATGTTGAGAAAGAAAATAAGTTTTGACCAAATAAATCATTTCTTGTTTAATTTTTCCCCGTTCCCTCGTACGTAATAAATAATACTAATCGTTCAACAAAATTTGTGAAAGTTTTTAAGCACAATTTATATCCAAGATAAGTAATGTAATCTCGGCAAAAAAGTATCGGTAATTTAAGCATTTTTGACTATTTTTAACAGCATGTGAGTGTAACCAACTGTGGAGATGATTGCGCCGTCCTATCGGTCGTATGGATGTAACATTTTAGAGATCGTTATACAGTAGTGAAACCAGGAACTCTTATATATTTAAACCGTAGAAGTGTCCGAAATTTTTATTTTAAAAATCAAGTGAAGTCATCGATATGTTATGTCTTTCCTCTGGCAAATTTTGATAGTTCATGTGACACCAAGTATTAGTATAAATCAAGGTTATATTTCGTAAGTCAGCCTGACAAAATAAAACATAGTTGTAAAATACATTATAATTTCAATGTGACAAAGCGGTATCTAAATCATTACAAGCCTTTATTTAAGAAACCACCACATGATCTATCTGAGAGAAAACTCGATAGTAAGCGACAAAGTTGAGGCGGCAAACCATATGACCGAAGATTCCCAAGAAGGCTTTGGTGCTAGACTCGGTCAAATGCTTTGGAGATATCCAATGCTATAGCTAGAGCTAGAGCTTCCCCATGTCTTTCAATAGATTTCTGCCATACATGTGTTACTCCGAGAGTGGAAGAGAATTCTTGACAGAGTTACTCCTAATTACAAGTTTTTTTCGACTTTTGTTTGTATGAACTTTTTTCTTAAAATCGCCCGAGGAATAAGATCCTGCAGCTGGAGTATTTAACGTTATTTCAGAATACCTGTATAGACGGCTGCATATTGGCATTTGATAACGAAATTTCAATAGTTCGACAGGTTTAGTTTTTTAGAGGCATTTACTGTAGGTAATCCTTATCTCAAAATTATGTTGTGCTTCACAATGGCAATCTTCAAATTGCCGTGAATATGTATGTCAAAAATTCTATTATAGGTACTACATAAACATGTTCCATTAAGTTTCGTTAAAATATCTCGTGCGATGACGGCCAAAATCATAACAAATAGTTGCTACTTAATTGATGGATATAGGTACTATGAATTTTTAAAGGAGAGTTCATATCTGGTTTCATATGATGAAATCAAACAATCTTTTCTTTTACCGAATAAATGACAATCCTTTGTATCATTGTTGAATAGCAATTCAATTATTTATATATTACTTTCAATTATTCAGCAATCACCCTCCATGCAATGTAGATAAAAAGATTATTCTGTCATTTGGTTGGATTTTGTAATTCACCGTATCCTGAAATATATCAATGAAATTATAAAAGAATTAGGAAAAATATTATTTCACTAACCAATAATTCCCAATCAGTATCATTGACAAGAACCAAAATTCCAGGTCTCCTAAAGGCAGAAAACTTAAATTAGTACATTATCCGGATGAATTAATAGCCACAAATAAATAAAGTATTTTAAATAGTAGACTTCCGCGGATAGCTAATCTTGAAAAATCTTGGCTTCCGGATGGATTCCGCGTCACAATAGCTCGACTTGATGATTGATGCATGATTCTGATGATTGATGAGGCATCAAGTCAAGCTATTGTGACGCGGAATCCATCCGGAAGCCAAGATTTTTCAAAGTATTTTAAATCAAAGTTATTTTCGGTATCGATATAGAAGCCCTTATTGGCTAATTCGATCAAACAATAAATTTCTTATCATACTGATTGAGTTTAAGTCAGCGGTGTTCAGTGATTTAATATGCGAGCGAGATTAGACAAAGATGGGTATACATGGGCGTTCATATCACACCTGTCAGACATCTAGCTAGACCGTATTATTCATGTTGCATCCGAATAATTTTGATATAATTATCTAAAAGATGGTGTTAGAAATAGAATTGAAATGGGTACTTTATATTTATTTTATTATTCATAGAACAGATTTACGAAATATTAAAAATTCTCAAATCAATGTATAACCGGGGTTCTATCGCGTGTTACTACCTTAACCCGTAATTGATGTGAGTCAGTCGGCTTGCGCACATCGCATATTATTAGTTACAAAATACAACCATTACAGCAGTTTACTTATTTCTCTTGTAAAACAATACAATGCATCTGACTCGCTCTAAATTACAAGACTCTTCTAAACACCGCTGATTTAAACTCAATAATACGTAAGTTATAGTAAAGTAATAAATAAAATTTTCTAGAATCCCTAGAAATTAATAAATATAATAAGTCTATATTCTATTGAACGATCAACAAATACTCAATAATTCTCTCTTGCTAAATATTATCGTTTAATCCCTCAATGGGTTAAACCTAATTAGGTAAAATTCCAACAACTATCTATCCTACGATTATCATTGAATTTCTATATTAGGTAGCTCTTTTGTAGTACAGTACTTTGTAATACTTGTTTGAAGAAGCTACTGTGTTAGCGAATCTATTGTCACATTTATTTATTAAACTAGTGAAAATCGAACTTTTAATACTTATTTTATCTAAGTTTAGAATGGATTTTCATCAGTAATGGCTGATTCTATTCAATATTCAAGTCAAGTGCGCACCATTGGTAACTTCGTTATTCTTGGAGGTACGAACTCGATCAAATTAGCAAACTAGTAGGTTTTTCTGCTGATTACAGAGGTGAAATCGAAAAAACAATTGGAATCGCATTATCGAGATAATTTGAAACATAAGTTCATATACACTGGTGGTCTGAACTTGATAGCAAGCGACCATGTTTTAGATTTTTGTGAGTTATCTGTGACCTAGGGAAACAAATACGCAACGTCGGCAGTTCAATTTATTGTAATTAACTTGACATAAAAAAGGACACCTATTATGACGAACAGTATTTTTACAATGAATATTCAAAAACATCTCAATTTTCTTCAATATATCTGTGTGCTCTATTGATTTAATTTGTAGCCATCAATAGGAGCCAACAATTTGTGCAATGTTATGTTGAAGTTCGTTCAAGTTTTCTTCTTCTTTTGTTAATAATTATTAATTATACCGGGATATCAAAAATTATCTTGGTCAAGGGTGGTTGTGGAATCTAAAACGTGTGTCTTACTTTACGTTTGAAATAATTATGTCACTGTCACACTGACATCACCAATAACCTACAAATTTCATACCTATTTATTTCAGTTGTGAAGCAATAATGAACTACAAATTATGAAATAATTATGTGAACTTTGAACCTTTTCAGAGGTCGTGATAGCCACAATCCGGGTCAAAAACTGTTCTGAAATAGTTAATTTTTCGTAAATCGAATGACGTTCACGTGAGAAGCCCGTAGCACGCGAGTTAGAAAAGTGCAAACTGGTTGTACCTAATACGGCTTTACGACGACTTTTCGCGTGCCGTTTTCGCTCCATGTAGTTAGATTTAGTATCGGACCGTGCCCGACGGCCCTTCTTTTATCGATAAATGTCCATTAAATAGGAAAATTTAATTAAAACAGTTTGACCTATTCTCAGATCTCATCTACGCGCGTCTAACGTGCGACGTACCAAAGGGAATTTTCTCGCGACTGAAATATACACGAAGCGGGTAAAAGCTAGCGGCCCATAGCTAAAAACACTTTATTACAACTAGGGCCGGTCGCACGGGGCAAGAAACGGCCCCAAATTAACAAGACCGAGGTAAAATTTATAAACTCTAACTTACGCGCAGCGAGCTCCTCGAGGCATATGTCAAATTTCGTTCGTACCTAATTACATAGGACGTCTGGCGTTCATGCAATTATGTTTTAGATAATTCGAACCTTCTTATTTCGATAGGCCACGTGAAAATCCCGGAGTCCAAAG
Organism: Endomychus coccineus; assembly: GCA_958510875.1. Taxonomy (NCBI): domain Eukaryota; kingdom Metazoa; phylum Arthropoda; class Insecta; order Coleoptera; family Endomychidae; genus Endomychus; species Endomychus coccineus. The sequence continues at coordinate 68,558,089 of OY294068.1, forward strand.
CGCTAAAGACTTCCGGGTGTTACAATATTCGTATAATAAAATTGCGAAATTTCGCATTTTTAGAAACTTTAAATTAATTATGAAATAATTATTTCAAACATAAAGTAAGACACACGTTTTAGATTCGACAACCACCCTTGACCAAGATAATTTTTGATATCCCGGTAGAACTCGGTGCCCAACAAATTGGTGGTCTATTTGTTGCCAATCATCTAATTGGAAACATTCTCTGTAGAACCAACCACATTGACCTCGTGGAACATGGGAATGAGCACCATCTTGTTGGAATTACATTTGCGCACATTCTTTCAAACTAATATTATCCAATAATTTCTGATAACAATATTTAAATCCCCATATCGTCTACCATTTAAACAAGCTTCATAAAAAACTGGCCCAATTAATTTTGAGGGCATTAGTCTCTTGACTAATATTGCATATTCTATCCATTGAACAACCCCTTCGTCGTTCCAAAATAGTAAACGTAATAAGTTATTGTTTACCGCGTAAAATTCAACTACCCATCGGCAGAAAGTCAACTCTGTCGGTATCTCCCGGTATTAAAGTATGAACACGGCTATAATTATAGTTTTTTAATACTCTCCAAATTGTAGTTATAATTGCTTTCCCTCACCAAATCTCTTACTAGAATTATTTCGGTTTGCCTCAAAATAAGATTTATTTCTGCATTTTCACTTAATATCATTCTTTCTTAGGCTTGATTTTATTTTTCAAATTTCTTCATTACTTCTAAATTTTCTATACAATCTCAAAAAAATATCGCATGTTCAGCACTCACATCCGGTAAAGAATGTAAGCCTCCAACATATCACATTTCTCTTAATGTGAGAATGGCATTCTTATTATTTCGCAATACCTTTGAACACTAATTTTAACTTGCAATAATGTGTGATATTTTGATCTTGATCTGTCAGAACAGTTGACGTTGCGTATTTGTTTCCCTAGGTCCACAGCCACCTCACAAAAATAGAAAAAATGGAAATAACTCGCTTGCTATTTACACCACCAGTGCATGTTCACTTTTTTAAAAAGAATTTAATAGTTGATCAATTACTTTAAAAAATACAGGTGGTCCATTTAAAAAAAACAATTTTTCAAACTATCTCAATAACACGACGTTCAACTGTTTTTTTTTCGATTTGACCATTGTAATCAGCAGAAAAAATGCTCCTAGTTTGCTAATTTAAACGACTTCTTAGCTACAATAATAATGAAGTTACCAATGGTACACACTTGAGTCCTGTATATTTCTAAATATATACAACTTTGCTTTGAGCCTCTGAATATTTTCTGATATTATAATTAGAATAACCAGAAGAAAAACAAAGAGTACGATAAACAAATTAAATTATTTATAGTGTAATGGTGCTTATACGAGATCTCCAAACGAAATCCTCAACAAAAATGTATTTTCATGGACAAAAATTTTGTTTTAAAAATGTTACTATCCAAGCGAAGGAAAGAATTATTAAGTATTGATCCTAGAGACTATTTATATAGAACAAGATAGGGAATCTATGAATAACATAATTGATATAGGGCGAGTTTTTTTGAATGATCTGAAAATGTTTACTGTAAAATGAAAGGTCAAATAAATGCAGATATTTTCAAAATGGTGGCATTTCCGGTTATGCCAGAAGATGAACCTACCTATTTTATTTTGGATAGAACACGCCACTTTATGTTTTTTTGTTGTTGAAGGTTCTCTATACCTGCCTTAAATTAATATTTGCAGATATTAATTATTTTCCGAATAGAAAACTTAAAAGTTAATATCTGAATAACAATTATAGCTTCAAGGAACCTTGAACAATTTAGATTGCAAAACAGTTTTGTTATATTTAACAGCTGATATTTTGAATTGTTCAACAAATAAATAGAACTAAGAATGTATTGTAATAATTATGTTCAGAGAATTTGAACTCATCACAGCAATAATTGAGGTTCTATGCGGATTAGTGCCATATGTGAAGTCCATTGCGAAAACGGTTCGAGAAAAACTTGGTTTTCTATTCCGTGCAAAGAGCTACTTTACATCCCAGCAGCTCCTCATAACCTACAATGCACAGATTCGACCTGTCCTGGAGTACTGTTCACACGTTTGGAGTTCAGCTCTCAAACTCACGCTGAAGTTCTCAGATTCTATTCAGAAGAGAGCTATTCGTCTGATTGGTGACGGCACAGACGATTTCATTGGCATCTTTAGAACATCGTAGAATGGTGAGCGATCTCTCCCTTCTCTATAGATATTTCCATGGTCGATGTTCATCAGAATTCTCTTCGGTTATTCCACCACGAGAGATTCCACATAGGCGGACTATACGAGCTCAAGCTATAGTTACGCCTTCATTGTCAAACTCGAGAACTGGAACTTCTTCCTTAGTTCACCGCATTTAGACAGAAAACATGTAGTTTTCGAAAAATGCACAAATCTAAAATTTGCCCAAAGTGGAAGGGGAACATGGGTAGAGTCTAAAACCAAAAAGTCGTGACTATAACTGCTGTCTTTCAGTCGCAAGTTGCAGAATGTTTTCTTCCATTTTTAATTTTACGATTTTTTGTACGATTGATATTGTAAAAGTTACACTTCTATCAATTTTTCAACTACCAAATGAAACTTCCGGACATTAAAACTGTGGATAAAATTATAGAACACGTTACCTTTAATTTGAATGCTGAACGAAGTTTCTGTGACCGATAGGCCTAAAGTTATAGAGCCTCAAAGTCAGTCCTACGCATAATTATGGTTCTACATGCCCAACCGCTGTACGTATTCGGCCCCATCCATTGCATTTCTTGTCGGAACGTGTTCGACATTCCTGATTTTTATAAAGCTTTTTCTCCAAACACTGGTGGTCAACCGCGGATAGACGATGCAACGTCATCAACGGTGAATTTTTATTGCAAATTTATTGACATAAAGTTCACGTTACCCTAAGCAATCATACACATACCAGGTGGAGCAAGATATGAGGCATGCGCAAGCGTTGAGATCTGCGAAGTCGAATTCGCGCGTCCACAGCTTCAAAATCATTAGGCACAGAAACTTGGTTGAGCATTCAAATTAAAGGCAATCACGTATTTTATAATTTTTATTCACAGTTTTATAACCGGAAATTTCATTTAGTAGTTGAAAAATTACTACATAAAAGGTAAAATCAAAAATGAAAGATAAGATGATTTTCTACAACTTTAATTCTGATAAATTTTCCAAAAAACGAATAACAACGGATACGTCATTCGGGTTTTACAAGATCGCGACCGGAAGTCACCAGCAACAGTCCCAACTTTTTGGTTTTAGACTCTACCCATGTCCCCCCTCCCCTTTGGGCATAAATCTCGATTCGTGCATTTTTCAAAAACTTAATTCTAAATGCACCTACCAGACTTTTTCTATCGAACGACGAAGTTGTGGAACACTTTGCCTAGTTCTTTCCTTATTACTATAGCCTTCAAAAGTTTCGAAAAATATTCCAATGTCTATCTCCTCTCCCAACACTCCACCGGCCGGCTCACACGATGTTTTCCTCTCCTGTAGTCAAAATATTTTTTTTTAAATCGCAAAATTCTATTTTTCTATAGAGATCTTGAGGACCATGGACAGTGATGAATTCAAAATTATGAAGTTTATGGTTCTTCAAAATCTTCTGGAGTTTCCTATAGAGGTAATGCCCAAATCCACATCCGCTTACCGAATAGAAAAATTAAAATTTGCGTGAAAATAGACCAAAGCATTAATTTCATTACCCTCATTTAATGTAATTCGTCTGGATACTAGTCTCCTTGCATGACGGCTGCCAAATCTGACAAAATTCTTTCACAATCTTCTAAGCTTTTCTGGGTTCTTTGGAGCTAAATCTGGATACATTTCATTGATTGTTCTACATGTACTGTTCAGTGGCGGCTCGTGAATTTTTGAGAGAGGAGGCTGGACATAAAACGTTTTTGTAAAAATATACTCTATTCACAGCCTTTTAACCTTTGCACATCGACCGTACCAGCTACTTCAGGGACAAAATTAATTGTTACCCAGCAAGAACCAACGTGGAGGTATAGAGTTTCTCTTGGCAAAACATTTTTTTGTTCGTTTTTGTCTTTTATTTTTTTGGGTTTTAAATATTTTTTCTTTTTTTTTGGAATTTTTCATATTTTGTTTTTTTTTATTAATTTTATTAACTTTTTTTATATATTAATTCTACGGTCTTTAGTTTGCAAAAAATGATCAATAATATTATCTAAAAATTTATCATTTTGTGTTTTACTAAATCTTTTTCAATAGATATTAAACTAACATTGTATAAACGATTTTGACCCATTGTACTTGGCATGTAAGTTTTAATTCGTTTGAGAGTAGAAAATGATCTCTCCACCGAAGCCGACGTGACAGGAATGGTGACTGTCAAACAAAGTAGTTTATAAAACTGAGGTAAAACTTGTTGCAAATCATTGTCTATCATATATTTTATCACATCGGCGTGAATGTCGTACTGGCCTAAAATATCTTTATCCGAGTATGTAACGCATAATTCATTGTGCAGTGCTATTTTATCAAAAAATTTATATTTTAGAACAAAAAACTTCAATTCATGTAGGTAAATCGGAAAATCGAATCTCAATTTGATCTTTAATAGTATCTAAAATTTCATAAAAAAAGTGTTTATAATGTAGTTTCTTGTCTACCAAATTATATGTTTTCCTCCTTTAACAATATTCTGTTCACCGGTTAATTTAAACTTAATACTCGATGTAATATGTTCCTGCAATTTTTCATGTCTGTCTATACCACGAGCTGAATTTTTCAAATCATCATAACCCAAGTGCCCCCAACATGAAGTTGTATCAGATGTAAATAGCGAACAATACCAGCAATATAATTTATTGTGTACCTCAGATCCTGTTAACCTTAAATATTTTTTACAATTATCAGTATCAAATCATCGATTTTGAAACATACCTGTCATCACTGATCTTATCAGCAACTAAATCACTACTCTGTTTAACGTTTAATAACCAAAGAACTCTTTGTTAATAACTCACCAAACGACCGAACAGATTGACCACACGTATTTAGCGTTTGAGATATATAGAGAATCTAGCCTCTGGCCACTGTTGCCAGATTAAAAAGAACTACTGAGAACGGGGAATTATTTGTAAAATTTAAAGAATTATCAGAGAAACAGGAAATAAAATGGAGAATGATCATTAAGATAAATTGGTGAGGAGGCTGAGCCTCCTTAGCCTCCTTCGAGGAGCCGCCACCGGTACTGTTAATTACTTTATCGCATTATCCACAACTGTTAAATACAGTGAAAATATTGACTAATTATTTTCCATTACAACAACTTCAATTTTAGGTATATAATTTGATACATGGTTAGATGCACATAAATTTTGTATTGACTAGTTTAACTATGTATCATGTCATTTAAAAGAAAAATTACTTTTTTCCATTTTTGAGCGGCCGTCTTGAATTGAAACGTTGCTGCAGAAAATGTTCATGGTTTTTTTAATTTGGCAGCATACAAATTTCAGCCTTGTATCAGTAATAAATTGTAATCGAGATATAAACATGTATTCTGTCAAAATATTCGAAAAAAAATAATATCTTGAAAAGACTTATTTTAGGTATAAAATGACCTAAAAATGTATCGCAAAATCCGAAAAAAAATTGGTGTGTTCTTCAAAATAAGAAACTTCCCGTACAACCGGAAATGTCACCACTTTGAAAGTATCAGTAGCTATTCTCGTTCAACAGATATTGTAATAGATGATAAAAAAATAATTGCCCTGTTATACAATATTAAGAAATAATTGCAACTTATGCATAGGTACTATGGGAAAATTAATTTGAAATCAATTTTGAATATTCTGATTCAGTGTAAACGGTTCAAAGGAATTTATTGAGATGTGAATTCGTCCCAAGTTTCTAGATCGTTGATGTCGGTGTGCATGGTTTGTTTATGAACAAAAGTACGAGCAGTAAAGAAGAGTGCTGAAGAAGTTCATTGATATTTTAACATTACTGTTTAGTATTCTTACACTGTGTTCTCTTGAAGAAATAGTTCTGGTCGTTCTGTCAGCAAATTATCTTTTATCCAATGAATAACATCACCTAATATCCCTGAAATGGAAGATTTGATTATTACTTTAGATTGAATGTCAAATTAAAGTGGATAGACATATAGTTGCATATTTTGGTACAAAATAACAATTCGAATGAGAAAGTATATCATTTCAAATATATGAATGAAAATTGTGGTCAAATAGAGAAGTCAAATATTCATAAAAACCTTAACTATGATTACAATTCATTTACTTTATCTAGTCTCACGCTAACGTAAACATACTTTCATTATTTTTTTATTTATGATATCATACAATTATGTTTACACACATCTGAATACAATAGTTTAATAAAATTTACAATAAATCAATAGTTATTTTTTATAAGATCATCTAAGGAGTAAATACATTTTAAAATTAAATATTTCTTTATCACAGCTTTCAAATGGTTAATGGGTATCATCTTACTATGTGCAAGAAGTAAATTAAACAGTATCAATCCATAATAGTTGTATGCCGTTCTGGCTTTGTAGAATGTTGAATTGCTTTTTTTCTTTTGTTGTGATTATGTTGACATTCCATAGTAGTATTATATTCAAATATGTTGCACTTTTTTTTGTGATTTGAGTTGAGTTGAGTAAATGTGTATAAAAACAGTGGCCAACGCTGCTTTAGTGTATGTGTATTTTAATCTACTTTCTATAGATCATCTAAAGAAAACGTAAGTTACATAATTTTAATTGCAAAGTAAATAGACATTGTTATAATTTACGCATTGAAATATAAACACTTATCAGTGATAAAAAAAACACCTAAAAAGCTAAACATCTGTTTAACTGGTATTTCTTAATAGAACTCTAAAACCGATTAAAATACGGTACAGGGCAGGACTCAGAAATCTTTTAACTTATAATGATTAATAATTTAAAATGAAGTGTGTGAAATGGTTTGCTTTAGGAGATAAAAAATCACAGTGTACATGCCATCACTGTAAAAAAACTTTTTGTGAAAATTGCAACGGGTTAACGACAACGGAAAACAGAGCTGTGGCACTAACAAATCCAATTCTAAAGTACTTATGTATAGATTGTCAAAAATGGGACCCAAAAGGTGAAGTAGATGTGCTAATGCAAGCAAATAGAAAACAGAAGGTAGAGATAGACAAAATAAGAGAAGAAATAAGAAGCATAAACATAATAAACAAACATGAAGACAAAACTACAGGAACTGAAATCAGCCTCAAAGAAATGTTTGAGACCACCATTGTCAAACTAATTAAAGAAGAATTCAAAATGCAAATGGAAGTAATGATGAAGGAAATTGAAAAAAGAAGCGTGAACTCTGAAAAAGAAGTAAATTTTCTAAAATCTGAATTGAGCAAAATTAAAGACACCACAAATCAAAATGATGAACTGCACACTCAAATACCGCAAAAAATAAATACAACTCAACAGACTAGTTACGCAAAAGCTGTCAAAAGTGATCAAGTGGTAATAATGAAGCCAAAGAGCAACCAAAACAATGACAGTACCAAGAGAGACCTAAAGGAGTTTGTGAAACCAGCGGACCTCAAGATTGGTATATCGGGAATAAGAAACACAAGAAATGGAGGTCTGATTATTGGCTGTAAAATAATGTAGATAGAATTGTGATTAGTGAAGAAATAAAATCAAAACTAGGTGACAAATACGATACCAAAGTACCAGGTTTGAGAAACCCACGCATTAAAATTACTGGGATTAAAGAGGAGGTAAATGAAGTTGAACTGAAAAGGATGATTATAAATCAAAACACAATTGTAAAGGAAGAAATGCTGAAAATCATAACTATAAAGAAATCGCTTACTACATACCTCGCAATTATTGAAGTTGGTCCTAGCACATACAAGAATATAATGGAGCTAGACTTCCTTTATATAGACTTATCTGTGTGCCATATGTATGAACATTTGAATATTGTAAGATGTTTTAAATGTACAGGGTTTCATCAGATAGCCAAGAACTGCACAAAGAAACAAGTTCGTTTTAAATGTGGAGTAGACAATCACGAAACGAACAAATGTATACAAGAAAATAAAACATGTCCAAATTGTAAGGAGGTGAACGACAAATTCAAATTAAAATTAGATACAAATCATGGGCCATATGAGACTGCATGTTATGTCTTGCAAAAAAATACCAACCGTGAGAGGGCTAAGATTGACTATGGCAATATATAGCAATTAATAATGAATAGAGACAATCAAAGCATTGAAAAAAACTGGTCTAAAGATGAATTAACAAGATGCAACTCAATGCAACCATATTTCATGACAACAAATTATAAGTATAATACGATTATAAACTTAAATATTCAGTCATTGGCCTCAAAAATTGATCAATTAAATATTTATACTTCTGCAGAACAACCGGATATTATATGTATAACCGAACATTGGCTTGAAAAATCAAATATTCAGAACGTAAAAATTGAGAACTACAACATAGTAAGTTTCTACTGCAGGGAACAATACAAGCATGGAGGGGTCCTAATAGCAGTCCTTAAAAAATGGTCGGCTTCAAAACTGAAAGAAATAACAACTTTTTCCATTGACAAAAATTTTGAAATTTGTGGAATCTACATACCAAATATGAATATTATTGTCATTGCCCTCTATCGAGCACCTGGCACAAACATTGAGATTTTACTGAAGGAACTAGCCACAATTTTAACCTTGATAGTTGATAAATACAAAGATAAGCAAATCATATTGGCAGGCGATTTTAACATAAATTTTTTAATTCCTTCCAAAGAAAACAACATGATCACTAGTCTCTTACTAGAGTATGGCTTAATTAGTAAAGGACTGAAACCTACTAGATACTGCAAAACAACTTGTACACTTATTGATAATATATTCATAAACAATGCTAATAACGAAATCCTATTGGAAACAAAAGAACTAGATATGTCAGACCACCAAGCCCAACTTCTAAAAATCCCAAATACTTCAAATGAAACTATAATTGAACAAAAGACTATAAGATACAGGGAGTATAATCAAGCAGCCATCGAACACATGAAGGAAGAATTAAGTCAAATTAATTGGGAATATCTAATTTCAAAAAAGGCAGATGAAGCTTTCACCACTTTGCATATTCAAATAACTGAACTTCTTGAAGAACACTTACCAGTAAGAGAAAAGAAAGTAATAGTCAATAGTAAAATCTTAAAAAAACCGTACTGGATGACAAAGGAGTTAAGAGATATGAAAAATAAGCTTGATGCCCTGCATACCATTCACAGGACAAAAAGAAATAACATTACAGCAAATGCATATAAACTGTATAAGTCAATGTATAAAAAAGAAATTGAAGAAACAAGAAAACGTAAAAATGCAGAAATAATCAACAAAGCTGATAACAAACAGAAAGCCATATGGAAGGTGATAAAAGGTGAACAGAAAACTAGAGTAAATAATATCAATACAAAACTTACAGCTGAAGATCTTAATGCATACTTTTCAAATGTTGGGAAAAACATAAACCAATAAATGAATAATAGCACGGAATTGGCAGGACTTAGACACATCCTCAAGTTTCTTTCTATTTGACTGTACAGCACTGGAAATTAAAAAAATTATTTGTTCACTGAAATCAACAAATACGATGGACTTATTTTATATATCCACGAAAATATTGAAAATTTTAGGTGAGGCAATAGCGAAACCACTCAGCATCATTATTAACAAATGCTTTGAAGGACTTTTTCCGGATATATTAAAGTGTGCAAAAATACTGCCCATATACAAAGGGAAAGGGGATAAAGGTGACGGAGACCAGTACAGGCCCATATCAATTCTACCCATATTATCTAAGGTTGTTGAAATGGCTATAAAAAATCGCATGGTGAGTTTCTTGGAGAATAAAAAGCTATTCAACAATGCTCAACATGGATATCGTAAGGGAAGAAGTACAACAACTGCACTTCTAACAACCATCGAATCGATTATACAAATATTAGACAGAAACGAAGATCTCAATATGATAAACCTAGATCTGAGTAAAGCTTTTGATTCGGTACCACATAATATACTGCTCGATAAGCTATATTACTACGGCTTTAGAGGTCAAAGTTATCAGCTGCTAAAATCCTACCTTGAAAATAGAACGCAAGTCGTATATTGGAAAGGAAAATTATCCACTAGATTAGAAGTACAATATGGTGTTCCACAAGGGTCCATAATTGGACCTATACTCTTCATCATTTTCATCAATGATCTAAATATAAAAAAAGCTTTACTGCAAAGTAATTATTGTGACGACTCATCATATCTAATAAACGGGAGAACAAAGCAAGAAGTGGATGATAAAACGGAAGAAGTGATAGTGGAGGCAGAGGATTGGTTTACAGCAAACAAGTTAAAATGCAACAAAAATAAAACAACAAAACTTAATTTCTCTAATGCTGAGAGGTGCACTGCAAATTTCTTAAGGATTCACATCGATAATCGTTTAACATGGTCCACACATATTGAAGCAACATGTAAGAAATTGGCAAGAGCACTTTACAGTATCAGAAGACTTAAAAAAATGTGCACTAAATCTGTAATCAAAACAGCATATTATGCAAACGTAAACAGCTTATTGGCTTATGGCATTGTAATATGGGGAGGATCCTGTGAACTGAATAAATTATTCATTCTACAAAAGAAAGCCATCAGAATAATATGTAGCCTTGAAAATAGAACATCCTGCAGATCTTCCTACATAAAAGAGAAGATACTTACACTACCTTGTCTCTATATTCTGGAATGTCTCAAGTATGTGCACGACATTCAAGATAAATATATAAAAAATGGAAACTTCCATCAGTTCAAAACCCGCAACAAAGATGCCTTGCAGATACCTCTACATAAAAGAAAATCCACACAACAATTTGTAGATTATTGGGGGGTAAAACTTTATAACAAAATTCCACAAGACATTAAAAACAAAAACAGAAGGCAATTTACTTTGTGGTGTAAAAATGTGCTCGTCAGTGGTGGGTACTACAGCATAGACGAGTTTCTTTCAAGCAGCAAACTCTTATTGTGATGATGCTACATATATTATATCAGTTTTTTTCGTTTCAAATTTCAACTTTTTTAACTTGTATATACTATATCTATTTATAATCCTATAGATTTACAATTGACATGTCATGTACTTTTTTTGATGACAATAAATTCTCTCTATAATTAGAGAACTGTCAAGATCTATAGCTTCATGTAGCTAGCCTTAAAATCAGCCCTATAAGCGATACAGTCTACAAACCGAATAGCCTTCCTTTGCATGTTAAAAACTATGGAAGCTAATAGGGGATGTTTCCAAACCAGCAAACCATAAGAAATTTAAGATTGTATCAAGGCATGAATAGATGTTTTCAGTATGGTTGGCGTTGGAGACAATATTAATTAAATTTCGAAACACAAATACACTTGATGACATCTTTCTGTTTACATATTCTGCCTAAACATCCCAAATAAGTTTAGGGTTCAGGTAAATACCTAGGAACTTCACTGAAGTGGTGTTAGGTACTTGTGAGATATCATGATGAGAGAAATACATAATCTCTGTTTTTGCCATGTTAAGCAATACCTGATTAAAAGTAAACCAAGTTATAGCCTTAGACTGCACATTATCTCTTCAAGCAAAGATATATCATTATTTTGTTTATTGGTAGAAGTATCATCAGCGAACAGTGTGAAGTCTATGTTGGTACTGCTCTCTGTCAGATCATTTATGTATATCAAGAATGGAACAGGTCCCAACAGAGACCCCTGAGGAAAAGCTGTTTTAACATCGAGTATTTAAAGTTTTGTTATCAAACTGTATTGCCCGCCTTCTATGTTTGAGATAAGGCTTGATAAGTTCATGAGTAAACCATATAAGGCCAATTTGCAATTAGTAATTCAACTGATTTTCACGCTAATGTCAATATAATAGTTCTCGCATTGCTACTTTTTAACTTAGGTTGAGACAAAATGTAGATAAGCATACCCATTAATAAAAAGTTTTACTACAGTTCAAAACTGTAATTTTTTTTTCCGAGGTATGATTTAAAAATAATAAAAATAAACTTTAATTCTTTAATTATGTTTTAACTTGCAAGAACACTTCAACAAAACTAATTCTTGGTACGAATATTTGACAAAGAAGTGTGTTTAAAAGACAGGAGAAGGGTCAACTATAATGAATTTCTCTAATGATATGATCGAATTTTAACTAATAATGCACACCATATAGGTCCATTGATATTGTGAATTTTGGTAAGAGCTGCTTCTTCAAAATAGAATCTGATTAGTGAAATATCTACACTTGGATTATATAAAGAATTTGTCAAAGTAGTTACTATATCATTTTCTTTTTAAATTTTTGAGTCTACAAACTATTCCAATGTTTCTTTAGATTCTGATGCCAAACTCCCAAGATTTTGTTAAAATCAATGCAATCTTCCACAAGTAACATAAAAACTGAACAGCCAGTTTTTAGAAGTTTGTATGTAAGAAATTCTAGCCAAGCCTGTCACATTTACAGTGTTGCTAATTAATCGTTTTTAAATTATGGGTATCTTCCTCAATAGGAATATGTATGTCAGCACCTAAACAAAAGCAATTGTTAATTTTCTATTTATACTGTTTAATTAATTTACAACCATGTACTTGATGTAAACTTTTTCCAATACATCAGAACTATTTTTTGCTTGTGGTCAAAATTTTAAATATCTTTCAATGCTACTATAGTTTTCTCAATTTTATTTTTCAGAATTTTTAATGCCCCTGACCTTCACATTATGTAAACAAATTTAGAGGCAGAATGCTGAAAACTTTCTATAAATATTTTATTGAACTAAATGAATCATTAATAAAGTTTAAACTTCTATAACTTCATTATGAAGATAATCATCAATGAAACTTTTATTCTAAAGTAAGAGTTAGTATATCATTCATAATTTTTTACTTTTTGCAGAGAATGTTTGCTCACCATGTATGCAAGCATACAATATCTCACAGTAGACAAGGTCTAATTAGATTAGTTATTGAATAGCATGAGTTGATTTCTATTTTCCACAAAGGAAATGAATGATTTTCCAATATTTAGTGAATACGAAATGTGACTTTTCATTATTGTTGTTATTCTTGTTCGAAGAAGTATGAACTCTTCGTTAAGCTGGTAAATCATACTTCAAGAGATTAGCTGTGGATTTTAGATTACGATCAGATCTGATGATCAGTAATAATATTGATGGGTGAGAATAATAATAAAAGAATGTTCCCATTAACAAGACTCGACACAGCGATTTATTTATTTATATTTATGTTTCAAAATTCATTTTATCTGCTACCTACATGTTTTCAAATTCCAGGATTATAATTTGATAGCAATCATATACATCAAACCCCTAAATTGGAATAATAATCTTTTACATATGTAAATTACAAACAAGCCTCAACAGATCTAATGTATAAACTATAAATACTCACATGTTTTATCCTTTTTCTGTAGATTTATTTCATGTACCTTTCGATTGTCAAAAAGAAGTTCTGCACCACCCCTTTTAAAAAAAATATAAGTTTTATTCAATATACCATTAAAAATTATAGCAGCTCACCCAAATTCTACAATTATCGGTAATTTAGCCATAAATATAATATTATAAATCTATCTCAAAAATTAATATGAAAATGGTGATAAAACAAGAAAAATACAAAATATTTTATGGTGATGGGCAATATAACCTAAAAATTACTACTTCAACTTCTTATTATCATGTCATTAAGTTCAACGAGGTCTAGTATAGAGTAGACAAGTAGTGTGTTAAGCATAGGGAGCCGCTGGTAACCTGTCGGACATTCTGTCCTTCTCGCACATGTAGTACGCTCGTACTGCGCTCTCACTCGCACGGTCTCCCCTTCTACACCGAATTTTTAACTTTCAGGAAGTTGTTAAAATCAAATAGCCGCGCTTTTTAAAGTTGTGGAGCAGAAGAAGTAATATAGGGATCCGGAATGATAATTAGGTATCTGCTTTACCATTCCAGTATGGCGGACGAGTTGTCAGATTATTTGTTTACGTATATATAAAGCAATGCGGAATGCGTATATCTTGATTTTGTTTCTAATTTAAGTGGTGATCTGTGAGGAGAGTAGATTTAATTTTGATTTCTGGAAAAGTCATAGGAAATATCGTATAACAAGTTTTAGAGTTTATGAAATATGAAATATAAACTTATGCCTCTAATAAAAATGACAGGTGGAATCGAAAAAGTAATACGTACTTCAATCCCCAAGAGTGATAATTATGTTAAGTTATAAAACATAATGTAATTTTATTATGTTAAATAAATATATTGGAAATGTGTATAAGTGTGTAACACAGTAAAAAAAGTTGTCAGGTTGTCGTAACAACATCAGTCATATTATCAATTGAAGTAGCAGGCAAAGTCTTATTTGTATTAAAATTAAGTCTAAAACAATAAATATAGTAATAAATAATAGTAACATTGCTTGCAAATTGATTGTGTATATACATATCAGTATCTCTTTACAGCTTTATTAATAGTGGGCTTAGCATCTGACGATAATACATATCTATTACCAGTATTGGTTATATATTTATCTTCAAAATGATCACTACAAACTGAAGAAGAACTTCGATATTTGACCTTTTTGCAAATCAAAAAATTCACACCACTCTTTTTTAAATCTACAAAAAAAAATAAACAAACACGTAGGTTATGTATAGATTCTATTATATTATACGTATTTTATTATAAAAAAAACTTACTTAAAAAAACTCCTATTTGGACTTAGCGGGTTTTTATTTTTCTTACAAGATTTGCGAATGCCAACCATTTTTATTAGTATCACAAAGAGTATAAGAATATAACAGAATTTTGAAATATAACATAACGCGCGCATACCATCATAGTTGAGGAGAATTAAGGGGAAATCGTGCGAGTGAGAGCGCAGTACATGTGTGCGAGAAGGACAGAATGTCCGACAAATTACCCGTGAAAGGCTTAGTTGTCTACTCTAGTATAGACCTCGTTGATTAAGTTGGCCTGAGCCCTGATGAGCATTTCCTCCTACTCCTACGTCTTACTATACCACCAAGAACCATCAAAAGTTTCTGACCATTGATCATCCAGAAGCTAGGATAGATATCTGTAAATTCTTGGGAAATATGTTAAACTAACACATATTGTGTCTATTATAATTTTGTCTTTACATATGTTTCGGTCTCACGTCAATCATCAGGGAACGTCAACTAAAGCACATTTTTTTACAATCTCAATTATTCGTGTTTTGTTCGTTGTTGCGACGTAGACATTTTTAGTCAAAATTAATGCGATAAAAACGCACAGTGCTTAATACAATTAGTTTAAGAAATTCTGCGCCTTAGCTGATGTGAATTGGTTTCAAACGTCTTCTGATGATGGTCGTGAGACCATAACGTACGTAAAGACGAAATTATAATAGACATGTGTTAGTGTGACCTATTTCCCAAGAATTTACATATAATTCATACCTGGATCAAGAATAATTATTGAAGGTCTATAATGCAATGTATATCCGGCAGAAATAGAGGATACTAAACATAAAGCACGCAAGCTGGATCGTGATACTTCGAAGTTATTTGACGGTCACAATTTGATTCAGGATCTGAAAAAACAAACCCAGATCAAAGAGATCAAATATGTGTGAATCTAAGAAAATCAGACATTTTTTGTTTAGGTCGATTACAATACATAAACTATTTTTCTATGATACTTTGCGTACAAAATTATTCCTTGCATCACCCCATGTTTGTTCTAAGTTGTAACCAGTATCGAGTATCTAAGTTTTAGAGGATAGTTATCAAAAGTATATATAATGGTTTTAAAATTTGATGATGGTAATCTACTGCATATTCTACCAAACACAAGTTCATGTTGCGTGTATCTTGTCTCGGTGTGCACAGTATTGTTGTACATAAAACACCAATAGGGAATCCGTACTTCAATCATCCGGATAATTAGCTGAACTCTTGTTTAATTCCCAAACTTTTGTAAAAATTTTCCAGCACCCTAACAGACTGATGGTAATATGCTGTGGAACTAGGGGTTTCATTTTCAATACTTTTCGAGTTATTTCCCTAAAAAATAACTCATGAACTCTGTCCTATGGTCGCTCTCGAGGACCATCGAAACCCCGTACCGCAAAATGAATTCATTTACAAATACTTTGCTTACTGTATATGCATCTTTATTTGTAAACGCATATACCTCAACAACTTTCGTTAACTCGCATTGTATCGTTAGTACATAACTATTTTTATCTTTGTCTTGATTTATCGGCCCCACAATATTGAGATATCTTTTGGAATGCTGATGTTGCGGTCGTCATCACAACCATATTGGTTCCTTATTTAACCTTGAAGGCTTGCATTTCTGGCAACTTCCACAGTTCAGAATAAATTTCTTAATATCCTTGAACATACCGCCCCATCTAAACTGTCTCTTCGCTGTAGGCAACACATGGTAGTCATGTAAATTACCTGTTTCGTTTCGGGATCTTGTTATCGATTTCACTTTTCTTACTATGGAAATATTTATCTTTTTCGTTGAGCATTTTCTGATTTTGTTCATAAATTCTCTTATGAACTGCCGCCATCCCTCACTCTGTACCACAACTAAATTTAGTTCGTGTCTTTGAGATATTTCCTCCAGGGCTTTAGTTAATAATAAATGATAATATTATGGTTCAAATATATTATGAATGTATCCTACATAAATCTATTGTGATAATTATTGGAAAATTACAACAAAACAGGCACATACATATATTGCAGAACTATTGTATTGTTAAGGATATTATTGAACATAGAACAGACATATTGAGCGAAAACTGAAAAGTCAGAAAATGTCCGTATTTCACTTTTCCTGAATTACCTTGATTATCCTGATTTGCAGAATGGCACAAAACATTTAAAATTCATAATTGTTTTGGAGTCGGTTTGTTCTCTTCTCCAAACTATAACATATTTGAATTGCCTGAACCTTGTGACTGCCTTTCTCGGGAAAAGATAAGTTTTCTTGTTACGCGGAACAGTAGAAAGGGGTCACCACCGGGATGAGTGGTCCAGGGTCGTATATTTCCCGTTGAATTAAATCTGACAGATATGAATTGATTGATTCCTCACCAGTAAAACACAGATGTTTATATATATACAGTTTATTAAAGGAAATGATGGATTGTCGAAAATATATGTACAAAAGAAAATAAATATTTACACCTAGTCTTTTTAAATGAACAACAATTTCATAAAATCACCTTAAATAATAAAGTCAAGTGTTTGACCTAGTAGGGCTAGTTTGTAACAATTAAACAATGGGAACTTCTAGAATCTAATTCAAATCAGAATTTCTATTCGCGTGATACAGTTGTTTACTTCGAACAGATGATCTTCGAGGAAAAAAAACGGAGACGCCAAGTAGTATACGTTTGGAACGTTGACCCGCAATCAGAAACCAGCCGAAATAAGTTAATAGTTCTTTAGTATCTGTAGCGCTGTCGACACAAGTGGTGGATTGCTTTCGAATCGTGGTAATTTACGAGTTCGCTAATAATATTCGAGTTCATTACGGATCGGGTCAATTCCTCAACACAAATAATAAATTATTCGGTTTCCGTTACTTGTAGTTAGTCGTAGGGATGTCAGGTCTTTTTCCTCAATACAAATAATAAATTATTCGGTTTTTGGTAAATGAGATCCTGTGGGCAAACGGTCTGTTTTTCCCCAACACAAATAATAAATTATTCGGTTTTCGCGATTGGTAGTTAGACGTAGGGATGTCAGGTCTTTTTCTTCAACACAAATAATAAATTATTCGGTTTTTGGTAAATGAGATCCTATGGGCAGACGGTCTGTTTTTCTCAAACACAAATAATAAATTATTCGGTTTTCGGCAGTCAGTTGAAACTGGAGTTAGTTGTAGAATATTTACCTTCGGACTTGGTCAAAGTATATGAGTGGATCCTACGGAGCGCGGACGGAGTTTATAATGCAAAATAAAAATAAATTCTCGGAAATTAACAGAGTTGAATTAATTTAAACCGTCGGTTATAATATATCGGAATCGTAGCGGCTTAGCGGTCGGACGGCTGATTCTTCAATCCCTTTCGTGTGAAATTCGTTCTCCTTTCATACTGGTTTTGTGCCAAAAGAAACAAAACGTCAGAGGTGGCCTGAGATTCTGACAGTCAGTGGTGAATTGAATAAGAACTTCCTCATCTCCTATTAGCTTCAACTTTTTCTACATAGGATGTACAAAACTTTGATGCGTTAGAATCTCAGCCTCGTTGATGTTATTTATTTTTAACCAGAGGAGTACAGTAAATTATAAGTAACGAGGGCGCTTCGTTACAACCTACACAATATCGTCGTCAAATTTATCGTCCTTGTTCTGGCGATTTCAGTGTGTTTTTGGACAGACTAGAGAGAGCAGTGCTTTCTTTTATTTTTGATACATATGAAGAGTCATTATTTTGGGTGATTTTAATGTTGACTTTCTTGGTGATTCAGGCAGACTTGCTGACTTGAATGCTTTGATTGCATCCTCCAGTTTGGGTGCTGCTATTGAGACTTTTACTAGGATATCTGAAACCAGTTCCTCCTGCATTGATAATATAATTACCAGCTTGAACCCGGACTCCTATTTAAGTGGCACAGATGATCCGGGTCTTTCTAATCACATCTGTCTTTACATCTCAACTCCACTGCCTCTTCAACCTGCGAGTAGAATAGTGTTTACTAAGAGGATCACGTCAGATGGGTTTAGGCGATTTAGGGATTCTCTTTCCCAAGTAGAATGGAGATCATTTCTCACAGCAGGGGATGTGAATTACTGAATTCTTCTGCCGTCAATTTAGTTCGTTCTTACGGTTCACAGATTGCTCTCAATTTCCCTAAGCTTTAAATGTCAGAGCAGAGTCAGTGTTGCACCTGTGACCTGGTTTGATGATTCATTGAGTCAGCAAAGAGACTCTTCAGACCATTATATGTGTGTATAATGTTACTAGGGATCCCGTTGTTAAGAGAGCTTATGATGGGTTGAAGAAGGATTACAAAATCGCCGTTACCCAGGGAAAAAAGCTAGCAGCTTATGGCAATATTGTTGTCAACTCATCTAACAAGTCTAAAACGTGTTGAAACATTAAATAAATTATGAAAGAAATAAAGACTCATAGAATGATTATGTTACCTATGTGAATACTTTGCACTATCTTGAATTCTGTTTGATTTTGTTGACTTGCCACGAACAGGTTTTGTATTTGTGGTGTTGGCTAATAAATATTATTATTATTATTATTATATCAAACAAATCGGGCTGAACTGTGCACCCCTTTAAGGTACTGTCATTCAACGAATAGTTTGAGGGTGATTTTGCACTTGCATCGTAAACTACTCTTAGCCGAGTGGTGCAACTATTTCCTTTGATAACGCAATTATGGGGTAAAACTTCTTTTGGCGATTTTAGCGGTATATTTACTTGGAAGCCACCATTTTTTAAGACCTTGATGGTTTGTTGAAATATTATTTGGTCAATAGTAAGTTCAATCTGGGGCAATTTAGAAGTATACTTTCTTGAGTGTACTTCATATCTATACAAAAATAGAATATTTACAATACAAGACATAAGACAAATACCACAGAAGAGCATCTCTGTAAAAAATCAATAGGGCAGAGATATTTGCTTTACCAAGGTAAGACGTATTATGATAAATTACCACCACAAGTGAAGTCGGCGAGAACCATAAAACTATTTAAAATCAATATAACTAGATGGTTAATAACACTTCCAAATTTAAATTCAATCTTAATTGAGGATCTAAAAATGAAATGTTCAATATAGTTGAAAAAGAAAAATAGAAACTGCTCTAAAATATTTTTGGTGAATGCATGAATGAAATGTTTTCTGGTTTTTAATTGAATTCCTGTTTTAGAATAATTTTGGATCAATTTAAATAACATTATTGAATTAAATTTTGTTTGTAATTATCTATTATATAATTTAAGCAATATTCACATACAAGATTTCTCTGAGATCTTCATGAAGAATCTTCTTGTTTATTTGCTCCTGAAGAACTGTAATATAACTACATCAATTGATCAATCGACTATTGTGTTATCATTGACAATGTATTATCAAAGCAAATACATTTATTATTATTATTTTTCTTTTCAGAGCTAAAATCTATTTTTTCACCGAAATATTAAGCTAAATTAAATCCCATGTTGTACAGGACATTTCAAGTTTTTTACTGCTTCCGTATGTTTTTGAATATTAGATAAGAAGTCTAGGAGTTTGACTAGTAGGTTTTTGTAAATTAGGTAAATCTGTTATAACATTTAAGTGACTGTTAATTATTCCTAATGTGTTATCAAATCTTTTTTCTGAAACGTCTCAAAGTTTTCGGACGTTATTTCGAGTGACTCAATTAATGAAAACTGTTCACCTTTTAAGTAGCTCTTTAAATATCTGAATGTTTGTACATTTGTTAGATTTGTATCATTTTTAATGAGGGATGTAAATAATTAATAGAGGGATTTCCATTTATGTAGTTCTCCATGAAACGTCGGAATAGATATTTCAGGGAGACTAACAGCAGGTGTTTTAAAAGCGTTTCCATTAATTGTAATGGACTTTTTATTAGTGGAAATGGATGGTTGCGAGTTTGTTAAATTTTTCTTTGTAATAGTGGCTAAGTGTCATAGAAATTTGTTTCTGTAATATCCCTATCTTCCACATCAAGTCCGCCCTTATCTAAATACTCAATTTTGTCTTGAATTTTAGAATAATTGTCAAATATATATTATGTAAATTAGTTTCACTACTTCATTATCTAAAAATCTAAATTATTAGTTATCCAGTTAGCGATGAGTGTAAGAGAGGACTTGATGTGTTTAAAATGTAAATAATAAATGAAATATTAAAATGTTTAATGAAAATATATTCATACATTCTTGTTTTTATTTGAATTTGTCCATTTTGTTTCTAGACGGTTGATCAATTTCAGGTATGAAATATTTTTTTGCCATGAAATCGGTAAATATCTAAATGGTATAATAATAAAAAAATGTTACTCCAGAATCACGAAACCCCCAAACGATATTTTCTAGCCATTTTCAACAAAAATTACGAAATTATCTAATTTATCCATTTCTCTGACATAAAATTGGCCAATTTCTAGCTACCGCGGTCGAAAATGGTAAATCTAACTTCGGAATCGTGATCAGCGACCTCGAAAACCCCCGAGTGGAGTTTTCCAGCCAATTTTGGCAATACTTACCAATTTTGCAAATTTTCCCATGAAAATTGGCCAATTTCCCGGTTTTACAGGTAAAAAATGGTCGAGCGACTAGATCTAAAAGTTCAATATCGTTCAGTATCCTTCTAGGAACGATTTGCAAAAAAATTAAGTTGATTGGTCTGTTTGGAAAAAATTCCGTACTTTCACATTTTTTACGTCTAATTTGACCCGACTATATATAGAAATTTAGAATGAATTTTCATCACGTAGTAGCTGATTCTATTCAACAAAATTTTCAGCTCTAAGATTACAGGCATCAAAGTTCTTGAATAAATATCTACTTAGAGTTACATACGAATCAATATAATTTTAATGCTGTAAAATTATATTGATTCGTATGTAACTCTAAGTATTATGATGCTTATGTACAACTAAGCAAAGAGAAATTACGTACGAGTTTGAATCTAGGAAATGGAAGGGGTTTGTGACGTCACACTATTGGAGTCTATGTATATAACCTGTATCGCTATCAGCCATGTCGGTATTGACAGAAAGTCTACAAAGTATATAATTTGTGGGCGCTTCTTTGTAAAATTAAATTTAAAAATGTTATTAAGTGGAACCCGGCTATTTCACTAGAGTTGCATGACGTGCAAAAATAGAATCTCCAAAAGAGACCATTCAGACCATTATATGTGTGTATAATGTTACTAGGGATCCCGTTGTTAAGAGAGCTTATGATGGGTTGAAGAAGGATTACAAAATCGCCGTTACCCAGGGTAAAAAGCTAGCAGCTTATGGCGATATTGTTGTCAACTCATCTAACAAGTTTAAAACGTGTTGAAACATTAAATAAATTATGAAAGAAATAAAGACTCATAGAATGATTATGTTACCTATGTGGATACTTTGCACTATCTTGAATTCTGTTTGATTTTGTTGACTTGCCACGAACAGATTTTGTATTTGTGGTGTTGGCTAATAAATATTATTATTATTATTATTATATCAAACAAATCGGGCTGAACTGTGCACCCCTTTAAGGTACTGTCATTCAACGAATAGTTTGAGGGTGATTTTGCACTTGCATCGTAAACTACTCTTAGCCGAGTGGTGCAACTATTTCCTTTGATAACGCAATTATGGGGTAAAACTTCTTTTGGCGATTTTAGCGGTATATTTACTTGGAAGCCACCATTTTTTAAGACCTTGATGGTTTGTTGAAATATTATTTGGTCAATAGTAAGTTCAATCTGGGGCAATTTAGAAGTATACTTTCTTGAGTGTACTTCATATCTATACAAAAATAGAATATTTACAATACAAGACATAAGACAAATACCACAGAAGAGCATCTCTGTAAAAAATCAATAGGGCAGAGATATTTGCTTTACCAAGGTAAGACGTATTATGATAAATTACCACCACAAGTGAAGTCGGCGA
Source organism: Endomychus coccineus (assembly GCA_958510875.1). Taxonomy (NCBI): domain Eukaryota; kingdom Metazoa; phylum Arthropoda; class Insecta; order Coleoptera; family Endomychidae; genus Endomychus; species Endomychus coccineus. The sequence goes on from OY294068.1 coordinate 68,580,932, forward strand.
GAACCATAAAACTATTTAAAATCAATATAACTAGATGGTTAATAACACTTCCAAATTTAAATTCAATCTTAATTGAGGATCTAAAAATGAAATGTTCAATATAGTTGAAAAAGAAAAATAGAAACTGCTCTAAAATATTTTTGGTGAATGCATGAATGAAATGTTTTCTGGTTTTTAATTGAATTCCTGTTTTAGAATAATTTTGGATCAATTTAAATAACATTATTGAATTAAATTTTGTTTGTAATTATCTATTATATAATTTAAGCAATATTCACATACAAGATTTCTCTGAGATCTTCATGAAGAATCTTCTTGTTTATTTGCTCCTGAAGAACTGTAATATAACTACATCAATTGATCAATCGACTATTGTGTTATCATTGACAATGTATTATCAAAGCAAATACATTTATTATTATTATTTTTCTTTTCAGAGCTAAAATCTATTTTTTCACCGAAATATTAAGCTAAATTAAATCCCATGTTGTACAGGACATTTCAAGTTTTTTACTGCTTCCGTATGTTTTTGAATATTAGATAAGAAGTCTAGGAGTTTGACTAGTAGGTTTTTGTAAATTAGGTAAATCTGTTATAACATTTAAGTGACTGTTAATTATTCCTAATGTGTTATCAAATCTTTTTTCTGAAACGTCTCAAAGTTTTCGGACGTTATTTCGAGTGACTCAATTAATGAAAACTGTTCACCTTTTAAGTAGCTCTTTAAATATCTGAATGTTTGTACATTTGTTAGATTTGTATCATTTTTAATGAGGGATGTAAATAATTAATAGAGGGATTTCCATTTATGTAGTTCTCCATGAAACGTCGGAATAGATATTTCAGGGAGACTAACAGCAGGTGTTTTAAAAGCGTTTCCATTAATTGTAATGGACTTTTTATTAGTGGAAATGGATGGTTGCGAGTTTGTTAAATTTTTCTTTGTAATAGTGGCTAAGTGTCATAGAAATTTGTTTCTGTAATATCCCTATCTTCCACATCAAGTCCGCCCTTATCTAAATACTCAATTTTGTCTTGAATTTTAGAATAATTGTCAAATATATATTATGTAAATTAGTTTCACTACTTCATTATCTAAAAATCTAAATTATTAGTTATCCAGTTAGCGATGAGTGTAAGAGAGGACTTGATGTGTTTAAAATGTAAATAATAAATGAAATATTAAAATGTTTAATGAAAATATATTCATACATTCTTGTTTTTATTTGAATTTGTCCATTTTGTTTCTAGACGGTTGATCAATTTCAGGTATGAAATATTTTTTTGCCATGAAATCGGTAAATATCTAAATGGTATAATAATAAAAAAATGTTACTCCAGAATCACGAAACCCCCAAACGATATTTTCTAGCCATTTTCAACAAAAATTACGAAATTATCTAATTTATCCATTTCTCTGACATAAAATTGGCCAATTTCTAGCTACCGCGGTCGAAAATGGTAAATCTAACTTCGGAATCGTGATCAGCGACCTCGAAAACCCCCGAGTGGAGTTTTCCAGCCAATTTTGGCAATACTTACCAATTTTGCAAATTTTCCCATGAAAATTGGCCAATTTCCCGGTTTTACAGGTAAAAAATGGTCGAGCGACTAGATCTAAAAGTTCAATATCGTTCAGTATCCTTCTAGGAACGATTTGCAAAAAAATTAAGTTGATTGGTCTGTTTGGAAAAAATTCCGTACTTTCACATTTTTTACGTCTAATTTGACCCGACTATATATAGAAATTTAGAATGAATTTTCATCACGTAGTAGCTGATTCTATTCAACAAAATTTTCAGCTCTAAGATTACAGGCATCAAAGTTCTTGAATAAATATCTACTTAGAGTTACATACGAATCAATATAATTTTAATGCTGTAAAATTATATTGATTCGTATGTAACTCTAAGTATTATGATGCTTATGTACAACTAAGCAAAGAGAAATTACGTACGAGTTTGAATCTAGGAAATGGAAGGGGTTTGTGACGTCACACTATTGGAGTCTATGTATATAACCTGTATCGCTATCAGCCATGTCGGTATTGACAGAAAGTCTACAAAGTATATAATTTGTGGGCGCTTCTTTGTAAAATTAAATTTAAAAATGTTATTAAGTGGAACCCGGCTATTTCACTAGAGTTGCATGACGTGCAAAAATAGAATCTCCAAAAGAAAAGAACTTTATCAAGAAATTATCAAGAACAATAATAGATACTAAACAAAATTTTACCTCTGACATTCACAAGAAAACGTCCATTCATGTATGAGGCTAAAAATTAAAGAACTACCCCTAGGAATTAATTCTGGGTGTTTCATGAAGTGGGCCAAACAAATGGACGGTACTGTGTAGATATCAAACTATTTAATCTATAATTTTACATATAGTGTATAGAGTTGATGTGCCATTTTAAATGTGATATATTTGGGCTTCCATAATTGCAATACTGACACTTGTGTATCTTCTCTCTTGTGTGTTGAGAGTTAATATGACTTTTTAAAGTTGCCAACACTGGGCTTCCATAATCGCAATACTGACACTTGTGTATCTTCTCTCGTGTGTGTTTAAAGTTGATGTGACTTTTCAAAGTTGACATATAAGGGCTTCCATAATTGCAATACTGACACTTGTGTATCTTCTCTCTTGTGTGTATAAAGTTGATGTGACTTTTCAAAGTTGACATATAAGGGCTTCCATAATTGCAATACTGACACTTGTGTATCTTCTCTCTAGTGTTGAGAGTTAATATGTCTTTTTAAAATTGCCAACAGAGGGCTTCCATAATCACAATACTGACACTTGTGTTTCTTCTCTCTTGTGTGTTGAGAGTTAATATGACTTTTTAAAGTTGCCAACACTGGGCTTCCATAATCGCAATACTGACACTTGTGTATCTTCTCTCTTGTGTGTCGAGAGTTAATATGACTTTTTAAATTTGCCAACACTGGGGTTCCATAATCACAATACTGACACTTGTGTATCTTCTCTCTTGTGTGTATAAAGTTGATGTGACTTTTCAAAGTTGACATATAAGGGCTTCCATAATTGCAATACTGACACTTGTGTATCTTCTCTCTAGTGTGTTGAGAGTTAATATGTCTTTTTAAAATTGCCAACAGAGGGCTTCCATAATCACAATACTGACACTTGTGTTTCTTCTCTCTTGTGTGTTGAGAGTTAATATGACTTTTTAAAGTTGCCAACACTGGGCTTCCATAATCGCAATACTGACACTTGTGTATCTTCTCTCTTGTGTGTCGAGAGTTAATATGACTTTTTAAATTTGCCAACACTGGGGTTCCATAATCACAATACTGACACTTGTGTATCTTCTCTCTTGTGTGTATAAAGTTGATGTGACTTTTCAAAGTTGACATATAAGGGCTTCCATAATTGCAATACTGACACTTGTGTATCTTCTCTCTAGTGTGTTGAGAGTTAATATGTCTTTTTAAAATTGCCAACAGAGGGCTTCCATAATCACAATACTGACACTTGTGTTTCTTCTCTCTTGTGTGTTGAGAGTTAATATGACTTTTTAAAGTTGCCAACACTGGGCTTCCATAATCGCAATACTGACACTTGTGTATCTTCTCTCTTGTGTGTCGAGAGTTAATATGACTTTTTAAATTTGCCAACACTGGGCTTCCATAATCACAATACTGACAGTTATGTATCTTCTCTCGTGTGTGTTTAAAGTTGATATGTCTTTTCAAAATTGACATATAAGGGCTTCCATAATTGCAATACTGACACTTGTGTATCTTCTCTCTAGTGTGTTTAGAGTTGATATGAGTTTTCAAATTCGACATCTCACAGCTTTCATAATCGCAGTACTGACACTTGTGTATCTTCTCTCTTGTGTGTTTAAAGTTGATGTGACTTTTCAAAGTTGACATACTAGGGCTTCCATAATCACAATACTGACACTTGTGTATCTTCTCTCTTGTGTGTTGAGAGTTAATATGTCTTTTTAAAATTGCCAACAGAGGGCTTCCATAATCACAATACTGACACTTGTGTATCTTCTCTCTTGTGTGTTGAGAGTTAATATGTCTTTTTAAAATTGCCAACAGAGGGCTTCCATAATCACAATACTGACACTTGTGTATCTTCTCTCTTGTGTGTTGAGAGTTAATATGTCTTTTTAAAATTGCCAACAGAGGGCTTCCATAATCACAATACTGACACTTGAGTATCTTCTCTCTTGTGTGTTTAAAGTTGATGTGACTTTTCGAAGTTGACATATAAGGGCTTCCATAATCGCAATACTGACACTTGTGTATCTTCTCTCCTGTGTGTTGAGAGTTAATATGACTTTTTAAATTTGCCAACAGAGGGCTTCCATAATCACAATACTGACACTTGTGTATCTTCTCTCTAGTGTGTATCGAGTTTATGTGATTTTTCAAACTAAAGGTATAATCGCTTTCGAAATCACAATGTTCACATTTACATAGCTTCACTTGTTTGCTTTTTCTTCTAACATCAGAGTTTAAAGTAATTTCATTGGTGTTACTGGTGTGATTTTCTCTGTTAGGTGCAACCATCACATGATTTTCTATGTTTGTCACAACATCACAGTTAGACCCACTATATTGGGATCCCAATGAGACCTTTGTACCCTGAATTTCTATAGAACTATTCAAGCCTTTGTGATCTGAACAATCAAAATTTTCATGGTCACCTCCGTTTAAATCTTTATAATCTTCTATACATTCCAGTGGCAGATCTTCCAATTCCTCATCTAGACTGCACATCTCGATTCTGAAAATGTATGGATTAAGTGATGTTTTCTTTAATCTAATCAAACAATTAAGGCCAAATTACATAGTGTAAGTAAGTCAGCCATGTCATTTGATTCTCCCTAAAATTTTTGTAGCTGGGAGAGATCCAATGACGTTTTATATTGAAAAAAGACGTTTACTAACAATTTCGTTTATAGTAAAAACTGGTCTTGAAAAATTACTATAAATTGTCACTAGACCATGGAAATATTGATTGGTTGCTTATTGATGTAGGTTAACTTACTTCATCTTGAATTCCTCACGATCTACAAACTCCTCTTTAATTTCCTTTTTATCAGTGTATTCAGGAACAACATTTTCATGTTTAATTTCAATCTGACTATCCCAATTTGGATCATTCTTTATTATTGAAATCATGTTTAGTGATGGTCTCAATTACCAAAGGGGTTCACATTTAATAAAATACAAACTCCACATATAAATCGAGTTTACGGGAATCAAGATATTTTGTTATGTAAATAATATTAGTATTAGTAACGTTTTGCTATACATTATACAATTTATACATATGAACATAGAACATAAGTACTTTCTATCTTAGATTGGGTTAGGTTAGAGCACGGTCGTATATACAGGTCTGGGAACTCGAGGCTGTTTCCTATGTGATAAGTGAGTCCGCTAAGCGTCAACTATCGCGTAGTACCAAAAGGATGGCGCATGAGTCGAGGAATGACAGATACGTGCCAGAGACGTATACGACCGTGTTCTCTGGCAGCTGTCATTGTTGACTTGTAAACACAAGGAATACCGGCGTTTTTAGAAGAAAATTACGAAACCGTGCATTGTGCCGAAATGCAAAACGGGGTACAAAAGTGTAAAGCAAGAAACTTCTGTTTTTAAAGTGCCGAAGGATGCGTAAATGCGAAAAAATTGGATGCTTGCGATTTCGGAAAGAAATCGTTTTAACGAGGTCTTTTATGTGTGCGTCAAGTATAACGAGAAAGATAAGTTTTTTTTTTAAGTGAGTAATACATTTTGACAAGAGAAACTCTATACCTCCACGTTGGTTCTTGCTAGGCAACAATTAATTTTGTCACTGAAGTAGCTGGTACAGTCGCTGTGCGAAGGTTAAATTATTTGGCTAAATGGAGTACTTTTTTTATCAAAACGTTTTATGTCCAGCCTCCTCTCTCAAAAAGTTCACGAGCCGCCACTGGTGTCTACGACTATTTTTTAACTCAACCGTTTTAGCCACGGTCGTATACACAGGTCTGGAATTAAACTTTATGGTTGACTTGAGTTTCTTACGGGTCGCCTAACTCGTAGTCCGTCGCTCAGCCACCAGCTAGCGCTTGGATCACGAAGTGGTATCCGGAATCGCAAGCATCCACTTTTTTCGCATTTCCGCATCTTCGGCACTTTAAAAACAGAAGTTTCTTGCTTTACACTTTTGTACCCCGTTTTGCATTTCGGCACAATGCACGATTTCGTAATTTGTTTCTAAAAACGCAGGTATTCCTTGTGTTGACAAGTCAACTGACAGTTGTCAGAAAATACTCCTACGTGACGACTTTTGGTACTACGGGCTAGTCGACGCTTAGCGGACTCACTGCTCACATAGGAAACAGCCTCGAGTTTCCAGATCTGTGTATACGACCGTGGTTTTAACCACACATACCAAAAAATGCACAGATATAAAATAGATTCAATTTCAGATATAAAGGTTTAAATTATTGCATATAATCCTACAGTATAAATTTAAGAAATGATAAAGTCATTGTGAGATAGCGTATTACTTCATTTAGATACCTTGACCGGGTTTTCTTTTCAACAAGCGGTTTCCAGTTGTCACTACTGGAATTTATTTCGACTTCGGGATACTTCAGGCTTATGTGAAGTTAGCCACACTTTTCCAGCCACGGTTTCTGACGTGTAGACTGTTGACTGCGGGATGGATATAAATTCAATACAACGATCCCAGCCACACTTTCTAAAATAATCCACAAAAATTAAGAGAGTGTTAGGAAGTTGCGATTAGGGTGCTTATGAAACAAGGAAAGAAATGCTTTGGACCCCGTGAATGAGAGAAAATTAATAAAATAATTTCTTGGATTCTAAAAATTCAAGAAAAGGTCGCGCTCCCACAAAAATAAAAATAGCGTTGTAAGGAAAAGATCAGAGAGCATATAAAGCTATGGGAGAAATTCTTTGGACGCCCGTGAATAAGTGAAAAAAATTGAATGATTTCTCGGACTCTTAAAATCCCAGAAAGAGTTGCGCTGCCAAAAAAATATAAACAACATTATGAAGAGGGCATCAGAGTACAGATTAAACAGAGTGACAAAATCTTTGGACGACCGGAAATAAGAGAAAAAAAATTAAAATAGTTTCTTGAACTCTAAAAATTTAAAAAAGAGTTGTGCTGCCACAAAAAGAAAGAGAGCATTATAAAGAGGGCATCAGAGTGCATATTGAACAGAGTGATAAAATCTTTGGACGACCGAAAATAAGAGAAAAAAAAATTAAAATAGTTTCTTGAACTCTAAAAATCCAAAAAAGAGTTGCTCTGCCACAAAAATGAAGAGAGCATTCTAAAGAGGGCATCAGGGTGCATATGAAACAAAGTGATAAAATCTTTGGACGACCGAAAATAAGAGAAAAAAAATTTAAAATAGTTTCTTGATCTCTAAAAATGCAAGAAAGAGTTGCGCTGCCAAAAAAATAAAAGAGGCATTATAAAGAAGGCATCAGAGTGCATATTATATCTTTATTTTTGTGGCAGCGCAACTCTTTCTTGTATTTTTAGAGTTCAAGAAACTATTTTAATTTTTTTTTCTCTTACTTTTGGTCGTCCAAAGATTTTATCACTTTGTTTAATATGCACTCTGATGCCTTCTTTATAATGCCTCTTTTATTTTTTTGGCAGCGCAACTCTTTCTTGCATTTTTAGAGTTCAAGAAACTATTTTAATTTTTTTTTCTCTTATTTTCGGTCGTCCAAAGATCTTATCACTCTGTTCAATATGCACTCTGATGCCTTTTTTATAATGCTCTCTTTTTTTGTGGCAGCGCAACTCTTTCTTGGATTTTTAGAGTTCAAGAAACTATTTTAATTTTTTTTTCTCTTATTTTCGGTAGTCCAAAGAGTTTGTCACTCTGTTGATTATGCACTCTGATGCCCTCTTTATAATGCTCTCTTTATTTTTGTGGCAGCACAACTCTTTTTCGGATTTTTAGAGTTCAAGAAACTATTTTAATTTTTTTTTCTCTTATTTTCGGTCATCCAGAGATTTTATCACCCTGTTCAATATGCACTCTGATGCTCTTCTTATAATGCTCTCTTTATTTTTGTGGCAGCGCAACTCTTTCTTGGTTTTTTAGAGCTCAAGAAACTATTCAAATTATTTTTTCTCTTATTTTCGGTCGTCCAAAGATGTTGTCACTCTGTTTAATATGCACTCTGATGGCCTCTTCATAATGCCCTCTTTATTTTTTTGGCAGTGAAACTATTTCTTGGATTTTAGTGTTCAACAAATTATTTTTATTTTTTTTTCTCTTATTTTCGGTCGTCCAAAGATGTTATCACTCTATTTAATATGCACTCTAATGCCCTCTTCATAACGTTTTTTTTATTTTTTTGGCAGCGCAACTCTTTCTTGGAGATTTAGATTCCGAGAAATCATTCTAATTTTTTTTCACTTATTCACGGGCGTCCAAAGAATTTCTCCCATAGCTTTATATGCTCTCTGATATTTTCCTTACAACGCTATTTTCATTTTTGTGGGAGCGCGACCTTTTCTTGAATTCTTAGAATCAGAGAAATTATTTTATTAATTTTCTCTCTTTTGTCTCTCATTCGCGGCGTCCAAAGCATTTCTTTCCTTGTTTCATAAGCACCCTATTCGCAACTTCCTAACACTCTCTTAATTCTTGTGGATTATTTTAAAAAGTGTGGCCGGGATCGTTGTATTGAATTTATATCCATCCCGCAGTCAACAGTCTACACGTCAGAAACCGTGACTGGAAAAGTGTGGCTAACTTCAGGCTATGTTAGATATTAATCGCGGGAACGGGCTCCTGGCTGTGGCAGAGTTCAATTTCGGGAACGGGCTACTGGCTATTTAGATATCAATCCTCAGGAACAGGCTTCAGACTATGCAGGTATCAATCCTCAGGAACGGGCTTCTTGGTTTTACAGGAAGCGGTCGAAAACACTCCTGCAGGCGTCAGATAACTTTTCACTTCGGGATTCTCCCTTTAAATTGTTTTTTTTAATTTCTACACCGTTATTTATTTTTTGCCATATCCTGCTCGAAAGACCATATTTTGGAGTGGGTTTGTTGGCTTCTCCATACCTGGGGAACAATATTGTTCTGATATTGTTTAATGGTTGACGTTTTGTTGTAACTTTTAATAGTTACTTTATTTAATGTTATAATTTTTCAGTTTATTTGAATCTAACGTGATGATACTTTGCTCAAAATTAGTTCATATTAACTTATCGTCCTTCACACTTAATAATCAGTTAAATTTATTGTTTTCAAGTAAATATAATCCCGAAAATCACTTATCACGGTGTTTTCCACAAGAAACGTGAAACATTTTCATGCAGTCATACATAAATATTGTCTTTATCAACCTGACTGCAAATTAAAATTCCAATGTAACTCATTTTGATAATTTAATTGAACCTTATGTGGTCTTACGAGCATTTTTTACATGGACCTGCTTCGAAGAGTCGCCACCTGGTGGTCTCGCGGCGCACACTTATCGGCTTGTACAGTTCGGCCTCCTACTTCCTCTATCTTCGTAATGATAATAGTATAGAACAACTTTTATAAAGGATACTAATCATTGTTTGTCAATTCCAATTTCTAAAAACTAAAATGCACGTGAATTACGAGAGGCTATTAGTCAAGATAGGTACCTCCCACCCGAGTGTATATGCACTTTAATAATATGCGAAGAAGGAAGGAACATCAATGAATTATAACAAACTTTCAAATAACCTACTAACATAGTATTACCACAAATGTATCAAAATTTAATAAACTTGCTATGACATTGCACGAGCGTCTCACGCCAGTAATGATCTTGGCAGCGATCATAGAATTATTAGATTTAACTTATAAACTATGGCAGCGATGCTGTCATATTTAGTTTTGATTGTTTGCATGGCGCTAAAAATAAAAGCCCATCACAGCTAGATGTACGTGTATGACACGGTCGTATACACAGGTCTGGAAACTCGAGGTTGTTTCCTATGTGAGCAGTGAGTTGCTTACGCGTCTCAGTTCGCGTAGTACCAAAAGTCGTCACGTAGGGAAAACATAAAAGGCGTCCCCACGGTCGTATGTCGAAGCTACGATTTTTATAACAATACGCTATATCTATGGTTTCGGCGTTTACGTAGTGTAAATTCATAATACTTCGGAAGTTGGAGAATAAAACTCAAATTTTACACAAAACTTTTAACATTTAATTTAAAAATGCTGACAAATTGTTTCACCACACTGTGGCATTTTCAAAGTTCAACTTACATTACATCGTCGGTTCTAGCCACGGTCGTATAGACAGGTCTGGAAACTCGAGGCTGTTTCCTATCTGAGCAGTGAGTCGCTTACGCGTCCAAGTGCGCGTAGTACCAAAAGTCGTCACGTAGGGATGTACGACCGTGGGCGTCACGTAAGAGTATCATCTTGATCTCCATGAAGAGTATTCTATGACATTTGTCAGTTAACTTGTAAACAGAAGGAATACCTGCGTTTTCAGGAAAAATGAAACTGTGCATTGTGCCTTAATGCAAAACGGGGTACAAAAGTGCAAAACAAAAAACTTCTGTTTTTTAAAGTGCCGAAAGATGCAGAAATTCGAAAAAAGTGGATGCCTGCGATTCCGGGAAGAAATCGTTTCAACTCCTTATAAGGAACATTTTGCCCATATAAAGAAAAATAATAGTGAAAAATCAACGATAGCCGATCATATTTTAAATACAGGTCACACCATTTCTCTCTCTTTTAAAACACAGTACAGACAAATTTCTAGGTAATTAGAAGGGATGGAAATGTATAAACAAAAAAGCAATTTACTAAATTTCGATTTATCTCCAGCTGACGGTAACCCTGTGTTAACATTATTATCCCCAACTAGTATTTAAATAGGCACATTTTGATTTATAATTTAGTTTACTCTGATGATGGCTACTTGGTAGCCAAAAGGTCCTCAGTACTTTACTAGTATTTTTAGTGGATAAGGGTGATTATTTCTTATTTATAGTGTTATAATATATCCACAGTGTGAACTTTTATAGTTTATTAGTATGCATGTATTTTGATTGTAATCCTAATTTAATTAAAAAAATGTTTATATGCGATCATAGTATGCATGTATTTTGATTGTAATCCTAATTTAATTAAAAAAATGTTTATATGCGATCAATTATTTTCATACATTTCCTTTTTAAATTACTACCAAAAAAGCCTTAGATAATAAGTACATATTCCGGAAAGAAATCGTTTTAACGAGGTCTTTTATGTGTACGAAAAAGGGGAAGTTATTTTTAAGGTGAGTAATACATTTTGACAAGAGTAACAGTTCTATTCCTCTCTCAAATCAGAATAGTAAATACAAGAACACATTTAATTGATAATTATTTTAATAATTTATAAAAATATAAGAATCTACAGTTTCTTCAGTTTGGTTGAATTTTATTAAAAATTTACTAGTGGCAATGAGAACAAGTCATAAATTTAAAAAATGCAGTGATCCAAAATACCTATGAAATAACCAATATATATATATTACAAATCAACACTACACTGTAGTGTTCATTTGTAACATAATGGATTTCCATTCCAACAAGATCCTTTACAATCTAAAAAAACATATATATTAATAGAGGAAAAACATTGACAAATTACATAGATTCTTACTACTTCTAATTAAAAATTATAAAATTACTGTTTTGCTTTCAAATTAACAAGTGTTTGTTTCTTTATCTCTAAATCTAAGAGCAGGGCTTCCCTCATGAGGTCTTGCTGTGCAAGCTGTCATTTCACATCATTTTGACCTTTTTTTAATTCCATTCCAATGGCCAATCTTTTGTCCAGAAGGGAATCATATTTCTCTGCGATTGTTGAGGATGTCAATTCCCGAGAAACTAAAGGTCTTCTCCTACTGGAAGTTGCATTTGCCTAATGTTGGCTGATTCTGTCATAAAAAATATTATGTTCCTATGATATATTTATGTTTTCCAAAATACCTTACCATATCAGTAGTTTTGATTTCATCATTAGAATTACCAGGTTTGTCACAATTATCAGGTTCCATTGGCACATTGATTGAATCCTGTGAATAATAGATTTTTAATGAAGAGAATAAATTGAGTGCAATATTTTTGAAAGCACATCCCACACCAACAAAATTACCTAGAAAGGAAGCCACACCCATGCTATTGAACATTTTTCATTTTTACCCTTACCATTTGTTTTAGGAAACAAGTTGTGCTCTCCATGTAATGTTGCTGCTATAATTCCAAGTGAGAAGCAAAACAGTAGTATTAATATCTCGTACTCATCTCAAATTGTGTGTCATAGCTTATATTTATATGATATTCTACCTGAATAACAATTTACACAATTTTTTTTCATCTGCATTTAATGTTGCATCATAATGAGCATTTTAATATTCATAGCGATGTCACGATTTGCACCTACCTCTACAATTTCTGTTATTATTTCTTCCCCCATATTAGAATCATATGGATTTTCTAATCCTCTGGTGGTTTTATCATTCATAATGGATAATAGCAAATTCTGATCCCAACCTTTGTCTACCACTTTCGACACACCACCACCTGTAAGTCATTGCATTGTCATTGTGTTACTGCTAATTACAATGATCATACAAACCTGTTAAATATCTTTGCTTTCTTTCTTCAGCTACAACTTTCCGCCCATCCATCTTTCTGTTGCTGAAAAACTTTTTAAGTGAATGCACCTCTCTGTACCTCGATTCTGAACATGAAGAATTGAATTCATTGGCTACAGCTTTCCAGGCCTTGTTCTTCTCATCAACACTGACACCGTCAGTTTTCTTGCATTCAATAATGTGCTTATATTTATGCACAAGGCTTAAAAGCAGTTGCTTCTCAGTTTCAGAAAAAATAGGGATACGGGTCTTCGATACAATTCACTACGATAATTGTGTATTATATTACCTTATTACTTTCCATTTCAACGGTGCAAATGGGCATTAGTAGTAACACTGCTTGTGATTCCGGGAAGAAATCGTTTTACCCATAGATAACTCTACTACCGTACTACCTAGTAGAGTTATCTATGGTTTTACCCCCTCGCGATTCAAGCGCTAGCTGGTGACTGAGCGAGGGACTACGAGTTTGGGGACGCGTAAGCGACTCAAGTCAACCATAGAGTTTCCAGACCTATGTATACGACCGTGGTGTATGATTATTGAAACATAAATGAGGACAAAAGAAAAGTACACATAATTAAGTATCGATAGTTATATTTATTGACAACAGTTAAATACATATAATAAAATAACAATATAGTCTAGGAAATAACGCATTCCACATTCCAAACCCGGCGCAGTTGGATGGATTGAGATACGATTTTTTGCATTCGATTCAGAAAATGATTTAGAAAATTTGTCCAGTATTTTTTTTTTGTGAAAAAAATTATTGCATTTCTACAGCCAAAAAATGCATTTTCTGAGTGCACTTCTTGAGGTAAATGAAAAAACGGACTCGAACTGGTTTCTAGGGGGTTCTTGAGGTCGCTGAACACGAATATGCTATTAAGGAAATTCACAGAGTTCCCCTTGGACCTCCCGGGGGTATCCGGGAGTCCTGACGCCCTAGGTATCGTTTAATGTTTGTTAACTGTTCGAGAGGTGATATAAAGGTTGCTAAGTGATGATTACGACGTGAAAAAACTCTTCTGCAATACCTGGTAGTACCCTGAGATCGGGTGACCACGTCATCTTCTAGAAATTTGTTAAATTTCCTTCATAAAATGTATCAAATTCTGGCACTCGGAGTTTTCAAAGTCGCCGATCACGACTATGACACTCACAATGTTCTGCAAATTACCTGGAGGTGTTTCCAGGTCTCTGCAGCCCTGTGCATCTACGTCATCTTCTAGGAATTTGTCAATTTTTCTTCATAAAAGGTAACAAATTCTGGCTCTCGAGGTTTTTCGAAGTCGCCGATCATGATTATGATCAGAAAGTTCATGCATAGAAGATGACTTAGATACACAGGGCTCCAGAGAACCCGAAACACCTTCAGGTAATTTGCAGAGAATTGTGAGTATCATAGTCGTGATCGGCGACTTTGAAAACTCCGAGAGCCAGAATTTGTTACATTTTATGAAGAAAAATTAACCAATTCCTAAAAGATGACGTGGTTACCCGGTCTCAAGGTACCACCAGGTATTGCAGAAGTTTTTTCACGTCGTAATCATTACTAGCAACCTTTATATCACCTCTCGAACAGAAAAATGCATTTTTTGGCTGTAGAAATGAAACACATTTTTTCCGCAAAAAAAATACCTGACAAATTTTCTAAAATCACTTTCTGAATCGAATGCAAAAAACCGCATCTCAATTCATCCAACTGCGGCAAGTTTGGAAGGTTTGGCCTATTTTAGTGCTTTATTTCCTCGATTAATACCCCTATGTTAATAGTCCCATGCCGATTCAAATTCGATTTATTTATAAATAATTTGCCACAGGTATTACACGATATTCCGGATTCGAATTTTTTATTTTTTTGTTGAGATATTGGATCCCTTTCATTATCATGACCGTGAATTTTCTTCAAGTGAACATACAGGCTTTTTCTCTGGGTAAATTGCATCCCACATTCTTGGCAAATACAATTTTTTTCAGAATTTTACAAGTGAATGATGGATGAAGTAAACCGATGTTAATAAAAATAAACAAACCACAAGCATATAACCTAGTATTTACGTTAAACGTCACTAATGTCAAAAGCACATCTATCCCTTATCTCTGTTTATAACATCTTTAAGCTATGCTTGAGACACCGCTGCCATACATACTCTGCTCCGGTAGTACAGTTATCTTTGACTGCTGCCAAGATCATTACTGGCGTGAGACGCAAAGAGTTCTATATCTAGAGAAGACAAGTTGTATCGTTTGTATATAAAGAGAACGTATTTTGGGAGTCCAGCACGGTTACCCTCCATAGATAACTCTACGGTAGTAGAGTTATCTATGTTACCCTCTCTCCGCGTCCCAAGCGATCGAGTCGACTAGTTTTTGGGTTTTGCAAGTGAACTTGGGTGAAGCAACATTGTTTCACACTACAATTTCCGTCGTTCAAGATTTTCAGGAAAGCTGTAAAATAAATAGATAATAATACATACTCAAAAACAATAATATAAACAAAACGAAATAACGAAAATAACTTTATTGTGCTGCAATAGCGTCATAAATGAATAGTCGTCTACCTCGATCATGCGTAAAGAACGAAAAAAGGGAGACTCCCAAAATACCGTATAAATCTGACTTGGCTTCTCTATATATAGAACTCTTTGGTGAGACGCTCGTTGACATTGCCGCTTAGAGTTTCGAACCTACGCCGCTATCGGAAAGAAAAATACGTTACCGGGGTCTTACTTAATAGTTGATCTCATAGATAACTCTACTAGTAGAGTTATCTATGGTTGATCTGTGCGTATCACCTCGGCTAGAACCACGGTCGTATACAATTTGTCAGCATTTTTAAATTAAATGTTAAAAGTTTTGTGTAAAATTTGAGTTTTATTCTCCAACTTCCGAAGTGTTATGAATTTACACTACGTAAACGCCGAAACCATAGATATAACGTATTGTTATAAAAATCGTAGCTTCGCATTATACAAAAAAATCATTTCGCTGTCGTTTCCCAAACTTGAACTCGTGCGCATCATGCCTAATGTTTAATAAACTATTTAAAATTTTTTAAGTTTGGAGAATTAAACTCAATTTCCACGAAAACTTGTAAGTTACTTCAATGTGTCATTATCAAATAAAGCTAAATGTGAAATTATATTCATAATTATTACAGATCAATCTGAAATGTGATATAAATTTAGGGATTTGGCCAGTAGTTTATTTAAGAAATTGGTCACAATTTGTGAATTATAGGTATCGATTTGGTCATTTAATATTGTTACTATTAGTTTTTAATTTTCTATTGATCCTAGAGTAGGTATTGAGTTCATGTCCTTTTCCCTAATTAAAAACCCTTAATTTTGATGAGATCAATAATTATAGCTGTACTTTTGAATAATTAATTATTCAAAGTTTTTGTTTAAAAATTTTCTAACCAGAGGGATAATTGGTCAAACACTCAATTTTGACACGTTTATAATTAAATAGCCGTACAAATTTCAATGATTATAATATATTTCCTAAGTATACAAGGAATAACAACATATTTCAACACTAATAAACTATAAAACAGAGTACACTGTGGATATGCTATAACACTATAAATAAGAAATAATGGCCCTTATCCACTAAAAATACTGTTAAGATACTGATGACCTGTCGGCTACCAAGTAGCCATCATCAGAGTGAATTCTGGTCCTTAGTTTAGAGTATTTTTAGTGGATAAGGGTGAATATTTCTTATTTATAGTGATACTTCAACACTATTTTATTAGTACCAAAAATATTAAATGTGAATATCAACAGAAACAAAGACCTGAAAATATTACCCCTAAGAACACTCCAAATTCTGAATACTTTTCTTTTGAAAATTCATTGTCTACAAGAACAGATGGTAACAGTTTAAGGAAATAGAAATGAGAAAATAATTGTGATCACTTTTTTTTAACAAGTTTGGCTCGTGGTCCATAGGAAGCCTTCCCCCGTTTAGTACCAGATTGAGGAATTAATTCAAATAATGTTTTGAAGCTTTCTGATAAATCTGCAACTTGATCATCAATTCCAGAGATATTTGAAGTGTAATCTAGAATTTCTTCACTCTCTTCATCTAAAAGTCGAGACTTTATAAATGCCTTCATTTTGATGTAATTAGGCTTAATATACATAGAAGGATGGTAATCAAAAATCAATTTATCTATGAGTTGGTTGGTGATAGATATCTGTTCCTTGGTTAATACATTGTTATGTTCATCATTCATCATAGGGGTATTTAGTATTTCAGAAGCAAAGGGAATGGAAATGATCAAAAAGGTTCTAACCCCTCCAACACTTTTAGGAATCAGTTCTATAAAACGTATGCTACCTGTTGTTCTCAACTTTTTGGCACAAACCAGCACTTTATTGTTATCCATACAATGCTGCCAAAACTGATTGAAATATGTTAAAGTTTCAGAGTGATGAACCTGTAATAAACTTGGTGAAGTCAATACTACCCCTATATCTGTTATTCTATTACTAACATATAACAATGTTATACCAACTGGTATATTATTTTTTTCTGTCTCAACCTTTTCAGCTAAATTGAAACTAATTGTAGGGCACTGATGTTTTGTTATCTTACTAGTAACAGAAAAATTTTCTGTTCCAAGTTCAGCACCTACATATTGTTCTTTAACTTTCTTCAGAGCTACCCCAGATGTTGAAACACAAGCGTTGTGTAGAAGTTTAGCAGGACTAATGTAACTCTTATTTGAAACTATGATGAATCTTTCAAGATCTCCAATAAAGGGATAAAACAACATCTTTCGTTGTGAAATTCTCTTTACTACAGTTGATGTTAATTTTTCAAGTAAACCCTCTTCATCTTCACAAAGTTCTTCTACATAATAATTTTTTGAAAGTTTGAAAATTTCATTATAAAATAAATTATAATTAAATTTTTGATTCATAGTGACCACCTGAAACACAATATCATTCGCATCAAAATTTTTCGCTTCATTCAAAGCTGTAAAACGCTTATTACTGTCTGATCCAATTGGATTGTCATCATTTGTTATCAAGACTAGCGTTCTCTTATAGAATGTGGAATTAATTTCTTTAAATTTTTTCTTGCATAATTGGAAAAAAGATGCCAAATCAAATTCTCCTTTTCTCTCGAACTGAATTTTTAATTCATTGTCTGATAAGTTTTTCTTTATTTTCAACTTTTTTGTAGAATCAATGATGTTGTTTTTGAAATCAATAAGGCTAGCTTTATCATCCTGATCAACAAAAACCACCCCAAATTGACTCCAGTTCCTCTTGTTTTCATTCAAAATAAGGGAATCGGCTAGTTTGTACAGGGAATTAAGGCAACACCTAAGAGGTGTTACTCCAGGCATTATTTCACAAAACATGGATGGATGAGTGTCGACAGCTATTAATACGAAGGAAGGCTTCATTAACATGCTAGAACTAAATTCTGTCATCTCTTCTATACTCGAATCCATTGTAGAGTAGATATTTAATAGCTTGGAATAAGCGACCAAAGACAACAAATACTAATTAAGATATAGATCAATCTCTATATACCATCAAACAACTTTAATTAATTAAAATTAATCTATAATACTAAACAATTTTGATTTTGGAGAACCGTGTATGACAAAGTATATACCAAGACCAACCAACTGCCAAGTGCCAATACTACCATACAGAAAGACAATAATTTAAGAAATTGAACCCAAAGAGTTCTATATATAGAGTAGACAACTAAGCCTGTCACTGGTATCTTAACGGACATTCTGTCCTTCTCGCACATGTACTGCGCTCTCACTCGCACGATGTGCGCGCGTTATACTTATTCTCGTATTCTTATACTCTTTGTGATAGAAGGGGAGACCGTGCGAGTGAGGGCGCACTAACATGTGCGAGAAGGACAGAATGTCCGACTAGTTACCAGCGCTTTCCTATGCTTAACACACTACTTGTCTACTCTATATATAGAACTCTTTGATTGAACCACAGGCCCGTCTTTCTGTTTGAACATTGAGCCAAACGATCTATGCGCAGAGCAAATGCAAGTGCATAGAACCCAGATCATTATATTCATAGAGAAATATAAAACGATAGAATTGAGATGTAAACGTATAAATTATACGAGGCAAGAAGTCTAAGACTTCTTGACGAAAGGCTATTAAGCAAAATCGGTACCCTACCAGTGTACATGCACTTTAATAATACATGAAAAAGGAACATCAATTAATTATTACATCAAACTTTCAAATAACCTACTAATTTAGTATTACCAAAAATGTATAAGAACTAACCTGCGATGATGACCTTGCTGCTTGGAGTTTAGAACCTACGTCGCTATCGAGAAGCCAAATACGTTATCGGAGTCCTACCACCTTGGCTAGAACCGCTAATTGTGACAATGTAATGTAAGTTGAACATTGCATTCGGTATTATCAACAGTTAATTCGCTCGCCGCTAGGAGCATATATTATCTATATGGGTGGGATGTACTTAACTTGAATAATAGACTCTCCGTGAATAACTACATTTATTAGGAATGTAGAAAGAAATTAACTGATTCGTAGATCATCAAATTTCCTTACCCTCCTTTTATTATTCAACAAAGAACAATAAGCATTTTCTATCCATTGGGCCCTTGTCGTTAATTATCTAAATCGGTAGACGGTACTAGAACTGTTGGCGATTCCAGCCATTACGTGATGAAAATGCATTATTGATTTAAATAAAATAACTATTAAAAATTTGATTTTCACTATTTTAATATATAAATTTATTGTTTCGCTAACACCGTAGCTTCTTCAAACAAATATTACAAAGTAACTAAAGTTACGTTTATTTATTAAATTATGAAAATCAAAGTTTTAATTCTTATTTTATTTAAGTTTAATATAAGTAAATTACGAAGTTCATAACCTTGGCGGTCTCTAATCATAGAATCATAATCTGAACTAAAAACAATCGAATGTATAAAATATGGACATCAATTCTGAATTATTATTTCAATATGCATGTTACAAGTTTTTCTAGATTTTAAACATTTCTAAATGAGTGTGTAATCCGTACTCATATCGCGAGCTACTGCTCTAAGGAATGATTGTTGTTCTGTGAAGTAAAGTGAGAGTCAATACACTCTATTAGTGTGACGTCACGTCGCCATTTTGGTTGGATTGGTCATGGCCCATTATCCAAACAAAGTGTTTGTTTACGGTGTTTTACATGTGATATTTGTTTGTAGGTGATTTCGAAAGCTATTTATATGTTTATAATCGAGTGATTATTACTGAGACATACACAAGTGAAAGTAAGTCTTGTAAGCAGTATATGAAATTTTTAGATGGTCAACAGATATTTTGACAGTAGAGAACAGTGCATAACCTAACAAATCGCCTAGCAGTTAGGAGTTTATATTTTATAAAAATGGTGATGTGTTGGGCTCCAGGATGTCACCTTTATAACCAGAGAGAAGTGTGCAAGTTCTTCAAGTTTCCGAAAGATCCTCAATTAAAGAAAAAGTGGATTTTGCTAGTGAGGTTAGTCTACCATGAAATGCTGGATGAATTCATGGAATGAAATAGTATTTTTATTTTTTAGAAGAGATATAGAACCTGGTCCAGGAGCTTTCTGGTGCAGCTAAACTATAAATAAACTAACATTATTCTAATTTTTTTTGGCTCTTATAGGTTATGTGAACCACTCTTTTTGATTTATGAACTTATAACTCCATTAAACGTTTACAGTACTTACTTGAATTTTTGAGCTTCTCAGAAATACACAACAATAGTCTAATAATTTGTATAAATTTCGCAAAATCACCACCAAATTAAATATTACACGTAAAACACCATAAACAAAAACTTTGTTGGATAATGGGCTATGACCCAAAGAGGTCTATAACTAGAGTGGACAAGTAGGCAATGTATTACATTCATACGCGAATAGGTATTTTGTTTTTCATCATGCGTTCTCTGTCGCACTATTTCTTACCGCGCGGGCGCGTCTCGTGTATTATACGACGTGGCGCTAACAAACGCTTACGCGCTATATAGTACGAGCGCGTGGGGGTTACGTGAGGGAGTGAGAGAAAAGAGAAGGACAGACGCACTCGATTCGTATGAAATAAATGCCTCACTTGTCCACTCTAGTTATAGACCTCTTTGCTATGACCTACACCAACAAAGACGGCAGCGTGACGTCATTTCTAATAGAGTGTATCGGCTTGCGCATGCACATTGTCAGATACAACCATAGAAGTATTATATAAATAGAGGTAAAATCGTTATGCCGAAACAGTTGAAATCATGATTGAAATAACCTCTACTTCGGTTTCTCTACGTCTATAATCCTAATTCATAATTTCCCTTTTGTCATCCCATACAGTGAAAGGTGTAAATCTAAGGTAAAGGGGGCAGTAAGCAGTATTCCTCTAGCATGTCTCCACCTCATTGAATTTCCGACGGCAGGCGAGCGGATTTACTGTACGTATACGAAACTCCAAGCGGAAAGGCCATCGCAGGTTAGTTTATTAGTTTTGGGTTTACATGCTTTATGATCGTGGCTTCATCTGTTCCGTTTTTTCAAAGAAGGAAAATCTTTGAGCAGTAGTTCCTTCTTTGAGAAAATCTAAAGAACAAATGATGAAACCGTGACCATAAAGCAATGGCGGAGACTCTTCAAAAGTTTAACAAACAAAACTGCGATGTCCTTACTGTTTTCATATATGTACACTAAATTCGCTTGCCAGTCATCGGACGTTCAGTGTAATGAAGACATGCTGCAAGAACACCGAGGGAGCCCTCTAACCTCTAATACTTGAGTAGATTATAATAATTCTATGGTTTATGTGGCATAACTACTAATTAACTACATATAAATTATATCATAGGGTTTTAAATAATTTTGATCAGATGGGTTTATTTTTCTGAGCAAGTAGGTATAATTTGTTCATCCAAGGTTCGAAGCATAGGGGTATTTATTATGAATTATATGATAGTATTGATTATATCGAAACTTCTAACATGTTTCTAAATCTTAATTGTGAGGTTCCTGTTGATAAATTAAACTATATTAAATACATATTTAACATTGACGGTTATGGATCTTTTTACCTCTATTTATTACCTCTAAGAATACAGTTCACTACAGCGCTTTATTGGCCTCTCTTGTAAAACAATACAATGCTTTTAATAACTAAAATAATAAACACAGTTTGCTCTGAAACAACATAAGGCACTGGAATATGAGTATGAGTCCTGGAACCAAATACTATATATAAAAATTCTCGGGAAATAGGTCACATTAACACTCTGTTTTAAAATTTTTATCTTAACGTACGTTAAGGTGGTGGTGAGCAATATTTTGGACAAATATTCGGCACTGCAATGGGATCTCCTATTTCAGCTACCATTGCTAACCTCGTTATGGAATGCCTGGAGGAATCTGTTATAAGTTCATTAGATTTTCCTTATGTGTGTTCCCAACGATAAAATTCAATATGTGATTTAAATTTAACAGTTTCCACTGTAAACTTCAATTCACTTGTGAAATAGAAGTAAACAAAAACATAAATTTCCTAGATATGAACATTAGGCATGATGCAGATGGAAAAATAAAAACTTCTTGGTTTACTAAAGAAGTTTGGTCTCAACGTTATCTTCATTTCAATTCCGTTGCACCAGCTTGTTATAAAAAAAGTGTCATAAACAGTCTTAGAGACCGCGCGGTAAAATTGTCCCACGCAGAGGACCGTCCCAAGAATTTACAAATTGTTCGTAATACACTGGAAATGAATGGCTACCCAAAAACTTTCTTCAATCCGATCATTAAAGAGAGAATAAACAGAATCTATAATGGTTGTTCATATAAAAATAATATAAAAGATAATACAGACAATTATATAACCTTACCATACATTCCGGAGACCTCAGAGAAAATTAAGAAATGTTTGAAAAAATACGATATAAATGTCGCGCATAAACCTACAAACTGTGTTGGGAAATATTTCTCAAATCTAAAGCCATTAATACCTAAAGATAAACAAACCCACACAGTATACAAATTAAATTGTTTGGATTGCGATGGAACTTATACTGGAATCTATAAACAATATTTACAAAAAAGAATGTACGGCCATAGGTATAGCACAAAAAACAAAAACTTAGAAAATTCCACCGCCCTTGCTAAACACTGCTTTGATTATAACCATCAATTCGATTACAATAATGTTAATATTCTAACTAACGAAACCAATTATTATAAAAGATCTATTTTGGAGATGATTCACATAAAACGTGATTCCAAATCTGTAAATCATAGGACTGACGTTCAAACACTAAGTCATATTTTTATACTAATTTAATTAATTGATATTCTTGCAAATTCCTACTTGAGTCCTTATAATGTTAAAAGTTTATTTTAGGTAGAATTGTCTAAAGTATTTCTCAGAGGCCACAGACCTTCTTTTATTACCTAATAAATCATGACATCTGGTTCGTAAATGAACACTTGAGATGGTCGGTCTCATCTGTTAGTCTCTTGTAGACATTTATGAAATGTGGTCGTATTTGTTGATAATTCTACTAAATAGTGGATTTTTAATATTACGCATTGTAGTAACATTGCTGTGTTATAATTTCGATTTCATGTTTCTGTTCGTTTCGGCGACGTTGGCATTTAAACGAAATTTGTGCGATAAGGACGCTTTGTGTTAATACAATTATTTCTAATTAATCAGGTTATTGAAGTAATAAGTCTTCTGATGATGGTCGTGAGACCGGAACGTACGTTAAGACAAAAATTTTAAAACAGAGTGTTAATGTGACCTATTTTCCGAGAATTTTTATATATAATTCATACTGGGTCAAGAATTCTTTATTAGAACCAAATACTTTGAGAGTTTAGGAAAATCCCCGAGCATCTTCTAAGCGGATATCCACGCTTTAGGAAAATGTTCAATAAAGAAAGAAATAATCATCATATCAGACAGTGAAGCAGCCACCAACGCGCTGAGCTCCCATATGTAATCAACTGGGAACGCTTAGAGAAACTGAACGAAGTAAGGTAAGAATTATACGCGGTTACCCTCCTAGTGGAAAAGAAAGAAAAATCAGAAGTAAAAGTGAACTGAAAGACCTTTTGTGACCTGAAACCTTATGTGGAATAAGCACCAGTATAATACTGAAACAAAAGTGGACAAAAAAGACCATACTTCTGAATGAAACTACAAGGATTGAGGCAGGCAAATATACTTGTGAGAAACTGTAACCAGAAGAGATCTTATAACTGCACTTACCTAAGCAAAATTAAATTCAGAATACTAACGGGAATTCTACAGGGCACTTGAGAGGACATCTTAAGAAACTGGAATTAGTAGAAGAATAATAGTGCAGATTCTGGACGAAATTTCTATCTATTGTTATGATTTCATTTCCTAAACAACAAAAATGATAAAATTAGAACTTACCGAACATTGAAAATCAGAAAAGATTAATAAAAAGATATTATATGGAATTAAAAACAATATTAAAAGTTAAATAATAGTTAGTATAATATAATGAACAATCTAAAACATAATAAACAACAATGTAATTAGAATAAAAGTGCAAAACAAGAACTTCAGTGAAAGTAAACGTACAGTGTTAAGAAGACAGAAATCATAATTAAAATGATTACAAACACTATCATGAGATAGCACAAACTATTGAAAAATGTTGTAGATATAAGTTAGGATTAGTAAATTTGAATTATATAATGTTAAAGAAATGTTATTG
This sequence comes from Endomychus coccineus, assembly GCA_958510875.1. Classification (NCBI taxonomy): domain Eukaryota; kingdom Metazoa; phylum Arthropoda; class Insecta; order Coleoptera; family Endomychidae; genus Endomychus; species Endomychus coccineus. The sequence continues at coordinate 68,605,384 of OY294068.1, forward strand.
ATATGTTATATTATGGATTAGTTTTTAATAATGACAACTGTCAAATTTATAATAATTATAAGAATAATCATATTAATAATAACCTAATCATAGGTTATCTTATACCAAAGTGTGAGGAAAAATGTAGGCAATATGAATTTAAAAAGAAGGAATCATCAACATTTAAAATAAGTTGAAAATCTCCAATAATTAAAAATTTAAAGAATACTAAATTCTGATTGGTCGATGCAATTTTATAAACGTCAGACTAGTAACAATGTAATAGTTCTGTCAGTTTTCAACAATCAACAAAGCATTCTTGATAGGTAAACTAAGCACCTCATTGGTTATTTTTGAAAATACTTGGCGTCCTTTTTGAAGGCCCATAAAAGGCATCTGAAGACAAGCCAAATCAGTTAGCCATCAACATCTGAAGAGTCAAGGTACTCAAGCTAATCATAAAATTTCCATAACCTTAGTTTTTGGATAAACATCGGTGAACCCAAGTGTTCCAGTAGCTTCGTAAGGTTGAAAGTAACCGAAGCAAATAAGTAATTTATACAAGTCAAGTAGTGTTCCCAGTCTTCGAACAAAGTTTTTAAAAGTTATTATAACCATAATTCACAACTAGCATCGTATAATAGTTAGTCTTCGAAAACGTTCCAATACATCATTTAAGGTTTTATATCTTTTGAAAAAGAATAAGACAAGTTAACAAGTATCAACAGTTCCTGATTTCTAAAGAAGTAACCACATTGTTTACCTGTGATTTGTGTATAGCAGAGAAATTGTGTACCTACGGGTAAAGTGAATTATCAAATTAATAAGAAAATCAAGCCAAGTGAACATTGCCTACATTTTTGAAAACATATTCTTGGATATAAACTAAACGTAAGTTTATTTGTTATTTCTCCATTGTATTATTGTCTGTCTGTAAATCTGAAAGAAAGATTGTAGATTATAACTTTGTAAATAAAGATAAATAGTAAATAATTTTGAGGTTAGATCATAGATCTATTTGAACATAAAATTGTTAAAATTAATACCCGAGATAAAAATAGAGTCATAGAAATTTAAATATAAAAGTTTTTAACATTCAAAGAACATTGTGTTTAATTCCATAGATATAAAATAAAAAGGTAAAAGTTCATTATTCAAATCATTAGATTATTCAAATCAAAACAAACATAAGATTTAAAATACAAATAAAAGCTAGCCGGAAGAATTAATCATAATTCATAATTAAAGAATAAACTCATAAAGGAGTTTAGTTAATAATTGTCACAAACGTGGGGCAATATAAATCAAAAGACCTTTCTTAACAATTGTCACCACAACGTGGGGCAAAATAAATCATAAGAGTTTATATAATACTATATACTCTCAGAATGCTCTGCCCTGCAAGTTCCAAGGACCTGACACCTGAGAGAGTGACAGAGCGTATCAAATAGAAGAGGAAGACTTACCTAACCTGAAATTCCTATGAGCTACAGGGTTGGGGGAACTGTCTTAATCGTTGAGAAACTCTGAACAGCTCAGCAGTAGAAGCGGGCACAATAGATCTCTTAAGGGTGCAGTGTGCAGATATCCTCAAGATAATAAATTAAAGCTAATAAAAATATATTTCATGTCAAGTTTCAATCAACATTATGTAAGGTACTATAGAAATAATTTGAAAACTGAAGATGTATGGCTATCGGGCCCAAAAACAGTAGTTTCTAGTTACGCCGTTTTAACGACCATAGCGAACGGCACAATCGTCTCCACAGTGGTTTACGCACATACGGTCGCACACGCAGACTTCTCTCAAAAATAGTCAACACTATAGATATTATATATACATACGTATATAATATCTATGGTCAACACGGATTAAGAAAGTGTCAAAACGGTTATTTCGGCGTAAATCCGAAAAAAATGTTGATGATTGCAATACTTATTTTCTACTATGTATAGTGAGAGAAGTAATACTATTCTCACTCAACCACCACACACAAACAAAATAGCAAGTACAGGGGAAATACCATATATGTAATACACGTAATGTTCAACAGTCCGATTATATAAGAGCACTTTGTAATAGCCAATTTTCTTAAAAGTTTTAAATGCAAACCGTTATATATGCGAACCAATATCAATTATAGCTCATAGTTCTAATTCAGGAAACAGTTATAATACTTTTCTCCCTTATCATATACCTCTATCAATATACAATTACTAAAGTTGTAAAAAATAAGCTATAAGGCGATATTATAATCGACCGTCATCTTAAGCTCCCCATACACGTGCGAACAATTTGCGCAAATTCGGTGTTTGTGCAAACATTTTGACCGTCTTATGAGGTGTTTGAATGGTTGCGCAAACTGAGTAAAATCGGTCAGGTTCGAAATAATTTGTACAAATACTCCTTGTTTGACGTGTATGGTACGGTTTGTGTAAACTTTGGGTTAGTCAACTCCTGCTCCGACACTGTCAGGCAGTTTCCATTCCCTGGTTGCAAACGTAGTTCCGGTAATTTTAGTTTTATTAGTTTGTTGCTATTTACCTCTCCAATATGGCGAATAAGACAACAGAGGATGAACAGCGGGAACTTTGGAGAGAGTTTATTGCAGTGTATCGTGATTCACCTGACGTGTGGAAAGTGAAAAGTGACTGTTATAAAGATAGAAATAAGGAGGACGCGGCGTATAAAATACTCGTCCATAAAATGAAGGAAAACGAACCCAGTGCAGATAGGGCAAGTGTACGCGCCAAAATCAATTCATTTCGCACTGCCTACAGAACAGAAATGAAGAAAGTGAAGGAGAGCATAAAATCAGGTGGAGGAACAGACGACGTGTACGTGCCAAGTTTGTGGTACTTCGACGAGCTTGACTTCTTGAGGGATCAGGAAACTCAAATTCAAGGAACTTCGGCAATGGACGAAACTGAATTTATTGAAGGAAATAACGAAACGAAGGTACGTACAATTTTTGTTCATATTTTCTATTGTTTTTTCATACATTGAAATACAAATTCATTATTATACAAAATCAGAATATTTCATACAAACAATTATTTGAATATCTTGTCCTACCAAGAGACAGCACCTTGCTCGCTATTGAAGTAATGTGAGAAGTTAAGACGTACTTGTTTGGAAGACACTGGGGTATTTCTGCCTGGGAGCTGTTGCAATGGAAGTAATTGTCCATCCGAATGCCAATCAGCATTCCCCTGTAGTTGTGTTCTCAATTTCAAAACCACCTTGGTTATACAAGTCATCTTTGTTCATTCTTAAAAAATTATGTAAATGAGTACACGCAAGAACTATCAAGCTTGCTTTTTCCGGGCTCAAATAGATTTCTCTCAAAAATATTCTGAATCGAGATGCTAGTATACCGAAGGCATTTTCCACAATGCGACGAGCGCGAGATAGCCTGTAATTAAATATTGCTTGTTCTCTGGTCAGGTTCTTTCGACTGAATGGGGTTTCATTAGGTTGTCCATAAGAGTAAATGCATCATCTCCCACCAAAACGTTTCATTTCACTGTCAGGTAAATTATCAGGTTGAGGAATATGAAGTTTGTAATTCACGAGTCGCCTATAAAATTCTGTATTGGAGAACCATAGAGATCAAGAATAGAGTACCTGTTATACGTAAGCCCTATGTATTTTTGTACGTCGCCCTGTAAGAAAAAAACGTAGGGATAAGCCCCGCCCATTTTAAAGCGCGCGGTATTCAAGTGCATGATACACTATATTGTATCATGTTCAAGTGAAATAAATAAGAATAACTCATGAAGTTGCACTTAGCGTCGTTGCGTATGTCGCCCCGCGTATTATACGTCACAAGTAGGCGGAGCTAAATTTCCCTACGTTTTTTTTACAGGGAGTCCCTCAATTCTTTAAACAGGTACCTACTCTATTCTTGATCTCTATGTGGAGAACACACCCCCATCGGAAACTCTTCCATTGGTCCCTACATCGACCATTATAAATTCGTAATTGGCATTAACCACAGCCATCAACACAACACTGAACGAATTCTTGTAGTTGAAATAGTAGGAGCCACTTCCTGGTGGTTTGCGGATGCTGATATGCTTCCCGTCGATGGCTCCGATGCAGTGGGTAAAATTCCACCTTCTCTCAAACTGTCCGGCAATAACCTTCCATTCATTCTTACTTGCTGGAATCTGCAACAATTCAATTTTTATTACTATTTAATTTAATTATTTAATTTCATAACAATAACTTCAATAATTTCAATTGATAAGTACTTTCACGACTACATAGATATTTCCATTTATTTTGTTTTAGGTCGCAGAAGACAGTTCTCAAACAACCCAACCCGAGCATACACCTACACGTAAAACATCGAGGAAAAATGAGGACAGTGACGAAAGTAAAAGGACTAAACTATTGTCTATGGCCTGCGAACGTCTTGAAAAACCCTCCTCAGACACTCAGATCATAGCAAAAGGGTGGGGTGTAGAGTATGAGAAAATGTCTGCAAGTCAGCAACTTTACGCTAAAAAATTCATTGATTACATTCTTTTCGAAGGACGACTGGGCAACCTTCATAGATATTCAATGACCATAAATAATCCACCTCAGTCATTCGCCACCCCCCATCATCCTCAATACATTCATCCACCTGGCTACATTCCATTCTCATATGCCCGTTCAGCCCTATCAACTCCATTCAACTCGTACCCCCCGATTCCATCACCATCACCTTCAAACGTTTCCACTCATTCTGACTCATCGCAATACCTCAACACGCGTGTCTCAAGACAAGAAGTGGATCAGATACATGAATCAACACAGCAACCAGTTCAATATTCATCAATTCATGACCTTATTCATGATGAACAGTTTAATTGACCAAACATTATCAGGGTTGCTTTCAAACAATATTGTTGTTTTTGACAAATAAATGCGGCTTATTTTAAGTACTATTTTATTTACTCACCTTTATTAATCCTTTCAAAACGTGGATGAGAGCGTCACAAGTTTGCACTATTATTTTTCCAAGTGTTTGAGCTGCGATGGCAGTTTGAGATTTCAGATCTTCAAAGGAGGCACCGCTTATTAGGTATCTCAAAGTGGCCAACAATCTCAGTTCTGGAGATATTGCGTCTCTCATCACCGTGTTGTTTTTCACTATGAGGGGTGTCACCATTTCGAGTAGCTCGCTGAACGAAGCTGCGTCCATTCGAAGGTAGTTTTTGTAGTCTGCAGCTGAAGTTATTTTGAGCTCAGTGACCAGGCGGTCATGACTGAATTCGTTCCTCTTCTGGTTCTGGAGCCAACTCTTGACCCACACTCTTCGCTTTCTTTTTCTTTTAACTATTCGTTTCTCAGCCACTAGGGCTAGAATAATGGCGGCACAGCAATCGTCCGTATCTGACATGTTCAACGAACAAAATCACAAATCGAAATGATGTTTGCGCAACAGGTTGCTACGTGTATGTGCTAGCGTATGTACAAACAGGCGTTTGTACAAACACCGAATTTGCGCAAATTGTTCGCACGTGTATGGGGGGCTTTAGTTCCAGTCACTGGAGAAATGTTAGGGAGAAACGATAGTTATAGCAAGTGAAACATTTTTCCAAACGTAAACGGTATGTAGAATCTTGTTGGTTATAATGAATATACAAGCTTCACATTTATAAAATATTGCTGTATGAAAACATAATCAATTTGTTAATGACAGAATAAATCTGCACGAATAGTTGACGTATTTAAATCAAAAGATATATAAATTATGTTATTTATATTGAGCAATTTGCCAAATATCAATAAGTCGAGTTCCTTCTAGTTTGACCCACAACATTTTGAACACGACTCACAATCGATTTAGTAAATCCCGGAGTTTTCGAAGTCGGAAACTGTATCAAAGATGTTGCCTAAACGGTTCTTTAGTTTGGCCTTACATCTATAAACGAGTTGAATAGCAAATTTAGAGAACAAATTTTAGAAGTTATTGATTATTGAGGGTGAACATTTTAAATTTTATGGAACTTTGTTTGAAGGTAATGGCTCTAATTTGGTCAATTAACCAGCTTGCTTGAGTGACGCTTCAGATTTGGACTCAATTATAATACGAATTTGGTTCATTTGAAAACTTATACATGGAACCGTACGATTTTCAGAAACTTCACGTATGAAGACCGAACACATATGACAAGCTGATTATTAATACATTAGCATTGGATTTTGAAGTATGGAAATATTTCAAACATTACGCAGATTGAATATTTGGGGGGTTCGCCACCAACAGCTCCGCTCCGCCTCCCCCTTACTGCGCCACTCATCATGCACTACGCACCATACTGTCTAACACAAGCAAGTGATTTATGAAATTTAAATTACTAGTGTGTTAAATGTTACTTCTCAATCGCTTCACACTATTAGTCAATATTTTCTATTTTTGCAAAAAGTGTCAAAATTATAAAAATTAGGTGTATAGGTAATTATAATTTCATAATCCATTCGCTTTCTGAAGTCGTAACTTCGACTTAGAAGGTGTATCAAATACGTCTTTGAAGAAGTTTGTTAGAATGAAAATTTTAATCAGTAGCTACATTGAAGTTAAATCTTGAAGATATTCATTGAACCCTTGTTAGTTTTGCAATTTTCTAAGAAAATCTAAGAAAAACTGGGTACTGAGTTTTCTACTGGAAAGGGTGATTAAGAATACGATCGTTTACTTTGAACCTGCTTGGCAGATTTTATTTATCATTCGTACACATATACTTATCAGTTATTTACAAATATTCACATTTAGATGTTGATCTAATAAAACCAATTATTTTTATAATAGACCCGTATAGCAATCGCATTGAATTACATACCTTAAATGTTACATGTAATAATAATTAAATAGGTATTCCAGTATAAAATTATACCAAAAAGCCATCGAAACTGCTGTCACATATTAAATATTATTTTTCTAATAAAGTGTTTGTTAAAACGAAGAAAAATTCTCATTTTCATCAGACATTGATTTCATTGAGATATAAATAGAGCTGCTCAATTATAGCTAGCACCATCGAATCTAAGGTAGGTATGTTTTCTGACCTCAACTACAAATCTGTACGTTTATTAAAATTCAATTCAGAAGTTGGATACTGAATTTTCTTCAAAATTACTGATTGTATCTAAATGAAATAGAATAATCGATTCAAAGTTTCGGCAGGGTTTGAGTCTGTACGAGTAACTACTACTTCACAGACACTTTCCTTCAATCTAATTTAAAATATTCTGCTTTGCCAATGCTATCATTGACTTGAATGATTTCACTTGCCGAGTGGTCAATTTATTTGAATACTTCGCCATCAAACTTATTCCAGTTCAAGAATAACCACTTCGGTTTGAACAGTTTCTGAAATAGTTTTATTGATGAGTAGTGCGTCTGACGATATTAGAATCGGTGGTTACTATTGCAATAAACAATAAATTGCAAAATGACTTTTATTAAAACGTCAAATGCAATTATAAGAATTCGATGAACGATATCCGCATTTGATGCCAATGAACAAATCAAAGTTTAAACGAATGCAAGCTGGCGTATTTCTTTATTTATGATCTAACAACTTCATCCCCATGATCGTCGGATGCGGGCAGATTTCAGTATAAATATTTCAATTGGAGCACAAGACTAACGTTATTTGGACTGATGAAGCAAAGTTCAATAGAGAAAGAGTTGTTAACAGGAGAAATTAATACAAAATTACTCAGAATTTAGTCCTGAATCAGAAAAACTTATAATATACAGAACATTCTATTTGAAAAAAATACTCTCAGGTTTGAAATTGACCAAAAATTTCACTGAATTTTGAACACTTGCGAATAACGCGAGTCTTTACTTTTTGACTCTGAAAAGATAAATCTCAAATTTGAAATAAATTAGAGATTTTTTAAGTGCAAAATACGTTTTTACACAAAAATCAGATGAATTTAGGTATAGGGACAACTGCTGAAATTCAACATAAAATAACAAGTACAATCCATTTTTTAAATAAAAATTACAGCATTCTATTTAAAATAAATACAAAAAAATTGTTCCCAAAATATTTTGATTAGATAGTTTATATTTCATTATATAAGGTGGTCTAAATTTTCAATCTCAATTCGGCTTGAAAAGTCATAAACTTTTAAGGAACACTTCTCGCATACAGCCTGTATGGAGGTGTAGGAATATTACCAACCATAATAATGTGATACTATTCGGCTCTTTCTAAATAAATGATAAGATCAAAAATAATCAAATTTTAGAAATCCAGTAAATTCAACATTCACGTACATTTAGATATTGAATGCTAGATAGATAATTTACAGAAATGGAATCTAAAGAATTTATTATAGGTATTGTAACTAGAAAAAAGAAGATTTACTTTGTAATTAAATCGTGACCCAAACAAAATCACTCAAAAATCAACTTTGAAAATGATAGATTAATGTTTGCGAAAAACACTAATACGACAAACATCCAGTTATCTTTAATTTAGTACCCAAAACGCAGATTGTTCCTGAAAACGTGAATGACTTATTATATTAATTAATTAGAGAAAAATAAACTACTTGATATTATCATCTTCCACAAAATAACATATTGGATAAATTAGAAAAATCAAACTACTATGTCACTTTATATTAAGCATACATATTTAACTAAATATAAGTTGGAGCAATTAGCAATTTAGTTGAAATTGGAATGTGGGAGAATCTTGAAAACAATGGACTGATGATAGTGGTAAATTATACTAAGAAAATTCGTAATAACAACTGCCTAGGAACAACATTTTTCTTTAGGAATTGGTAGTTACAGTTCCAGACATTAGAAAACGCCTAGCAGAAGAAAGCGGGTCGAGTTCATTATATCTTAATATCTGTTGGGCGGTAATAATATATTACATACAGTTGTATAAAGTGTTTTCTTACTGTCGAGAAATAAGACAGCTACATGAGCCTGAAGCGCGTAACTCCGAGCTCAACTATATCTTGAGACAGTAATGAAACTTTACACCGAGGTATGTGTGCATACTATTTTATTCACAATCGATTAGTAATCTATAAAATATAATCATAAGATTTGAATGGAATTGGAAATTTCTCTTTAATGCGTCCGATGACAGTTTAACAAAGAGATCAGCTGTCAACATGACAAGCTTATTGATTTTATATTTTTGTTCGATTGATTATTATAGTTCATAGTTGCCGTCATATTCCGAAGAAGATAAAACCGAATGGGATATAGTAGATAAATACGTAATAATTAATAATTTTTGTTGTTCTTGATGTGTTATTTGAATTTATTATTTCATGTTTTATTTAATTATGAATACAATGAAGATTTTTCAGAATTTGAAATATTTTTATTAGAATTCAATTCTAATTATATTATAACATATTTTATTGACATAATATGCAAGTACGGAAAATTTCGTTACCTAGCTTTAGTAGAGTAGGTATGTGAAACCAAAAAATAAGTGATATCGGTAAATTTCTTATGATTTAACGCGACCCCACGGAAAATGTTTGTTTTGGTGTATAAAACAAATTTCTAAAATTTCTACCTCCTAAATTGACCGCAACCCCTTTTTTGTCGCCATTTTGGGATATTTTGGACATTTTTATGGGAAGTTCGTCAAAAAAAAAATTGCTATCTCCAGTTGTCTTGAGAATTAAGAAACCAAACTGGAACCCTTTAATTGTCAATATTTAAGGAACTCCCAGTCCAAATTTCAAGTTAATCCGACCTCCCCCTTCTTCGCAATAGATGTATATATATACATAAATGCATGGGAACTTGCGTGACCGCTAACTTGGGCAGTTTTCAACCAAATTTAACTGAAATTTGGACTGAAGGTAGGTTTTATGCCCTCAAAACTGCCCTCCAAATTTCAAGTTAAAATATTAAATAATTTCCGAGAAATTCGAGTTTAAGTCAATTTTTTAGCTAATTTTCAAATTGAGATATCTCATGTCCTTTTCATCCGATTGACATCTGCTTGGCGTTAAATTGTAGGTATTTGCATATATTTTTACCTGGTGATCATCGTTTTTATACTACATCAGCAATATGATACTATTTTAGGTGACAGATTCTGTGTCAAGTAGTATTTCCAGCAGTACTTCCAGTGTATACAGCGTGGCGAGTTCAAGTGGTCGGAAGAGAAGACAGCAATAATATTGAATAAATATGTACAATTTAAAAAAAATGTAAAACAACAAAAAAAATTCTCTTCCGACCACTTGAACTCGCCACGCAAGTTCCCATGCATTTATGTATATATATACATCTATTGCGAGGGAGGGGGAGGTCATATTAACTTGAAATTTGAACTGGGAGTTCGTTAAGCATTGACAATAAAAGGGTTCCAATTTGGTTTCTTAATTCCCAATACAACTGGAGATATGGCGACAAAAAGGGGTTGCGGTCAATTTAGGAGGTAGAAATTTTAGACTTTTGTTTTATACACCAAAACAAACATTTTCCGTGGGGTCGCGTTAAATCATAAAAAATTTTCGATCAAAATGTTTCACATACTCTACTACTGGGAAAGTGAGGTAAGTCTTGCTTCCTAAACGTTTTGGAGGTTACAAAATCGTATTACTAACCGATTGTAAATAATAGTATCTATTACAATTGTATTACCTTGGATTTTAATCAAACAACCCCTCGGGAGGAAACGATAAACTTTATTCCAGTGTAATGCATGTTCTCTGCGAACGAGAAAAAAATTCAATTTTATAAATAAAAAGAGATAAAACTACCTTTCTACTCACTGATTCGTTCCTGAAAAGGTGTTATTCTTGGGTGGTCGTTTGTAAACATGTTTGTACCATGAATATTCATAATAGTACCATATCAATTGTTACTATTTCATGTTGTTAACAAAAACTGTTCATTAGCATTATTTTGCGTATATTTTTCAAGAGGGAGGACTTTCTTCCCTAGGGAGGGAAGTATATACATTCATAAAGGGTGGAGAGGGCAGGAAAGGCCACTTTCGAGAGACATTTTTTGTTCATTTAAAGAAAATGCTAAAACCAAATTATGACGTCATAATAAGTTGTAGTAGTGCAACTAATTCATTTGAATAATTTCCCTAAAGTAGTGTCTTGCTATCTTCGTAAAATCAGGTGGAATATTTCATTATAACAGTTGGCGACACTTTCCAAGATTGCCGGATAAATCAGATCATTTTATTTAATTGATTTGACTGTTCATATATTCGTTGTGAATCTACATTTCAATAGAAATAAACTTCAGAAGTACAGAAACAGTTCTTCTCTATTTACATTTACGATTTACGTCGTGTGTTATGTAAATGGTATCCTCAACAAAATTCCTTTGAAGAGGACCGTGAAAATGGAGGGTCGTATCTTCCTATACTTGCCGTACAGACTGAGTTGCTGCAATTTTACAAATGAGTGTCTCAACAGTCTATGAACTGCAGGGAACCGAAGCAGAGATGAATCAATTGCAAGTCTAATAAGAAAACGACTAGTGGTTGTAAATGTAGATGATTTTGGATCAAAAATGTAGAATATAGTGGTTTGATCTAAATTAATTTCTCCAGAAACAACGCGTTCTTAGGCGATATGAAGTGTGTTATGGTTACAGTTTGATAAAGTGAATAATTTTCTATTATTGGTTAATGTACAATATATTTAATGCAGATAATATGTAAAATAGTGAAGTGATATTGATTATTTTAATGTGGTTGTGCCATAAGCTGGAAGGAGCAAACGGGATAATAACGTCAGAATTAATTTTTATTTTTTGAATGGTTAGGTCACTTATATTCAAAAACATTGAAAACCTGGTCAAGGTCAACCTGACAACATACACACTGTATCACATGCTGAAATGACGTAATTTCTTTCTTATCGTGAATAGGCTAAAGCACGATTGCAAGAAAGGATGGAATATTTCCTGCCTTAAGAAGCAGTCATGATTTTGTTACTAGTACATCATGTACTTTCACCCGAGTGAATTTGCACAAAATTTCTATACAAACATAAATGAAACAAACATTAAATAACAAAAAAAAAGGTAACGTAAATGGTTTAAAAAAAATTGAAAACTTCCAAACAGATAGTTTTGTTTTGTCTTCAATTTCATTCAATTTCAAACAAATGTCAATATTTTCCGTTTTCAGAACAAAAAAGATATTCAAAATGAACTGTAAATAAATTAGATACCAATGTAACTTCAATGTTCCACAAAACTTCTGATTGAATTTTTAATGAAAAAAAATTGAAAGATTTGGGTTCAAAACAGTTTCTTTAGAAAAACAAGTTTACTCCACTACAATAGCAAATTCCAATTGTCTTGTTACTATTGAGAACAATGATGAATAACCCTGTAAATCTGCATAATATGGTGTAATAAGTTACAGTATCAAGGATAATACCCAATACATTGAATAAATAATAAATTAGACCCTATTGTGGATACATTGTTATGAAAGTGTAAATTTGTATTTTAGTCACTTTTTATTATTCAATATAAAACTTGTTTCAACTAAAATGTGATGAGTGAGGTCTTTTGAGATCTTCGAATTTAAATTTTTTGAATGTTTGCAGGAATGTACATCTTTTTCAGTTTCGTTATAATGGATTGAAATGTGGATTTATGGTCAATTTAAAAATCTGGGAAATTTGAATAAAACTTGCTAATCTTTAACAAGCTTACATCAATTGAGGCACCAAATCTAGCTATGACGTGTCGTTATCAAACCTCCATTATTAAGGAATTCAGATTTTTCATAGTGGAATAATGTTCGCTTCATTATTTTGAATATTCAAATAAATTTGTACTTTATGAACTAATTGTTACAATTATTTTAAATAACTTATGCAGTTTTGTTCACATAACGCGACCAGAAAACATATAATAATACTTTTGCCTAGCATAGATATGTACAAAACTACCCTCTTTGCGAACAAAAGTGGAATTAAATTCAACCAGAGTGGGGGTACTTTTTCATTTACATTTCGCAGCATTAATATTTCCAACTGCACCAGAAATTTCAAACGGACGGCAAAAGAGGCATATCTACAATGATACTTTCTTATGCTTCTGTTAAAATGAGACAGCTAATAATTTTGTCATGATATAACTCTGTTAAATATAATCTAATTCAATATTCTGGGATTACAAATAATAAAAAACATTGCTATGACATTGAAGAGCAAATATCCTCCCATTTTTTTATAAGCCACAGTAAATATGTGACGACCTACTTGTCTTGTTTCCACTGAATAATTTCAATAAAACCTGAGAAATACTGCATAGAATTCAAAGAATTTCTGATTTTGCGTTGTTTATCAAGTGATAAACAATAATAGAGTTGACACAGTGAATACACTATAACACTGTAAAAAAACAATCTCCCTTATCCACTAAAAATACTGAGGCTTTCAGCTACCAAGTAGTCATCATCATATGAAACGAAATTAGAAATCAAAACGTACCTTTTTGAATACTATTTGGAATTATTAAGGTAAATAAGGGATGGAAAAGTATAAGAGAAAAAGCTATTTAATGAATTCAGATTTATCTCCAGCTGAGGGTAATTCCTTCTTCACACTATTAATTCCAAGTATAGTATTTAAACAGACACATTTTGATTTCTAATTTAGTTTAATCTGATGATGGCTGCTTGGTAGCTGAAAGGTCATCAGTACTTTCAGTGGATAAGGGTTTTATCCAAAATAAAACATTTTTGTAGAAGTGTTGCTTTACTATTGTTGCACAGATCAAGTTGTTAAAGGAATTTAATAATTAATTCAATAACTCAGTTTAACATTAAAAATTATCCAGGTCTAATGTAGTTGCTACTTTTGTATCACAGTATATCATTTCCCAAGCGGCCGTATTTTCTCATAATGAATCATTATGAGTTGATAAGGCCGCTAATATATTTAAATAAAATAGTTATCAGAAGTTTTATTTTCACTAATTTTATACATTAAATGCAGCTAGTTTACTTTAACCCCTAGCTTCTTCGAGAGATATTACAAAATATCAACTTAGAACAAAAGAGCTAATCAAATGTAATATAACACATTAATCATAATCTTAGGTTAGTGGAATTTATCTAATTAACCCATTAAGGGAATGATAAACTGGTAGCTAACGGAAAATCTGATTGTACAAATTTAACAAGGGAGAATTATCAAGCACTTGCTGCTCCAGCAGGAAATCGGAATTGCGAATTGTTATACTTATTAGTTTCTAGGGCAAATTTAATTTATTACTGTTATTCTGAATGTGTACAATTTTAAAATTATGATTGAAGCTATGGTTTTCTATAATCCAATGTTCTGCAAAAATTAAATCAGTTTTATTATTGATTAAACTACTTTGAAGTTCCTTGATTTGTTTTTTAAACGTCCCTCACGTTTGAGCAATGTACATCTTAGGGTAAGACCCATAAGCTAGCTTGTAATCCCACATTGTCTTCATCGGATAATTTATGTTCATTATTTTTGATAAACCTAGCAAAATTATTATTCGTGTAATTCGCTAAGTAGCCTGCTTTTGAAAGTATTGTAGGCTGCTACTAATTGATCTTGAAAGGGATAGTTGTTTGACATACTGTGAATTGTCAGATCAGGTATAGATGGGTATGAAAATATTGAAAAATCTACTTTGTTATTTTCTTGATGTTTATAACTAAAAAAATAATATTATTTGGACGAATGGATTGTATTTATGAATTCTAAGAATGTATTCAGTTGTCAATTAGTTAACATCCTCATAGAATGTTTTATTGCAACTAATATATCCTAGACATAAAACCATACAAGTTTCTTGCTAAAACAAAACTTTTCTTATCACGATCAGCTAAACAGGGCCACCCAGTACTAAAATTTAAAATTTTCTTAGTAATTTAGGTATTCACATAGCATATAAAACAAATAATAATTAATAATAATTTAGCTAAGTTTATCAAAAATAACAAAAATAATCATTCAATGAAGATAAATACGAAGTTTACAAGATTGCCATTAGATATAAGCCAGACAGGAAGGACCTTGTGCAGTTTCATTAATAATAAAACTGGTTCAACTTTTGCAGAATATATTTAAATTTGGAAAACCATAACTTAAATGATAATTTAAAAATTTTACACATTCAGAATAAGTATAAAAGTTTCTGATGCTTAATAATTCTCCCTTGTGAAATTTGTATAATTTCATTTTCAGTTTGCTACTAGTCTATCATTTAATCCCCTGATGTGTTGTTAAACCGGAATAGATAAATTCCAGTATCCATGTATCCTAAGATTATTATTAATTTTATAACGGTGATTGGTTTCCTTATTTTATAATAAAAGATCTATTTTGGAGATGATTCACATAAAACGTGACCCCAAATCTGTAAATCATAGGACAGATACTCAAAATCTAAGTTATATCTATACAAACTTAATCAAATAATATCTCTTGCAAATTCCTACATGCCTCGTTATAATGTTAATAGTATATATTTTAGCTAGAATGTGAAGTATACCTCCAGTCACTGACAAACCTTTTTCTATTAGCTCGTAAATCTAACATCTGGTTTGAAAGTGAATACTTAAAAATTAAATTTTATTAGTCTCGTCTCTAGTCGTTGACTTACTGTGTCGACATGAATACGTATTTATCAAGAACAATTTTTTTACGAATGTGATTTTTTGAAGATTGTTTAAGTTTGTAAAAAAGGCTTAATAAAAATGAGCTTGTACATTGTACAAATAACCAAAATATTCAAGGTGGCGCATTCGAGCAACAAAATTAATTTTTGGAAAAAACGGTTCATCAAATTTAGGTTTTTCATACACCATGGTAAATAGGCTTCCAAGACCTTTCAAATGACGTATCACTAAACCCCTCTCCCCTATTCAATTTTGAGGGGTTGAAGCGCCCCCTATTATGGGGTTGCTCATTCAAGCCTCAAATATATGTCAAAAGATGTCCCCCAAACAAAATCATTCGACGTGTTTCGGGAGATTTTTCCACTCACTATGGGATAAGAAATATACGGGGTGGCTCTTCTGAGATGGAACACCTGTATATTTGTTACATATAAAATATGTTGTAATATCTGCTAGAATCTAGGTTGTTAGGAAAACTAGTTGCATTTGAGATATTAAATTAGAGGAAAATCAAACTTAGTGATATTATTCAAGTTTATAACGGATTTTCATCACATAATGGCTGATTCTATTCAATTTTGAATTAATGTTATATTTCCATGTACATGTCAGTTTTTTTATGAATAGCTGAGTATGAACTTCTTCCTACTAGACTTCATTTTTCTATCAAACAGCCAAGTTGTGGAACCTCCAAACCACCAAGAAAAATTTGAATGCCCATTTCATCTCCCAACATTCCACCACAGGGCTCACATGATGTTCTTCAAACATTACAGGTTTCCCTTCGTGTAGTCAAAGTATTCAAAAAAATGAGTGTACCATTGATTGAATAACACCTTTGGAATCAATATCCAATATTTGCATGTATTTAAATTATTTAGATGAATTTTGTTAATTCATTTCATTACAAGATATTTTGCTTTGTTTTGGGAAGCCTATTTTCGATCAATTGAAAATAATGATTTATTTAGATTTTCTGAATACGCAACTTTCCGCCTAACTGACAGAATTTAGGAGATGCCAATGGTATATAATGAAATACTAATCAATTTGTACAGTATCAGGCAAAAGTTTTATTTTATGCAAATTTTCATTAGCAGGAATAAAAAGAGAGCATAACTATACCAATATTTATTATTTTTTTTAACAGCCTTGTTTTTTAGTTTGTTTATAAAACATACATTAATCTTGAAAATGAATTGTAATCATTTCAAATGTTGAAATTTTCATGCCGTTAACGATCTGCCAATAGATGATGGTAATTTTATAGACATAGAGAAGCAAATATGAAAGACTGAAACACCATACTTGACAAATTGTTAACTATTTTAAATGAAACGTGCCAACAACATTTTATATAAGAAATTTCACGAGACCAAATAAAACATAGTCGAAACTACCCGAAAAAAAATTTCAATTTTGGAAAATAAATCACTATATTTGTATATAATCAATATAAACAAAATAAAAATTTTAGAAGTTATTAACAATTGATTTTTGTTTTAATAATGACTTTTAAAAATAATTATACTATTTGTTTGAAATATACAAATTCAGTTTTTAAAGGTAAGTACATTTCACAAAAAACATTTTTAATTACAAAATGTAATAAGTTACTAATAATATATTAACAGCCTCATGAATTCTTAACACTAAGTTATAACTAGATATAATTACAATTATTTATACATCGTTAAATATACAAAAAATAAATTATAAAACTCCTAAAATTAGAAGTCTATATTACAGTAGCATTAGGAATTGAATTCCAAATACTTGATACATTATTTCGAAAATGTAAAGCTAAAACTGAGTTAATTTTATAAGTTTTTATATCACTGAATTGATGATGAATTTTCAAGCTAGTTTATGTAACTAAAAAAAAACATTTCAAAATGTACTTTCTATGATAACAAATGTGGACGTTGCATTGATACTTTGCACAAGTTTTTAAATCATAAAATGATTATTTAATGGCTCAATTGGAATATTAGTTTCTAAAATAACACATGTATAGTAAAGACTACATTCACGGGAAAACATAGATATCTCAAGACTTCCCAAATTTAAAATGTTCCAAAACTGTTGGTAAGTTTAGTAGTAGTAGTTACTATTTTCTTATCGTGAACATATATCACTGTAATGGAAACACAGTTACACCTTCAATTATCTTGAAATAAATAAGAATGTTTTGTAAATAGCAACATCTTAATAGTTTAAAGTTTTGAATTAATATATTTTTAAAAAATTATTGGGTTTGTTCTGATTTTTTGCTACATATTCAGAAGATGTGCCTGACAAGTATTAAATAGTTTCTTTGTCAAACATCTCAAAATTAAATGTAAACGTTAAAAGAATAAATCTATGTGTACATCCATTAGTTTCTCAATTTCAAATGTATAAAAAAATATTCTACGACATAATTTTCGGAGTAAAAACATCATCAACAATTTCATTCATTTCATCTTCATTGCAAGTATTACAGAAGGTTCAAGCTATCACCATTAGAAAAATCCAAATGGTAAAAAATATTGCTCAATTTTTTACTCAATTGGGAACCATCAAAAGAATTCCAGAAAAAATCAACGATATCCTAAAAGACTAAGGGGTAATGAATTGATAATATAGTTGCACAAAAACAAAACATTGTTTCCACTATGTAATTCACCCCTAATTTAATTGTTACTTCACAGTTAAGTGTTATAGTAGAAGCAGCGTCTTGTTCCTTTTCAACTGTATACCATTATGATAAATTACTTCAAAGTAACAGTTGCTACAATCAACTATTAGAAATACAGAATTATTCGTTATTTTTAAATTTTGAATTATGAAATACAATGAGTAGGTCCAACCACCGCGTTACCCACAACGTCAATAGAATAATTTAATATGTAGGTACTGTCTATGTAAGAACCAATGATTAAGATTCAGCGAATTCCACTGACTTTGGCACAATTGATGCATAATCCTTATTTACATTTAACAATAAACTCAATACTTCGGAAGTTGCAGAATAAAACTCAAATTTTTACACAAAACTTTTAACATTTAATTTAAAAATGCTGACAAATTGTTTCACCACACTGTGGCATTTTCAAAGCAAGGAGTTAACAACTAAAGCTAAATCTAAAAGTATGTCCTTAAATATCAGGGATCAGAATGTGGTACAAATTGAGGGATGGGGGGTGGATAATGGTGAGAGTGTGTTTACAAAATTGTTAACAAGTGGTGAATTATATGTATCGATTTGATCATTTAATATTACATTATTATTGTTTTTTGAGTGTTTCAATATTTCTATGGATTCTAGTATATTAAGTTCATGTCCTTTTTCCTGAATATGTAGAATATCGGGATTAAGGGTGAAATTGTGGTTATGTTCTAACAGGTGATTCGCGTAATTAGAGTCCTCATTTTTGAGCCTGTAACTTCTCAAACGGTTATAATGTCAAGATAATTAATAAAATACTTCAAAATAAACTCAATAAAAAAGCCTTAAACGTAATTTATCCGCAGATTAATAATACTACAAAATCAAATTTCACATGTCTAACATATTTAGGTAAACATTCACTAAAAATATCGCAATTCCTTAAAAAACAGAATAAAAACGTCCCCTTTAAAACAACAATATATATTATAACTGGAAATCTAAAAAATATAAATTAAAGAAATCTGGAGTTTACAGACTGAGATGTGATGACTGTAGTGTGCTTTGTACATAGGACAAACTGGACGTAGTTTCAGCATAAGGTTCAACGAACATTTGAGAAGTTACAGGCTCAAAAAAGAGGACTCTAATTACGCGAATCACCTGTTAGAACATAACCACAATTTCCCCCTTAATTCCGATATTCTACATATTCAGGAAAAAGAACATAAACTTAATATACTAGAATCCATAGAAATATTGAAACACTAAAAAAACAATAATGATGTAATATTAAATGATCAAATCGATACATATAATTCACCACTTGTTAACAATTTTGTAAACACACTCCCACCATTATCTACCCCCATCCCTCAATTTATACCACATTCTGATCCCTGATATTTAAGGACATACTTTTAGATTTAGCTTTAGTTGATAACTCCTTGCTTTGAAATTGCCACAGTGTGGTGAAACAATTTGTCAACATTTTTAAATTAAATGTTTGTAAAAATTTGAATTTTATTCTCCAACTTCCGAAGAATTATGAATTTACACTACGTAAACACCGAAACCATAGATACCTATAAAACTCAATTGATCGGACCTAACATCACAATTTCTCCTCTCAGCTAATAGATATTTGACAAAATAATTAAGTTAACCTTATGTTATTTTATTACAGTGATGAATCTCAGTTTAATTATAGATTTAGTATAATTGGCAGAATGGCAGTACAGGATGATTTGCAATACAACTTACAAACATTTTCGTTCAAAGTTCCACCATAATTAGTTATTTCAATACGAACAAACATTAAATTGAGATTCAATTAATGATAACAACAATTTTGAACTCATTTTGGTCACTGAAAAAGTAATAACATTTGAATAGAATCAACCATTACATCATAAATTTAAATACAATAACTATTGTAAATTTGATTTTCACTAATTTAATAAGAGTAGGTTTGCTAACACCATAACAGATATAACAAAACACAAATATAGTATTTTCTAATATGTTTGATGATGCTGCAGTGTCAGCGAAGCTACTCACATTTAATTTATAAAATTACGTGATAATCAAATAAATTGTTATTTTATTTAAGTTTAATAATATTTTGTGTTTTGCTTGAAGAAAAACCAAATGGATATCGAGAGTTCACACAATTATATTCAATGGTATATTTGAAAACTTCAATGAATTTTTGTGTATTTTTTCGTTTACTTTGTTTCATTCTGTAGCTAATAAATGAAGAATTGTATTGAAGATTCGAGCTGTAAAATTGATCTATTTACAGTCTATGTTTTCCCATTATAAATAGTAGCCATTTTAATTATAAAGTGATATTAATTGAATTCATATTTTTCCATATTCCTTAGATACATAATGTGGTAGCATATTATTAAAGAAAGTAACAATGACAATTTCAACTTGAGGCTTTACTTGAAAGTTCTTAATTTTCATAAAACAACCAAAATGGAAAATTCAACTTTGTAGATGAAAAATTACTAGGAAGAATTTTTATTTCTTTGTATAAGAGATGAAATAGTTAGTTCAAAACTTTATTACACCTGAGAGAGAATTAGGACAATTTATGTGAAATGATGATTGCATCAAAATTGCTCGTAATTTTACCTTTGAATTGAGTAGTTCTTTCTGTATACCTTTAAAATCGGGTAATCTACAGTTTCCTTTTTCCATAACAAGATACTGTTCAGAAAAAGGAAAAATAATTGACGTAAATTTGTACTAGGTTAACCGGGAATTGTAATGTACTTTTGAATTCTACTTAATAATTGAATTTTCTTGTAGAACTAGTTCCAATAACATATTTCTTACCCTCACTTGAAGAGCCTTTCATTCCGATCAATCAATGTAGGAATAGGAAAATTCTTATGGGATTCATGCATACACAAAATGAAACAGAAGAAAATCCTCAAGATGGAAAAAAGAGACAAGTTTTGTATAAAATTAACATTAATACCCGTATATATGTCCCTGACAATTGAAATTTTTCGTAATTCGATTATTGCAATGTAGGTGTACATACTTTTTTAATTGTTCAATTGTATAGTTTAGATGTATAGAACTTCACACAAAGATTTGAGATGAATTTATCAACAACCCCCAAATACAATTTCAGTAAAGTTTTCTGCCGTAATTGATGAATAAGCATGCAAATATTAAATATCTTATTCTTATTTTTGAGATTTTAACTATAGTTTCATTAGTTATGATTGTTGAATTAAATATTTATTATACATTATAACATTAATTTTGAACTTTTGTGAGAAAAAGATTTGGCATCTTGTGAAGTGAACCTAGACCTTGAATTTATCTATCAATTAATTATCAATGATTTGCTTGCCTTTTGTCAATGATTAATTACATATAAGTTATAAGAAATTGGCATACAAAGGATAAAAGTGAAATTGAGGAGTAAAGATTTTTTGAATGAATTTCGAAAAGTCGGTGTCTACGATGTACTTAATTAAATTCCAGACTTTTCCTTTTTTTGGAATTCAATTTCAGTTTGATTTTGTCAATAAACCCTCGAGAATTTTTTGTTTCCTGTTCACAAACATGCATTTACCAATTCAAGGCAACAAGGATGTGGAGAAACAAACATTCCACACAATATTATACCATTATAATCCTCGAAATGTTTCAAGTATAGTTATAATTAGACATTTAAACGATGACAATTTTCTTTTAATAGCTGGCACAACTTATATTCAAATAACGGTGATCGAGTACAGACTACACTGCACACAAAATTGTATTGAATTCAATTTTGTCTACTAAGAACCTGTCTCCCTCTCCAGATAGGATGACAAATAACCATATGCAAATAACTCCAATACAAATAATAAGTTAAAAAAAATTTTAAACTGTTTTCGTAGAATGTACCCTCAAGGAAATGAAATGAATTTCACTTGAACATATTCTAGATAGCAAAAAACCATAGAAACTGAAAAATATTGTGTCTATTACCTAGGATTAATTTTAGACCTGATTAATAGTTATTTGTATAAGCAATGTACGAAATGATACTTGGATATTCGAGAAAGACAATTTTTTTTATAAAGCTGCACCAGTTATTTCAGACATCAAGAGATTTTACTAATCACAAACAACTTTATTTATAGAACAAATTTCAAAAATATGGGGAAAGCATTAGAAATTAAATCTGGGGGAGATTTTAAAGTATGCATTCAATGCACAAATTATATTCTACGTGCAGGTTGTCAAAACTAGAAACCAACTGCAATAAAGTTATTTCCATTTATGCTTTTACAACAAACCAACATCCATGTCCCTTAGCGTGATCAGATAAAAAATATGTACTTCAAAGAATTACACCACTTCCAATTAGGAATCAACCCACATGTTCTAATCATTTGCAGGCCTGTTTGAAACGATTTTGTTTTCTGTACTACTTACAAGCAAACAAAATTAATATCTTCTATCCAGATTTTTGAAGATGAATATCAATTTACCCCAAACGTCCCCACTATCGTTCCTAATTTTGTTGTAACCCTCGTGAATTCCCAAGCCTTTTTTGTAGTATATATCACAATACAAAATTGACGTTCCTTGTGATTCAAGGTGATAAATGTGTTCTCCAACAAGTGCAAATGGAATTAATTTCTGATTTGACCCTCATGTGTTTTAAACATTTTACAGGCCTATTTTCATGAATTTATTTTTGTATTGTTGACAAGTGGAGGGAATTAGTGTTTATTATCTATATTTTGGATCGTGAATGTATAAACAAGAACCCACATTCTAACATGTAGTGATTTTTCTTATTAATATATGCTAACAAAATTCGACATTTCTGATTTTAGTTGTTGCCTTCATGAAATTAAAGTTGGTTATAAAGATTTCAGAATGTTGCATTAATCCAAAAATTATCACCATAAATTTTGGAAGCATGCAATTCTGATCTTTGCAATAGTAATTATTGCCCTGGATTCAAGGGGTCATCGCAATAATTATTCTTGTACATATTTACATAAATGTCTTTCTTAACTTGCACCCTCCATCAAAGACTCATTGATCAATAGGATGAAAATATTTGATATCAAAATTATTGTTTAAAATACGTTGTCCTATAAGAAGTTGAAATATGCCAACCCTAATAGTATGGTTCTTAATTTGTATATTTATAGAGGTGATAATCTCACACAGCGCAATAACCGCAATTACAGCGAATAAGTATAAGTATATCTTCAATGCTTATTCACAAGTAGATCAGTCACCCTGTGTTAAAAAAGATAATTTCAGGAAAACAGTCCATATCTTATGTTGTGAAGTAACATATGAATATAAATAATCTTTTTAGTTAAGCTTTGTGATTGTAAATCAATATTTTTAAATTAAATTTGCACTTTGAATTTTTGAAGAGTAAAATGTATTCAAATTTTTTCAACAGTGAATGTGAAACATGCAATTATCATTATTTACAAAATTCAGTGAGTTGTAAAGTTTTAGGAATATGATGAATTCGACTTTTCATCTATTAGAAAAATGAATATGAAATTGTGCAATTTAGAAGCACCCTATCCATATGGATAGCTAGCAGAGCCATTTCAGAAAAATTAAGACAAAAATACATCATAATTACAGGCTATTTATAGGCTTTTTCAGACAACTGTAAATTTTTAGGCACAATTGAAAAAAAAACGAAGCTCTGCTGGCTTACTATAAGCTAGCAGAGCTATCTAAAAATTCCCGTTTGTGGGAAATAATTCGGATGCCAAAATCATAGGCACTTTATAGGCTTTTCAAATATGACAAGAAAAATTCCTTTTATCCTAGCAAACTGAGCGTTCCTTCTATGACCTCGGTTGAGATGAACTGTAGGTCAGCATGAGATCATGAAATTTTATGAAAATAGAAAATAGTTACATAGGAATTATAGGCTATAGGCATACTTTTTTTGAAGCCTAGGACCTAAGATAAGCTAGCAGAGACACCTAAAATTCACGATTGAGGGATATAATTTCGGGTGCTAAAATTATAGGCCCTTCAAATATGACGAGAAAAATTTATTTTATCCTAGAAAACTGAGCGTTCCTTCTATGGCCTCAGTTGAGATGAACTGTAGGTCAGTATGAGATCATAAAATTTCATGGAAATGGAAAATAGTTACATAGGAATTATAGGCTTTTTTGGGCACAACTAAAAATTTTCAGCCACAAGCCGAGGATCTGCTGGCTTTATATAAGCTAGGAGCACTACAGAGAAATGTGGTCCCATGTCTATAGTCCCTTCACAGGTTCTACGAAAATGACGAGAAATATGTTTTTTATCGAACAAACTTTTGGTTTTAAAAATGTTATTAGTGTAGTTGTATTGTACATGATTGTCATTTTGATGAGTTGGGATACAACAATCTAATCATGGGTACGGATTTTGGTCAGGAAACAACATTATTGTATATTAATTCTCAGCAGTTGAGCTGAGGAAAAATAGAAATATTCATGCAGGAATTATGGGATACAGAAATAACAATTTTTCAAAAAATTTAAATGCAATTCAAGTGTTTAACTATTATCACATTGACAAATCTTACTATATTGGAACAGTTTTTACAAAAATTAACAACAAATAACTTTCCTCAAACGTGAATTTTTAAGAGGGTCTGCTAGCTTATCTTAGGTCAGCAGAGCCTATTTTCTATTTTCATCAAAATGTATGATCTCATGCCGACCTACAGTTCATCTCAACCGAGACCAAAGGAATTTTTATTGTCATAATTGAAGAGCCTATAAAGTGCTCATAATTGTAGCACCTAAATTACTTTCCTCAATCGTGAATTTTTAGGTGGCGCTGCTAGCTTATCTTAGGTCAGCTGAGCCTAGGCTTGAAAAAAATTGTGCCTGAAAATTTGTAGTTGTGTCCACAAAAAGACTATGAATAGCATATAATTCCTATGTAACTATTCTTGATTTTCATGAAATTTTATGATCTCATGCTAACCTACAGTTCATCTCAACCAAGGCCATAGAAGGAACACTCAGTTTGCTATGATACAATGAATTTTTCTGGTCATAATTGGAGAGCCTATAAAGTGCCTATAATTTCGGCATTTGACTTATTTTCCTCAAACGGGAATTTTTAGGTGGCTCTACTAAATTATCTTAAGCCAGCAGAGCCTCGGTTTATTTTTGTTTTCAAATTTATAGTTGTCTGAACAACGCCTATGATTATGACTTTTTTTTTCATTTTCCTGAAATTGCTCTGCTAGCATTAGGGACGTTCCATATGGGATAGACAGAAAATGAGTCCTTGGGAGAGTCAGTAATAATGTACAATTACGGCGTTCAAATTTTTGACTAAATGTTCACGTAATGCTCGGAGACGTCCACATTTCTACCATCGAGGTCATTTCTTATTAATTTCTTTGAGGAGAGCGAGCGACTTTGTTTTTCAAACATATATAGACCCGAAACTAAGAAACAAAAATCTCACATACTACTAAAACTTTATACATGAAACTTTATGATCAATTATAATTGCATATATTTGAGAGCAGAAAACAAATATTCATATGTTGGGTGTTCAGTCACAATATCAAAATTACCTATTAGGGACCGAAAAACTAAATTTGTTCATAACCAACAAATTCCAAATCGTTGCAAATGGAAAAATAATTCGAATAGATTAAAAAGATTGCATCGAAATACATTTAGCTTTCATTATTATTGTATTAAATTTGAAAATGTAAAACAGTAATAAAGCAAATAGTGATTGGATGTAATAAAACACTTTTTTCTTGGTTTTCTTATATTTTAGAAACACTAACGTGACTATATAAGACTATAAGAAACAAAATGAAAGTGTTTTATTATATCAATATCATTAATTATCACAAAGTATCGGCTCCCACCATCGATTTTTTCAAATAGTGATTATTTATTACGGCTATTCACACATTTTTCTTCAGAATTCCAAAAGTAAGTTTTTATAAGCGAGACCCCCTTCCATTATTACGATAGCTCAATGTTTACAATTCAACAAAATGACATTATTCACGCTCATATATTTCTTCATCAAACAAGACAAAAAATCTTTCTCCCGGACCAGTTATTAGACTGATGTCATATATCCAATGACAAATCGTAAATTTAACCTCCAAACTAGTTTCTGATTCTGTATTCTCGACTAAAACAAATGCAGAACAGTGATAAAAACATGTGAGGAGAATTTCATTCTGTTTCTGAAAATAAACCAGGCTATAAATATATTCTTTCTGAAATGTACATTGTGTACCCACGATTTGACATTATTATTCAAATAAATAGTGAATTTAGCACCTTCAGCCTCAATAGAATGTCATAGATTTCCAACTGTCAAGTGTAATTTTCAAAGTTATTATATGCCACCATTATTGATCAATTGATTACCATTGTACTTGGAACTGTTTTCATTTTAATGACAAATTAATAAAATACATACACTCCAATTATCAGAATAGGATATTAAAACTATTTATTCGTAGAGTTTTATGATTACCTTTTTAGCCTTTAATTAATCAATAATTTTATGAGAACAATAAGAAAAAATGTTTGGTTTATCCGAAAATATAAAACAAAAGCTGCAATCACAAAATATTTAAATATTATTTTCCAATTGATCGGATTTCAGATAATTAATGTCTGGAATAACATCTTAATATTTTATAACTACAAATCTTTTAAAAGCTGTAAAATTTATTAAAATAATTTGGTTTGTATATGACATGTTACTTAATTCAAATATACAATGTGTTATATCACAATAAATAATCCAAATCGATTAAAAACATACGAGTTTAATTCTGAACGGATTTTGCTTCATCTTCGACTAGTGCATAATCTTTACTCACACGAGTACAATTTTATACAGGCATTTTAAATCTCAACAGACAGATTAAGAGCAGCAAATGAAACATCCTTACTCAAAACACCATCCTGTAATTTAGGTATAACTACAGGCCAGTTGATGAGCATCACGTTACTTCCATCACAAGATTGTTTTTTCTGATGATGGTCTTATTTTTGTTGTTTGTTGTTGATGTCCCACTAGATTCTGTACATTGTGAGTTCACTAAATCATCAGAAACTGAATCTGTGTCACTTGAAATGGGTATTTCAAAAATATTGGCACTAAAACAAAGTTAAGTATTACAATGATAAATTAATAAATACATTAATGCTGTATCAACATAATATATGCAAGAGGTACACATTTTTTTCGATAATAAGCTATCAGCTAGATATATACACGGTACATGATGATCAATTCAACATGGCTCACTATCTTTTATGTGCCTATATAATTCACAAAAGTAATCTGCAAATTATTTTTCGTTATTTGGGTCGATCACTTTTATGACCGATTTGTACCCAAAACAGTGGGTAGTGTATCGCGCAATACAGATTGCCTTTCAGCCAAAATGGTACTCCTGCTTCATGTGCTATAACTAAAGGCGAACAAATAATATTTTGGGCACGGTACTTCCCCATCGCTTTTATGGAAAATTTATGTTTCAAGCGATAGGTGGCAATAAAATAGAACTTTGTATACCCTGCTGCCACTATACACGCATCGTTTTTACGGGCGAATGATGCACCGTTGGAAAGTTCGTCAAATTTTCTTCAAGAAAATACCCAGCTTGCTCACTTTCACCGGTGCCTCATTCGAGGTTTCAACTTGCCGCGCGATTCCTTTCGACCCGAGTTTGAAATGCGCGCTCTCGACAAGGGCAGAGCGTTGCGCGTCTATGGTTCATGTGCGTGTACGGCTGAAACTATTTGTCGACATTTGTCATTGACAATTTCCCGTTTTTGGCGTGTTTTTACGTGGAAAGTTGACAATCGTTCAATTCCATAATCGAAAAAAGTTCCAGTACGGCAGCTTGTCATTGTCTAAACAGTCAGATGTTAGATATCATTCCAATTGTTTGAAAAAAGTCACAACTTTCAACGGAAAATTCCGATTTTCGTACATAAAATTAGAATTTAGTAAAATCATACATTTTGACCATTATAACCAATAATCAATTTCGGAAAACATTTAAAAATAAAAATGTTTACTTACTCTGCAATATTAACAATATTACATTCATGAAATTTAATAACATTTGGCAATTGAATGAGAACGCATCGCTGTCCTTGTCTAGTGCGCGCATTTTAAACTCGTCTTTCGAGCGGCGAGCCTCACTTTCTCAGGGGCAAAGATGTGGCAGCTGGGTTTTTCTTTGAAAAAGCTTACATCGTTCCTTCTCAAAAGCGATGGGTGTGTGGGTAAATTAATCGACATGGTCATATTCGACGCCAACAACCACCCTTAAAGCAGGGGATGAAGGGTGGCAGGCAGTCGGGTATCAAAAAGTCCATTTTATTGCCCCATATCGATTGAAACAAAAATTTTCCATCAAAGTGATGGGTGAAGTACCGCTTAAAATTCTATTTGTATTGTATAAGACAGAAAGCAGGGGTACGGTTTTGGCAGAAAGGCAATTAGTATTGTGCGATACACTATCCACTATTTTGAATACAAATGGGACATAAAAGCGATCGACCCAAATTTTTGCAGTGAACGGTGTTTTGTTATCCTGGGCTACACCGATTCTACTAATTTTTAGTAGAATAACACACAACTCCTCATACTCAACTTCGATCATTTAGATATTTGAGGTGATGAACAATTTTCACTTGATGTTTGTTAGTTTACATTCCAAGAACTGTATCTTGGGTGTTTTGATTGCAAGAATCCTGAACTCAACTCCAATTAAATGCTTTGCGTATATTTCATCAATCTCAATTAATGTTATTATCAGCAAAACTCGCCACAACTTACAAAATTCGAATATTTCATTTTATTAATGAAAATAAAAGAAACCTAGGATGCACAGGAGATACGAGCTTTATAACATCGAGCGAAGATAACAAATCATTGAAAACGGCACAGCAAGACGGCAGAATTCTGGACCAAAGTGCAACAAGATTCAAGATATCTGTAAAGGTCCAAAAGTTGAGGCGCTGGAACCCTTTTAAAAGATCAAAAAGGATGCGATCGAAACCCAAAAACGCCTAAAAATTGAAGGTAACTGGAGACTACAAGATACAATTGATAGATGGCTTTGAGTAACAATCAAGCCATGGGAGGTGCCCTCCCCCAAAAATTCAATAAGAACAAAATTCTGGAGCAAAATGGAAACGAAAAACCAAAATACCTTAGCTCTGTAGAAACTTTGAGAATGAAGTCAATGGAGAGTGACTGAAGCTCACAGCTGAATACCTACAATACTGGGAACTTAATGAAAGTAAAGGAATCACATCCGAAGAACGTAATGGAATCATTGATGGACGGACAATGGGTCAATGGGAGAAGATTCAACCACCCAAATTACATTTTAGGTGACCAACGGTGTATGTCTGCCCTGATAGTTTATTTTGGCGTTTGATAACTCAAAGTTGTGCTGTGTAGCACGTGGATGCTCAGAGACATCCAAAAACAAAGTTTAGACGTTACATTCCATTAGCGAGTATTATTTTTCATTATTTTACTAATTATTTGGTCAATGACAATGAAATGTCACCCATAGACGTACTTTCACATCTCAATTGAATCAGATAAGATTAAAATCTGATATTACGTGATGCGGGGTAAGCCACTGGACAACGAAAACAAAGATCCGCCATTTGCAGTCCCTTCTAGGTCTACCAATTACGCCAATAGCTCCTTTTTCAAATTATTTATTCTAAGGACCAAATGTACGTTCTTAGACGTACTATAATACCTTGAAGAGAGGGCGGCGCTTAGGCTGAGAATAGTTTCAGTTTCGAAGGAACAAACGACTCTATGTCCACAACGAAGGCTCCGTCGACTATCCTGGCCCAAATATGCGAGGGAGTCATCTCTAGAAACGGAAGAGTTGATTAGCAAAAAATAAGTGATGATTCGAAAGAAGGAAAAAAAAAATCTTCATCACAGTTTTTGAAATGCCCTGTCTACTAGGAGACCTTCGGAAGAGGTCACAGAACTTATCAACCACCATAAGACAAAGAACGAAAGCTTACTTTTTGACTATGACAAACACCGCATTATGGGTAAACAGTTCGATTTGACAAAGCATGCATATATTTCAGCATAACTAATAATGATAAAAAACATGAACATTCATTAAGTTCATAGTACAATGAAATACATCAAAATCAACGAAATGAATTTACCAACGATTCAAACATATATACAATTGTGAATGATTAACAAGAATTTGGAATCTTCCATGGTACTAGAAGCTCCCTGCAAATAATGTATAGTTCTCAATATTTCTATTTTTAGATAATTGTTGACAAATCTGTAAATAGTTAAATTTTCTAGTATCGCAGTTGCTGCATTTATAACTACTTAACGGCTCTTTAAAATTCAAATTCTTTTCTCTCATGAAGTGAAGTATTTCGATAAACTTTTATTCAAGTTATAGTTATTAGTGTCGTTTACTTTACTTATAAGAAGTGTTGATCTTAAACCTTATTCACGGTGAGTCGATGATTGTGATTGATGTCGTGAATTATTGAAAACGCATGTCTACTAAATAAAAGTTAGAATGGAACAGGTCCCTGGCTAATCGATTAGTAATAGTAATAAATCGTAATAAGAACCATAAAATGATAAATGGATAAAATTAAAACTGAGAAATTAAATATTTTCACAATTAGGCCTTAATTTTGAGAGCCTAATCTTAGATTTGATAAATATATTTGTGTATGCCTAGGCATTTGCAACTAACTGTTAATTGGTTCCCTCATTAAAGGCTCCTATTGGAATGTCAAACATGTATACTCCACCACAACCACCAATGTGTGTGATTTCAATGAAATTTTGTTTATCTACGATATAAGTGACTCTTAATCGTGTGATTCCTTTGATTCAAACTGCCTAATTCAACCCAACAATCTTTTCATCAGAGCTCTCCCTGATACCTTGAACTTCTACGGATGTAGAGAGCTACTAGAATATTAATACTATAGCTGCATTCGAACTAGATATAAAAGATGTTTTTCTCGTCACAAGGGGAAACCTTAGACTAGAAAGTGCTTCATTTGTGGTATAATTAGGAGATGACCATCTATCAAATCATGCCTATTTCTGAAGAACATAGGGGAGAGTGGTATTTAGTGATACAATGTGGGAACACCATCGTATATTTTTATTCTGTGATTCTGGCTGTTGCAAATAAGGTTAGTGGTGGATCAGTGTATGTGAGTCCTGAATATTACAAGCCAAGAACACAGATTATAAATCTGAATGTAGTTGTGTAATTTCGAGTTATGGCCTAAAGTTGTATTTTTTAAATGGGAAAGTTGGCTATGGCTTAGTTAAAACGGATTTTGATTCATCTTTCCAACTATGTTCCATATGTCGGATCTCTTTTGATGTATAAGTCTTTAATAGAGAAAATAATATTTTGCTATATTACTTTTTGCGTTTTTTAATTATTACTCCAAGTAGGCGGGTGTCATCTAAGACAGTGTTTATCCATTTGTCAGTATATTGCATATCAACGATTTTGCTTCCATCATAATAAAAATTAACTCATTCAATCGTACCGGGATATCAAAAATTATCTTGGTCAAGGGTGGTTGTGGAATCTAAAACGTGTGTCTTACTTTACGTTTGAAATAATTATGTCACTGTCACACTGACATCATCAATAACCTACAAATTTCATACCTATTTGTTTCAGTTGTAAAACAATAATGAACTACAAATTAAAAATTATCTTGGTCAAGGGTGGTTGTGGAATGTAAAACGTGTGTCTTACTTTAAATTTTTGAATATGTTTTGTTGTGTCAGAATCTGTTAAGTCATTGTGCTGAAATTTTCTAATCACAGCATAAAATTTTCATGATTGAAGCCTATTTTCGAACGGGGGCGCTAGTTAATGGAAATTGGCAATACAGTCAACGTTTGTGTTTGGACAATTTTCGAGAGCACGTCCCAAACGTGGCAATATTACCGGACAATTTTTATGCGTGCCTTACAAATTGTGTTGAAGTGTATCGCGAAACTGGTTGTGTGACTCATAAAAAAGGTGCTGGTAGACCAAGAGTTCGTACAGAAGAAGTTGTCAATGACGTTCGTCAACTCCGGTAAATAATTTGCAAGCACTTCAACAAAGAATAGTTCAGCAATGTGCTACCATAACGCCAGAAATGCCGCGTTAACTTGTGCATCGAACAAAACGGGGGAAACAATTACTGTCTGTAATTTAGTTTTTCTTGTTACTAAAACCGTTATTTCATAATTTGTAGTTCATTATTGTTTTACAACTGAAATAAATTTGTAGGTTATTGATGATGTCAGTGTGATAGTGACATACTTATTTCAAACGTAAAGTAAGACACACGTTTTAGATTCCACAACCACCCTTGAGCAAGATAATTTTTGATATCCCGGTACGAGTGAAGATGTCTTATACGAAAATACGAAAAATATGATAGGTTATGTTAGGAAGCTTTATTCAAAGTAATAACATTTATGATATTGCATCTGAAATATATTTAAATCGCTATCCAGAAAGAAGTCCATCTAATAAAGCTATTTCCAAGAGGTTAACAGAAAATCGTATTAATTGTAAATCCTTCAACAAGCAAGCGCACCAAAAAATCAGATATTTATATCTAATTTTATAATATATTACAACTACAAGATACAAAAACAAATTAAAGTAAATGTTCAAACTGATGTACGTTATATTCGATATATAAATTACACTTTTTCGTAACACTCTAACTGCATTATAAACATGAAGATTTGAAATGAAATTCACACAGTCTATAAAATTTTGTATTTTGAGTTCATTTATTTCGTTACTGATTTTCTTGAATAATTTCTCTGTAATGTAGACCCAAGAGAGGAAATCCAGTGGCGTTAAGTCAGGTGATCGTGGTGGACACCTCACTGGCCCGTTAATTCCCATCCAGTTATTTCCAAAATTGGTATTCAATAATTCTGAAACGGTCCTGATATTATGATGTGGTGCACCATCTTGTTGGAAGAACTGATTTCTTGCCTCAATCACGGGTAGATTGTCCATAAATTCCTCAATAATTTTCTGTTTCAAGAATTCGTAGTTCCGTCGTTGACCATAAAAATTTTCTTGATATATGTGATACGTTAAAAAACGATTCCCCCATAGAGCACACCAAAAACTAAAACGAAAGCATGCCTGATCGAACGTCGACGGTAAGGTGAGGATTCATATCAATAGTGCTCGTTATGCTTGTTGAAAATTCCAGCACTGCTAATGCTGCTAGATTCAGCTTCAATCTGATGACTTGAAATTGAAAGATATGCAACCGTCATTTCAATTACCGATCTACTAGTTTCTTCAACATCTTCAATGTTGTAATTTTTTGGTTTTGGTTTGTTGAAGGATCCACAGTTAAGAATATTTTCTTTTAACCTCTTGACAATATCTTCATTAGGTTGTCTTCTTTCTAGGTTGAAACATATTTCAGATGCAACATCACAATTATTATTACTTTGAATAAAGTTTTCTAACATATAATATTTCTCGTAATTTTCGTAAGACATCTGCACTTTTACGATTAAATGAGTTAATAGATGGAAAAAAAATAGTTGCAATTTACTGACAAACGGATAAACACTGTCTTTGATGACATCCGCCTAATTGAAAGAAATATAAAATAACGCAAAAAGTAATACAGTAAAATATTATTTTCGCTATTGAAGACTTACACATCAAAAGCGACTCGACACCTGTACAGTTGAACAAATGTTCTAAAATAAAAAACAGCACACACACAATTCCATTTCCTGCATAGTGGGAATAATTATTTTGCTATCACTTGAACATGATTTTTGTTTTTCTATGTTCGCAACCAATGTGCAAATGTATATCACTCAATACAGGTGTCAACTATTTTATTAATTGAATTTGCTATTTAAACTTTATATTACAGTAAAAATATGGTTTCACTATACACCACTTTCCCCTAATCGCTCCGGTTCTGCTTGTACGAAAATGAAGCGAAAATATTTGCCAAAATGTTCCATTAATCAAGGAATAAAGCGGTTCGAGGGCGATACAAATTCACTTTTCTATGAATACCAAAACACATCAACATAGTGTGGTACAACTAGAACTTTTCTGCAAACGAAATTATAAGAGGCATAACTACAGGACTAATAGTCCTGAGACGGTTATGAATAATAAAGTATAATTTTGTTGCAAAAATGACTAGAGGTGATGACTAGGTCATTTTTGCAACAAAATTATACTTCATTATTCATAACCGTCTCAGGAAAATCTCAAATTTCCCGAATTTTCCATCTGGAGAGTTTTTTGGGAAAAATAACAGCGGAATCGTGATCAGCGACCCAAAAAACCTACTAGAGGTCATTTTTGCAACAAAATTATAAATTATATATTATATATAAATTTTCCAAATTTCCCATGTGGAGGGAGTTTTCCGAGAAAACTAGCTGCGACCCAAAAAACATACTAGGGGTCATTTTCGGTTCTCAATTCATTAAGTTTGGACTGTTTTTATAGGAATGCTCCTCTGAGAGGTTGAAACCCCGTTTTGAGGGGGTAGAAAGGTCGACCCCCGTGGTCTTGATAGTTATGAATGATCTATGGAGTATCAGGAACAAAACGCAAAACATTTTTTGAAATTCTAGCTTACTATATTTTTTTTTATTATGGCCTTTTTCCTGGCTTATTGCCTGGACTATAAGACAATCGAAGACATGATCATAATTTCTCAATAGAGATCAGAAACCTGAAATAATAAAGTCCAGAAATTCGACTGGGTCGCAGTGCTATAGAATCGCTATGTAAATTTAGATAATCTTCAAATTTTGGTTGGAAATCGCCAATTTCGAATCTCACATCGAAACTGACTTTTTGGATAGGGGTTCACAAAAATTGAAGCTGTGCGAATAACGATAATCCGTCATCGTACGTACTAGCTAGCTGATTAGTTTCAATTAAATCAAATCCAACCTTGTGATCCTAATCTTTGGTTATAAAAAGTCTTGTTTATGATTGATTCCCTGTTTTTGGACAAACTCGTGTCCTCTGTATGAAGTTCACTTGCACTGCCAAATTCACAATATTTCATGCTTTGATCGATAACATTTATAATATAGGTCACGAAAAAGTACGTATAAGTGATCTTAATAAGAAAATTCAACCGCGTATCTTATCTCTAATTGTTCAAGTTACGAATTGTAATATATCAATAGTTTTTCACTCACCTGTGACTATTAAGCGTAAGAGTATGAGCAGAAGTGTGAAGACTCAATGTACCCGATGAGGCATTAGTAAATCCCACTCCGCTGGAGTAAGCGTAAGACAGTTTATTGTTTTTTGTTCTACCAGTAGACACTAAAAAGAATATCACTTTTAAAAAACACAATATTTTGTTGTTTATATAAATTATAAGATGATATTCACATTTTGTGGAGCAAGCATATAATAAAAAACGAACGTTCAACAATATTTTGAACAATTTCAGATGGTAAATAGTTAATACCCATTTAAGTCTAAGTGTAACCTTGGCTAATGTTACCGTGCACATGTTCTTGTTTATACTTACGAAAGTAAAATTTTATATTCCATAAATTGAAGTTTGAAAGTTCCAATCAAATATACATTTTTTCGAAAACAAATTTCAAACGAAGCTGAGAAATTTAATTTTAGTTTGTGAACATTCACAACATTAACTTTATTGAAGTATTCAAACATAATAAAGAAACTACAAATGTGTTGCCGCTTAGGGAATAAATAAATAGTGTGCGTGGCAAAGTTACTCTTCGGAAATAGTTATAATATAATATAGTTATATATGTTATGTTATAATATAGTTTAGTTAGTTGGATATGGTTACCGATTTTTATATAATTGTTTCACATTCTATAAGATACTCTTCGCGGAAAGATAATGAAATAAATAAATTATTTATTTCATTATTACACAACTAAACAATATTCAGGTATCCTGTCCCTTAGACTCCTAGACCTCAGCGCCTTTTGTTATAAACTTGTTGATGTACGATGTAAATTCAAGTTTACTTCAATAATTATTTTTGTTGTTGGACGATTTTGTAAAAATTTGGGTAAAGCCGTTTTAAATTGGCTAAAATTTACTGGAAAGTTTTGAATCGACTCAATGTGTACTTTGGCAGTTACGCCTTTTTTTAATTTTCAACCCTTCAGACAAGGGTGTGTTTATTACACAAATTCCCTGAAAAACAATATGGTTCGTCATCGAACAGCAAACGATTTTTTTTTTGTCAATATTTGAATATAATAGGACATTTCGTTTCAGAGTTATTGTGTATGCAAGATTTCGTGACATACATCCAGACATAAAGACGGATTTTTTCAAAGTTGCTTAAAATTCGATGAAAAGTATCAGTTTTCCACGTCTTTTCACCCGAATATTTTGTCGTAATTTGTGCTGATGTGCCACTGAACATGCCACGTTAATTGTGGTATTGCGTTCTTTAATGTCTATAAGGAGAATGCCCTCACAATCCCAACACCTTAGTCAACACCTTTTTTGTCGAATGACCCTAAACTTTCATTGCGGTGTTTCTCCTTTTCGCCTCTATTCCATCTCTTTTAGACAGAGGATCAGAGGAGAGAACGTCTTCAACAAGTCCAAAGAGCCCCAAAAAGGACTGAGCACATTCGACACGACGCTGGTGCTGTTGTTTGGGAACCCACCTTGCACTAACTATTTAGGCCCAAATGTTCGTGAATGATTCGGCTAAGGGTTGTATCTGAAGCCCCGACATTTGTGCTATTTCTGTGACCTTCAAAAGTCGATTGCCTAATACGAGATCTTCAACAAGGGCGTTTTTGTCGTCTGCCCTTCCTGTTCTAGCGTCATCTTCCAAGGATTCCTGCCCCATTCTAAACCGTTTTGGTCAATCTTTTACCACCGAATAATACAAGACGGTGAATTTTTCCCGTACATCCTAATCTAGCCGATCTTTAATGCTTTGACGAGAAATACCTTCTCGTGTAATAAATTTTATAACACCTTAATACTATACTCTCGTGATTTCTGACATCATGATAAACGAGTGACAGTTGTGCGAAAATTTTTATTTTTTCCAAGGCGAATACGTTCAACTTGTGTGTTAACAACATTTTAACCCCCTGCTATACCTGGATCTACGGCAGGTCGGGAATTTATGGCGCTGCCCTCCATATTTAGATAAATTGGTAGTTTTTGATCGTCTTAGTATGAATATTTACTTTTCGCGTTTCCACACCCGGTTCATTCTTTTATAATTGTTTATTGTTAAATAATTTTCCTTCTTAGGAACAATATTATGGAGCTTTTAAATGGCAAATTCATTCTATACTGATGTGCCACGACGGGACTGCATTTATTGTTCAAGACGAAGTAGAGTAGATATACATACACAACTTAAAATCGTTTACTGTGATTACTGTAGAACGAGGTTGCAATGCTAACAATATTATTAACGCAAAATTGAAAAATATTAGCAACAGATATTTTTTAGAGCAAATAACAGCTATTATTTTTTGACGTTTTTAAATACCAATAGAAACATTCAATTTTATGTACGTTTTGGCCTATCAAAACATTATTATTAATATAAGTAATTAATATATATTAATTTTCTGATTAGAAAATTCCCGCTGGAATTTATGAAGTATTTTGTATTTATTAATTGACAACGTCCGATTTGACTAGAGATGGGGATACAAGTTTATGATTTATCATTGAAAAATAATTTAGAGAATACCACACTAGAGTTCGATATATTCGAAAATAATTCTCCAGTTATTTTCTCAAACTTATTGCCTGGCAAAAAGTTAAAAGAGTTTAAAAGTTTCGAGGCTCTGTCGAATCATTTTCAATTTAAATTGTTCCTCTACCTTGGGCTCTTGTGCCTATTATGGTCATAAACGGCCACGGAAACTCCGATTTACCATAAATATTTATATTAATATTGCAATGTTTAATTCTCACAATCCATTTTTTTGTAGATCCGTACTACCAGATTTCGAGGTCAATTATTATACCTCACCCTCAGATATACAGGGTGTATCTAAATAACACCGAAAAAATTAAAGGGGTGATTCTGTGATGAAAATTAATGTGAGTGTTTGGTATAAAATTTTGTGAAAAAACCCTCCCCGGAAAAGTTACACCCCTTCGAAAATTAAAAAAAAAATGGTTTTTCTTTTTCATTTTCCCTGTATATCAAGCTAAAGACACGAAACTTGGTAAACATTATCTGTCAATAAGAGTACACTTTTTGAAATTTTTTCAACCCTGAAGTATGCTTAGAAGGGGTTGATTATTTCAACCCCTAAGATATTTTTTCTTACAACTTTTTTTTAGATGAAAATTTTTTCTTTAAAAAAGTATGACTGAAAAGCCCAATTCATTGACTAACTTTTTTAACTCTACAAGTTTTTTCTAAAACTTGAGCATTTATGAGAAAAAAATAAATAAGCTCATGTAAAATAGCATTTTATTAAACAACAGCCAACCAAATTATGATTATGATTATGAGACTTCTACAACTAAAAACAAAAGTGAACAAACAATGAACAAAAACCTGTCGAATATCGACAAAACAATTATAATAAATGTTGAAAATGACCGCCTTCAGCGTCAATACAAGCATCTAGCCTTTTCCTCATAGAATTGCGTATACGATGAAATATTCCTGGAGAATTTCTTATAGTTTCACACCCTGCCACAATGCGGTTTCGCAGATCATCGATATTTTCAACTGGGTTTGTGTATATCAAAGATTTCAGATATCCCCATATGCAAAAATCCAAAGGATTAAGGTCAGGGGAGCGGGCTGGCCAGTTTACAGGTCCTCCTCGACCTATCCATTGATTGACATACACCTCATCCAGGTGAGTTCATGCAAGTATACTAAAATGAGCTGGTGCACCATCGTGCATAAACCATGAATGTTGCCTAATTTGAATGGGAACCTCTTCAAGAAGAACAGGTAATTCTTCAAGGAGATGACAATATGCTTCACCATTTAATCGTAGCGGAAGAAAATGGGGACCAATTAAATGATTATCAATAATTCCGAGCCACACGTTTAATGAAAATTTATACTGATGATTTCCTTCAAAAAAGCCATGAGGATTTTCGTCAGCCCAAAGGTGATTGTTGTGAAAATTTCTAATACAGTCTCTTGAGAAATTCGCCTCGTCAGTAAATAAAATATTATCTAAGAACTGTGGTGCTTGACCAATCATATTAATAAGCCACTGACAAAAAATCACACGGGGTAAAAAATCTCGAATCATTAACGCCTGCACCCGTTGAAGATGATAGGGATACAACATTTGTTCTTTTAAAATTCGAAAAACAACGGAATGGCTTACATGTAGGACACGAGCTATTTTCCTGGTACTAGTTTCTGGGAATTCTTCAATTGAATTAAGTACGGCTTCTTCTACAGCTGCAGTTCTAACTTCTCTAGTACGACCAGAATCATAATTTCTTTTTTCAAAATTACCACGTTCCCGCAAGCGTCGGTGAATAGTTGTGAACGTAGTATGATGGGGTAGTCTACGCTGTGGGTACTGTTCAGCATAAAGTCTTTGCGCTTCCAATGAATTACCGTTAGCACGACCGTATGTAAAATGCATATCTGCCATTTCCAAATTCGAATATGCATTCATATTTTCAATCAACTAATATTTCCTACAATACACAATCATAAAACTTGTGAAACAATAAGATGGGTGACAGAAAATGACACTACACAATCCTAGTGTCAGTATTAATGTTTTTATGCAAAGCACAGGCCACTAGACTTGACGCAAAATACACTCGCGTTAGCTCATCTTTTTGAAAATGCATTGCATTAGATTTTTTTTCTCGTAAATGCTCAAGTTTTAGAAAAAACTTGTAGAGTTGAAAAAGTTAGTCAATGAATTGGGCTTTTCAGTCATACTTTTTTAAAGAAAAAATTTTCATCTAAAAAAAGTTGTAAGAAAAAATATCTTAGGGGTTGAAATAATCAACCCCTTCTAAGCATACTTCAGGGTTGAAAAAATTTCAAAAAGTGTACTCTTATTGACAGATAATGTTTACCAAGTTTCGTGTCTTTAGCTTGATATACAGGGAAAATGAAAAAGAAAAACTATTTTTTTTTTAATTTTCGAAGGGGTGTAACTTTTCCGGGGAGGGTTTTTTCAAAAAAATTTATACCAAACACTCACATTAATTTTCATCACAAAATCACCCCTTTAATTTTTTCGGTGTTATTTAGATACACCCTGTATATAAAGAATGGATACAATATATAAAATTATTTATACATCATATGGCTTCATTTCCAGATAATTAAAATTTATAAGTAAAATTTCATTTTTGATTTACAAAATTCATGTTCAACTGTTGAAATTCAGGAAGTATTTGTTAATTACCTAGATGTATAAGCTTCAACTCTCCGTGTTACTTCTTTACATATGTTAGAATTCTTCAATAATATTAATTTTGTCGACACAAGCTAAAAAACAATTTATTTGGTTTAAAAAAAATTATATTTGAATGAAACTTCAAGTTGTGAAATCTCTTGCCTTCAATTCTAGAAATAAATCGTTATTAGATATTTCAGAAAATCTTATGTGGTTGAGAGCTATTTACTTAATATTTCTATAATTATTATTATTTGGCGAGGAAAATTTAGAAAATGGAACAGTTGATATGATAGCGACACGCGAAAGGATTTGATAAGCGCAGAAAGCAGGGTTGACAACAATCATGATTTAAAAAACAATCAGCGATTTTTTTCAAAAATATTTCGTTTGAACCAGATTTTGTTCAAAACCAACTAGCAGTAAATCTAAACAAGTATGTGCAAGGTAATTTTAGTAGCCATGGTTGCACTTATGCTTTAGTCATATTAAAAGGATATTAAGTTTTTAATACAAAGTTTAACTTACAACCATGATACTAGTTTGATGAAACAGATATCTATTTAAAATAGAAACATTTCAATATATTGGCACTGTTGTTTCACATTAAAAATGTCAATCATACTCACTTATAATAGACAAAAAAAGCTTATAATATCTTTTAAATTACCAAATTATAATTATTGTTCAACGTCGGAAGATGTTTCCCCTTAGTCATTGCCTCATTACTGACGTTTACTGTTATGGGCTCGATTTGTACTTCAAATGTTATCCAATTCCCCGTTTCCTTTTAGGTCCTCTATTTTATTTTGTATTAAGGATTTTTTTGAAAAGCAGGTAAATCCTATACAAGTATTATAACAAATATTACAAAAATGCATCAAGACTTTTTTAGTAATAAAAGGGGTTTGAAAGTTTAATCCTTAAGAATAAATATGTTTTAGTATTCTGATTTTACTTTAATTTTAAATCAGGATTAAAAAAAATTACAAATCACTTGATTGAAATAATGATTCTAATTAACTAATTTTGAATTTTCTTCAGCCTTGCGGAAAGAACCTTATGACTCATTTTAAAAAGAAAATCTCGAAAAGAATGAAAGAATAAGAAGTTTCAGAATGGTGCTGTTTCAGACTCATACTGATTTCTCCTTAGAAACTAAAAAAACTGTAGCTCGGTCAACTTTTATTGAACAAACCAGAAAACAATTGTTGATAATTTGGTTAGTTTTGATTTGCATTTCAAAAATATATGATATCTTGGAAGTTGTAACGAAGTGCCCTCGTTACTTATAATTTAATGTACTCCTCTGGTTAAAAAGAAATAACACCGACGAGGCTGAGATTCTAACGCATCAAAGTTTTTTACATCCTATGTAGATAAAGTTGGAGCTAATAGGAGATAAGGAAATTCTTATTCAAATCACCACTGACTGCCAGAATCCCAGGCCACCTCTGACGTTTTATTTCTTTTGGCACAAAACCAGTATAAAAGGAGAACGGATTTCACACGAGAGGGATTGAAGAATCAGCCGTCCGACCGCTCAGCCGCTACGACTCCGATATATTATTACCGACCGTTCAAATTAATTCAACTCTGTTAATTTCCGAGAATTTATTTTTATTTTTCATTATAAACTCCGTCCGCGCTTCGTAGGATCCACTCATACACTTTGACCAAGTCCGAAGGTAAATATTCTACAACTAACTCCCGTTTCAACTGACTGCCAAAAACCGAATAATTTATTATTTGTGTTGAGGAAAAGACCTGACATCCCTACGACTAAATACAAATCCCGAAAACCGAATAATTTATTATTTGTGTTGGGGAAAAGCCGACCGTTTGCCCACATGATCTCATTTACAAAAACCGAATAATTTATTATTTGTGTTGAGGAAAAAGATCTTACATTCCTACGTCTAACTACAAATCCCGAAAACAGAATAATTTGTTATTTGTGTTGGGGAAAAACCGACCGTTTGCCAAATGATCTCATTTACCAAAAACAGAATAATTTATTATTTGTGTTGAGGAAAAAGATCTTACATCTCTACATCTAACTACAAATCCCGAAAACCGAATAATTTGTTATTTGTGTTGGGGAAAAACCGACCGTTTGCCCACAGTATCTCATTAACCAAAAACCGAATAATTTATTATGTGTTGAGGAAAAGATCTGACATCCCTACGACTAACTACAAGTAACGGAAACCTAACAATGTATTACTTGTGTTGAGGAATTGACCCGATCCGTAAAGAACTCGAATATTATTAGCGAACTCGTAAATTACCACGATTGGAAATCAACCTACCACCTGTGTCGACAGCTCGACAGATACTAAAGAACTATTAACTTATTTCGGCTGGTTTCTTATTGCGGGTCAACGTTCCAAACGTACACTACGTGGCGTCTCCGTTTTTCTCTAGAAGATCATCTGGTCGAAGTAAACAACTGTATCACGCGAATAGAAATTCTGATTTGAATTAGATTTTAGAACTTCCGATTGTTTAAATTGTTACAAACTAGCCCGACTAGGTCAAACACTTGACTTTATTATCTAAGGTGATTTTATAAAATTGTTGTTCATTTAAAAAGACTAGGTGTAAATATTTATTTGCTTGTGTACATATATTTTCTACAATCAATTATTTCATTTAATAAACTGTATATAAATAAACATCTGTGTTTTACTGGTGAGGAATCAATCAATTCACATCTATCAGATTTCATTCAACGGGAAATATACGACCCTGGACCACTCATCCCGGTGGTGATCCCTTTCTAGTTTTCCGTGTAAGACGAAAACTTATCTTTTCCCGAGAAAGGCGGTCACAAAGTTTTTGAGTTAATAGCGGAAAACCGCTTTGCCCTCTCCTTGGGAAATTTCACTCACTATATAGTAGCATGGTTTGGGCAACATTCAATTTGGTACTTATTGAGCACAGTCACCATAATATACTGATTTCTATTTATAAGGATTACGTATTTAATATTTTTAAAAGCTTGCTCGTCCAAGTTAATTTGTTACACTTCAATTTTTTAAATTTATTTTTACCATAATTTTGTTTCAGTAATTAGATAAACAATAAAAAGTAACAAGTTTTCAATAGATAATAATTATGAACTGATTGATTCCGGCTGCAACTGAGGAAACTACTTTCCAATTGCACCTACAAGGCCGAGACTGCAGGACGCGATCACATTGCGAACGTGAAACTGTTTTCGATAAACACAGCAAGAACATTTTCGAGATATTTCAAAGAGTAACAGCTAGACCAAAATGATGATGATAATAAGGATTAATTATTAAGACATGAGAAATTATAACAGGCATGTTGCACTTTTGAAAGGATAGTACGAAGTAGTGCCTCCGAGAAAAGTCATGAACCAGAATGAAACTGACAAATTTCTCTATCAAGGCAAGGTGAAAATGGAGCTTGCTACAATTACAGATACATTCTGATCTGTAGCTGAAAAGAAAGCGTCGTATGATATCAGATTTGTCGAAGATTTGGGTACTACGCATTGTGTGTATACAGGGTGTAAATAAATAATTGCGAAAAAATTCAGGGGGTGATTCCTTGTTGAAAAATAAGGTGGGTGTCTCATATAAAAAAAATCATTTGACCCCCTCATGTTAAGATACAGCCCTTCAAATGGGGCGCCAAAAAAGTAGTTTTTTATTTCTATCTTCTAAATCCAAAAAGTTACAAAAATAAAATTAAGCACACATTATTTGCTATTAAGAAGGCATCCAATAACTGAGTTGCTGGTTTTCCACTATGTTTGTAAGGGGTAGAAATAACCACCCCTAACTAAAACATGTTTTTCACTCAACTTTTTCTCTTATGTGTATATTGCCAATTAAACATTTATTTTATGTAGCTGAACAAAAAAGGTCTCTTGTAGTTATCTCGGAAAATTGAAGATTTCTGAGAAAAAAAATAATTTACTTACAAGTACATGGCACTATTATCATAGTGTGAAATTTTAATTAAACTTTGATTTACCTAGTAGGCGGCTGTTATGTTGACATATTTTGTTAAGACAACTAAATTATTTTTAGTATGTGCAATAATAAGTTAAAATCACTGTTAATTGTCTTACACTGTTA
Source organism: Endomychus coccineus (assembly GCA_958510875.1). Lineage (NCBI taxonomy): Eukaryota > Metazoa > Arthropoda > Insecta > Coleoptera > Endomychidae > Endomychus > Endomychus coccineus. The sequence continues at coordinate 68,650,252 of OY294068.1, forward strand.
TCATTTTGAGTATTTCAGTAAAATGGAAGTGTACACAAATGCAGAATTGACAGATATGCATTTCGTTTCTTTAAATGTGTGGTTCGGCCATATTGGGAATCAGTTAGTTGGCCCACATTTTCTGCCGCCTAGATTAGATGGGAATTCATACAGTTTATTTCTGAGAGAAGACTTGCCACTATTACTTGATGATATTCCTTTACGTGAGAGAATGGAAATGTGGTTTATGCACGATGTGGCCCCTGCCCATTTTAGTGTAACAGCACGTGAGGTTTTGAATGAAGTCTATCCAAATCGCTGGATAGGTCGAGGTGGGCCTCAGTTTTGGCCACCTCGATCCCCGGACTTAAATCCTCTGGATTTTTCTATTTGGGGGCATTTAAAAACTTTGGTATACAAGACTCCTGTTCGAAACCTGGAAGATCTACGAAACCGCATAATTGTTTCATGTAGGGTTATTCAAGATACCCCAGAAATGTTCCACCGGATAAAAGGATCAATGCGTCGCCGTCTAGACGCGTGTGTAATGGCTGAAGGGGGTCATTTCGAACATCTCATATGATCTCTATTAGTTTTTAATTCAAGAATAATATTTAATTGTTACATTATTTCAAGTGCAGTTTGAGTTCCATTAAATAGCATATCTGTCAATTCTGCATTTGTGTACACTTCCATTTTACTGAAATTCTTTACAAAAAGGCCTCATATGATAACAGTGTAAGACAATTAACAATGATTTTGACTTATTATTGCATATACTAAAAATAATTTAGTTGTTTTAACAAAATATGTCAACATGACAGCCGCCTACTAGGTAAATCAAAGTTTAATTACAATTCCACACTATGAAAATCGTGCCATGTACTTGTAAGTAAATTATTTTTTTTCTCAGGAATCTTAAATTTTTCGAAAAAATTACAAAAGACCTTTTTTGTTCAGAATGGAACAAGCTACCTAAAATAAATAATTCTAATTTGCAATATACACATAAGAGAAAAAGTTAAGTGAAAAACAAGTTTTAGGGGTGGTTATTTCGACCCCTTGTTATTGGATGCCTTCTTAATAGCAATATTAGCAAATAATGTGTGCTTAATTTTATTTTTGTAACTTTTTGGATTTAGAATATAAAAATAAAAAACTACTTTTTTGGCGCCCCATTTAAAGGGCTGTATCTTAACATTAGGGGGTCGAATGATTTTTTTTATATGAAAGACCCACCTTATTTTTCAACAAGGAATCACCCCCTGAATTTTTTCGCAGTTATTTATTTACACCCTGTATAACGGATACAAAACTCAAAGTACCTCGAATTTATCCTATTGTTTGTGGGTATATTATTAGTGACCTTTTATAGAAATTATAAAACTTCCCACCCGGATATTCCTATCGAAAAGTTTTGTTGTTAATAAAACAGTTGAAGAACTTTGAACAAAACTGTTTATAATGCGGCCCAATTGATAGAAATTAAATTGATTTTTTTCGTTTCAATCTTCTTTGAAAGACTAGAAAGTTTGACGGATGAAGAAAACTTTCGGTTTATCGCTTTTCAAGCCATCGGAAATAGGTCACATTAACATATATGTGTAATATATTTTGGTCTTTATGTACGTGATTGAAACGGAAAACTAAAAACATCTTGGTTTATAAAAGAAGTTTAGTCTCAACAATATCTTCACTATAATTCAGTTATAAACTCCATCATTAAACAAAATCTTTAATGGTACATCATATATAAATAATATAACCGGTAATAAAGATAACTTTATAAGATTACCATATTCCGGAAACCTCAGAAAAATGGCCATAAGTATAAAACTAAAAACAAAAAAATTCACGACCCTTGCTAGACATTGTTTTGATTATAACAATCGTTTCGATTATAAAAATGTTAATACTTTAGCTAAAGAAAGCAAGTATTATGAAAGATATATCCTGGAGGTGATTCACATTAAACGTGATGCTAAGTAAATTATAGAACAGATGTAGAATCATTGAGACAAATTTATACAAATATTATCAATTAAACGCTTGCACTAATTTATACGTACTTCTTCATAATGTTTAAAATTGTGTATATGTGGAAAGCTGATACAATGAATCAGTAAATTTGTACGGCAAAGACCTTTCACCTAGTAGTCATAAAATTTGAAACACATCTGTTCAATATTTGGCGTAAGGAGATTTTGGTTGTGAGACTTTTTCCTCGTCCTCGAGATATGACGTCTTCAAATATAGAAACATTACTAGTAGTGGTTTTCTAATAGGTACATATTCATATATTTTACACATTAATGTGATATAAATTCAATTATTCGTGTTAGGTTCGTTGTTAGGACGTAGACATTTTTAATTAAAATTAATACGATAAAGACGCTCAGTGCTTGGTACAATTGGTTTAAGAAATCCCGCACTTTACTTCATGTGAATTAGTTTTAAAACGTCATCTGATGATGGTCGTGAGACCGAAACTTTCGTAAAGACGAAATCATAGTAGAGATATGTGTTAATGTGACCTATTTCTCAAGAATCATTATTTTATAGTTCAAACTACAATTTTATGACAATTAAATGGGTTAAAACTGAAAAAATCATCGCCCAGAATCTTCAACTATATTGTACATTTGAAACTGTTTGATATAACGATATCGACTAACAAAATGCATAATGGAAACTCTGGAATTTTAGGAGTGAAAATGTTTCCAAAATTAAAAGAATTAATTGAATTGGTAAAGCCAAAGTAAATGTTTTCAAGATACCACAAATTTTCGTCAAGCTTCTTGCGATTGTTTTCGTATTTTTTCTAATCTCAAATTTCAATTATGCTATTTGATTAATCAAGATCAGAGTTCTTATACCGCTGGTTCGTAGAGGTGCGCTAATAGCCCGGTCAGACCTGAAAATAAGGCGTTTTCTAAAAGTCTAGAAACTGATGTTTCTTTCTGTTGATCATTTTTATGGGCGTTTTAGTAGAGTATGTGAAACCAAAAAATAAGTGATATCGGTAATGTTTGTCCTAAATTGACCGGAACCCCCTTTTATTTGCCATTTTGGGGTATTTTGGACATTTTTAGGGGAAGTTTATCAAAAAAAAATTGCTATCTCCAGTTGTATTGGGAATTAAGAAATCAAACTGGAACCCTTGTATTGTAAATGCTTAAGGAACTCCCAGTTCAAATTTCAAGTTAATCCGACCTCCCTCCTTAGACTTTTGTTTCATACACCAAAACAAATATTTTCCGTGGGGTCGCGTTAAATCATAAAAATTTTTCGATCAAAATGTTTCACATACTCTACTATTTACCAACATACATGCATTTATCATATTACCTTAGATATAGTGAGAAATAATATTTGTGAGACAAAATGTGAGAAAATTAATTTTAAATATTAGAACTATTTTGTATTTTATTTGATCATTTACTAATTAGAGTTCTCAGATGACATCTAGATATCGCCTCAGTTTAGGAAGTCTCCCTTCACTTTATTTGCAAAGTGATTAATCGTTCAATTTCTTATATGTTCTCGTATCCTGGTACTCAAATCAATTGTATTTGTAACACTTTGGATGTCTTCCAGCATTGATTAATATACATAAGATTGGTACCGATTATGAGCCTACGATGACGCTCGATAGGAAATTCCCGATTCATTACAGGGAGCCCACTCAAAATTGAGAAAAATTACAGAGTGCTTCTATTTGGAATTTGAATAGTTCGCACTACCATAATGTACTTGATAAAATCGCCGCCTGACTGTAGATGACGGTTCATTCCAAGTGTCCGCCTAACGCCAAACAATTAAACTAATTTTAAAGTGAAAATCTATCATGAATCATTTGATTAATATATTAATCAATGCATGAATCAATTACTTATTTCCATTTTACGTGTCGCTCCGAATTTTCATAAAAGTGCTTTTATAATTTCGATAATTTATTGTTTGTTAGTGGTTATTAGTTTATTATAAGTGATTTTATAGTTTGTAGTTTGGTTTATTTAATTAGTGCTGTCATTGATTTTAATTGAGTGTTATTAATCATGAATTCGGTAATGAATTCCAAATCTAAAAATGACACAAAAACACATAAATGCCAATACATTTATTGTGGGGAAAGTACCGATTTAAAAATTTATCGTTTTCTCCAAATGCTAAGCCGGAAATATTACATTCAGGTAAATAGATACTATTATCATCATCATATAATTATATTCCTCGTTATATTCTGAATAATATATACAGGTCGAGAAGTATTAGTTAAAAGTTTATGACTTCCAAGCCAAATTGAGATTTGGGAATCCAGATCACCTCATAAAGGAACATGAAGTATCTAATCAAAATATTTTGAATTTCATGTTGCACTGCCGGTTATACTGGAAGGGACTAATAATTTTCTCATTTTAAATAGAAATTTTAGGCTCACTTTCATTAGTTGCCCCTATACTTCTACAAGCTATTCCTGAGATAACTTGATTTTTGTTTAAAACTTAGGTTTTGCACTTCCACCTTAAAATACTTTCAATTTACTAATTTTTTAAGTCTCAGATTTCATCTTTTCTGAACCGTGAGCTTACCTTTCAAGTATAAACGGTCAACCAGTTATTCACACGATGTTCAAAAGTCACTGACAATTTTGGTCAATTTCAAACCTCTAGATACCATTTTTTTTTCAAATAGAACGCTTGTATATTTTTAATTTTTCTGATGCAGGACTACAATTTTCAAGTTTCCAACTCAAAACAGTGGACATTCTGGACATATATAACTTTAGATAATATTTTATATATTAATTTGAAAAAGTTTAATGTTTACTCATTTGTTAACGTTAATTATTAACTTAATATTGTTTTAAACTTTGATTTGTTCATTGACATCAAATAGCGCGATATCGTTCATTGAATATTCGACGTGGTAATATTCTTCCATTCACCGTAAATAATAAATTCATAATATATTCACTTGAATATAGATTATTTTTTTCCATTATCGCTTCATTTAATAACATTCAATATGTTACCAGCTGTAATGACTTAGAACAATAATTTATTATTGCATTTGACGTTTTGACAAAAGTTATACTGCAATTTTATTGTTTATTGCAATTTGGTAACCACATTTCGATGAATTTCATGAACTTTTATGTAAAACTAAACTTTTGTACATAACTCAAAATTCAGTCCTGCATCAGAAAAACCTTAAATATACAGGCGTTCTATGTTTGAAAGAAATTACTTTTTTAGATTAAAAACTGACCAAAAATGTCACTGAATTTTAAAGATCGTATGCATATCTTGACCATTTATACATTAAAACTAAAGTCTTTACTGAGATTTAAAAAATGAGTAAATTAGATTTATTTAAACAATTTGTCAATTTATTGAAAGTTAATATGAATCACCTTACAGTAATAACATAATAACACAAAGTTATCTATGTGTTTATTAATTACCCCTATAACATAATAAAACTGTGATCAGTATCATATTTTGAATTAGAAGAGTATGTATTTTAATCAATGAATTAACCAAGACATTCAATAAGTTTCAGGAATTAATTATCAACTCCTTGGCCTATACCATTATTTTCCAGGCTGTGGATCGGGATTTTAGCTATAATAAAAAAAAAACATGTGAGTTCGAATCAAAATTTTTTTTTTGCATTAGCTTCAGGAGGTTCTCAGGATCATTAATACACCTTAAAACCTCTTGGGAACCCCAACCCCACCCATCGGGAGCGAAATTGGCCCGAAATCTCCAAGTCTTGAATTGTATTTCCTACAAAAAAAGGTATTTTGGCTTTTCGAGTGCACCTAGGCTTTTTTTTGGGTCGCTGAACACGAATCCGTAGCCAAATTTACTTGCAATCCATCGTAGGGGTGGTAAAATCGACGAAATTGGCCAATTTTGCACCCCAATATGTTATTTTGCAATTCACGTGTTTTTGGCATTTCGAATGCACCAAGGGTTTTTATTGGGTCGCTGAATACGATTCCGAAGCCAGATTTACTCCGAAGTAATTTTAAAATGCCAAAATAATAAAAATTTTGAAGCGTGTCAAATTAGCCATTTTTGTAAATTTCCCACCCCTACGATGATATTCGAGTAAAAAAACCTCCTTGGTGCATTCGAAATGCCTGAAACACGTAAATTACAAAATAACATATAGGGGTGCAAAATTGGCAAATTTCGTCGATTTTACCACCCCTACGATGGATTGCAATTAAATCTGGCTATGGATTCGTGTTCAGCGACCCAAAAAACCCTATAGGTGCACTCGAAATGCCAAAATACCTTTTTTTTGTAGAAAATACAATTCAAGACTTGGAGATTTAGGGGCATTTTCGCCCCCAATGGGTGGTTGGGGTTCCCAAGAGGTTTTAAGGTGTATGAATGATCCTGAGAACGTCCTGAAGTTAATGTCAAAAAAAATTGCTGATTCGAACTCACATGTTTTTTTTCCGGTTCATAGCCTGGACTATTATAAAAGAATAATCTATTTTGAATTTAAAAAGAAAGCTTAGCCATAAATGTTCATAATAATTGTCTAAATAGTTATGAATTTCTCGCTTCAACATTAATCAAATTACGGCAAAGAAATTTATTCAGAATGAACGGATTTTTCAAATAGATAAAATAAGCGTCTTATACAAAATTTCACAACCTCCGAAAAAATGATGTAATCTTGTTTTCGATATTACTCAATTTGCATATTATTGGCGATATAATTTTTGAAAATAGAGGGATTAATTATTACTGACAATTATATATTTTATATCCGTTTCCAATAATTAGGAATAAATATTAAAAAATAAAAACATCTCGTGACTTAATTGAGGTACAATAACCACTGACAGGTATACTTTAGTTCTAAATATCAATTTTCTATTACAAATTACAATATATTACGTAGCATATATCACTATCGTATAATATTAAATTGCATTAATATTTTGAGTGTTTATCTATATAATAATAGAGAAAAGAATCAATTAACAATTTTAATTTACCGATTCTGATATTCAATTGGATATTACCCCGCAATGCATGTTTTGTGCGCATGCATCTTAAGAGTTACAATGTCTCAAAGGCGAAAGTTCATGTGAAGCGTTGAATTTGCTATACTCTGTGCCGTTCCCCTTTGTCTGCATTTACCGCCTTGGCCCTGGCACCAAAGCCTTCTTGGGAAATTTCCGTCATATGGTTTGCCGCCTCAACTTTGTTGCATACTATCGAGTTTTCTCTCAGATGGATCACTCTATGTGGTGGTTGAAGGAGTATCCTCCGATACAATGGCTATCAACGCTGGTGTTCAACAGGGATCTGTCTTGACACCAACATTGTTTCTGCTCCTTATCAACGACCTGCTGGAAGTGACCACCTGTCCCATCCACAACTTTGCAGATGATGGTACACATACCGCTTTCTCATCTAGAGCCCCTACAACCTTCCAATAAAGCCAGAGGCGCGAGACAAATACAGCTTGCCGCAATTAATGAAGATTTAGCAATGGGGATTTGATAATCTAATAGTTTAATGCAACCAAAACTCAAGCTTGCGTCTTCTCCAGGAAGGCGGATCTCACAATACCTAATACGATGATGCCAGGTTTAACTATTCCTATGAAGTCTTCCATAATAATGCTCGGGATCACCACCAACAGGACCCTCTCATGGGAGGTCCATTGCGAAAACCGCTTCACAAAACTTGGTTTTCTATTCCGTGCCAAGAGCTACTCTATATCCCAGAAGATCCTCAATCTACAAGGCACACAGACTCCTGGAGTACTGCTCGCATGATTGGAGTTTGGCTTCCAAATATACGCTGAAGCTCTTTGATTCTATCCAGAAGAGAGCTATTCGTTCGATTGATTATGTCACACTTACGAGTTCATTGACCTCTCTAGAACATCGTAGAAAGGTAGAAGATCTCTACTTTTTCTAGAGATATTTCCATGGTTCATCAAAAATCTCGTCTGTTGTTCCACCACGAGTGATTCCAGATAAGTGGACTAATCAAACTCAAACTAGTTACCCCTTCATTGTCAAGCTCGAGACCTGCAGAACTTCTTCCTACCCGCCTTAATTTTTTTTATCGAACAGCTAAGTTTTGGAACTCTTTACCTAGTGAGGGCTTTCCCTACGACTACAACCTCCAAACTTTCAAGAAAAATTCTAATGCCTATCTCCTCTCCCAACATTCCACCGCTGGCTCTTCGAACATTATAGGTTTCCCTCTCATGTAGTCACAGTATATAAAAAATCCTTCGTTCAAAAACTCCCAATCACCAAATTTATTTGGAATATTTGAATTTTTAAAGAAATTAATTTAAAATAAATTCCACTTCAGCACCCCCTGTATCTTTGTTGGTCTCAATTTTTGGACTAATTCAAGTTTGGTAAAATCGTAATATTTTCACGTAAGGAAAATGAATCTGCTACTCCTCTGTGTGTGTAGGCATGATTTTAGTGCACGAGTTCAAGTTTGGGAAACGACCGAGAAGGGACTATTCCAATGAACAAGTGCTCTAAAATGACTAATGAATCGATTTTTTTCCTTTTTATTTTCATGTGCGTTTTCAAAATGCATTTTAATGAATTTTGAATCTTTAGTTTAAGCTTTTTTCTTTGATTGAGAACAGATGAGTCCTCTTAAAGAAGCTAATGAGGAAGCTAAGTAGGAAGAGACTCTTTACGGAAATTATGGTAAATTATACGGAAAATCGCCTTTTATAAATCCTTCATCCAATGTCAGTTCCGCTTTGTTAATTAAATATATATATTTGTTGACTACGGAATTTCCCGTTTACTTATCAGACAAGGCCTTCAAAGAGTAGAATCGTGACGTCACGGGCGTTTCAGCTAAACCAAGTCGTTTTGGCAGCAGATGGAAATATTAAAAAATTTACCATTTTCCATACATATTACGACGCGAAAACATAACATAAAAATAAATTTAAAAAAACATGCTTTATTAACCATCAATTTCAATATACAGGTTCCTGCAAGAGTGATGCGATGTTCCATATCTTCATTTAGGAATAAAATTTTCTAGAATGTTACCTTATTTCTCGAGCTCTACAAGTTAAAAAGATTGCCGGTCATACAGGGAGTTATGTTTCTTTATTTTTCTAAATACGAACCTATATTTTCATCAGTTTTTCGAGATTTTCTGCATGACGTCAGTCATAATCTCTAAAATTATAAAGTTGTGCAAAATTGATTCTTGGTTAAATATTGTACGTTGGAGACTCTCAAACGATAGGTCTAAAATCTGAACTGGGATATACAGGGTACGAATAACAGCTTGCCACACATTTTTAATAAAGATTTGTAAAATCTCCCTCATTTCAAATGGAATACCCTGTATATTATCGATCCATAAGAAGCACCTATAAAGGCTCTACAAATTTCATCGAGTATTCCCTATAGCTAAATTTATTAGTTTTTCTTAAAAAGGCATTTTTCGGCTAAAAATTAAACACCCTCTAATTTCTACATTTGATGCATTTTTTACAACCCTTCTTTGAAATATCGTCCTCTCCTGCTCAATATTCGGACGGAATGGGCTTGGCAGGTGTCCCGCTAGATTACCAGATTAAAAAAAACTGTATTTCTTCTTATGGGAATATATGAAAAATATTGCCACCAACTAGTTCCGAAAATATGCGTCTTAGAATAACGATTGATTTTCGCATTACACCAGCTATTTTGCACAGGGTTGAACGGTCTTTGGAACATAGACTTCAGCTCTACATTCAAGGAAATGGAAAACATATTGAACATATTATTATTTTCTATATGTATATTCATTACATTTTTCTTATGTTAGTTTCGTAGTTTGCCAGTTGACTAATTTCTTTGGCTTAATTAAGCCCCGACTTTAATTTATGAATATTAACCATTACATGAAATAAATTCACTCAGTAATATTCAAAATATATCTTTCATAATTGTGTTTGGTTCTGAATAGGACGATTTGTGTGTAAAATTCTGCATCCATTTTGAAAACAGTGATATATATATAAATTCATCAAAATGAAAAAGTTGTTTGGCCACCTTATATGAAATGCAGATGGGTTTTCGATGAAAAAGTAGTAGGAAATGCATTTTTAACAAAAACTTAGCTGTAGGTACTACTTGATGAAATGTCTAGCTTTTATTGGTGCTTCTTATGGATCAATAATATACAGAATGTTCCATTTGAAATAAGGAACATTTTGCAAATTTGTATTTACAATGGGCAGCAACCTATACAGGGTGTCCTCGAACTACGTGGCTAAAATAAAACCGAAGATTCTTTGATTCGAAAAAAATTTGATGAGCCTTTTTACTTTTGCCTCAAGTGTCTTGTTTAGCCGGTAGAGGGCTTCAAAGTTGCAAAAATAATTTTGTTTTTTCGGTATAACTTGAGAACGTGATGGAGGACTTTTACAATATTTGGCAGGTGAGTTACTGTCAATAATAGCTGTTTTTGAGAGCGGAGCATAGAGCCTTAGAGATCATAGAAATGGCTCAAACTTGAGAATGTAACGGGAAAAGTGTCCAGAACTTTTTTGTGGTCGATGTAATTCACTCTATATTTTTTATGTAGATAGCTTATCTAATTTGAAAACTTTTCTTACTCTTAAAAAATTTTGATAAAATCAACGGATTAGCTTGAAAAAAATAATTTTCGAGTCTCTGCAATTTTGGCTTACTAATTTTACTTGATTAAAATACCTTAGTTGCCTTTGCTTTTCTAATGTCATTTTGGCATTTGGAGAATTTATCCTCAAAACTGTCAGTTTTTACTTTGCTTTCCGTAAAAATTTTATAAAATTATGGCTCAAAATTTCACTAACACTGAAATGGTTAATATCTCGGTAAAACACGAATAATAAAAACAATAGAAATGGGGAAACGATGTGATTATTTAGGAAAAACAAATGCTAAATTAAAAGAAACAACAAAACTTTTTGAGAAATCGCTAAGGCATCAATTGTTCGAAATGTTGCCCATTTTCCTGAATACACAAATTAATTCGTTTCAAGAAATTGGATTGAACTCTGGCTAGTACTTCAGGATCATTCTTCAATAAATCCGCTTCATGATTAATTCGTTGCAACAATTCCTCTCGTGTGTTTACTGGAGCTGCATAAACTTTTGACTTCAAAGCGCCCCATAGAAAGAAGTCGCAGGGCGTCAAATCAGGGGAGCGGGCCGGCCAGTTCACTGGTGCATCGTGTCCTCTACCTATCCAGCGATCTGGATATTCCGCATTCAAATGTCGCCTCACAGCTAATGTGAAATGAGGAGGTGCACCATCATGGATAAACCAGGCCACGACGAATGTGTAAGGGCAAGTCTTCCAACAGTTCAAGTAGCCTTTGTTCCAAAAAGTTCAAGTAGTTTGATTCTGAAAATATGTAACTTCCGTTTCATGAGGATTTTCATCAGCATAGAAATGTTCATTATGGTGGTTAAAAAGACCACATCTCGTGAAAGTATCTTCGTCCGTGAACAGAATTCTTCTACAAAAATTGGGGTTTGCGTTTTGTCTTTGGACAATAAGCCGACAGAAACTAGCCGATTACCTGGATCCATGGGCAATAAGTCTTGAGCTGTTTTAATATGATAGGGATACAACAGTTCTTCTTTCAGTACATTATGAACTAATGATTTTGAGGCTCCAATACGAAGTCCCAAACGTAGTGTGCTTATCCCAGGTTCAGTTTCAACCGCTTCCAGTATCGCTTCTTCGAGCTCTAACGTCCTTCTTGTCCGTCTGCGTCCAGTTTCTCTGCGTTTTGCTTCAAATTTGCCAGTTTCGCGAAGGTTTGCCGATTTGGAATTCTGCGATGCGGATATCTTTCCCTTCTCCGGCCATTGCAACGACAAAGTCCATAAATCAATAACATATCAACCATTTCAGTGTTAGTGAAATTTTGAGCCATAATTTTATAAAATTTTTACGGAAAGCAAAGTAAAAACTGACAGTTTTGAGAATAAATTTTTCAAATGCCAAAATGACATTAGAAAAGCAAAGGCAACTAAGGTATTTTAATCAAGTAAAATTAGTAAGCCAAAATTGCAGACTCGAAAATTAATTTTTAAAGCTAATCCGTTGATTTTATCAAAATTTTCTAAGAGTAAGAAAAGTTTTCAAATTAGATAAGCTATCTACATAAAAAATATCGAGTCAATTACATTGACCACAAAAAAGTTCTGGACACTTTTCCCGTTACATCCTCAAATTTGAGCCATTTCTATGGTCTCTAAGGCTCTGTGCGCCACTCTCAAAAATGGCCATTATTGACAGTAACTCACCTGCTAAATATTGTAAAAGTTCTTCATCACGTTCTCAAGTTATACCGAAAAAACAAAATTATTTTTGCAATTTTGAAGCCCTCTACCGGGTAAACAAGACACTTGAGGCAAAAGTAAAAAGGCTCATCAACTTTTTTTCGAATCAAAGAATCTACGGCTTTATTTTGGCCACGCAGTTCTGTGTATCCTAAATCTGCGTCAGTGTTGCAGGACCCTGTGTATAATGAATTGAAATCGGAAAAATATCAGAACCGGATTAGAAGTGTAATGATTTTTTTTTGATACAAAGAAAAGATATAACCAATTTAAAATGTTAATTATTATTATTTTAAAATTTTTGAATTAATTGTTAAAGTTTATTCATATTGGGAGATAATACAATTTATTATTACAAGTGAGGTTAATGATGTTTACTTTTTTCTTTTCTAACTGCAAACCATCTGAACCACCGTTAATCTGCTCTATTTTTTGCTACAAGGAATTTGTATAACTTATATTCACTGTTGTTTCCACTATTTTCACAATTATTATTTAAATGTTTGTTTATGAATTATTATTATCATTAATGTAGGGGGAAGCGTCGAGTATCCTTTATGCGTAGGCCAAGACCATTTGTACCCCATATCACTCAGTGGAGCTCCCGAGGTGGACGACCAGCCACCTACCAAAATACCCAGTCAAGTTCGGATATATGGATAGTGCCTTGAAGAGGTTCAGCAGCTTCCACGTTTCTAGTTTCTGGATCTCCTTAGTGTTGCATAGCTCTACAGAGTGCTCTGCATCTTGGAAAAATCAGTTTTACACATCTGCACAAAGTATGCATTGTTGTTTCGTTTTCTTGTTTGCACCACCTGTACAAGGGTGAATCGCTCATATTCATTTTGTGGATGTGGTAGTTAAACGGTCCATGTTCCGTTAGTATGTGTGTCGAAAGTTTAACATCGTTTTTAAGAACTTGAGTCTTCCCTAATGTGCAGACCAATCAGTAGACTCAATGAAACCGTTCACTTGTTGTCTCTCTTTCAAGTGTTGTGATCTGACCCAGCAGTGGATCGTCTCTTTGTTATTACTCTTCGAGATGCCCACCGCTGGTTCAGGCCTATTACGGTTCTTTAGATTCTAATTTTGCAAGGTCGTCGGCTATTTCCTTACTCCTTATTCCAGAGTGGCTGGGGACACAGAATATGGTGAGTCTGCTTTCGTCTCCGCTATAATCCAGGACTTGACTGCATTTCTGTGGCAAAATTGGAGTAAGCAATTTTTTTCTAAGAATGTTTAGTAGGTGTCGTAAGTATTTCGGTCTTGGGTGGACATCCGCCGCCACCTGGTACATTCTACAGCGGACGGCTGGTCGATCACAGAACTGCTGATATTTATATTAATACTGCATCGATTTGCATAAAACTTGCACTTGTTATACTAATTTCAGTTTTTATAATGGAAGGGGTATTCTACACAAACACGGTACGAAGACAAAACGATAAGGATTTCAAGTATGATCTAATCTGACAACTGATCACTGCTTAATAGCAAAGTCACAAAAAAGTGCATTGTTAAAAGTGCTAGAAACATGATAAACTATAAAAGAGTTCACACTGTGGATACACTAATACTATAAATAAGAAATAATGACCCTTAAAGTATTGAGAACTTTTCGGCTACCAAGTAACTGTCATCAGGTCAAACTCAGTATTTTTAGAGGATAACGGTGATTATTTCTTATTTATAGTGCTAGAAACATCGTATGGCACCAGCACCAGCAACGACAACTTGTTCAAGTCTAATCACAGACCTTTTATATAGTGGATGTAATGAATTCCATACCAAAATTTTTTATGACAAATGAAAAGAAAACTTTTGGCGAAGCAGAGTCTATATGCTTTTCACAGTTATCACACAAAAAAGCCTGAGAGAATGCAGACTAGGTAGCGGCATTGTTGTAGATACCGCCCACATATGTTTCATTGCCTGTCCAACTCAGCAGTTTCGGGGGTTCATAAGGAAAAAAGCAAGTGTTCATTGTCAATACAGTGATATCTTGAATAGTACGAGTTCCGCGGATAGCTAATCTAGAAAAATCTTGGCTTCCCGATGGATTTCACGTCACAATAGCACGACGTGACGCCGACGTTTCCCCAACCATTACAGATGGCATCTTCAGGGTAGGGTTGAGGCTTCAACTGAAACTCGGCATCAAGTCGCGCTGTTGTGACGCGTAATTCATCCGGAAGTCAAGATTTTTCAATACAGTAATACCTTATTTGAGTCAAACTACCGCACCTCTAGTGCCTTTTAAGATGATGGAGAAGACGAGGTATAATTCAGCAAGCAGAAGTGCTAAAGACCATTTGTTGAGATCGTATTTCTACACACATTCTGCAACACTGCATAGTATAGATAGATGATGTGCTTATTAGATTTGGACCCATGATAATTTGCTTTTATAGAGACAGAAGATGATTTGCCAGAAATATCTCACTGATTTTATTGGGGCATGTAATTGTATAAAATGAGCCAAATCCACATAAGGGGAAAATGAAGTAGCCTGTTGTTCCTTTTTGTTGCAAATGTGGTAGTAAGGGGTTATATTTAACCTGTAGCAATCCTTTTTAGATAATCTGAACATGTTTCAATATAATCACTGTTTGTATTTATATCTTTTATTTAAAATAATAAAAAATTAACAAAATTGTCGTTTATATTTATTTATACTGATATTTAAAACACCGCTATTCACCTGACAAATAGTAATTACAACATAGTATAACAAGTGCAAGTTTCATGCAAATGGATGAAGTATTAACATCTATGTTGGAGTCATAGCTGCAAAATATAACAGGTGGCAGATGTCAACTCAAGCCCAAAATAGTCACTTGGATAGCTACTAAACATTCCCGACAAAAATTCTCTTTACTCAAATTTTCCCACAGGGCTACCAAGGTTGTTTAGCTTGTAGATACACACGAGCTTTGGTAATTATTATCATGCTGCCCAGCGTAGCAAGATCTGCTTTGCTGTCTAAATATATGATGTAATTTTGCCTTCTTTCTTCAAGCGCTGTTAGACAGCGCGTTGTTTTTGCCAGTATTTATTCTTCGAGAAGAGGTTCAATAGCTTAGCCTGGGCGTTTGCGGTAAATACCCGCAGACAGACGGAAGCCTAGCCATGGTTTCTGGTTCCATCACCACATTTCACCATTGGTTGGTAGGGCAGTTATTGTTGGACACATTTTCTTTGAAGGGTATACTACTTTATACCTACTCTCATATAAGGTTATGTCACAAATTGAAATTTAGAATCACTTCAACATTTCGTAAAAAATGTAATAAACAGCCAACCCCATTCTAAAAGTTTGACCCGCTTACAGAAAATATCGACTTACATTCGAATACCTTTCCATAGGGCTTCCAAACCATATAACTATGATAGTTCAGAACTTAATTACTAAAACAGTGTCACTAACATTTCTGGATCTAGGGGTACGAGCATTACTTTCGCCCTAAAAGGCTTCGACGGAAAACAAAATACATCGGGTGTTTTAAATTCGATCCTCACCATTGGGATCTCGAAAACTATAAGAGTTACGAAAATGGTTTAATCGGGGCAAAGTTCCGTTTATGTGACTAACAGTATGCATGCCATGGAGTTTCGAAATTCCAAAATTTTGAAAGACATTTAAAAAATTTTCTTGGCTTTATTATGAATACAATTTCAAAAAAATTGTATATTTACATTGCCACTTCTTTCCTGCTATCAGATAACGTTTTCAGATTTTCTACCTTTCACCACCATCAACTTTATTTTTTCTTACAGGCGCCATATTGGGTTATTGCAGTTTTGAATACATTTTTTTATTAACATTAACAATGCTGTATCGCCAGTTATACAAACGTTTCCGAAAATCCGAGATTAGTGATAGAAATAAATGTTTTTAACAATTCTAAGCTTGGACTCCAACATTTTTAACAGTTTTAATATGTCATACGTTAATGACATCTAGATATATTGAGTTATATTGTTTACTATAAGCGTTTTAGACCAGTGAGTGATTTTATCATAAGAGGAGCACAAGAAAAGTATCCCGTAGTTTAGGATTGTAGGTACATACAAAAAGTAGTATATTCTCAGACTATTCACGGTTACTTCATTTGTTACGTAATATATAACACAGCACGATCTGGTTACCTTTAAGCTAAGGTTTTTATGTGAGGTTCTCAACTTAATGTGGTGTCAAGGATTTTACGTACAAAGAACTAATTGCAATTCTCAATTGTTCTGGAAATAACATCAAACAATAAGATTTCGGCAATCCTTCAAAATAGGCGTTTGTTTCAGCGATGAGCTCATCGTTGAAGCCAAATCTCTTTCCGCCGACCCATTTCCTCAAGTTCGGGAATAGATAAAAATGGCAGGGGGCCAAACCTGGAAAATATGGTGAATGACGAACCAATTCGTAGCGCGCTATTCATGCAATTTTGCAATTGCGACTGCGCAGTTTTTCTTTGCCAAATGCGGTCGCTTTCGCTACAAATCCGCGTCGAATCGATTCAACAGCTCTGCATAATATACGCCGGTGATCGTTCTGCCTTTTTCAAGGTAATCGATATGGACGATACCGTGTGCATCCCAAAGAGCTGTCGCCATGACACTGTTGGCCAATAAACCCACTTTGGCCTTTTTCGGCTTCGATTCGCCAGGACAAGTCCACCGTTTCGACTGTGATGCTGTGATGGATCCATGTTTACGGTTACGAAACGGCGCAAAAATCCTTCTTAATGCGCTTGAACATCGCCAAACACTCCTTTGAAGTTGTCAGACGGTTGGGCTTGTTGTCAACATAGAGCAAATGCGGCGGCACCCATGGCAGGTCGCTCTCTCATATTCAAAAATTTATGCAAAATGTTCCGTACCCGTTCGGTTGAGATACCCATAGCCTTCTCGTGTACTTTAACTCACTGATTGTCCAATATCATACCATGGATTTTATCGACGACTTCTTGCGTTGTAACCGCAATTGAACCACCAGAACGATCGGCGACCTTTGTGATCATACCAACACAACAAAAATTCATCTGCAGGTCATTTTTAAATATGACTTTATTAAGGTTAGGCAAATTCTTCTAATGCCGTGGTTTACATTTTTCTGTAGTGAGCGATCATGATTTGCCATGTCAAAGACCTTCGAAAGGTCAAAGTATAGTTCAGCAGTATATTCATTTTCGTCAAGTGATTTAGTCATGAGTAAGATATAATCATAAATTGCGTTCTCTGTTGATACTTTAGGTTTAAATTCATATTGCTGATTACTAATTACCTTATACTATTCCCGAAATGACCAAACTCTCTCAAAGATCACTTTCTCAAAGATTTTAGAGAATCCTGGTAAGAGACACCGGTCCATATTTGTTAATTTCATTTTTAGCGCCTTTTTATACATAGGTATTAACACTGTATGTTTCAATTCATCTGGGAAGACTCCATCACTGAGACAAGCATCTACAGGATGTTTCAAAAAAGGTGGCCCCGTTGCTAGGATAGGTAGAACACTGAAAAATAAGTGAGGTTTGCTTAGTAATAAAGTTTTGTAACGGCATACGTATTCAAGATGCAGGATATCGAAAAAAAAATTTTTTGAACACATTTTTTACGATTATCTCGAAACTACTGGCTCATTTTGTATGAACATGTTTTGGAAGCTGACACATCGCATGAATTTATTTTTATATCTGATTCTCACAGATTACACGGTTCGTACAGAGTAGTTTTAAACATAACTATTTCGAGGTTAGGCTTTTTTAATTCAAATTTAAGATGAAATTAAACATCATTCAATTTTACACCAAAAAGGTGTACTCTTGGTAAAACTCGATACTGTGTACCGTTTTCGGAATATTTTGATTTGAAAATGATGAAGTAATAACTGATGCTGGTAAAAAGTAAAAAACAATTACCAATTTATTAGAAACCAAAAACAATAACATTATTCTAATGCTAAAGTTGGGGGCCAGGTAGCTCAGTGGTAGAAGCAACGATCTTCTAATCACTGTGGCTGCCGGTCGCTGGTTCGAATCCAGCGACTGCGGAATTTTTCCTATGGCCCGAGAAAGTGGTGCGGCAAGATACAATGGGCTGTCAAGCCCAAGTGTCATCGTGACTGCCCTGGTTGCAGGATCGAGCCCACCACACGAGGTGGAGTGTTTAGTGGGTATATCTGAGGTGATTAAGTTCGAGACTCGGGGACTCCCACACTACCATATGGGATGTTACAGGACCATAAGGTGCCCATAAAGGGTTTCAACCACCTCGCACAAAAAAAAAATGCTAAAGTTATTAATTAAACAAAGAATCACAAGAAGAAAATTAAAATAAATTTGGATAAAAACATGAAATATTCAATCAGTTAGAGTAAGCGTTCAAAATGTCCTCAGTTTTCACGAATACACAAATTCTATCCTTTTTTTCTAAAGAATATATTAATTTTCTTAAACGGTTGAGGATAAGCTATGAGGCCATTAAAGCGACGTTCAGTTCTTGCAACTCTTGACGTGAATTTACCTCTGTAGAATAGATTTGTTCCTTAACATACGACCAAACTGTGTAGTTCAAAGGATTGAAATCGTATGACCGTGGAGGCCAATGAATCGGAGCTTCTGCACCTCTACCAATTCATCTATTCGAATAATGGTTATTTAACTAATTGCGACACCTTCTATCAAAATGCGGGGAGTTCCATCATGCATAAAAAAGAGAGATCTTCGGTCGTTTAGCGTTAAATCTTCTATCTATTGATAACAGCTTTTCTAAAAAGTCGAGGTACACGTTATCATTTAAATTTCCAGGTAGAATGTGATAACCAACTAATTTGTTACCTAAAGTTGCTGCCCAAACATTAATTTTAAACGAGTGTTGGTAAAGTGATACCCTTTTAACATGTGGATTCTCATCACACCAGTAGTGTGCATTATGGGAGTTAAACATTCCTTGTCACGTAAAGGTGGCCTCGTCGGTAAAAAGGATACATGGGCTTTCTTGTAACGTTTCACAAAAATCCACTCTAACTGGTAGATCGTCTGGCAAGAGCTCTTAAACTTGTCTATACTGATAAGGATGTAGCTGATGCTCAAGTATCCTCCAAGTACTTGCAGAAGAAGTATTTGTTTGTCGTGCCATATTCCTTACGCTAATTGATGGATCTTGATCAACTAAATCTGAAATGATATTCTCTTTCTGAATGGTTCTTGTTGTCCTGGGCCTACCAGAATTAATTTTTTTTGGTGTCCCATTCCAGTTTGTCGAGAACGCCGTTCCACGGCTCTAAACGTTTCTTTATTTGGTATGTTCCTTCTGGGAAACTTTTGCGCATAACGCGTAACAGCTGCACTAACGTTTCCTAAACACTTGCATAAGGTTAATAACATATCGGTGTATTCAACTTTTGAATACATTTCGATTATTAATTGACGTATTTATCAACAATATTTAAAGTTAAACTGATTGAATATTTCATGTTTTTATTCAAATTTATTTTAATTTTCTTTCTGTGATTCTTTGTTTAATTAATAACTTTAGCATTAGAATAATAGTATTGTTTTTGGTTTTTAATAAATTGGTAATTGTTTTTAAGCTATTGCGTATAGCTTTTATCGCGGGCTTTGAGCGCGGCGACCGAATCAAGAAAAAGAAACAAAAGATTTAGATTTCCGTAACGGAAATCTAAAAAAACAAAAAACAAATACTGTAACGAAATATCCTGACACCCACCATTCTGCCTACCATGTAGCTCGGCCGAAATGTTAACTTTGAACCTTTTAAAAGGTCGTGATAGCCCCAAACTGGGTCGAAAACTGTTTTGAATTGGTTAATTTTCGATAAATCGAATGACGTTCACGTGAGAAGCGCGTAGCTCGCGAGTTAGAAAAAGTGCAAATTTACGGTACATAGATCGTCTTAACGAAGACTTTTCGCTCCATGTCGTTAGTTTATGAACGGGGCCAACTAAATAGCATAGTCTCGGGCCCCAAAATGTCGATTAAATAGGAAAATTTAATTAAAACAGTTTGATGTATTCTCAGCTGTCACCTACTAGCAACTGACGTGCCACGTACGAAAGGGAATTTTCTAGCTACTCAAATATACCGAAAGCGGGTAAAAGCTAGCGGCCCATAGCCCAAAATACTTTATTACAACTGGCGTCGGCCGCACGGGGTTCGAAACGGCCCCAAATTAACAAAATAGAGGTAAAATGTATAAACTCTAACTTACGCGCAGGGAGCTCCTGGAGGCATATGTCAAAATGTTTGCGTTCGTAGCTAATTACATAAGACGTCTGGCGTTCATGCAATTGTGTTTTTATACAATTCGTACCTTCTAATTTCGATAGGCCACGTGAAAATCCCGGAGCCGGAAGCGCTATCGAGATCTGAACGTTAAAACTTTCGTATAAAATTGTGTTTGCAAGTCAACTGTCACCATAGATAACTCTACTACCGGTAGTAGAGTTATCTATGCTTGTCACAGAATACTCTTCATAGAAATCAAGATGATACTCTTACGTGACGCCTTTTGTGTTTCCCCTACGTGGCGTCTTTTGGTACTACACTATATGTTCAACCGTTGTTTGATAAGAAAGAAGATAGTTAGTCAATGATATAGGCAAAATGGTTTGATCCAAATGGGCATCACCACTAGATGTCACTAGCTCGATTGTGCCCAAGTCATGGCGTGACAATAACAGCAAATCGTCCAAAGTTCCACAAATTATTAAATTATGAGATGGTTAACGAAAACTGCAAGAAATTCCAGAAATTCCTTATAAGTTTCATATTCCATCCAGGAGGCGTACTAGTACAGTGCCATAAATTATGCAATTTTTGGAAGGTTCTATTGAAAGAACCTAGATGTCACGCGCGATTGCTTCAAACACTCTTTCTACAGTGACTGTCTAACTATCTTCTTTCTTATCAAACAACGGTTCAACAGTCGATAGAAAATTTGATTTTGAGGAAAAAAGTTCCTATTAACATATATGCAGACGCTTAGTTTTTGAGTTGAAATTGAAACAAAAATTTCGTTTTTTGCA
Organism: Endomychus coccineus; assembly: GCA_958510875.1. Taxonomy (NCBI): domain Eukaryota; kingdom Metazoa; phylum Arthropoda; class Insecta; order Coleoptera; family Endomychidae; genus Endomychus; species Endomychus coccineus. The sequence continues at coordinate 68,671,632 of OY294068.1, forward strand.
AATATCTCCGGAACTGTTTATCGTACAGAAAACATCTTTTGCGAACATTTTCTACTCATAGCAAGCTATGTTCTATGCGACCAAAAAATTTTTTTACTCATAATTCGTGAAGATTTTGAAGGGGTATTGGATGTTTTTCTGCCCAACTTTTTCCAGTAGTGCGTAGTGCTATGCAATAGCTTTACCGCGGCAGTCCCCGAGTGCCACACGTTTCATTTTTCACTTTATACCAGCATCACTTATTACTTCATCATTTTCAAATCAAAATATTTCGGAAATGGTACACAGTATCGAGTTTTACCAAGAGTAACTTTTTGATGTAAAATTGAAAGATGTTTAATTTCACCTGAAATTTGAATTAGAAAATCTAACCTCAAAAAAGATATGTCTAAAGCTACGATGTGTCAACTTCCGAAACACGTTCATACAAAATTTCATTACAATGTTGCCAGTAGTTTCGAGATAATGGTAAAAAAGGTGTTTAAACTATTTTTTTTCAACACCCTACCACAGGGTCTTGAATACGAATGCCGTTACGAAATTTTTTTACCAAGCAAACCCCACTTATTTGTTTTGTTCTACCTATCCAGCAACGGGTCCACCTTTTTTTGAAACACCCTGTATAATTTCTACTAATAGCCTAGCTACCTGATTTGCAACATGGTCAATTCATCAATACCAGTTGAGCGTTTTGGTTTTAGTTGATTAATAACTGAGATAATTTCTAATACATCAGTTGGAAATTAGTCCAGTCCCTCTGTAATTATTAGGGTTCAAATTTTTACGTGCCTTAATTTTGATCAACTTTTTCGGGTGTTTTCGGGTGCGCTGATCACGAATACGGACATTAAAATTGTCTGAGCCCTATGTTACTCGAGTTATTGTCCATTTAATGGGTTCAAATTGCCCCATCTACTGTTTTTTCAATTTTTAGAAAAACTCTGACTGAAAAAGTTGTAAGAAATCAAAAAGAGTGAAATGACGCCAATTAGAAGTTAATAAAGTGTAAGGGGCCTAATATACGGCCCAAAAAGTGCTATTTTTGAGCAAAATCAAATGTTTGTTCAATAGTCAATTATGAGATGCCTGTTTGTCGTATCAACTAATGCTTAACATGCATTGATCGTATTTTGTGTGTACCTTAATATGAGTTTTTCATTTGTTTGATATTTGCAAAGGGGGCGCTGCAATCGCTCTTTTCGTGAAAAACGTAACTTTGCGATTGCGGGCCAAAAAATTTACCTTTTGACCCTAGAATACTAAAGTTCAAATAAACATTCATTAATTCAATTATTTAAAATTTTGTAAATTGGGGTTACCCGTTTAAATAAATAAATAAATAAATAAAAAACAAATTTCAAACGAAGATTGATGGTTTTCACCTATGAACCAAAATTCAGTCACTTTGGCTCATATGGACCGATTACACTATCTTGAAAAAAATAAACCGCGAAAAATGTTTAGGTCAGAAAGTTCGGATCAGGCAAATAAATTCATAGTTAAATAGCTGAAACATATACGCAAATCTTCTAGATTGCGTCAATTCCGAGAAAACTCATGCTAAGCCTTTTGGGCCCTACTGGGCCCGATTTTTGTCCTCTGTTATAATCTTTGGTTCAGACTATAGATGCCTCTTGTGGCTATCTCAATATACTATTTTCCGTGCTTCAGCGTTTGACAGTCACACAAAAAAAAGAATGAACCAAAATTCCAATTCATAATTATCAAAGGTGATGTCCACTAACGTTAAACCCGGGTTCGATCCCACCCAGGAAACTTTTTTCTTTCTTTTTTTTTCAACTATTTTTGATAATTATGATACAAATTCGTAATAATTTTAATCATAATAATCATAATAATAATAATAATGAACCGTTTCGATAGATCACAACTGTTTATGAGTATCTTTACTCTGTCGCACTCATCAGTGTGGACCACTTTACAGTATAGAGACAGTCACGAAGCTGTTTGTGCGTATCTATTACTCTTTCGCACTCATCAGGGTTCACGCGCATCGTCTTTGTATATATTATATATATGTGTGTGTAGGAACAGCCTCCACTTTTTTTGATAAAGAAACATCTACTTCCTCTCCTCTGATATAACATGTAATACAGAGTTCCTAGCAAGTCAGAGATGAAGACCACGTTTTTTCGTTCAAACAAAATTTCATTATTATATGTATTTGAAAACTGCCTCGAAAGCTGCATTTTATTTGTAAATTTTTCTGTGGGTTAATCAATTTTAATATTAATTTATTAATCAATAATAATGATTTTTATTACTATTATTATTATCATTATTATTATTATGAATATTATTATTAAAATTCTTATGATTTTGTATTATAATTATCAAAAATGAAAAGAGAAAAAAAAAGTTTCTTGGGTGGGATCGAACCCGGGTTAACGCTAGTGTACATCATCTTTGATTATTAGGAATTGAAATTTGTAGTTGATTTTTTTTTTGTGCGACTGTCAAACGCTGGAGCGGGGAAAATGATATATTGAGATAGCCACAAGAGGCATATATAGTCTGAACCAAAGTTTATAACGAAGGACCCAAAAGGCTTAGCATGAGTTTTCTCGGGATTGACGCAACCTAGAAGATCGTGCTTGGTATCAAAATTTGCGTAAATGCTTCAGGTATTTAACTACGAGTTTATTTTCCTGATCCAAACTTTCCGACTTAAACATTTTTCTTGTTCTTTTTTTCAAAATGGTCTCAAATCGGCCCATATGAACCAAAGTGGTTGGATTTTAGTTCATAGGTGAAAGTCATCAATATCTTTCGTTTAAATTTTGCTTTGAGTCAAAAGGTTCAATTCTTTGGCCCGCAATCGCAAAATCACGTTTTCTACAAAAATAGCGATTGCAGTGCCCCTTTTGCAAAAATTCCTGCTTTTTTTGTGAAAGATTGCATCAATATATTCGCAGCTCCACCGGCATTTATGTATTCATTAGCCTTAAAATCGCATACCTTTCCGGATCTGTGGAAAGTTTCAAAATTAGTACCGGTTTTTAAAAAAGGTAATAGACATGAGGTTACTAATTATCGCCCAATTGCCATCATCAATAACTTCAGCAAAATATCTGTATATAATATAAAATATTCTGTAAAACTGCAGATATCCCCTGAGCAGCATGGGTTCATGCCTGGCAGATCAACTGTTACTAAATTAGGTTGCTACAGTCACTACTTGGCGGATGTTATTGATGAGGGTGGCCAGGTTGATTGTATCTACCTCGATTTTATTAAGCATTTGATAAAATGGATCACAGCATTTTATTGAATAAAATATATAGCTTTGGATTTACAAATCATTTGATTGAATTTTGGAATTCTTACCAAAGTGATAGATATCAATATGTAGAGTATAGAGGTTTTAAACAGTATTCATTTCATGCCACCTCAGTTTTACCTCAAGGGTCAGTACTTGGACCACTCCTATTCAATTTGTTTATCAATGACATGTCTTCTTTATTTTTCTGATATTTTCTTCTTTAAGCAGACGATTTAAAACTTTACGCGGCAGTAAAGCATTCTTTATCTTGTATCTCACTGCAGCATGACTTGAATACATTCAGTACTTGGTGTGTAATAAATCATCTAGAGCTTAGTATTAGTAAGTGCACCGTAATGACTTTCACCAAGAAAATTACGCCTATTATTTACAATTACAAACTTGTTGACACAGCTCTTGCTCACATTGAATCAATTGTTTCTAGCGCCTACAGAATGCTGGGCTTTATCATCCGGAATTGCTGCCTATTTAACAATAGTGATTCAATAACAATGTTATATAATTCATTTTTTCGTTCTAAGCTCGAATATGCTTCAATTGTGTAGAATCCCCATCATAAAATTTATATAAACAAAATAGAGCGAGTGATTCGGCGTTTCCTAAATATTTAGTCTTCAAAGCTGATGCTAATTATCCATCTATTGGGATTTCCCATCAGGCTCTATTAGATAGATTCTCTTGTATAGTTATATAAACGTAGGGAAATTCATAGTATTTTATTCCTTTATAAGGTCATTCATAACCTGGTTGACTGTCCTGTAATTTTATCAAGGCTGAATTTACATGTTACATCTGATCGCACCCGTTCGACACAAACATTTTATCTACCACTCTGCAGAACAAATACCTTATTATTTTCCCCAATTTTCCAAATGTGTGGATTCTACGAAATGATCGGTTTGACTGTTGATATATTTTATTGTAACCCTAATGATATTTGTAAAGCTGTGTATAATAGTTAATTTTAATTCCTACTCTGTAATTATATTATATGTACCCCTAAGCTGTAGAAGGGATTTCCCCCGTTGAGCTAGTGTAATTGAATAAATAAATAAATGTCGAACAAATGAAAAACTCATATTAAAGTACACACAAAATACTATCAGTGCATGTTAAGCATTAGTTGATACGACAAACAGTCATCTTATAATTGACAATTGAAGACACTTTTGATTTTGCTGAAAAATCGCACTTTTTGGGCCCTATATTAGGCCCCTTACATTCTATTAACCTCTAATTTGCGTCATTTCACTCTTTTTGATCTCTTACAGCTTTTTCTGTCATAAAATGGTCAATAACTCGAGTAGCATAGAGCCCAGACCATTTAATGTCCATATTCGTGATCAACGCACCCGAAGACTTAAAGATTGACCAAAATTAAGGAACGTAAAAATTTTAACAAGAAACATGAAATAAAATTACAGAGGGGGACTGGACTAAATAGGAATACTATATTTTGATTGAGACGATCTCCCAAGTATTTACTTACTGAGCCATCATCTGGGTTGTGCAAGTGATCAATGAATGACTCAGATTTCCTTATACTTATTAGTAGACCGTCCGTCTACTTTAATGCTATATTCAACATTAGTTTTGATTATTTTTCACAATATCCCAGACACCTCTTGATTTGTATGGAGCTGATATTATTTTAATAGAGTTTAATGAATTATTACGATTCCTTACGCATATTATAAAATTCAGTTTTTCTTCTTTATATCTGTTTAGAAGCCTAGTTGAGTTTGTTTCTCTGTACAGTTGATATTTAAATACCCATGATTTGTTGTAATCATTTTTTACTTGAATCATTTTTTGTGGAAAAGCCATGTCAAAATAATAGTAATATATTTCCGTTATTCACTGTTTGCATCATAATTGTAATAAAATTTTATCATATAATTTTTTCTCCATTTGTAAAAGAAATATGGTGACTCACATATATCAAAATATTAACGTGTGACATTGAATGTCAAAGCATGTTATGTGACACAACACTGTGAAGGTAATAAAAGTCGTTCAAAACTCCAATGATCCAATATGGAGGCTGAAAGACGAAACGTCTGAAGGCAAATCTGAAAACAGCATCAGGTAGCGGGAAACAAGTGACAATGTAAATAGCAATTTGTTTTGGAACTGTTCTTTTACTAAAGCCAGAATTTTCGAAATTTCGAATTTGACTTGATATTTTAGGATATAGGTACTCGGAATTTTGAAATATTCTCAAATGCATATTGTTAGTCAAATAAATGCGCAACTTTGCCTCAATTCAACCATTTTCATATTTCTTATAGTTTTCGAGATTCCAATGGCGAGGATTGCATTTGAAAAACCCAGTATGCCTGTGCACGTCTCGATATGTTGGATCTAAATATAGAAATTGCGTACCTTCATATCCAATTTGTGGTAGTATTCCATTTGTGTTACTAACGGAATTATCTGTTGTCGGTCGCAATCGCCCCTCCGAAACTGCATTAGCACTATTAAACTTAGGACTAGCAAAGGTACATGTATTCAAGTGAGTTCTGAACGACGATGCACTGTAATCGGCGTTCAAATCGGATACAAAAAATTTAGAACAACCTACTGTTCGGTCATCACTACTGTTCGAATCTTCATTCGTTTTACTTTTACTTTCAATGAGGTTGACATTAATAGATGAAGAATTATCATTAACACTAGGAGTAAGCGTATTAAGACCGACATTAACGTTCAAGTTAATGCCCGTTTGCACGATTTTATCACTGGATTGCCGGGTATCAGTGACTGGAATATCTAAAGAGTCCAATGTGTCGAATATGAAAGGCTCGGTATTGAATACAGAAGTGTCCAATAATGAGCTAGGAGGGTCCATCGTTTGAATTTCCATCGAAAACGGCGATATCGAATCTAGCTTCAAATATGAATCCTCTGCTGGCAACAGATGACACGGTGGTTCCCAATCAGGAGGTGGCGTTTTGGGCCGAAAATGTAACCTGGAAACAAATATTTTCTATCAATACAATGAACACAATGATTTTCTTAAAGTTTCTTATATTAAGAACGAAACTTCGACAAACGAGAGATTCAGGCGGATGTAAACTGAGCACCAACCAACTTACAGTTTTAATTATGTAGGTAATTTGGGTCCTAGTCAAAAATGCACCTGCAAAGTGTATATGTAAACTGGGCATCATACTTAATTAAAATCACAACTATGCAATACAAAATAGAACATAATATATTTCAAGTTATTGTAGATATTTTCAAACGGCACACAAAAAATTAAATCCAAAATAAAAATCAAATTAAAAAAACTCAAAACTATTTAGTTATTCAAAAATATATATTCAAAGTAAAAAGCGTTATCTTTTAACTGATGAATAAAATGATACACACTTCACAAAGTGTAATAATAATAATAATAATCTTTATTCAACTTATTAACATACAAAGTACTGAAGGTAAGTCAAACAAAGAATTGGTACAATGATTACTGAGATAATTAGATGTAAGTAGTGTATGTGTAAGAAATATGTATAATATAATATAATAAAAGATTTCCCGTATATATAATTTATATACATTTTCTGCTCAGAAAAACTTTGTTATAAATCATCAGGAGACAAAAATTCGCTGATAAGAGTGAAAAGGTTTTTGTTGGAAGAATGATTTCACGCCATTCTTGAATGAATTGTAAGTGGGTTTTGATTTGATGTCAACTGGTAAAGCGTTATAAAAACAATACATTTATAAACTGGAGATTTGCGAAACATAGTAGTTTTGTGAGGAGGTAAACGGAGATTTATGGTCCTTGTGTTATAGCCATGAACGTCAGATTGTTGTAAAAAAGTGTTGAAATATTTCCTGGTAAAGTTAACGCACTTCATTATGTAAATAGAAGGGACAGTTAAAATTGAGTATTTCTTGAATGCTTCTCTACAACTTGCACGGTAGTCTAAGTAGAAAATTAATCTGATTAATCTCTTTTGTGATACAAGAACTCTAAGATCATTGGCACAACCCCAAGATATTATATTGAAAGAAAGATGACAGTAAGCTAGTGCATAATATAGGTTTATCAGAGTTCGTTCATTAACGTATGATTTCAGTAGAAGAATTCCATAAAAAGCTTTATTTAATTTGTTGCATGCATGTTTTATGTGATTATTGAAGCTCAAATCGGAGTCGAGCCAGGTACCCAGAAGTTTAACACTGGTTGTGAAAGGAAATGAAAATTGTTCCTTTATTAACTTAGGAATCATTCTATGGATACGAAAATTTATACATACAGTTTTTTCATTGTTCAAAATCAAAGAGTTTTTGTTGTACCAGAACACCATTTCTCTGCATGTCTTATGGATTTTGGCTTGTACTTCCTCAAGAGACTTGCCTGAAACCGTTGTTGTTATGTCATCTACAAACATTGTGACTATACCCTCGCTGAAAAAATTTGGCAAGTCATTCGCAAACAGTAGGAACAATAACGGTCCGAAGACATATACCTGAGGAACTCCTAGTGAAGCAGGGAATTCTTCTGAGAGTTCGTTGTTAATTTTTACAACAAGGTGGCTGTTTTTTAGGTATGATGCAATCCAATTTATAAGATACCCCTTATGCCAAGGGTATATAATTTTTTTAGTATACATTCAGGATTCAAACTGTCGAAAGCATTAGACAGGTCGAATAGAAGGGAGACGACGTAGTTGCCTCTCTCCATGTATACATAATCCATGAGTTGATTTGTGGCAGTTTCCACTGACTTATTTTTCCTAAAGCCACGTTGGCTTGTATTTAGAATATTATATTTATCATTGAAATCCGTAATTATGTTGTAGACGCATCTCTCAAGAATTTAGGAAATCTCATAGCAGTGAAATTTGACGGTAATTCTCTATATTAGTTGTATTTCCTTTTTTGTGTAAGGGAAAGATAAGTGCTAATTTGAACATATCTAGAAAGGTACCTGTGTCCAAGGATAAATTTATCATGCGAGTCAAAGGAGGAACGATAATATGTGGAATTGTTTTCAAGAGCTTAGAAGAAATTGAAAATTGAATTTTGTACATGACGTGCTACTGTACAGGAGACAGGAGCTCGATGAATTATCACCAAAATGTGCCACTGCAGTATTATGGCATATGTTTGAGAAATGAGAGGCAAACGCATTAATGTCCTTGCCATCAAAAATGTGGCATTGATAAATTATTTAATCGTTGACACAGTTCACTTAGAGTCCGCTTAGAGTTCTTAAATTTTGTTCTGTACGAGTGTCTTTAACTTACGCTGTTGTGTGTGCATTTATTTATGGCATTAGTGATTGATGGAGTTACAGTAGTCCACACATAATACTTTTTTTACATTAATGCCTGGTCGGGGTTGCAGCGCTCTCCGACGACATCGAAGCAATCACGTCAGGAAAACGAACCTACTCCTTCCCCGGTCGGTAAATAGCTTCAGGTTCTTAAATCGTATGCCCTAAGTATTTTATTTGAACCCAGAATGATTGCCTTCTGCATCCGGTCTATCAAGATCTGCGCAGAGTTCTTACAGGCCGAAATGATCTTAAGGTTTGAACGCAGCGAAGACCGAATTCCGCCCAAAACACCGATGATTAGAATCACTAATACGACCTTGTGGCCTGGGTATAGTGTGCGGAGCTCCAACATGAGATCTTGATACTTTGTCCATTTTTCCTCCTCTTTCAAGACTATGTTCTTCTCTGCCGGAGCAGAGAATTCGATGACATACATATTCTTGGTTTGTTTATCGAGGAGGACAACGTCAGGCATATTTGCTTGTATGGACCTGACAATCGGAAACGGGTAATTCCTGTAGATCTGGCATTTTTCGTTTCCGTCAACGGACTCAATATCTTCTGACATGTAAGGCAGCACCGGCTCTTGGTCTATTCCGTACGAGTGCCTTAGATGGTAATAGAGCTCCCGTAGAGCCACATTATGACGATGGGTGTACGCCGAGGCCTCTTTTGCCGGACATGCCGACAACAGATGGAAAAGCTACTCAGGAGCCTTTCGACAGGCCCTGCAGGTGACATCAGAAACCTGCACACCCATCACGTTGCGGCGACAGACCAAGGTGTTGATTGCGCCGTCTTGGCAAGCTGCAGTAAATCCCTCGGCCTTGGATGTGAGCCCGGCTGACAAGCCGAGCGTTTCGATGTTTCGGTAGAAAGCACTGCGTATCGACTTGTCAACATGCTGCCTGAGCATAAGATCTTGCTGCGGGCATTTATCTGTGCTTTTTGATCTGTTTTCTGATCGGTATAAGAACCAAACAATATTCTAATGCTTTTGTTTTGCGACATCATATTGTATCCATTTGTAGTTATCGTTCCCGACTTGAGGCATTTGCCCGGTTGCCCAGTTCTGTTTTTATCTCATTACAACAGTGGTTTTCTCATTAATATAATCACAATCATGCATACATTTAAGCTGTAGAAATGTCCTAGCCCTATGGCAGTGACTTTTGACGTTAATAGATATGACTTTGGAAATAGTGATTTTACTTAAACTGACTACTTTGTTTTACTATCACTGATATGATATCAGTGATAGTAAAACAAAGTAGTTTTATTCATCATTTCGTTAAAATGATAACTATCACAAAGTAACGGCTTCCACAATTGAGTACTTAAACTGATGTTGTTTTCACAAGTATTATCCTTATTTTTAGGTTACTTATACCCTATAACAATAACTTAATTGTAAGGTTTTGGATGTATAAACACGAAGAAATGATTAGAATTGAAATGAATCTGCAGTACAGAACAGGTGGTGTCATATTGAAGTACAATTAGACTGTCACCCGTGGAGATACCATCGGTCTAAATTGATTGCTTTGTAGTATCATGGAAATAAAGTTGACAAAACATGGTTCTTTATGTCAATAGCAAAATAGTATCATAGTAAATAGAGTGCAGAACATACTGTTGTAAAACTCATATGTCGTCAATTCATATAAACTTTCCATGTCATGACATGAGTCTAAATTTAACCCGCAGCATCTAAATGCGAAAAAATGTGCTACCAACAAGAGGGTGACGGAAGTTATTGATCTACCGATCATTTAATTTATAGTTGTTTATGGTTCCTTTTTACTTCCCTCACTATACATAGTGTGAGGGAATTATTATTTTAATCGGGTTAAAAAAAAAATAAGTTTCGAGTCTTTCTCTGAATTCTAATTTTTACGGGTCATACTACATTATGGCAAATTATAATACGTAGCCATTGTATTACAGTGTAACTAATGCACTTTAAACTTCTGCTAAACGTACGTCAAGTAAGACGATATACGTATGTGCGAGCGTAATAAATGTGGACGATTGCGTTGTTTCAAATTTCGCAAATTTAGTCCAGGCTATGAACCGGAAAATAAAAAATAAAAAACTTGTAAGTTCGAATCGAATTTTTTTTTTGCATTAGCTTCAGGAGGTTCTCAGGATCATTCATACTCGTACACCTTAAAACCACTTGGGAACCCCAACCCCTCCCATTGGCGGCGAAAACGGCCCGAAATCTCCAAGTCTTGAATTGTATTTTCTACAAAAAAAAGAATTTTGGCATTTTGAGTGCACCTAGGGGTTTTTTTGGGTCGCTGAAAGCGAATCCGTAGCCAAATTTACTTGAAATCCATCGTAGGGGTGGTAAAATCGACGATTTTGCACCCCTACATGTTATTTTGCAATTTACGTGTTTTAGGCATTTCGAATGCACCAAGGTTTTTTGGGTCGCTGAATACGAATCCGAAGCCAGATTTACTCGAATATCATCGTAGGGGTGGGAAATTTACAAAAATGGCTAATTTGACACGCTTCCAAATTTTTATTATTTTTGCATTTTAGAATTACTTCGGAGTAAATCTGGCTTCGGAATCTTAGTCAGCGAACCAAAATACCCCCTTGGTGCATTCGAAATGCCAAAAACACGTAAAATGCAAAATAACATATAGGGGTCCAAAATTCAAAATTTCGTCGATTTTACCACCCCTACGATGGATTGCAAGTAAATGTGGCTACGGATTCGTGTTCAGTGACCCAAAAAACCCCGTTGGTCACTCGAAATGCCAAAATACCTTTTTTTGTAGAAAATACAATTCAAGACTTGGAGATTTCGGGCTATTTTCGCCCCCAATTGGTGGGGTTGTGATTCCCAAGAGGTTTTAAGGCGTATAAATGATCCTGAGATGCTCCTGAAGCTAATGCAAAAAAAAAATTTTATTCGAACTTACATTTTTTTTAATTATAGCTAAAATCTCGGTTCACAGCCTGGACTAATTGATATAAAATGATGAAAATAGAAACTATATTGTTTTTGGGGCGGTCCCGTTTCAAGTGGTATTTTTAAAATCCATCTTCTATGCAAGATTTCCCCTGCTCTACGCAAAAAAAAACATCCATCTTCAGTTTTTCAAATGGAATTATAGTATTTCATAACATAATGACAAGTGTTTTTCTGGTTTAAATATATATCATACGCATCTAAATAAGAGAAGTATCAAAAATTCTCATCTTAAGATTTAATTGACGTCATCGATGTGACGCCACAGTCTACTTTATGTGTGTTTATTCTGTGGAAATGTTCGATAGTTCATGTGACAGTATAAGAACAGGATATATTATAGTGTGATAAACATGAAATTCGAAAATATTTCATGTAGACCATTTGAAAATGGCCATGTCATATAGAGTGTAATTTAACTTCTTTCATTACCGGTTTCTAAATCATTTCAAACATATTTTCTGTTTTTACGATCATACATTTGACCCGCAGATGTGTCTGAAACTTATTTTGCTAACAAAAGTGAGGGAAGGCAGTGATCGATCACAGTTAATTTAAATAAAACAGTGGTAATGCTAACTATAGTCAAGTAAGCATTACCACGTGGAAAAAATAATTATTCTTGACGTTGTTTCAACACTCAACTTGGTGTTTTTTTTGTTTCAAATTTTAAAAATTGTAAAAGAAATTTAAACCTTATTTATTAAAAACAAAGAATGCTAACTTTATAGTAGAGTTGAAAATATTGTTATTCACTCAATTAATGGTAATTTTTTTCTGCAAATTGGTTAACGTTTTTAAGATTCAAAAAAGATTTAAACCTGTTTTCCTTTGAAGAAGGTTATGCCAACTCTACAGAAAAATTGACATTACAATGCTTGGAACAATTTATTCCAAATAACAAGTAAAGGGATCCTTGAGCCAGATCATTTATATTATTATTAATGTCTCAGACAAATTATTGTCCTTCACATATAAATAAAACTATGAACATCTCATACAGGTAGAATTATTTTGCACTAGAGCATAATTTTGCAATAATAAATTCCTTCATCCTATTACACATAACTTATGAATAAGCTGTTTAGCAATGTTGTTTAATTAATACTACGTATATACAAATTGTTTAGTGTCACGTAAACTGAAAAATATTAAGCTACACAAAGACTTTTAACATACGTATCATCGCTAGTTTGACTGATTTGAGATACTTAGTGCTTTTACAAATAAATCATAGTGAATTTATTAATTTCGGAAAATTTTGATTGTAGTAGAATTTTATGAGCAGTAAGGTCTTGACAAACTGTATGTAGATTTCAAAGGCGTATTTTACTTCCAATTTAGTGTCTCACTTTTTAACTTGGTGTATTGGGGTCTCGGTAATTATAAGAGTTAGAAGGTTAGTTAAATGGAGACAGTTTTACCGAATCAGATGAGTTACTAAGATCCGGTTTCAAAAATTTTCAATTTCCGCTTATTTACAATATATTATTTCAAAAATGTAAAAACTGCCAATTCGTTCTCTTTCACTTTTTCTCCTTTATAAAATGGCATCAAAAAAATTTGAATACGAAGAACCGTTTTCTAAGGTCCATCAGCTTTTCGTTTTTAAATACGCACCACAATTTTTTCTTATCGATTATGGTAGAAGTAATTATCCTTTCTACAACCATGTACCACACTTGATTATTTTACTTTTTGGGCATATTATCAATCAACATGAAATACGCATTTTTAAAAGTTGAAATTTTTAAAAAAATTCACACCATAACATCTAAACTTTATTAGAATTAGCACAAAAAGTTATGAAAAAGTTAAGCAAAAGTCTAAGAATCCATGATATACACTTTTTCTTCCCTTGTTCTATTATAGGGATAGGTTAATTGACTTTGACAAAGAAGTTATCACAGTACCACCATTCACTGTCAAAAGAATGTGATGAGGTTTGCTGTTATTTTTCAAAGATTGGAATTTAAAATAAATCATGAAGTAAAAATGTTCGTGTCAAAATAAGAGAAAGTTATTCAGTTTTAAGATTACAGTAATCAAAGTGCTTAAATGAATATCTACTAAAAGTTATGTAGGAATCAATGTACCTATATTCTACAGTATTATATTATGATTCTTATCTACATACAAATAAAGACCAATTTGAGGTGGGATTGTGACGTTATACATCCCCTGCCCAACAAACGTTTTTCCTACATACTTAATGTTGGTGTCTATAAGTCAAAAAACTGAAAGACAAAATCATTCTCTGACAGAAGCAAACAGACCTGATTTCTCTAAATTAAAATTTGAAGACTCAAATCTTGAAATAAACAGTGCTGATAAAACCAAATACCTGGATATCATTATTGACAAATACTTCAAATGGACAGACCACGTTAATACCTTAACAGCAAAACTACGAAGATTTATATATAAATTTTATGAGTTACGTAAGTTTATAAATAAAAAAATTATTAATCATTCTCTACCAATCGTTAATTGAATCTATCCTAAGATACGGTATTGCTGTGTCGGATGATCTTTATAATAATGCCTTACAACCCCTGACCGTTTTTCAAAATTACATTATTAAAATAATACTCCGAAAAAAAAATTGTATTCTACAAGCTTACTATACAATGAAGAATTTCTGAATATATGCTCACTGTATTATAACACATGCTGCATATTCATCTACAAACACCCCTATTTGAAAATTAATCCAACACATAAGCATGAATCTCGGTCAAAAATTAATAATATACTAATAAGTCCCTTTTATCAGAAAGATGCTAACCAGAGGTTCGTTACGTCAATAGCTCCTAAAATAATCAATTCTTTACCACCAAACATAAAAAAAATAAACAATCTTAAAACTTTCCAAAAAAAATCTAAACAATATAGGTAAAACCAAACTAAATACTTAAATATCATATAATTACTGTAAATACATGTATTTATTAATTCCAAACAATGTAATCTGAATGTATAGCATCATAATTTGTGTTTGCAACTTAATTCTCTTTAGTTGTAAAATTACTAATGTGTATCTATTCTATTTTTTTTGTTACGCCTGTCTTCCCAACTACACGAAATTTGATTTATTTAATATTATTATATTAATACTTTGTCACAAATAGCAAAATAATACAATAATAAATTGTTCTGTACACATACCCCTTGGGCCTAGGTGTATATAATTTTAGAAAAATATCTATGAAATGTAAATACTTACACTATGTGTACTATATACTATTGCAATTATTTATGTGAGCTCAAGATGCAAGAAATTTCAAATAAATCAAGTGTTAGATTTTCTAAAAAAAATAAAATAATGATGGGATTTGAAGAAGCATCCCTTTGTTGGCATCCACATGTAGATACATTCTCTAGTATCACGATTAAATTCCCCATGAAAAATTACTTCAAGTACCACATTTCATTGATCCGAATAGTATACAGAATAAAAAATAAAAATCTAATTTTTGGTGCTATCTTTAAATATTATAACCACAAGTTGACATGTGAGTGAAGAATCAACTCTCCATATATTCTTTGGTTATTTCCAAACACCTTGAATAAATAATGTCCTTGAATCTTATACGAATATAAGTAATGTCAAAAAAGCAAGCAACTTACCAATCCCTTCTGACAGATCGGAGAAATTCCAACATTTGTTCTTGCTCTTCTGTACTATTCGACGTATCGAGAGGTGCTATGCCTTCTTCCAGAATTTCTTCTGGTTCCGTTTTAATCCCTAATCTAAAGTCACTAACACCATCACTAATGCATTCACTTGCCCGCAAATTACTATTATGACTAAACTCACTGTTAATATTAGTTCGTAAGTTGTTGAATATGTTCGTAACATTTAAATTACTGTCCACTTTAGCAGCATTATTCATTACCAAGTTTTTATTGTCATATTCCGTATGTTCTTCATTTGTTTTACCACTTTCCACTATCGTGTAGTCTAGCGACCTCCAAAAGTTATCCGTTCCCGATGAAGCTCGATCTAAAACCAATCGGCCGCCACGTCCTACTCTTCGTCTAGCGAAGCCTATACATGTCCTTTTAGGTTTAGATATCGATGTTAATGTATACCTATACTTCTTTTCGGCCAATCCATGATCTTCTCTCGAACACCATGGCCAATTTCCTTCGAAAGGTAGTGGCTGAAATGACATTCAACATTAATCTATTGTAAACGTTCATCAACATCACCTAAGGTAACTTTCAGGACGCAGTCAGATTACTTGCTTGCGTAAAGCGTAATCGATATTATTGACCAACACTGCTGGTCACGGTGCTGATAAAACAAATCTATGAGAAGTTTTGTGGTTTGTGCAGTGTAATGAGCATTCCATAACAGTTGCCTTTCACAAGCAAGTGAATCAAAGAACCAAAGTTGCTCCATGAAGTACAATTTGTTCAAGAAGAGGATACTATAAAGGTAACATAAACAATGATAGGGTAGAGAATCAAATTACCTGAAACGATTTATTTGCGAACTAGGAGAAAAGAACAATATTTTAATGCGGAATAATAATATTAGAAAACAATTCCTCCTAAAAGAGTAAATTGGAGTATTAGGAACAAATAATAAACAAAAACATAAAAATAGAACATCTGGAAGTAACTTAGCTACAACAATCAATGATAAACACACATAAATAAAGATAAGGTAGCCAAGACAGGATCCAAAACAATAGTACAGTGATGCGATAAAACTCGGAAAATGTGGAAATACTCTTAGCCGAACGAAAATAGCATAATTACCTAAGTTTGGGCAATACTGACAATATTGAAATAACATCCAGCGCCCAAGTACAACACAGAAACAAGCAGTACAAAGGATCAAGAGACCTAACTTGTTTATTGGTGATGGAAAGTATGAGACAGACAAAAATTGACTTGCAACTGCACCAAAAAATTTTACTATAAGGCGCATTCCAGGTCATATTCGCACTTCATCCCAGGTGAGGTCTTTGAATATCGCTAAAAGTTTTCAGGTGATTTCTGCCTCAGGAAATATTAGGTTTCCCAAAATTTCAGGCCATATACTTCAATAATGAGCCGCCTTGAATATTTTTCATTTTTTTTGTTGTAATTTTATTGATTGAAAATGAAAAAACGGCATTTCTTCTGTAGAAACCCTGTAGCTGTACTGAGACAAAAGAATATTCCAAATCATGAATTTGATAGGAAATTTTCCAAGGAATTCAACGCCGCCTTCAGAATTGGCCTATCGTATCGCGCATGCGCGCAAAATTCAAATCTCCGGTGTTGCTATTCCGATCGGACTGAAATTTTGTGTGAAGGCAGTTAAAAGTGAATACTTCAAAGTGGTGTATGAATGAATGGTCATGCATAAATTATGTAACAAAGTCGCTAGTCAATTATCTGTATTTTCAAAAATTCCTAGGGCATTCCTTTCAACTTCATGCTGATGGGTGCATATTAATCTCTGATCTGATTCCAGATTCGGATTCCTCGGAAAATTTTCGATCGATTATGTACTTTCTAAAAATGTTTGAAGTCGATTCAATCGATATTGCGAGCATATTTTTATCAATATTCAAATTTGTTTTGAAAGCACAGTGTACATTTCTTGATAAAAATTTAATTTCTTCTTAAAAAAAAAATAATCAAATAAAATGAGTTTTAATAATAAGAATTGGTTTTTTTTTAAGAAAAATAATAATATTAAAGAAAAATAATAATTAAATAAAATGAGTTATATAATAAAATTATTATCAAATAATAATTGAAAAAAAAAATTAAATAAAATGAGTTATAATAATAAAAATATTTTTTTTTTAAAGAAATTTATCAAGAAATGTACACTGCGCTTTCAAACAAATTTGATTATCGAAAAAAAATGCTCGCATAAGCCGACAGTGGCGTCACTTCGCTTAACACCCCGAATATTTTTAGAAAACGACAGTATATAATCTAGACATGATTTATCTTCTTTATGAGCGCGTAATTTTGATTGGATGCCGCGGTCAAGCCAGTGAGCGCGCTAAATTCAAAACTTTTTCGTGATAAATAATATTATTGATTTCTTCCAATTCGTGATGAATACAAAACGAGATTATGAAGTGAACATTCTTTAGAAAGTACATAATCGTTTGGAAATTTTTCGAGGAATCGGAATCTGAGGTCAGATTTGAGATTAATATTCACCCATCAGCATGAACTTGAAAGAAATGGCCTAGGAATTTTTGAAAATATAGATAATTGACCACCGGTTTTGTTTCATAATTTATGCAAGACCATTCATACACCACTTTGACATATTCACTTTTAGCTGCCTTAACACAAATTTCAGCCCGATCAGAGTAGCAACACCGGAGATATGAATTTTTGAAGAAAAAATTGCTTGGAAAATGTCTCATCAAATCCATGATTTGGAATATTCTTTTGGCTCAGTACAACCTTTCTACAGAAGAAATGCAGTTTTTTCATTTTCAATCAATAAAATTACAAAAAAAATTAAAAATATTCTAGGCGGCGCATTATTGAAGTATATGGCTTGAAATTTTGGGAATTTAAATTTTGATATTTCCTGAGGCAGAAACCACCTGTAAAATTTCAGCGCAATCCAAAGACCTCACCTGGGAAGTGCGAATATGATCTGGAATACACCATAAACGTATAATGTATCTAGCTCTCAAAGTGTAGGTTTCTGTAGATAGAAATTCCCTAGAACACAGATTTTTCTAATGAACATTCTCACCATAAAGGAAGTTAACACACTTAAACCCACATAAGCTAAATGTGAAGAAAGAAGAAGTAAGCACAATATCCCATCAATTAGAAACTGTGTTGATAAAATTCAGGTACATCTGGAAGACAATAAGGAATGTAATTTCTTGTATATAACAGAACTTTGAAAAAGTGAAACCCAGCAAAAAAAAAGAAAAAGTTTGTTTTAGATCTTCATTTTCTTCAAATATATTAAAAGATGTATCATCTGCCAACGACGCCCTCACCAAAGACATCAGGCAAATAATTTGTATAAAGGGAATATAGTAGCGATCACAGTATAGATTCCTGGGGTACCCCTCTCTCGACTAACCAGTAGTTTGATTTGACCAGATTGCCTCTACTCACAAAAAGAACCAACTTGTTTAGAAAATAATTTAGAAAGTCTTGGTCTCACGAGCCGATTCTTTAGGTATTTAATATTGAGAAATTATAAATTAAATGTTCAAAGAAAATACTTTTTCCTTCATTGTTAACAATAACAGGATCTCTATTTCTGTCCAAGTACATCAATACCTTCAAAATCAATAAAATAATTCTTACCATATGATATGAACACAATTTGTTTCTTCGGAAAGCAAATTGGCTATCATCCTCCACTTCCTCAGGTTCTGGAGATAAAACTGGTATCGTAGGTTCTTCATCTGAAGAAACAGCACTCAATTCAACACCATTTCCACTTGTACGGCCGTGACTCACTGATTTATGTTTCCGTTTTTTGTACTGCCTTTTTTCTTTTCGTGGTACACTCTGTAATAGATGAAAATTAAGAAATGTCAACTAATTTTATACATCATAGCAGATACTATATGAGGAACTACTGTGGAATGTGATATAATATAATTTACCTTACACTATTACCCTTTTCCACTTAAAATTATAACTTATCTAAAGCAGTTTTCAACTGTGATGCAGCCATTATCAAAGACTTAGTAAACTGAATCTGTTGTCTCTGATCTACATCACAGTTTTACTTCCATTGCAGTTACAAGATTATGCTAGTGTTAGATTATAGCCGAATATGATAACACTTTGTGAATTAGATTAAAGTTACAAAATAAATGCGTCAGTGCAAATCTAATAGCGATAAAATTGAAACTTTTTGAGAAGGGTTCAGCTGTGATAGGGAAGAAAAAAAATTAAAGTGAAACAAAATAAATTTTGACATGTATCGACATAAAACTAAAAAAAAAATAATTTTATAAAAATTAGTTTCTCTTGCATCATAAAATTATATATTACACGGAAATATATATACAGCTGAAAATGATTTTTTTTAATCACTTTTTTTTAACCACATTTTTTTCTATTATTTTTCTATTGTACAACTTTTTGTCATAGTAAAAAGAATACTAAGTCGGGTTAAATTAGACCAAAAAAGTATGAAAGTTGAGAAGATTTGCGGGCAATTCGGATCGACTCCGGGTTTTTTGCAAAATGTTCTTGAACGGATTTACAACATTCCCGAAAAAAAAAAAACTAATATGTGCTTTTCCATTTTTCAATTTATTGGCCAGTTATTGGTCAATGTTGATGGACAAAACGCTGAAATTTTGCAATTTTCAACGAAAATTTAAATTTTTGTACTGATTCTAATTTTAATGATGAAATTGAGGAAAATGATGATGAAGATGAAAATCAGGAAATCGAATAATAGATATAAATGGTTAGGCATATGGAAAAATCATTTGTAAAATATTGTAAATATAGTAATAAAAAATAATATTCTATTTATTGCAAAATTATGTATATATATTTTTTAGGTTAGTTATTATTTAGTTAGATATTATGTTTAAGTAATTATTCAAAAGACTGTAAAATATTTTTTATATTATCAAAATTTTAATAAATGTTAATGATAATAAGTAAAAAATTAGTTTAAACTTTTTTACATGTCTGTTTATGTTATTCCTTCTGTATTACAAAATTTCTTTGTTTTTAATTATTTGCCAGTCCTTAATAAAAAATCATTCTTACGGATCAATCATTTATGAGTACTGTATCCAAGTTTTTTCAAGTCTCAAATATACTGATAAAAGCATCGAAATAGTAAGATTACCAAATTTTTTTGATAACATTTAGTGAATATTGAATCATATTTTCCCGACAATGTAGCCAAGTTGTTGGTAATATACTCAAATCCAGAACCATTATTAACAACACCGGAAATTCATATAACAATAGTCAAATTGAATTTTCTCCTACAAAATTAAAACCATATATACTTTCTACTCCATTATAATAAAACTATTGAATCTGAATCGTGATCAGTGACCTCGAAAACCCCCGAGTATAGTTTTCTAGTCATTTTCTATGAAAATTGCTCCGCGTTTAGTCCATCAACATTGGCCAATAACTGGGCAATAAATCGAAAAATGGAAAATTCGACTTCTGAATCGTGATCAGCGGACTCGAAAACCCCCCGAGTAGTTTTCTAGCCATTTTCGTTGCAAATTGCACAATTTCCGCGTTTTGTTCATCAACATTGGCCAATAAATTGAAAAATGGAAAAGCACATATCAGTTTTTTTTTTCGGGAATGTTGTAAATCCGTTCAGGAACATTTTGCAAAAAACCCGAAGTCGATCGGAGTTGCCCGCAAATTTCCCCAGCTTTTTTGCTAATATGACTCGACTATAACGATGTAAACCCATGCGTTCGTTGTTCGTTCAGAGTTACTGAATTCAGTTAAGAAGTTAGTTCAAGATAGTCGGGCGATCGCAGCGTTTTCCCTAGGAATAAGGGACAAACAAACCGAAGTGATAATTATTATCTCCTCAATTGATACACATGTGACTACTGCTGTGTTAGGTTTTGTTGTGTAATTGATACATTAATAATACTAGAAATGTGTTGCAGCTTGGAGAATAGATAAATAGTGTGTGTGTGTGTGTGTGTTGAAGTTACTGTTCGCAAAGCATTTAATTTGGTTACTGGCTTTTATATAATTGTTCCACATTCTAAAAGATACTCTTCACATTTGTGCAAAGATAATGAAATAAATTATTCATTTCATTATCTTTACACAACTAAATAATACTCAATATAATATTTTCAAGAAAATGCACAAAAACAAATTGTCCGTTTCTGGGAATCGAACCCGAGTCTACTAAGTGAGAACAGAGTATCCCAACCTCTAGACCACATTGCCGTTTGTTATAAACTTTTAGAGTACAATATAAATTCAAGTTTATTGTTTTTGTTGTTGTCGAACGATTTTATCGAATTTAGTTGATTAAAATTCGATGAAAAATACTATGAAGGACATTTTCTAACTTTAGAAATAGCTTGAGTAAATCTTGTCTTTTCTACTACGACTTTGATACAATGGGAAGAACTTTATATGTAAAATGACTCCAGAGTCGTCTATTTTGTTGGTGGGAATATTTCCAATATGATTATCTATTTAGAATACAACCAGAATTTTGATTTTGAACATTGAGTCTAAAAAACGAAAGGAAAGGCGTCCACCGTCTCAAAAAACGAGCCACGCTATATTTCAAGCATGCCACGTCGATCGGCAACGATGCCAGAACGGTACGATACACAGTGTTTGGCTCTTGTACCACGATACTATTGTATAAAATTGATCACCACTGCGGCCCCTACCGTTACCGCCACCGTGTGCTTTGATTTGTGGGAACCTTTATCCTCGTGCAAAACGGTTATGCTAGTTCAACATTCACAATACCCTACTACTGCTTCTAAGTTCAAATTGTATATCTTTTCATTCCAATAAAGTAGAATGTTTCAACTTTGGAAACGCGAGAATAGTTTTGAAACTACTGATCTTTTTTCAACATTGTATTTGACCAAGGTATATTTCAGTTCTGTATTGGCAATTTATAACAAATTCCCGTTTTATAATTTTTTACTTTCCCATTACGAATTATTTAACTGTAAAATATGTTTTAGCTTAAGTGGTCACATTTTTGACAGTCTGTATTTCAGATAGTTAAGGAATAATTAATCTTAATCCCCTAGTTTATGCTAATAAGTGAGCGATCGCTAGATCAAATGTCATTGCTTATTTTTTCAAATTCTAAAATAATGATCAATTTTAAAATATTAAGGTTTGCAATACTGTGTTGGAGAGAAGTAAGTTTGAGTAAAAATATACCTCATCTTTAAGAATAGACTTATTAGACCATGCCTGATTTGTGTAGTGATTGTGGAAGATGGGAGTAAACGCTGGCCTTGATGATTTAATTGAAGAAACTTCAGCCAAAACTGCTCCATTAAAATCTTTGGCGTGATACCGTTTCTCAAAAATTTCTATTGTAAGATGGACATGCTCTCGTTTGGCCTTCTCCCTCCTTTTAACTAATTCCAATAAAGTTACTGCTCTGTAAAAATCCCTCTTGAGTTTAAGCATTTTTTCATATGACACTTCATCGTTCTTTCTGTTTTTCCTTGTCTGCATCTTCTCTGTTCTTCTTCTAAAAGCCAAGTAAGGGTTGTTCGTGGCAATTCCAGCTCGATGTTCAGTTTTCACAGTGAGAATTAAAGGATGTTGCTGTAATAAAATAAAAGTATTGATAATTATATATAGTGTATTTCAAATAAGCAAGATGAAAAATCTAATTATGTATTGATTTCATTTTGAGATTTCACATCACCGATTTAATACTAATTTTTACAAGTATGTTATAAACTAAAACAAAATCTACGTTACAAAGTAGAATTCAGATGGAATTTGTAATTATTTAAAATCTTGAATTTCACTTCAGTATGTATAATAGGGGTTAAGTCTTTGGATCATGGCAAATCTTCATTCAATTAACAGGTGCGACACATTTGCAGGATGGACCTTTCAATTGTTCTGCATTCTTCAAAATTCACAATCTCCCAAAATAATCATATGAATGCAACAAATTATATTCCACAATTGAATTGATTTATGAAAATAATGAATTGAATTATATAATTTCACAAGGAAACAGAGCTTCAATACAATCAGCCATTGTGATGAAAATCAATCAAAAACTTAAATGAAATAATAATTGGTTTCACCCAAGTGTCGAGTTCATATAATTATTTGTATTTATTATGGTTTAATTTTCACAATCCATTTTAACCGATCCATACTACGAAGTTTCGGGGTCAATTATCACACCTCATATTCAGGTATATACAAGAAAGTTACTTACTACTACAATGACTACTCTGTAGCTTCAAAAGATGAACATTACCAGTTATTAACTCATAAAATGAAATTTTACACACAAACTTGAAATAGTTAAATAAAACTATATGATGTGGAAATAAATTTTATATATTGAATATAAGTATTATAGAAATTTTTTTAAGCAAATTAACATTTACAAATTATATAAAATTAGCAAACACTATTTTTGAGCAAATTTGGATAAATCTTAAAATTGTTGAACAAAATTTTGATAATTTTCCTTCAACACAGACATTTCTTAAATACACCTGATGATGAGATGTAATAATTGATCTCGAAACCTGGATCAATTAAAATAGATTGTGGGAATTAAACCATATAAATACAAATTGTTTAAACATTTTTAGGGAAGTCGTCAAGGGGGTTCCCCTATTCGATATTTATCAAAAGCAATAACACTTTTACCCTTAATATAAATCCACATCCCAAATTTGGTAAGTCTATGAAATTGTGATCTCTAGCATAGTCAACTAACAAAATTTGTCAATAAGCCGGGTTAAGAAGACACACAACTTGATTTATTATGGAATTTACATAACTGACTTGAACTGGTTCATGCTCATGTAGTTATATAAAAACATACAACATTAAGGAATAATTATTTCATATACTGAGTTTGCTAATTTGGGACTCCAACAAGTCACCAACGTGGTTCATCGAATTTACAAATAGGGACTGTTACCAGCTTTGTTGGCACCATCAAAATGTAAGCTCAAACTCATTCGCTACTTATCAGTCCAAACAACTTTCTCTCCGATGTTGTCAAATCAATGTCCATAAGATTATTGTAAATCCTATAATTTTTTTATATTTTCTATATGTCTAGATTGAAATGTATCTTCAAAGAGATAAGCTATTTTGTGAAATTATATGACCTGATGATAAAACCTTGTCAGCTATAGTTACTATTATTATCTTTAATATGCCATATTTTTCATCATTCTTCTAAAGTCATAACTTTGCAATTTTGTTGTTTTTACTTCTTATCATTAACATTAGTTTAGGTGCTTCATTTACATTCAGTATGAGGATAAGTTAATAAAATACAACACAAACCTACCTGTGTAGGATTAGATATAATTTGTTTACTAATTAAATTTTCATTTAATTTAAGTATATATAATATTAAATGATATGAATATGAAAATATGTATGAATTTCAAAATTATCTGTATATGCACATTACACATGAATAAAAAGATTTATTATTATAAATGTTCTTTATCGCTTTATATACTCTTATATTATATTTCATTATATATAAATTCTCGGGCAATAGGTCACATTAACACTTATGCTTTATATTTTCTTATCTTTACGTACGTTTCGGTCTCACGACCATCATCAGAAGACTCATTATGTCTAAAACTTGATTACTTAAAACTAATTGTATTACACAAAGCGTCCTTATCGCACCAATTTCAATTAAAATGCCCACGTCGCCGAAACGAACAGAAACACGAATAAACGAAATTGTAAACCTCCATACTACATAATTATCAAAAATCCACTATTAAGCAGAACTTTTAATAAATGCGTGCTCATGTCAACAGAGTATGTGAACGACTAGAGACGAGAGGAAGAGACCAATAAATTTAAGTATTCACTTTCAAACCAGATGTAAGATTTATGAGCTAATAGAAAAAGGTTTGTCAGTGACTGGACATATACTTGACATTCTACCTAAAAATATATACTTTTAACATTATAAAGAGGCATGTAGGAATTTGCAAGAGTTTTTATTTAATTAAGTTTGTATAAATATGACTAACGAGTTTGAATATCTATCCTATGATTTACAGATTTGGAGTCACGTTTTATGTGAATCATCTCCAAAATAGATCTTTTATAATAATTGGTTTTCTTAGTTAAAATCTTAACATTATTATAATCGAATTGATGGTCATAATCAAAGCAGTGTTTAGCAGGGGCGGTGGAATTTTCTAAGTTTTTGTTTCTTGTGCTATACTTATGGCCATACATTATTTTTTTAAAATATTATTTAGAGATTCCAGTATAAGTCCCATCGCAATCTAAACAATTTAATTTGTATACTCTGTGGGTTTGTTCATCTTTAGGTATTAAAGGTTTTAGATTTGAGAAATATTTTCCAACACAGTTAGTAGGTTTATGCGCGACATTTATATCATACTTTTCAAACATTTCTTAATTTTTTCTGAGGTCTCCGGAATGTAAGGTAATGTTATAAAATTGTCTGTATCACCTTTTATGTTATTTATATATATAGATTCATTATAGATTTTGATAGAGTTGAAAAATGTTTTTGGGTAGCCATTCATTTCCACTGTATTACGAACAATTTTTAAATTTTGGGACGGTCCTCTGCGTGGGACGCACGCACGCTTTGTGTAATACAATCAGTTTTAAGTAATCAAGTTTTGGACATCATAAGTCTTCTGATGATGGTCGTGAGACCGAAATGTACGTAAAGACAAGAAAATATAAAGCATAGTGTTAATGTGACCTATTTCCCGAGAATTTATATATAATTCATACCTGGGTCAAGAATCTTTATTATTATATTTCATATATAGTTGGCCACTTTATCAATAATAGGTATTCCCTAATAGATATTTCACTTTGTTGTTTACTGAGAACAAGTTCAGTATTAAATTTAAAAAGGTTATTGGATCAATTTTTGTCATTATCATTTTTACAGACAATGAATTGTCTGAAACTGAAAATTTAAGATAATGTAGAATGATGAAGTATCTGAAGAGCCAATACATAGAAGTTACATATTGACAAATGCAAAGTTGCGATTCTACAGGAATATGCATCAAATAAATTTTGATTAGAGCATTGGTCGAATAATGTTACAAAATCTATCGATGGTTAGAGATCTAGGGATTTTATTTGATCCTTCAGTGTTTCAAGCAGCACTACGAATACACCATTAATAAGGCACTAAAACTGTTGGGGTTTTTGAAGTGTAATCTGACAGAATTTGATAATGTTAACGGTTTGAAGTCCCTTTATTTAGTCTAGGCTATAAACCAAAAAAAAAAACATGTAAGTTCGAACCAAAAAATTTTTCTTGCATCATCTTCAGGAGGTTCTCAGGATCATTCATACACCTTAAAACCTCTTGGGAACCCCAACCCCACCCATGGGGAGAAAATGACCCGAAATCTGCAAGTCTTGAATTTTATTAT
The DNA here is from genome assembly GCA_958510875.1 of Endomychus coccineus. Taxonomy (NCBI): domain Eukaryota; kingdom Metazoa; phylum Arthropoda; class Insecta; order Coleoptera; family Endomychidae; genus Endomychus; species Endomychus coccineus. The sequence continues at coordinate 68,698,340 of OY294068.1, forward strand.
CTACAAAAAAAGGTATTTTCGCATTTCGAGTGCACCTAGGGTTTTTTTTGGGTCGCTGAACAAGAATCCGTAGCCAGATTTACTTGCAATCCATTGTAGGGGTGATCAAATCGACAAAATTGGCCAATTTTGCACCCCTATATGTTATTTTGCAATTTACGTGTTTTTGGCATTTCGAATGCTCCAAGGGAGTTTTTTGGGTCGCTGAATACGATTCCGAAGCCAGATTTACTCCAAAGTAATTTTAAAATGCAAAAATAATAAAAATTTAGAAGCGTGTCAAATTAGCCATTTTTGTTAATTTTCCATCCCCATGATGATATTCAAGTAAATCTGATTTCGGAATCGTATTCAGCGACCCAAAAAACCTCCTTGGTGCATTCGAAATGCCTAAAACACGTAAATTGCAAAACAACATATCAGTGGTGCGAAATTGGCCAATTTTGTCGATTTAACCACCCCTACGATGGATTGCAAGTAAATCTGGCTACAGATTCGTGTTCAGCGACCAAAAAAATCTCCAAGGTGCACTCGAAATGCCAAAATACCTTTTTTTGTAGAAAATACAATTCAAGACTTGAAGATTTCGGGATATTTTTGCCCCCAATGGGTGGGGTAGGGGTTCCCAAGAGGTTTTAAGGTGTATGAATGATCCTGAGAACCTACTGAAGCTAAAGCAAAAAGAATTTTTTGATTCGAACTTACATGTTTTTTTTTATTATAGCTAAAGTCCCGGTTCACAGCCTGGACTAATTGTTCTTTGATAAGCTCTAATTTAGAATATTGAAGCAGTGTTCTGTTTTTGTCTTAAATATGTACCCTATAGTGGTAACTTTCTAGAAAATAAATCATGGACATCTCAGTGAACTAATAAAGTTCTAATCTCTAATCTTCTAAAATTCTAATCCTCTCACCATTTTCAATCGTTTGTTTAACCAGTAGTCAAATACTGCAATTATGAGATCGTCATCCTCCTTCAACAAAGCTTTTGCTTCATTAAGTGTAACAACTGTTTGACCACTACTTTTTTCAAGTCTATCCATCATTTCTTCAAACTTAAGCGGACTAAGTTCTAACTTTTGTGTTTGTGAGTGTAACCATCTTTCATCTTCGGAATCCATGTCATAATCGGGTATATCCTGCTCCATTGTAAAGGCTACAATTGTTTTAAATATTTTATACACCACAAATTATTCAAATGAACATTGATGTTCAGGTTACTTATATATAATTATAATGTAAAAACAATCATCATCTGTGTTAAACCAACTGTTTCTCACTGTCTGTGCATTCTGCAACACAAGATTAATTTATATGTATATATAATCGATAAAGAATGCCACTTATATAAATGAATTTCCAAATAAATTATATTTACACACAAAAATTAATGCCAATTAATTAATTAAATTATATAAAAGAAAATCAATTTGCTGTGGACTATCCGTTTTTCATTTGTCTTCACTGATGACAATTGAAAGTGAAAATCATTTGAGAAGGCATTGAAAAATACAGGATTTAGAACATGCTTGTACACTCCAATAATTCTCACAAAAAAACAAAGAACAATTGAAATAACTTCACATACATATCATGCCTGCTAATATAATTCATAAGCATTTTGAATCAAATTATCCCTTCCAGATTTGTAGGCACTGGAACACTTTTTTAATTCACAAATACATGATATCAATTTATATGCATTACAGAAACTCAATTGGCAATTTGAGTATTAAATTATGTTGTTTATTAATTTCGTCCTAAGACATTAAAGGTATCTTCCAAATTTTGAGGGAACTATTTGTGAAGAGTAAAAGTGGAGTTTTTAATTTTTCACATGAACATTTTATATTCAACATAATAAAATAAAATTTACTTCATTTTTGCATACATTACTTACTTCAGAACATAAAATAAAAATAAAATAAAATGCAAGCTTGCTAATCAACTGTTTAATCGTATCAATGTGGTATGTATAAATGTAATCGTCTGAAATTTAATCCTATAAAACTCTACAATTTAGATTATTTGAAAATAAAAGAGAGCTTCTAATATTAAACCCAAACATTCTTTAAATTTCCATGGATACACAAAAACAAACCATTTTGAATATTTACAATGTTTTACACAAATGATGATTATTTTTGTACTCAAAGAAAAATATCTTACGCTGCATGTGTATAAGTTGTCGGGGTTGCTTATAATTTGCAGGATAAACCTTGTCGTAGTATTCTTTCTGTGGTATGTCCGAAACCTCTGGAGTTGGAATGATGAGTCCAGCACAAATTGCTCTTTGCAGGTGGTGTTCCTGTTTTTTCCAACATAATTGAATGCAGTTATTAGTAAGTACCAATGAATTCTGATAGTAACTATGAATGAAATAAGGTATTGTTTTGAAACAAACTGAAAACATGAGTCAATATCAAAATACAGACTGACACCTTGGGATTCCATTTTAATTGGTTCTAAATTTGAAAATAACCCATGAACTTTCATGACTAGAAGTCGGAAACGTGTGTAAATTGAACAAAATAAATTTTAAATATTACTTTGCCGGTTGCGCATAAAGCGCCAATCAAAATCAACATGGCCGTGGTTATTCTATTAAATGCCTTGATGACAATCTCAGACAACTTACACATTCCTCCTCTTTTTCCATTCCCGAAGGCATTTGAGGAACTGCCCGGTTGATCGCTGAATAATCAGGAAGATCCGGGAGTTCCTCAGCCATGAAAATGGGCATAGGTTTGCTAGCATCGAGGGCCCTAGCCCTGAATGAGAGCTTGGACATATTTGTTGACAGCACAAAATACACGACAAGGCCAACATAAAATACTCCGTAATGCGGCTTTCCAGTGTTTCGGACCGTCCGAGACGGGCACTAAATAAATCTTCGTGTTCGTTAGTACGTTCCCATTGTTTTTGTTTACACGCACTCAGTCACAAATACAATAAAACAACTTTGAAACTTTCCATGTTGAGCGTGTCTTCCTGAAAGCCATCATGGCGGCTCTGTCTAGGAACCATAGAAATTTACTAACAACACGCAGTGCGCGGGAACAATATACGCATTCGCTTTGGAAGGTGGTTCATTCATGCCGAACTGAAATCAAGTTCCGTACATGGTTTAATCCATGGAAAATATCATTATTTTAGCCATGTGACACATTTAGTTTCAACATATGGAATATTAACATAGATTATAAATATATTTTGTTCCCCGCAAGTATTGACAATTTTCAAAGAATTTCAGAAAGTACTTATTTTGACTACACATAATTTCAGGTATTCGTTCATTACGATAACAGCCGAAAGGAAGTAGAACTATTTATTATAATTCTGAACAAATTAACAGGATTCTTTTCTAAACAATGAATTTACTAGTATATGTGGACATTATTATAACGACCAGATTAGTACTTCTGCGATGACATTATATACTTTCTGAAATATTCCTAATAATAAAATGGGATGTTGGGAGGGGTGTTGTGTCCCCACTTATTCCAGAATTTTAAGGAGGTGCCAGTTTCAACGGAAGTGACGTTTTCAGAGCTTTAGACACGTGGAAGATTTGTAAAGGCAGATCGACAGGTACAGGTAGCTAAAATTAAAAGTAAAATTTTTTTAAACAAACTTTATAAAATTGCACAAATATCATAATAATTAAAAAAGTATTATTCTCTGACCGGTAAAATATCAAATAGTGGTATAACCCCTTACAGTATCCTTATGAAATAAGTAATGAAATATTTAAAAACAATAGGTATACTTAAAGAACGTCTGAGATATTCGTGTCCGTATCTTGAATACGTTTATATGTACAACTGTTATTACAGTTTCATTCAAAATATTATCCAATTAAACATGGAAATAAACTAGAAGACGATTTGAGAACCAATTTCGAAATAGTAGTAATAAGCTGATTTCTATTTATAATAATAAATATAAGTTCTGAGTTCGGGTTCGGACTGACGTTTCGTGATTAAAGGCAATTTTTAGTTATCAGCTAATATAATGAATATTGTATTGTGTCACGCCAATTTAAATTTGGTATTGATATGATTGTCGAACGAAACGAATTTCACAAAGAATCTTCTATAACCCTATAGAGGGAAATTTATTAAACCAATTTGTTGGCGCTAAGTCTGCCATAAAAATTTGACTATGTAAAGAAAAGAAGGGCGTATGACATTTTTTCTCTGCGAACTCAGATTAATGTAATAAATATTAGACTTAGGCAGCGATAGTATAGTATACTATCCAGACTTCGTCATATAAACTAAGATTATTATAATATAACCACGATATGACTATATTATATATCCATATAACCATAGATTACTAGTCAAGACCACAGCTTCACTTTATATTCCTGAATTCTATGTTAATCAATACAGTGATTGGATGCCGATTCTATTATCGTTTTTCTCCAAGAACTCTAGAAACTTCTTGAGATTCTTGTGTCAGCCAAATAGCATATAAAGATCAGAGAGATGTTAAGATCTCTAGAGGACAGAACCATAGATAATATAGACAGGACCATAGAAAATATAGATAAAAAATGTGTGTTGGATCAATAGTCATCCAAAACCATAGAGATCATATAGTATAGAGGAGTAAAGCTCCGTCTTAACGCGAGAAGGTTTCAAAAACTTATCCGTTCTCCACTCCGCTGACATTATAAGGTAACGTTCGAGCGTTACCTTTCAACTATTATGCATGTATTATTACGGTTACCTTATAATATCAGGTAACCAAATTTGTATATATTTAATTTTTTTTTATATATATACTTATCGGAAGCGATGACTTGGAGGAGAGTAGGGGGAACGAGTTAAAATACAGCAGAGTGGGGTACGGATGATTCATCGCGTAAGATCGAACATGGTACACAACGAAAACATAGGCTATATAGGGGCTTTACTCCTCTTTACTATATGATCTCTATGTTCAAAACTGGAACTCAGACAGCAACGAAAAGACTACTTGTCTATATTTAGGAAGGTTATTCTTATAATGAAATTTCTACAAGTACCTACTTTCCTACTTTTGTTTTCAAGCGGTTACAAATGTGATGTGTGCTTGCTAACAAATTGCAAAGTCAACCTTTGTCACGTGTGAAACTCTAAGCTAGGCCGTTCATACTCAATCTGCAAAACGATATAGAAGGGTGTAAAATTTATTTGTACGTTACTTTGTGATATGTCACTTGAAACTAATATAAAAATACGTATACTTCGTTGAATATCACTATGTTCATATATCGAATCACGTTTATTTTTTTTATTTTTCACGTTTTATCGATAAGTAAATTTTGTGAAAGTTACCATTTCGTTTTATTGCATTGAATATGTTAATTAAAATTAGATAGGTAATGTATGAATCTGATGTGTCTATGTAAAAATAGTTTGAATTTTCAAATTTATTATTTTTTAACAAACTAATCTGCGATAACGTTGCCGCTTTAAGTTTCGAACCTACGTTATTGAAAGCAAGATTATATATGGAGCCGGGGTCTTACAGCCTGGGCTACTATCCACAGAACAACTATAAACTACTATCACTGTTGCAGAATCAGCCTTGAATTCGGTATATCAACTATTAATTGTCTCGCCGCAAGGTGACGCCAAGGTGCGGTTCCCTCTACAGTTATTATATTTTAATCACTGTAGTTCCCTGTAGGATTTTAGTGGTTTTATTTGAGGCACTAAATCCTTTACTTTGGTTTAAATATCGTGTCACTTTGGCATATTATTATGAACAAAAAAAAACAGGCGTGAAACCATAGTCAAAGTACCTATACCAGGTCTGCCGGAGCCTCCCTTCTACTCTTTTTAAAATTTTAGTGCAATCTGATTGATCGTTTGTTTCGATTATTTAATGTCATTGTCATAGACGACGACATAATATGATGTTGTTACGTGCCGGCGACGAGCTGATGAGAGCAAGGCTGTGATTGGAGGAGCTGGGTGACGTCACCCAGCGTGAGAAACGATGGAAGGGAGGCTCCGGCAGACCTGAACTGGTATACTTTGACTATGCGTGAAACCATATATGAATGGATTGAGAACATGGATCATTTAAAAATTTCAATATGATTGATCATAGAGCAACGATGAAGAAATAGATGTAGGCTTACAGTCGGTAATGTTATCTCTCAGAATAATATATGAAGTCTGAGTACTATTTGATCAAACCAAAGTATATTGTGATCAGGCATATCTCAAACTAATATTTATTCTGAGAGACATGTTATAAGAATAATATGATTCGACCTTGTATTCTGTGATGTTACTCTATTGGAGTCATAGTCATAGATTAGAGGAGGATTTATTTGATGTGTCCTAAATATTTCTGTGTTTGCTCTGTGATTATAACAAATTTCAAACGCTAGGTTTGGCGGTTATTAAAATATAACCTCTAATATAACTGTTTATAATTTAAATAATATAACAGAAAAAGTGCCCTAAGTAACACATCAATAACATAAGTGATATATACATTATTGTATACTGATCCACGTATTGAACTGTCAATTGAATAAGTAAATGAAAGATTATGGACGGCCCTGTTTCAGTAGAATATGGTTTTGATAAAAATGATGAAACCGTATATTTTGGTGACAGAACATTAGCTTATGATCAGCCATATGAAACAGCTACATTAGCAATTGCAAAATTAAAAAAAAATAAAGAGGTAATTCATTAGATAATTAATTTAGATACTCATTTCTTTAAATCTGTTGTAGCAAACTATAAAAGCACATATCAAATCAACAGTAAAAAATGGAAGAATATTGTATTCTATTAATGAAAGTATGGTAATATTTAAAGATAAAGAAGGTTCTTCATTATGTTTTACTGCTACATTCGATGACATCATAGATACATTTTGTCTAACTTCAGATGATTCTTGTTTGTTTATTCTATTGAGAAATGGTTCATTTCACATTTTCAAGCATTCAGGAAACCAATATTCGTATGTTTCTACTATGTAAGTTTATCTTCTCTGTTCCTTGAGTGATAGATAAGTAATACAATTATTGTTATTAGAAATATCATCAAGAATTTGCAGACAGGAAAATTGTTCATTGATTGCTTTATAGAAAGTCATTCTCCCACAAACATACAAGTGCTGACAGTTTCTACAAGTGGAAGTATATTCAGGTTTGGTTAATTTTATAATACTTAAGTATGCTTAGATATCAAAAATTGAAAAGAAGTTTTGGAATACAAGGTAGAATGTGATTAAACAATGATGATATTCTATCTTTAAAAACATCCAATATTTTTACTATTAACATTCGTAATAAGAAAGTTGGGGCAAAATATTACTACAGTCTAACTGTCAACTTAATCAAACTTGATGTAACTGTGAGGGCAAGTTATTCAGATGGTGTTTATCCACATTAAATAAATAAATGTTAAAATTGAATTGATTCGATTAATCAATTATCCCTAAATCATGCTTTTTATTGGTATATTGTGTTTATTTGTACAAAGGGAGCCATATTTCTAAGTTGAGCTCTACCTATAGGTTAATATTATATCTTCAACCACAAAGGATGAAACTACTGTAAATTACATTGTTATACTAGGTAGATTTTGATTTACATGACTTTTTGAACTTGCTGAATAGCCAAGTTGATTTACTCAAATTCACTGTATACATAGAAACAGATAATGAGGTTTTCCTTGATATTAACACTATCAAAGACCATCACTTGCAATTCAACATATACAGAAAACCGACCAACAACTTGTGGATTTAGTTACACCAATGAAATATAAATATCTCCATTTAATAGTCTTGTTCATAAATTATTACGTCTCTTTAGCCAACGAAATTATAACAATGAAGCTCTGCTAATAAATAATCAATTAATTTCTAAACAAAAGAGGAAATTGGAATGCAACCAATTGACTAAACTAGAGCCACTAGCTTCCAACAGTTCAATCAGATTTCACTTATCTTTCAGAAATTATTAAATTCCATAATTTGTTTTCTTAATTTGTACAAGGGCGGAATATAAAGCTCTCTGCACTTAGATCACCCAAGCGAACCAGCTTCTAAATACAGTGGCGGCTCGTGAACTTTTTAAGAGAGGAGGCTGGACATAAGACGTTTTTGTAAAAATATACTCTATTCAGCCAATTAATTTAACCTTTGCGCAGCGACCGTACCAGCTACTTCAGTGACAAGTGACAATGACTTTAATATTTTTCTTTGTTTTGAAATTTTTCGTATTTTGTTTTTTTTAAATTAATTTTATCTACTTTTTTATATATTAACGGGATTCTACGGTCTTTAGTTTGCGAAAAATGATCAATGATATTATCATAAAATGTATCATTTTGTTTTAAGTGTTTTACTAAATCTTTTTCAATAGATATTAAACTAACATTGTATAAACGATATTGGCCCACTGCGCTTCACATGTAAGTTTTAATTCGTTTGAGAGTAGAAAATGATCTCTCCATCGATGCCGACGTGACAGGAATGGTGACTGTCAAACAAAGTAGTTTATAAAACTGAGGTAAAACTTATTGCAAATCATTGTCTATCATATATTTTATCATATCGGCGTGACTGTCATACTGGCCTAAAATATCTTTATCCGAGTATATAACGCATAATTCATTGTGCAGGGCTACTTTATCAAAAAAATTATATTTTAGAACTAAGTTATCTAAAAGTGTATTGGCGAAAAATCTTCTATTCGTCAAGTCGAAAAACTTCAATTCATGTAAATCGGAAAATCGAATCTCAATTTGACCTTTAATAGTATCTAAAGTTTCATAAAAAAATTGTTTATAATGTAGTTTCTGGTCTACCAAATTATATGTTTTCCTCCTTTTCGCGGAAGGTGTCTCATCAGTTGAAAAATGTTCAAATAAAATATTAAAATGAAATTCTGTATTACGGAAACTTGAAATTTTATCAATGAGATGTTTCAAACGATCTCTTGAATAAATTATATCAGTGAATTTATGTTGTAAAATTTGAAAAATAAAATCAGTTTGTTCAAATAATAATTTAAAAGTATCAAGAAAAAACAAAAATCCTTCATTTTCTAAATAAGATCTTAAACCAACAGCAGCATTTAAAGTTTAATTTAAAATCAAATGTTTCAATTAGGTTGTCTTTATTTTTATGGATGGTAAACACTGCACGTGATGTAAAATTCTATCGAGTTGGAGCATTACAGGGAATTCTGTTTCCTACTATGTTATTTAAAACTTCAGTTCGTTTGGTGGATTTGCTACAAAAAATTGAAAATGACGATAAGTTAGAAAAAAAAAATTCTACCTCACCTTAATGGAACTACATGCATTACTTAAAGCCAAATTCATGTTGTGAGCGTAACAATGGGTGAAAATAGCCTGAGGCGAAACTGATTTTATTTTTGTTAGAAGACCGTTTAAATGTCCCGCCATTACTGATGCACCGTCGTAAGTCTGAGCAATTAATTTATTCGCAAAGTCAAATCGTTGAAATGTTTCCATTAAAAAATTTAATAAATTGACCGCTGTTCTTCCCGAACCAACATAGTAAAACCCTAAGAATCTTTCCATTAGTTGTCCATTTTTTACAAATATAAAAATTATTGATAACTGTGATTTACACGTTATCTGTGGTTTCGTCAACCTGCCACGAAAAAAAAGGGAAGTCCAATAATTCATCCTCTATATGATTTCGGAGGACATAAATTATTGAATCAAGAATTTCGTTTTGTATTGTTTTGATCTTGGGATGATAGATACAATAAGAAATCAATGATTTTTTTTCAAACTTCGCGGTTGAACTGTATTGTTATGATTTTCTATTCCGCGTGTACGAGCAGAATCAACCACATTAACAATATTTTGTTTACCGGTTAATTTAAACTTAATACTCGATGTAATACGTTCCTGTGATTTTTCATGTCTGTCTAGACCACGAGCTAAATTTTTCAAATCATTATAACCCAAGCGCCCCCAACATGAAGAATTATCAGTTGTAAATTAAATAGTAAGCAATACCAGCAATATAATTTATTGTGTATGTCAGATCCCGTTAACCAGAAATATTTTTTATAATTGTCAGTATTAAATGATCGATTTTGATACTTACTGACATCACTAATCCTTTCAAATCCGGTAAAGGCCGTTTATTTTTAAAAAACACTTTTTTGTCATATGTTAATCCACTAAATGGATTTTCTAAAAAGCCAGCAACTAAATCACTAGCACTCATTTTAAATTTTAATAATTTATCGAACAGACCAATTCTAATCTAACCTTACTTCGCGTGGCGTCACAAAACAAACACCGACGCAACAGGCATGTGTAACTACCGACCGTACTGAACAAAGGCCGGCAGCAGGCTGGCCTACTGAGAGTGTTGCCATTTCAGCTATGTTTTACGGTATTTAGCAATTGGACTGGTCGGAAAAACGGCAACTGTGTTAAAGAACACGTGTTTACTGTTTAGGGTTTGACATATGTACAGAGTCTAGCCTCAGGGCACTGTTGCCAGATTGAAAATAACTACTGAAAACGGGGAATTAATTGTAAAATTAAAAAAATTATTTGTGAAACAGAAATTAAAATGAAGAATGATCACCAAGATAAATAGGTGAGGAGGCTTAGCCTCCTTCGAGGAGTCGTCACTGTCTAAATAACAAAGCCTCTGACAGCTACGGTGCGCCACCCTAAAAGCTGTGTGGCGGTCATTAATTATTATAGTGAAAGATCAAAGATATGGTTCCTTCAGGTGACCAATGTAACTTGGTACCATGGAAGTACCATTTTATTTATAATAAACAATTTTAAAAACGCAAATGCAATTTTTGAAAGCTTTATAAGAAAATTGTTAAACTTGTATAAAATAACTATTAAAAGTTTAATTTTCACTAATTTAATAAATGAATATAACTATAGTTTCTCTAATAGTTCAGTCATTTAAGGAATTTTTATGTCCGAATTTCCGCGAGGTCTAATTTTGGTCTATTCATATGTATTTTGACACGCTGAACACGATGGTGTAGATTAAATTTGGATTAACCCTGTGCTCGAAAAACTATGGACATTTTTTGGACCCGACAATGGCTATTTTTCGATTTTTTGAGTTTTGAGACAAAACTATCGGTTTTATGAAAAAATGTTTCGAGCAAAAGTTGTTGGAAAAACTAATACGCAACTTTTGGCTCTAGTCCCAAGTCGATTTGAGGTCGTGGATTCAAGATTAGATCCCATTAAGTGTGTTTTTTGGCACATTGAAAAATTGAGTATATTTCAAAGAGTTTTCAATTTTTCATATTCTGTTTTGGTGAAAAGATGGTATTTTTATTCTTCTTTTATTTGGTTTTCGGTATTTTGACTTATCTCATTTTTTGAAGTCACAATCGGCCATTTTGAAAAATCCATATTTGGCGAATTTCAGACGGAATACTAATGTTATCAATCTAAAACTAGAATTATTCGAAAGATTCCATCATTCTGCATATAATATCCAAAATTCAAGCATTTTGCTCTGGAAACATAACTTAAGCGCCATTTTGAAAATTTGGGACCAACGAAAAATCCAAACATTTCGAGGTTAGAAATTTTTTACGGAGCCCAAATTCTAGATTCTATTGGAGGTTTGATAGCGAGTATTTTAAGTCTAAGCAGATTGATTTGGGTCGAATAGAAATGAAGCTATCCTAATAAATGTGTTTGGACAAAAACCTTGAATCAGATTACAGAGAAATACTTCGGCTATTTGAGTTTGGAACAGCGTACGGAGATTCGTTCACAATTCCAAGTTATAATGAATTTCATCATAAAAATTTAGCGCGGAATTTCATGTAGCTGCAATAAGCGAGGGTCGGTACAATAGATTCCGCGCGCGAAATTATAGTTAAATATTTTAACATGCACCTGAATGCTTATAATCGTTTTGTGTGAATCTGTGAGTGTGTGTACACGTGTGAACGTGTATATGTGACCGTGGCATGATGTTTTTATAGGGTGTTAAATAACAAATTTCAATAAAACAAAATTTTAACATTTATATTTTTTTTTACATTTCATATTTATTGAAAAACTATCTATTTGTCTGATTATTTACAAATAACCTACGTTTTATATTTTTTCCATCATTCATAACATAATATAATATTATAATATAATTTAATCTAATAACTATCATAACATACATAATATTGCTTATTGGGAAGAATAAAATGGCAAGAAATGCAAGTGTATAGTTTCACATTACAGATACGTCTAATACCCATTATTTTATCCAATAAACACATTTACTTTTTTCTTTATCTTTTTTTACCACGAATTTCTGTAATTTCGCTATCAGTTGTACAGTCTGAAGTGCACGACGTATCGATGATGTTATCTTCGTTATCACTGTCATCATATATTGTTAAAGATGTGATATGATCGTTATTGATTTACGGATCATTGTGATCCGCTTCATCATCTGAGTTTGATAGTATTTGATCGTTGCAAGTGTCATTGATCATCGGTATCGTCATCATCTTCATCATCGTGTTCATTTTCATCAATACACTTATCAAAATCATCATCATCTAATATACTGATTTCTGACTGGGGGCAATTAGAACCGTCTTATTCCATTCCTCCAACCTCATTTCGTTGGATCAATGGTTTCATTGATGCATTGTGAAGGTAAAGGCTGTTCTAATTGCCCCGAGCCAGAAATCAGTATATTAGATAATTATGATTTTGATAAGTGTATGGATGAAAATGAACACGATGATGAACATGATCAACGACAATTGCGACGATCAAATTTCATCAACCTCATATGATGAAGCGTACATCACGACGATCCGTATATCAATAATAATCATATATCATTAGCAATATACGCTGGCAGTGATAACAAAAACTTAGGGTATTTGTGAATAATCAGACATATAGATAATTTTTGAATAAATATGAAATGTAAAAAAAAAAAATATGAATGTGAAAAAAACAAAATTATTTTTTAATCTTATTTTTTTTGTTTAAATGTTGAAATTTGTCATGTAACACTATAAAAACATCATGTCACGGTCACATATACACGTTCACACGTCTCAATACACTCACACATTTATAAAAAACGATTATGCCTTCAGGTGCATTTTAAAATATTAAAAAAACCATTATTTCGCGCGCGAAATCTATTGTACCGACCCTCGCTTATTGCCGCTACATGAAATTCCGCGCTAAATTTTTATGATGAAATTCGTTATAACTTGGAATTGCGAACGAATCTCCGTACGCTGTTCCAAACTCAAATAGCCGAAGTATTTCTCTGTAATTTGATTCAAGGTTTTTGTCTATAGGCCCAAAATTGGGTCCTTTAGAGACCCAAACACATTTATTAGGATATCTTCATTTCTATTCGACCCAAATCAATCTGCTTCGACTTAAAATACTCGCTAACAAAACCTCTAATAGAACCTACAATTTGGGCTCCGTAAAAAATTTCTAACCTCGAAAAGTTTGGATTTTTCTTTGTTCCAAAATTTTCAAAATGGCGCTAAAGCTATGTCTTTGGAGCAAAATGCTTGAATTTTGGATATTATATGCAGAATGATGAAGTCTTTTGAATAATTTTGGTTTTAGATTGATAACATCAGTATTCCGTTTGGAATTCGCAAAATACGGATTTTTCAAAGTCACGATTGTGACTCCAAAAAATGAGATAGGTCAAAATACTAAAAATCAAATAAAAGAAGAATAAAAATACTATCTTCTCACCAAAACATAATATGAAAAATAGAAAACTCTTTGACATATACTCAATTTTTCAATGTGCCAAAAAACACATTAAATGGGCCCTATCTTGGGCCCACAACCTTGAATCGACCTGAGACCAAAAGTTGCGTATTAGTTTTTCCAACAACTTTTGTTCAAAACATTTTTTCATAAAACTCATAGTTTTGTCTCAAAACGCAAAAAATCGAAAAATGGTCATTTTCGGGTTCAAAAACTGGCCCTACTTTTTCGAGCACAATGTTAATCCAAATTTAATCTACACCAGCGTGTCAAAATACATAAGAATAGACTAAAATTAGACCTCGCGGAAATTCGGACAAAAATCGTCGATTTTCATCCTTAAATGCCTGGACTATAACACCGTAACTTCTTCAAACAAATATTACAAATTACTAACTTCCTACGGAGGGACTAACCTAATATATAACTTTAATGGCAATCTTAGGATAGATGGCTAGTGGAATTTTACCTAATTGGGCTTAGCCCATTGAGGGCTAAATGATGAACGGAAAATCTAATTATACAAGGGAGAATTATTAGTATTTGTTGATCGTTTAATAGGATATCGGACTTCTTATAATTATTAATTTCTAGGAATTCCAAAAAATGTAATTTATTACTTTTATTCTGATTGTGTAAAATCTCAAAATTACCATTAAACTTATGGTTTTCTATATATAATTAAATGTTCTGGAAACGTTGAATCAGATTTATTATTAATGAAATTACGCCTATGTTCTCTGATCCATTTGTTTTGACGGTCCTTCCTGTTCTTTCTTGTAAACCCCACATTTGTCTTCATCGGATGAATTATCTTCATTATTTTTGATAAACTACTAAATTATTCTGCGTTTTATACTCCACGTCAATACCTAAATTCAGATAGGATCTGATCTATTAGTCCGGAAGAGTAACTATTTTTTACCGCAATTTATTTAATGATATTCATCTATCAAAATTATCGTTTGACATTGGTACGTTGGTAGTGAATGAAAATATTGTAGGCTGCTATTTTATGTTCAAATGGATGATTTGAATTATTGTGAATATACCGTTTTACTAAAGATGATCTTGGGAAATTACCTACCTCGTTCAAATTATATATATGTCGAAAACCTGATTCAAAAAAGTTCAATATATACATAATGAAGTAGTAAAAAGTTATAACAAGTTCCGTTTCTCGAATAAAGAAACTATTAAGAGATTGATTTCCATTTATTTAATAAATAAATATAAGTTGTAGGTAGTTTATTTATTAAATTAGTGAAAATCAAACTTTTAGTAGTTATTTTATTCAAATTGTTAATTAATGGATATTTGTCACGTAATGGTTGATTCCATTCAATTTTTGAAAGAAGCTGATACACAAAGGTCTTAAACATAATTTACGATCTCTAATTAATTCTAGAGATTTAGAGGTTTTGGGCATAGAGTTCGTATTATCTAGGACTCTAAAGCACATAATAACAATAACAGCAAATATAAATATATAGCAACTGATCTTATAAAAACTCAATTTCCAAGAGAAATGTGTTAACTCTGAAGTTCCAATCAAGTAGAAATTAATTATTAACGATATAATTTTTACACGTGCAGTTAAAGGAAATTCAGTTATTGCTATCAACAGAAATGACATGAATATATTGATAGAACTGATGAATTTTTAAATACCGGTAATTACAAAAATCAGACAAGTATCAGAAAGAAATCAGAGAGTCTCTGGTACATAATAACAGTCTTTTTAGCCAGAAAGAAAAATACAGTTTAACTCTCATGAATCCATAACCCCCCCTAAATTAAATTCTTTTATCAAAAATCCTTGAGAAAATAATCCCATCAGGCCTTTACATCATTCATAACAGCCCCATCAGTTAAGATATCTGAGAAACTAATAAAAACCATTTTAACAACCACTAAATTTTATCCGAAATATAGTATCAGAAACTGTTATGATTTAACTGATAAAATCCAAAATATTGTAATCCCAGATAATACTAAATTAGTTTTATTCGACGTACAAAACCTATTCCCTAGTATACATACCCCCTCAAACATTGAATTTAACAGTTAATCTCCTAGATAAAAGTCATACCCGCCCTTGCAATAAACAAGAAATAACCAATTTCCTTGGGATTTGTTCAATACAATTATTTTCAATTTGATAATGATAAATATTTGTCTAAAACAGATTTAATTATGGGTAACCCACAGAGTCCCTTATTAGCAGGAATATTTATGAATAATTTGGAAATTGAAATTCATAAACTCTCCTTTATGAAGAAGTTCATATTTTGGTATAGATACGTTGACGGCATCTTAGCATGTTTCATTGGAACTAATAGACAATTAAATACATTCCTAGAATTCATAAATAAAATTTGTCCAAATATTAAATTCACAACTGAAATGGAGAAAGAGGTCCAATTCTAGAAATTGTGCTAATATTTTCGTATACACGTATAATGTTTAATTTGATCAAGACGCGAAATTCACTTTTTTCTATGTTTACAAACATCTTGAAGGTTTCTTGCTTTCGATGGGTCTCAAAACAGAACTGAACGACATATCAGTCTGAAAATGTTGTGTTCTAGTTAAAGATGGTACATCACAAATGTCACATTGGATTCTCGATTGTGGCACCATCTGTTTTATTTTCAGAAACTTTTCACCTTCTCGTAAAAAGACAAGGAATAAATTTATTACAATCAGGTGCATACTATAACATTCATATCTCATCGAATTGTGGGAATTGTGAAAATTTTAACCACAACTATTAAAATTAAACGACTATCTATGCTCGAATTCGTATACGAATAACAGTTTCTCATGCCGCTTACGTTGCATTTCGTATACGACCGCTCAAGAATACCTACCATTACAATGTTCGTTTCCGAATTTCTTCAACTTTCGTATTCGAACAGTCTTATGACTTCGAGAAAAGGGCCCCATGTCTAGTTATTTAGAATGTGATATCTTGTGCAAAACATGTCAGTCCAGCCGTTGGTGTGTAGTTCCAGTTTTATATCCTGGCATTTTCTGCACATCAACTGAAAACTGGTGTCAAGCCCTTTGTACGTGGAAGGTGTCGATCCAGGAACCGTACCTGGTAAGCAGCTCGCACTACCTTTATGCCTTCCCTTTTTAACTGAAATATGCAAGTTGGGAGGAGGAGCTTCGTTTGCTTCATGCTTCGCGAACACTAAACGCACTGAGACTTTCATTGTCTTCAAACAACTCTCTACTTAAAAGCAATAAAATCGCTTAATAGCGACCTATAACATGTCGCATTTTAATCATTCATCCCTGATAACAACTATCATTATGCCAATACGCTTGACTTATTCTTCACTAATCATCCAGATTCCTATGAAGTAATGGTCCTTGCACCATTAGGAAACTGAACATTAACTCAGCACTACGACCTGTCCCTATATCGCTCCACGAACGAATCCAACACCTCCACGCACAGTTTGCCATTACAACTCTGCCGACTGGGACAGTCTTCGCATGTTTTTCTCCGAGTTTCCTTGGAGAAGCGTATGTTTTGAATCTGATGACCCAACGCAATGTACCACAGAGATCTCGGATATTATCAGACTAGGAATGGAAACTTACATACCCCATACCAACAAATCACCGTCATCTGGTGAACGATGGTTCAATAAAATCTGTTCTAGGGCCGTCGCTTCAAAACAAAGAGCATAGCGTCATTGACGCGGTAACACATGTCTGGAGACCAGAACTAAATATTATGTTGAAGCCAGAAATACGTGCCATGAAACAATAAACGCTTAGAAAGAGGCATAAATAAGATAAAAACTTATCGAATGCCAGAATGGCTCCCGTTCGTTTTGGACTTTCGCCAAAGCAATTGGTAGAATTCACTTCCTCCCCCTAACCAAAGATGATGGCACACTAGCTACCATACCACAACAAAAAGACAACCATTTTGCTGGAACGTTTGCAGCAAATTTCACATTGGATCCACAAGGGGAGGACCCTCCTAAAATTGCTGCCATCGATAGCCATATGCCTCAAATTGTCTTTTGTCAGCGCACAATTAGTCGCATTCTGCTTGAAGTCAATACCAAACCGAAATTCCACCTGTCGTTCTCAAGGAATATACGCCTGAATTAACACCAGTTTTCTGCAGGTTGTTTACCCTTAAATAAAAACTTGGTACGTTTCCTTCCAGCTGGAAGACATCTAGAGTCCAACCAATTCCAAAAAAAGGAAATAAGATCCTTCCTAATAATTATAGAACCATTGCACTATTATCTGTGATCTCTAAAGTGGTGGAGAGGACAATCAACATCGAGCTCCAAAATCGTGAATGACCGGCAATATGGGTTTCGTCAGCAGAGAACAACAGGAGACCTGCTTGCCTATTGAAAACTATGGGGAATCTCTAGCTGTAGCATTTGATATCTCCAAAGCATTTGACAAAGTCTGGCACCAAAGCCTCCTTGGGAAACTTCCTTCATATGGTTTGCCGCCTCAACTTTGTCGCTTACTATCGCGTCTTCTCTCAGATAGATCACTCCATGTGGTGGTTGAGGGGGTATTCTCCTATACAATGGCTATCAACGCTGGTGTTCCACAGGGCTCTGTTTTGACAGCGACTTTGTTTCTGCTCCATATAAACGATCTACTGGAAGTAATCACCTATCCCGTCCACAGCTTTGCAGATGATGGTACACTTCATACCGTTTTCTCATCTAGAGTCAGAGGAGCGAGACAGAGATAGGTTGACTCAATTACTGGAGATCTGGCAAAGATTTTGAAATGGGGATCTGATAATCTAGTAGAGTTTAATGCAACCAAAACTCAAGGTTGCGTCTTCTCCAGGAAGGCGGATCCCACAATCCCTAATATGATGATGTCAGGTACAACTATTTCTCACCCTCTCATGGGACGATCATGTGAGGTTCATTGCGAAAACCGCTTCATAAAATCTTGGTTTTCTATTCCGTGCCAAGAGCTACTTTACATCCCAGCAGCTCATCATAATCTACAAAGCACAGACTCGAACTGTCCTGAAGTATTGTTCACATGTTTGGAGTTCGGCTCCCAAACATTCGCTGAAGTTCTTGGATTCTATAGATATTCCCATGGTCGGTGTTCATCAGAAATCATTACACCACGGGAGATTCCAGATTCCAGATAGACGGACTAGACGATTTCAAACAAGTCACCCCTTCATTTTCAAGCTCGAGACCTGCCGAACTTTTTCCTACCAGGCTCATTTTCCTATCGAACAGCGAAGTTGTGGAACTCTTTACCTAGTGAGGTCTTTCCCTATTTCTATAACCTCCAAATCTTTAATAAAATTTTGAATGCCTATCTGAAAATTAAAAAAATTCGTAACTCCCAAAGTATACATTGAATCGATTCAAAACTTTAACAATAAATTTAAGTTAGTTCAACAACAACAACAAAAACAATTATTGAAGCAAACTTAAATTTACACAGTACTTTATTGTAACAAACAGATGTGGTCTAGGGGCTAAGATTCTCGGGGCTCTACCTCGGTAGACACGGGTTCAATTCCCAGAAACGTTTTTTTGTACATGTTCTTAAAAACATTATTAATGTGAATATCATTCTGTTGTGTAAAGATAAAGAAATAAATAATTTATTTCATTATCTTCAATACAAACGCAGAGTATCTTATATAGAATGTGAAGCAATCATATAAAAATCAGTAACCAAATCAAATGATTTGCCACGCACACCATCTATTCTCCAAGCGGCAACACATCTCTAGTTTGAGTTCTACAAAATGAATTTCGATGAACTCTTGTACAATGGATTAGTAATGACGTCAATAGAAAAGGTAAAACAATCGGATGCGGAAATGATGCGGGGTGGAAAACACCCCTCTTATCACGAGTTCCGTTATTTGTAGAATTTGTGTAAAGATGAAAATATATACTTACCTTATTTGGCCCAAAATAAGATGTTTAATATTTTCCGAGATATGGCCACTCCAAAATTCCTTAAAGTGGGGGAGGGGAAATCTAAAAGGTAGAGAAAAATCTGAAAAAATCAGGTGACTGTATAATCGAAATACAAGTTCGCTTTACCAAAAAAACATGTAAAACCAGCACTTTTTTGACAGGGTAGCGATTTAAAAATATTTAATTAGAAAACTTGAAAAAAAAATCAGTCGTATACATTGAAGCCTTCTTTACAATTTTGGTTTCTTGAAGTTTTTGCAACATGAATATTTTCATGTTGCAAAAAGTTACAGAAAGTACATTAAAAAATATCAAAAAATTCGTAAAATAAGTTGAATTCATACGTTTTATTGTAAAAAAATATCTATATATTAAAATCATTTTTGAATGTTAAAACAACATTTTAAACTGGAATACTAAAAAAAATTCCGGAAATTGTCTTCAAAATTTCAATTTTTCGATGATAAATGTATGAGAAGTGATAGAGACGGTTAAAATAATACTCTTATCTATAACTTTTGCCAAAAAAACTTTTTTTTTGGCATGCTTAAAGAAGGATTTATAAAAACGACTCTATTTTTTAGATAATACGTCGGTTTCAATCTCAGTTTGCGTCATTTTTATTAAATTTGTTTAAGACGGAGTGAACGAAGTGAACGAAATCTTCTCTTGAAACTTATAATATGGTACATCATACGTACTAAATAATCCTTATCATTCTTTCAAACAAGATTTGTAAGTTTTAAAGCACAATTTACATCTCGCTGAAACTTTGTTGTCGTCAGAAGGATGCATTCTGGTGAGAATCAAATTGAAACATCAAAGAATGATCGCTTTAGATTCAAGCAGTAATGTTATCGCAAGTTAGTTTGTCAAATTCTTCGCGGTTTAGTTTTAGTATTCTCAAATTGTTCATATGGTACGTTGTTGGTTTCTACCACGGTATAATATAATGGTAATGCGTCTCGTATACTGGTATACATGACGAAAGCGTAGCCCAAGTCTGTGAACTTACAACTCTTGCCGCAGGGTCGCTACGGTCGAATGTAAGACGAGTTAAACAGCGAGAACGATGATAAGCTGACAATTTTTTAAATTTTTTACCGACAACATGTAATGTGAACAAAATCATAATCTACCTGAACTCTGACCAGGATTGAACTCTCGAAAATTATGAAAGTTATCGTCTATTTCTATATTTCTGCAATGAATTATAGAATGTGTATTAGTTGCGATGTCAGATTTGATTAGAGATGCAAGAATGTAATCCAATAACTTTCCATTGCGTTTTTTTCCGGAAATTTCAACCACTCTTGAAAAAATTGCCTTCTTGTAATTCGAACTAAAGAGTAGGCCATCTGTTAAGTTTATTTTTCTTTCCTTTTGGATTATTAAATTATCTAATAAAACACACTTTTAATGATTTTTTTGACAAGTGTCGTGTAAAAGTAAAACAATTGTTTGCATGAATAGCGCTATTAACAACAGAACAACTCATTTTAATCACCCAAACTTACTACGAAAGTCATGAATTCGCAGAATTCTCGAATTTCATCTATAGAAAAATGCAATTCAATACCTGAAGAACAACATTTGTTTAGAAATTGAAGAAGTGAATCCATTTTTATTGGGAAAAGTCATCGAAAATTTCGACTTTCGGATACAGGCCTGTAAACAGAGTGGTAGTGGCCGTTTGAATGATATCGTTTTCACATTTAATTGTGAAAAATTTAACAATTGTAAAAGATTCCCAATAAAAATTTCCGATCTTTATTCACGATATGTGCTTTTTTTTGAAGAAGAAGAAACTAATAAATGAATCACCCTGCACAGGGTTTGAAAAAAATTTTGTATCACCCAAAACGCAAAAAATCTGTGCAACATTAAAAAACTAGAAGGATCGGTGAAACAAATTCTAAAAATTAAAAGTCTTTTGGAGCTCTTGGGGGTTATAGAGATTTTCTTTATTGATATGGGCATAATTGCTAAATTAACTCTACATATAGATTACAATGTAGATCAAATATGAATATGGAAATATATGGTCTTATCTATCTCAGTAATATTCATTGATAAGGAAAAACTACTTGTAAACGGCAGCAACAACTTGTACATAATAATCAGACAGCGATTTAAGATATTCTAACTGTAAGGAATTAGGCATTTGTGTAAACAGGAGTCCTTCACTCATTTTACCATGTATTTGTTAACACAGGAAATAGTTAATATTAATATTATGCAACTTTCCAAATAATAATAATAACACTTCGGAAGTTGGAGAATAAAACTCAAATTTTACACAAAACTTTTAACATTTAATTTAAAAAAAAGTTGATAACTCCTTGCTTTGAAAATGCCACAGTGTGGTGAAACAATTTGTCAGCATTTTTAAATTAAATGTTAAAAATTTTGTGATAAATTTGAGTTTTATTCTCCAACTTCCGACGTATTATGAATTTACACTATGTAAACGCCGAAACCATAGATATAATAATAATAACATCTAACACTCAGAAATTCAAAATTTTTGACTTGACTATTGTCCACCTAAATTCGTGAATTTACCCACTGTGCGCCTTATAGCTCCTCTTACATCCGACCGTAGCGACCCTGCGGCAAGAGTTGTAAGTTCACAGACTTGGGCTACGCTTTTAATATACGAGACGCATTACCATTATATTATATCGTGGTTTCTACCCAGCGGATTCAAAGTCACGCACTATTTTTTTTCTAATTTTCACAACAGATTTTATTTTTCAATAAACACGACCGGTTTCGACTTTTAGATCATTATCAAGTTAGCTAGAAACAACAGGTAGATTTATTTATACCTTGTAAAACTGTTTGATTTCTTCCTTAAGCCAACGAAGTTCCATTTTTGGTTTGATTTTGAGAGTGATTTATAAGATAAAAATGCAAGTAAACAAACTATCCGAGGAGAAATATAGAAGTTACATAAAAAGCTTTCCATCTTAGGAATGAATAAACAAGAAAATCAGGAAAAACAATTATCTAAAGATACGAGTACTATAACATCAAATATTACCTTTCATCCTCGATTTGTCAATCTATCAACACTTCAGTTTAATGAAGAACAAACAAATGTATTAAACAAAGAACTCAAGTTCACACCACCTAATAATAAAATTGAAGAATTAATTGGAGTTCAAGCAGAACTAAATATCCAAACACAGAAATATCATTAATACCCCCACGCTACAGACACAAAATTACAGAAATCATCAAAAAATCAATAACCAAAATCATATCAAAATAATAAAAAGTGTGTCAACGAAAATAGAAGAAGAGAACCTAATATCAAGCTAAAATGCAAGATATTCTAAGAAAGTTGGATATAGTTGAGATCCCTAGAGACCCCACAAAATCCTTCATAAAAGAAATAAAAGAAGAATTGGAACATGCAGACTACCTGGCTAAAACATTATGGGAAAAAAGAAAACTGATTCCAATGAACGACACCCGCCAAAAATGTACGGACTAATCAAACTTCATAAGGAAGTCTCTTATGTAAACGCTCCATCAGGGTAGTTAGCCAAATGTTTAAATCATAAATTCCAAGAAGTAACGAAATTCCATCCTCAGCATACCGTTTCAAATCCTATAGATCTCATAAATAAACTTTCTAAACACGCCTTTAAAAATAAAATTTGCTTGTCTCAAAATTATTTTCAATATGAATCAAAGTTTTATAAACAAAAATCAGGCCTCCCCATGGGTTTACCTCTGATATTTTTATGAATAGTCTGAAAAAATCTATTATGAAAAATTCTTTAACACAAAACAGAATCCTTTTTTGGTACCGTTATGTTGACGATGTTGTAGGTTTCCAAGGTTCCAATAGATAGATCAATTTTTATAATTCATAAACTTTCTGAATTTGATAATTTCTAAACAAAATAATAAACTTTCATATAATATTTATAGAAAAGACACCTTCAATGAAGCGACCATTCCTATGGAATCTTTCATTCATATTAGTCATAAATTTGCAGCTTGTAATTCAATGATCCACTGAGCCTTTTCTATCTCTCTATCAGGAAAAGATTTCAAGACAGAAATCAGTACAATTAAACAGATAGCTTTAAATAACAATATTCATATTCACTTCATTAATCGTAAGGAATAAAACAAATTTCGCAGTTATTATATTCCATAACAGAAACACCAGAAAAGAAATATGCATATTTTAGTTATGTTGGCGAATTATCAAATAGTATGAGTAACTATTTTTCAAAATGTAATATAACAACTTCCTTTTCTAGCGGCTTGAATCTGAGCAAATTACCATTTAATGCCAAACACAAAACAGACAAATACAAAAAATCCGGTATCTACAGGATTGAATGGTGTGAGTGCCCAAAGACCTATGTCGGGCATACGGGTCGTAATTTTGAATCACGTTTCAAAGAACATACTTCCTCCGATAGTAAACTAGCAATCTTCGACCATATTAATTTTTCAAATCATAAAATAACAATAGATAATCGTAAAATCCTTCATTCTTGCAATAAAGGGAAGTCAATCAATCTGTTGGAAAGTTTGGAGATTAACA